>OY987258.1:37000565-37731220 GCA_963920725.1 Rhamphomyia laevipes | reverse complement strand
AATCTTATTTAAGTTTACTATCAGTTTTAATACTGGGAATAAAGAAATTTGATATGTTTCTATTTATAATTCAGGTTAATTTAGTTGCAATGCCTTAAAATTATATTATTTATTTATGTTTAAGAATCGTGCAGCGAATTATTTTGTTATACATTTTTTCTTCAAGATTGCAAAAAGTTCTTTTAAAATTACTTTTGATATTTATGTTAAGGGCACGCTCCATTAATCTTTTTTAACAATAGGAAAGATTTTTTGTCGTATAAAGAGAGATGAATTATTTTTAGAATTTAGGAAATATCCTTTTTAGTTATTCGTCTCTTTCTGTATCACACATACGAATTTTTAATATTTTTTCCATTTTAAATCTAATTTTGCCACTGTTTCATCAGTCTTCAGCAACACATTAAGGTACTTCCACTACAGTGATGACAAATAATTTAACAGTAATATCAAGATGGCTGACTTTATGAAAAGTTTAAGATGGATTATGAAGCAACAACAATAAAGCAAATCTAGACCTTATTCCAAGTGTGAAGTTAATCTTTTCTTTTAATCAAGCTCAATCCAATTTGATAAAATAAAGCTTGTTTTAATTTTAGCTTCGTAAATAGTATGACTTTCTTAAGCATGAGCTTATGTTATTTATAGCTTTAAAGGACTCTGTTGACAACAGCGAAATCTATATTATAAATTCAATCAATCAAATTAAATTTATAAATCCTTAAATTCATGGTATCAAATCAAATTGTTTTTTTTTTATAACATACTCGCACATTAAATATGCTAGGAAAATACTACTACATTATATAGAAAATTGATTCTTTATTTTAATTGCCATTTTTTTTTGTGGATACATTTTTATCAGAGTCCTCATTCCCAGCATTGTTATAAAATTAAAATTATTTTAACTTATTTTTTTTTTGTATCCTAAATACTGTCAGAATAATTGCCTATTATTTTTATTTTTACAATTTTCTTTAGTTTTCAATATATATTTTATTTAATTGAATAATTTTCATTCAGAAATAAAGAGTATAAACAGAATTTTAGTATGAAACACCAAGGATTTAAAATTTAATATTTTTTTAGAAAAATGGTATATGTATTAAATAAAATGTAAGTTTTTGAGTTTAATACCTTTAGACAAAATAGACATATTAAACGGATGCAATTGAAGGGACGGATAGAACGAAAACACAATAAAACGTTTAAGCTAACAAACTGGAAGGATATTATATAAATCGCAGTATTTATAATATTAAAAATAGACTAATATTTAATTTACAATTAAGCTCTCTATTGTAGCTCTGTTTTTTAGTGCTCCATGTCGCATTTTACGTTTCCCCGATTGATTTATAAAATCTCCTTAGATTATTACGTATTAATTAATATGAAAGTCTAAAAAGTTTAGAAATTGTTACATTAATAAAGAAATTTATAGTTTTTTTTAAAATTGTATTACCAACAAATATAAAACTACTGACAGCTTATTGTAAATTACTGGCATCTTATTCACCTCTTTATTAACTTGTCAATGTTTGCGATAAATTAATTATCAATTATTGAAATCACCAAACTTCATCACCAAACTTCATAGGTTCAATATAAATATATTTTGATTTTTCTGCGCTCTTACTGGAGCTAATTTTTTCAATAATAAGCGAAGCATCTACCTTCAGTTTCTATTCTTAGCTGAGTTTAAAATGACCGCGTGCAGAACAACAAGAAAAACATGGTCGCTATACGCGAAATAGAAAACAGAAAAATCTTTTTAAATTGTCGCGTAGCTATAACTCTCTTGTCAATTATTACTTAAAATAAACGATCTAGCCAGAAATCTGTTTACGGTAACCATGTATTTCCTTAACGCCACGAGATGAATCTAAAAACACTTTATACATGCTAGTGTTCACGATAAAGTGTGGTAGCAAAACGCTATTTTTACAAATTTGTCTAGGGCTCGCCACTTGAATCAACCAATTTTTTCAATGTTCAGTTTTTGATTTTTCATTCTGTTACGAATTAAAAAATCTTACAAGGTTTTGAAATGACCTAGCAACAACTTGGATATAATATTAAATAATGATAACCAAATTTTACTATGTTAAATCATAGACGCACAGAACAAGCGATCTAACAAGATGAATGTTTCTAAAGAAATCCTTGTAATACATATCGTATAATGTATAATGACTTACAGTTTTGAATTTTAAAAGTCCATTTCAACAATTTTATATTATAAATACAAATCATTGGAACCAAATATAAAATGTAATAGTTCAATTCAGAGTGTTTTAATTAAATTAATAATATTATATTTTAAATATATATTATTAAATTTCTGTGAAATTTTTGAAAGCGTTAATATTTAATAAAATATTTTTATTATTTTTGCTATTAATCATAAATATATTAACCACGAATACTTATTTAAATATTTTCCATGTATTTTTACCACAAATATTTTGTCAATTATTGAATATAAATAAATATATAAAGAATTTTAAAATAAAATATTTATTGAAATTGAAAAATTTTATATAATAGAATTTTGACTAATAAAAGTTTTAGCGAAAAAATAATAAATTAAACAATTTTTGTTGAAATTTATTTAAAGAATTTATTTATACCCAGTTCATCATTATATAGTTTAAAAGTCAGTTTTCCATGATGATTGTTTGTTTATATATGAATTATCCTTTTGGCATTTCATGAATTATCCTTTTTAACATTTATATCTCTATTCTATTTGGTTCTAAATATCTGTTGATTATATATATATACAAAAATATATGATAAAATTAATGAACCAAAATCCAAAATAAGCAAATAAACAAATAATAATAAAAGCAATTTGACAAGCGAATATAAATTAAAAGTTTGACATAGCGCAGAGATGCAATGCAATGAAGTTTTTAGAGTTGTTTTTAAGGGTGGGTGAATTTTCATTTATTTTTATTTTTTTTTTCATTTATTTATCGCTGGATTGTACATTTAGCCACGACGACGACGACGACGACAAGATAAACAAACAGAATTTCATATATGTACAACATAGCATCAACAAAAAAAAAAAGTGTAATTTAATGCTATGTAGAATAACAAAATTTCTATACTTTATATCAAAGCATAACGTGGTGAAAATCATTCAACATAATAGAATTTATATAAAGGAAGAGGGTGAATATTGGTTGGATGTGTATTATAGGTTTGTCGAAATGCTATCACATAATTTGAATTATCCTCATGAAAAAAACTATATATTTATAAAGCAATAACTAATTTTTCAAAATTGAGATTCCAATATATCGTCAACGATATGATGATTCATCATATTTTAATACATCGATAGGATAAAGTGATTAAAGAGCATCATAGCATGAGCATTGATAAAAATATATATTGAAAGTTATAAATATATAGAATAATAAAAACTATATTTATATACATATTTATTTGATATTTTACGAGGAGTTATAAAATAACTATAATGTGATGGATAGATAAATTGAAAAATTGTAAATTATTTAAATCAATTTTTATTTACTTTCCCAAGGGTTTAGATTAGAGTAGATTCGTTTTTACAGGGAGGACCAGTACTAGCACCAATCACTGCGGCCAGACGGTTTATTAAAATTTCCCTTTTCTAATTATACATCACTACCTAGACTCGTACTATTGATAAACCAGTACAGCTGCTTGAGTGACATGGACCACAATTCTAAAACATAGACCACAATTCTGATGTGACTACCGAGGTGTCGTATACATTTTCTTGTCTTCGCAAATGACCTAGCACAAGATGTTTGTTGCTTTGGATGTTTTTTGACTTTCCATTGCCCTGTAAGAAAGCTTACGAGTGTCCTGACTTTCTTCCAATTCACTCCAAGTATTTCCATTGCTCGATTTTTGGATGGACAGGTATTAACATTTTTAAATGGCTCATACCTACTCGCCTATTCCAATGGTTTTGTTGGTCTCTCTATATTTGTTACTTTTGAAGTGACTTGAGTTAACTTGATAAATTATATATTTCCTAATATTCTAGAGATATACACAGACTGACAGAGGTTTATCTTCCAGAAGCTATTAATGGTGATATATATTCGACCTGTTTTAACAAACTCCGATATTTGGGCTACCCCTTATTATAGATATTCTAGATAAAATACATAAAATTCGGGATATATAAATAGTTGAGGGTGTGTTGATATATGTATAAATTCTCCCTTCAAATCAATCTTAATAAGAATTAATACGAGATCAATGTAAAACAAAATCCATTGCACTGTGGTGAATCATTCAATTCTCTTAACTATATTTATCTATCACTATATATTCTAAAATATCATCTTTTTTAAGGACATAAAAACGGAAATAAAAATAATATTTACAATGTATAATTTTTGTTGTTGTTGTAATTGCTTCAAGTTAAACCATTTTCAAAAAAAAAAAAAAAAAAATAACCCCTAAAATCAAAATATAAATTTATATTAATTATTAAATTGTCCATTTTTATATTCTTATATAAAGTAAAAAACAATTTATAACAATTTTTAGGTTAATTCTTTTTGTATTATATACGAAAAGAAAAGTAAATTGTTGGTTTTTATTTTTATTTAATTAAAATGAAAATGAAAAGGTATTACGAAAAAAAAATAAATATGAAAAACTAAATTGTTTTTCTTTTTCTCCTTGTACCAGAAAGCCTTTTATTCTTTTCAATTTTCTAGTATATCTCTCCGTACGATATACGTAATTAAACCTCTCGATACATAGAGAAAATATTTTTAGTATATTTTAAATTTTTTTGTTGAAAATATATTGAAAATTTTGAGTTTGATAATGTTTGTCTGTCCACAGTTCGCAAATAACAAAATTGTTAATTATACGGGTTCAAAATAAATCAACTTAAAGGGGAATTTTATTGAAGAAGTGTCAAATAAACCGAATAGGACAATTATTAAATTTAATATTTATTTTATTTTTGTAAAACAATAAAAAAGGACTTTACAATAAGGTTACAGATTCAATCTAAAATTAAAATTCATGGTTTATATGACGATACTATGCGTATAGGTTTATATGGCCCAATACGTGGAGATGAATAAAATTAATTGTGTATTACTTAAGATGATTCACTGGCCACTTTATTTATTGACCATTTTTAACCAAATACTCCTCTAGCCATAATAAATATGCTAGTGGATTGAATATTGGGTAAAAAATGGTCAGTGAATAAAATTACTAGTGAATCTTTATTAATTATGCTAAGTTATCCCCCCGATTTTGACCCGATTTTCAAATTTAATTTGCGCTTGCTTTTTATAAACGAATTTGAATTTTTTTCCATAAATTATTAAATGTAACTTTGACTTTTTCGAAAAATTGGTTAGTTTCACTTTGGAAACGCAGTTTTTTAAATCCCTACTAAATAATTACTAAGTATAGTTAATATTTCAGCAATCTGAAACAGAATTGATAATAAAAATGCAATTAAAAAAAGGTTTTCAAAAAATTTGGTTAAAAAATTTGTACTTTTTAAGAAATTTCTTAATTTTCACATACTCCATATTTTATTTTGTGATACCAGAGACAAAATATTTTTATATAGTTTTAATTAATTTTATATTAAGGAATGGCTACTCTATGTGTATGTAATAAATATAGAAACAATAAAAAAATCGGGAATTACAAATATCAAATGTATAGTACTTTCAAGTATTTTTCCTTTAGAATGATGTAAACTACGATATTTTATTGTTTTCAGTTAAAGTAATCTTTTTACTTTATATAGTAAATCGAATTTCTATAAACAGACGTGAAATCATAATTTAATGTTATGTCTAAAGTAAGACGTGTAGAACAAACATAGAAGAAATGTTTCATTTAATTCTGTAAAAAAAATGTGTCATTTTAAATTCAAGATTTTAGTATAATATTAGAAGAATAGGAAAATTTATAATATTAAGTAATATATGAAACTTCACATTTAATGAAGCAACTCTATAAAAAAAAAGATAAATAGCATCTATTTTATATAACCGCGCATTTTGATTTTTTTACAACAACATTACATAAATACTATATAAAATTGACTACATTAGGTTGACTGAGGCTATTTGTAATATAATTGTAAATGTTAGTTATCATTGTATGACATTAAGTTGGCCAGTAATTATGTCAATTAAATTAATTTTTCATACTGAGACATTGAGCTGATCGTAATTTATTGGGTATTTATGAAATGTTGATTTTAACCATTATAATCTTTTGTAACAAACCTCGTAAGTGCGATTATTCACAAATATTTTTTTTAAATATTTTTTTTCATTTTTTTGGTATACTGCAAGAAATTCATTTTATAGTTTTCTCTGTCCTATGTTATAAAAAAAGAAAACCTCGTAAGTATTCCAGGTCAAAAATGTGTGTATCTTTCTTAAATTTGTACTGTACAGTAAAGTGTCACTGTCCTTAAAAATGTTTGATAACTAAATATTATAAAATGTTGTGTTTCCTGAACATTTTTAATAAACCGATTTACGAGGTTTGGGTCGTTCACTGACGGAAAATACTTTTAAAAACCAATTTAAAATAACTAATTCAAAATTGTCATCAAAAAGATTAACTATACATCAATTTTTGCCAATACAATGAATAATTCAAATTTCTAATTTATGATTACATAAAATATATATATGTAGATATATTTTAATCTATACATAAATACATAATTATATATACATATATAAATTTCAAAAATACGCCGATATTGTATATAGGAGATTACTAAATTTTACTATCTAAATACTTAAAAAGTTTCTGACAAAAATTTGAAAACTTTACATTCTTTTGTTCCTTTTCAATTTTATATATTTATGTATTTATATTATTTATGTTTTGTTTGTATATATATTTTATATTTCATATATCAGTAAAGTAAACCCCTTGATAAAGTCATATTGGCGGTACTTGAAATACAAATTGATTTATGAGAGGCTTTCGGATGCTCATGTTTCATATATATATGTAGTACTACATATATATATTTTATAATCTAACTATTTATTATATTAGGGTGGTTTTGATAAAAAAAAATTTTTAATGGTAAAATTTATATAAAATGTCATTTTATAAGTTTATTTTCTCATATAACATATAAATATATGTTTATACCCTAAATGTTATTGTATATAAAAATAATGTCAATTTTATTCCAACCCAAAAAATTTATATAGTTCGAGGATCTAATGATTTTCTTTATAAATAAAAAAAGAACTTATATTTTTTAAAAATTTCTATTACAAAAATATTATTCGCCGTAAATAAAGTAAAGATACTTTGTAATGAGTAATTTTTTTTTATTAATTTTGAAACTCTTTTAGAAAAATGTTTGTAACTTAAATGATTTTATAGTAATAAATATAATAGTAAATATATAATTGTAAATTGAAGTATAAATAAAATTAAATAAAAAAATCATTATTTATTTAAAAGTTTTTGAATGGCAATTAAATCATTAAGGTTTTTATCAGAGCCCATCATAGAAATAATATTCGACATTGTAATTTTATTATGGAGATTATGATTTTGAAGATCCTTAAGCTGAGGAACTAATCTTTATTAGCAAATTGGTCTTTAAGGTATAAAAGTTCTATTATAAAAGTTCTATGTATTTTTTGCGCTTATTATAATTTGTGAAATGAATTTTTATTTGGACATTATGCGATGTTGAATTTGAAGATGCACATAAAGACATTATATGGTCTTATGTCATGGTACTTATTGACATAAAAGTTTTCGGCACTGATATTTACTAAACATTTGTGAAGAATTATATGAATTCTCAGGATTATTGTAGCATTTTTCTATTAATTGATTTTATATGAATTGGCTAGATACCAATTATTACAAAAAAATATGTTTTCCACACTTTTACATGCTTGTTAACAATCAATATAAAACTGACCCAGCTTTTTTTTTACAGATTTTCGAAGTAAAGTAGAAAAATTTACATAAAATTATATTATTTAATTTGTATATTAATTTCAGTTTGATTTCATATTAAATTCCTATAATCTTCTCCATAACCACAAATAAACTATTGATTCTTTAACGAGTTTGCTCATTACTATTTATGGCTGTACGTGGTTTCGTATCCTAATTAAAGTGAATCAATTAATCACATTTATACCTGGTGGGAAAAAATAAACGATAAGACGAATTAATAGTTCTTTCTCGAATATGTGGATGGTCGTGCTCCCTCCGTATTGATACAACATCTATCGTACAAAGAGCCATCCTACGTAAAAATCGGTCATCATTATTTATTAAGTGTTGTACTATTTTTTTTGTGACCAGATATTCTTTATATAAGTATGTAATGTACACGAATTACAGATATGGCTTGAATATATTACAGACATATTTGTAAATAGAAAATAAAGCTGTAACATTTTTAACAATTAATTACTTACAATACAAGCATCATATTTATTTTATCTTTAATGAGTTTTACTTATGATGGCATATTCATTTCCCAATTTGATTAGCTGTTGTCTATTCCGTTTCGCACAAAATTCCTAAATTTTAAATTTTAAACGTACAAGTTTTATAGCAAATAATTTTGGGCACACTTTTTAACTCTGATGGTTGTAATGATTTTTTTTTGATAATTCAATGTTATTCAGTCTTTTGGTCGTAAAATATATTTTTATTACATTAATTCATAAATCTTTATAATGTTATCGAAATGTTGTATTTTTTACCAAATGTATCCATATATATATATATGAAATCATCAAAGTTATATGTTTAATGTTTCTCTCAAAAAAATAAGATTTAGTTACGAAATCCTGACACAACATTCAAAAGGACATAAATTCGTTATTGTATTGAAACAAAACTAAAATGAAATAATACATAAAAATATTTGGCAAACAAAATGCCGGGCACTAAGAAAATATATTATTAAAGTTCTTTATGTTATGTTGGCTTGATACGCAACGTTTTATACGACGAATTCACAATTTTTCTATAGATATTAAGGGAAAAAATATTGTTTGTAGTGATTTTGGAAAATAAATATACATATAAATAAAGGGTGTTCCAATGAAAACTGACCGATTGCATTAGAAACTAAATTCTTAATCTTTTTAACATACAAATTTAACTTAAAAGTACCATTTTAATTGTCATCATATTAAATCGATTTATCTGGAAACCCCAGCTATGAAAACATCAAAATAACGTAATAATTAGTTTGAACAAATAATTTACGCTATTACCAATATGCAATAAATTGTTTATGAATAAATTGTTATGCAACCGTGACAGTCGATTCTAACTTATCATAAATCTCTTGACTTGTTTCAACTTTGTATTTTCCGTCGCAGAAGCCAAGCACACTATATGCAATTTGTCTGAAAATAATAAAAAATATGTATTCGCCGACTTATAAGTGATGTGATATTTTTATTTTCAGGATCAAAATGATATTTTCTTTTGGTTTAACCTTTTTTTTTTGTTTTGCCCCATGTTGTTGAATCTAATGCTTACATTAATACAGCACTAAAGACTTAACTATTATACATGTGTGAAATATTTTTATTGATAAAATAGAGAATTAAATGTAAAGGGAG
This sequence comes from Rhamphomyia laevipes, assembly GCA_963920725.1. NCBI lineage: Eukaryota > Metazoa > Arthropoda > Insecta > Diptera > Empididae > Rhamphomyia > Rhamphomyia laevipes. The sequence goes on along the minus strand of OY987258.1, from coordinate 37,721,579 downwards.
TTTTAATATCCGAGGTGATACAAAGATTTTGATGACATAATTTTTAGTATAATATTGATTAAAACTCTATAAACAGATGAAAACATAAGGAGTTGTTACATAATTTAGGGTGTTTGTATATATGAATTACAACTATAACTTAAATATACAAGGGTGGTTCAATGACTATTTTTCTAGTTTTCTATAGAAAGGGGGTATTAAGTTATTACTTAATTTTGCTTATTTTTAATTAAATTGTTCTATATATAGTCTTCTACTAAAATGTACAATATTTGATGAGAAAGATGAAAAATATGTTTTATTTGAACATTTTTTATATATTTCTGATTTACAGATACAATTTCTTTGGTATTGATGATTTAACATTATAATTTTTGTAAAAACGATCAGTTTCTTTATATATACTGTCTAAAGTCTTCTCAGAATAGTGAGGAGACCTTGGTATGAGCTTTGATATGAGTGCAATACACAGAAATTGCATATTAACAAAAATTATGTATAGAAATAGATTAAAACTCATATAAAAGTTTTTATTTTAAGATTAAATTCCACAACTAACAAGCATCATAAAGCTATTTTCAAATGCACATAATTGCATAAACTTTGATGTATATGTATATTTTTTGGTTTTATGGAAGTATGTGTATTTGAAAAATCGTTAAAAGTTGGCTCAGCTTTAAATTAATACTATTGTAATGAACTTTTACAATGTGTAATTGTAATTTTAAACATGGGAAAATTGGTAATAGTTAAGACCAGTAGAGAAATAGGGTGATTTCATAAGATACAATATGGAAAAAATTGGACGACGTGGAAAGTACAACTAGCCTTTTAATAAATCGTCAACTTGATGGGGAAGTTGCCCTCTATCATTTAAATCCAATCAACCAACGTTAATTTTAATTGTTATAATTTAAGATATTGTGTCCCATAGGATATAGAACGTTTATAAGAGAAAATGCCGTCATGTAGAAGTTGTTATTTTAATCCTAGAAAATTAAAAATGTATATACATATATTGCAAGAGTGTCTACTCGCAAACTTTCATAAAAATATAGTGGTCGTCCTGGGGTTAATTCGTAATTAAAGAGTTTTAATCTTTATTTTATAAGTTTCTTTATCTTGGAATTTTTTTTAATTTATCTTAAAGAAATTAGTATAATTTAGGGACTTCTTGGAAATTATCAAAGCGCATATTATTTTATACTGTCCACTATTTAGCTGGCTACACACTATTACAATTTTATTCTACAACACTTCTTGTCATAGTGTACTTAAAAACTTTAGAATCTTTAAGTATAGTAATTTAAATCGTCATAGAGAATATAACAAAAATAGATTTAATTTTCCCAAATTCAAATATTTTCCTTTAATAAAAACGAAAATTTCTTAAAACCTTATTAAAAATGTAATTATTTTTTATATGAATTTTTATTATAGAAATCATTAAAAAGTTTTTACGAACCATTTTCGAAATTTTTTGTCAGATTTTGTATATATAATAACATTTTTAATATTATATGTCCATCATAAGTCGGAAAATAATATGAAAATCTTGAATTATTTCGGTATTATTTACGATGCAGAAAACTTAACACAAATTTTAAATAGAAAATTTATGGAAAAATGGATTTGGTAGAATGAAATATTACGAAGACAAGAAATAAAAATTATTTTGATTACTATAATATAATAATTCCAAAGATTAAAATCGGATTAAATCATGTGTCATTTTTAGTTTGAAAGTAGAATTAATGCGTGAATTTGAAATTGTTAATATATCGATAATTCAACGTCATAAATTTTTATTTTTAAAGTGAGATTCAATTACTTTAATCATTTCAACATTTTGGGTAAATGCTTACTCATTTCTTCATTTCTTTCATGTTAGCGAATCCATAGTATATTTATTCAATAGATGGAAATGAGAAATTTTTGAATAACGATATAATATAAATTAGCTGAAAGGTATTTTCTTTGCGAAACCCAACAATTCTCCTTAGAGAATTGCGTGAATTTATAAATTGTAGCAATCTGTATTATTCTAAAATTGTTTCAACTACTGATTGCGCCCACGAAAATCCAAAAGCAATGAAAATTTCTGATAAATCTAAATAAAAATGTCTGATAAATATGTATTTTAGGATAGTTCAAATGTGGACAAGGAGGTTATTAAATACATCATAATAATTCATATAGAAATGAGATTAACTGAAAATAAACTTATAAAACTTTTTCATATTTAAAAATTTATTTAGTAATTTTATTTCTGGCGATAATGATTCCGCAACCAGAAATTTGTTCGCAATTTATTCATAGGTGTTCACAAGATTTTTTTCCAGGAGAGGTCAAATTGAAAATTTCAAATCGATGGTTGTCAGAATTTACAAGTTTCTTTAAAAATTAACAACCACTAATTATTCTGAGAAAATAAATTTATATTATGCAAAACCCCTTCAATGCAAAACACATTATGCAAAACCCCTTCAGTATTTTCTCTACCATAGTTGGATGGCAACCATGTTCTAACCCTACCTACTGTTCAAGACGTAACTGCAAGTACCAGTGCAGAAATATGTGCCAAAAAAAAGAATGGATGAAATGCTGTATTAAATCGTTCTGCCCATTATGAAGACTTTTCAAGAATTAAACAAGGAAAAATTATTTTTTAAGAAATATAAAGTGGTTCATTGGTCTTCTGAAAAGCATGGCTAATGTTTAAATTAATTAAATAACAATTAGTTTTATATTATTTTGTCTTTAAAACCAGTGGTGAGGCAAATTACCAACTTTTTCCCTAATCGGCGCCAATGAATTTATTAATAGTAACTAATTTATTTTATGAGTACTTCAAAACTTTTAATTTTTATCTTCATATATTATGTTGAAATTATATAATATTAAAATATTTTCAAATAATTTTTTTTTATTAGTACGGTATTCTAAATAAACTTAAAAAAAATAAAATAATGTTGTTTGTATAATAAATAAAATTTCTTACTATTACCATAAATTTACAGTACTTATGTATAATCAAATATTACCATCCCATCTAACAGATTGTATTCAGAATAAGCTAAAATAAAAAAATTATTGTAAAAAAAAAAATGTATATTAATATCTCAAGGGAAATATTAATTTACTTTCCATTCAATTCATTTCAAGTAAAAATTAAATATTCAAAAAATGAATTATAATATAATTTTTTTTTTTTGCTTCCCATCAGCTACTTTTTAAATATTTTACAATCCATCTCTAATGTATAGAGAAAATATAAATATAATAATAATTTTTTTTGTACTTAAATAAAATTTGGTGTAAACCAAAAACTCAACAGAAACCAGAGGTAAAGGTACAAAATGGAAATAATCGAAAGTGCGAAAAATATTATATTATTAAAAAGTCATTGGTAATGTTTTCAAATAACAAAATCGTTATTTCAATTCATAACATCAAAATCAGATTTCAATATATATCCTTAGAATATTTATATAATACGAGGGCAGTTTGGTAAATTCGTGCACTTATTTGAATATAATTTCGTTTTACATTGAAATACTTAGTGAAATAATTTGATATAATTTATCTTAATGACCAAATTACTAAACAAACTTTTCATTTCGTCAATAAGTGCAAGATTTGATGCAAATTTCTTACATACAAAGCCATTTATTCATGTTTGGAAGAATATTGTGTATGTGAGTAACCAATTTGTAGTGCGGAAAGATTCACATCCAATTTCCCATGAAGAATTTTGTTCATAAAACAATCATTTTACCCACTGTCTCAGTGTAATCTAGGAATGTCCATTCGTAATATACCATGAAGTTTTATAAAATTTTCTGGAATTGTCCATTTGATCTTTCAAACTACATCGAAAATCAACAAATCATTTATAAATTATACTGATCGATTTTACAGAATTGTCGTAATAATTTTTGCAACTGTTCCTATAAAAAAATATGTTTTATGAAAACATGAAGTTGATTTCTTGCATTGTTAAAAAAAAGCAAATAAAGATGTCCGATTCACACGAAAACGAAATGGCTGAAAATTTCAAGGTATAGAGAGAAATAAAAATTTATCTTTGGTATCTATTCCACGAATTTTCCGACCATCCCTCGTATGTATATAATAATAAATATCTTTATTTTCAATTTCATCTTAATTCAAATAAAAATACTTGTGTCCTGAATTTTTTATGCCTGTGATTCAAGGATAAAAACAAAATTTTATATTTTTTTTTTTATATTTTTACCTATATATTCCCATTCGAAAAACATATAAAAAAAATCATGTTTTAAGGGCTCCCCTTTTGTGTTTGAACATATATTGAAAGTGTATTCAGGTGGCTTGTCTGTTTTTGACAACTGAATCTTTTAATTTTTTTTTTTTTATTTTTTTATTTTGGTGAAGGTGTACCACAACGTTATACAATATGTTCAAAATCACTTATTTTGGTAATTTAAATTTATCGTTCGTTTTTATTTTTATTTATTTTTTTGTTCAAAATTTTGCCCTTAAGAGTTTTGTGTTCATTTTTTATATTATATTTCTGTACCGTAGTTGTGGCCACAAATAGAGTTATTTAATTATATTATAAAATTGGAATTACTTATGTAAATTGATAAACTTATGTTGTTTAAATATAATTATATATTATATTAAATGTGATTGATGTTAGAAATGGGTAAAATTAACTTAAATTTAGGACTTCACATATATTTTAACAAAATATAATCACAATTTTTGTATATACAATATTCAATTCTAAAAATCACTAAATTAAATATTATAGAGATTATATTAATTTGGAAATCGAAGAATTCCCAATAGATTTTCTTCATTCATTTCATTATATTACAAACTGCAAAATCAAAATATCAAATTTCTCACACCATCAGCTAATAAAATCCTTCCAATAAAATATAATATTTGGATATCCGGTTACTGCAGAACTTCATTACTTACATGACAATCTTTTGAGATTCTAATGGGTTGGGATTTACCTAATTTAGAGTGTCTTGTTTTAGCATAATTTTACAAATTATATGCTACCCAGTTTCCTTCTTTATCTATGAGATAAATCGACAATATTTTTTTTTTATACAATCAATATTGTCTTTGATTTAATTATTACAGAGACGCAGGAACACTGTTTCAAATCTTCCTTACCGAATATTTTTATTTTTATGTTTTACTTGGTATTACTTGAGTTCTAACAATTTTAGTTTTTTAAAAATTTTAATGGTTTGAAATAGCAGATGACGACGTAGGGAATAAGTTGTGTTCTTTGCAGAACTGTAAACCTGGTAGTGTTTTAAATCAAATTTTAATGTTTTGTTGCTATAAGTTTTATATATTTATTTTTATTTAACTCCTTGTATTAACTAGTTAAACTCTAATCTATTAATATCTGTTTTATTTTCGGTGATGGAAACATCAGAACTTAATCAATTGCGGATAGTAAATTATTTCTCAACATGTGAGAAAGTGTAAGAAATCAAGATTAAGAATAAAAAAATATTTTTTTAATTTTAAATATGTTTCCGTTTAACATAACTTACTAACTATATCTCTAATTATACTTATTTTCGCTGATCCAAACAAGTAATCGGTATATTTCTTAGGTCCCGATTTTCTTGGTTAACTGGAAGATGGAGCTTGTGTCTGATATTGATGAGGATTAAGATTACTAACAAATTAAAATAGGCAAATTAATTACTCATACACCGCAACCTTTTTGTTTATATCCCTCTATATTACGATCGGTGGATATTCAGGTTTGATACACTCTCAAACTCTAAAAATGAAGAATTAGTCATCCTTTATCAATAGCTATATGATGCATAATGCTTTCCTTCCAAAAATGGGTTTTTATTCTCTTGTGAGTCTAATAGTTGTTCGGTCACAAAATATACACCGCTGTTTATTCGTCATCCAAATTTTCCAATTTTATTTAGATTATATTTCAAACTATCGGTCACTTATGCAAATGGATCAATTATGAGTAGATTTGGTAAATGTAGCCTTTTTAGTGTTATCTTTGAATTTCTTTCTCTTACAAACTAAATGACAAAATTAAATAAGTATTCCAGGTGGAAATTTCTATATAATTGCGAAGAATATTGAAAATTTAGTTTCAAGGACTATTTTAAAATTACTGATTTCAGTTTTGTTTTCTAGGTTAAATTGGACTTAAAGTGTAGGTTTTATTTAAAACAAATATCATGTGACATTAATTGGTTTTATATACACTGCAGTTGTTATAATTAATTATAAAATTTCATCCTTTTTGTAGATCTCTTCTTACATAGATAAGTTTTCTTATTGTGATGTCTTAAATATTAATTAAAATTTTTTTTTTTATATTTTTTATTTATGTATAGTGAACTCAACAATATTTTCTATTGAATAAAATATAATTTGTATAAATAATTTTATGTATAAAATGATAGTTTGTTATATATAAATATAGTCTACAGATGTAGCATAAATTTTTTTATTTTTTATACATTTTTATATAATGTCATTTATAATATCTTTATTCATCAACAAAGCTTTGCAGAGTAATGGAAATTGGGTAAATAATCGATGACAAAGCACTTGAAATGATTAATATCTGATGATGATGAGTACGATTTTATATGTGTATATATAAAATTCTGAATATACGATGAGACTTGTGAATCAGAATTATTATTATTATTTTGAAAATAATATCAATTGAATAACATATAAAAACTCAGTGTTATTTTGATACTGATCCAAAAATAAATATTTATATTAGTCTATTAGTTATTTTGCAGATAAAATATGTTATTAATTAAATATTAATATTTTTCTAGATTATTATATTCAATTAAAATAATTAAATCAACTAAAAAACTCTGTTAACCCTGAACTATTAACGATAATAGTAAAATATTTAAATTGAATAATTATCAAAATAGGGTGGAAAAGTAAAAATAATTATTGAAATAGGTTGGTAAAGTATAAATAATTATCAAAATAGCCTGGCAAAGTAAAAAAAGATATGAACTCTGTAGTTAGTTTATACATATTAAAAATACATGTTTGTTATTAGTTCTAAATAGGATGTTTTGAGGCTAGATACGATAGTATTGGATAATTACAAAAATATATACATAGGTCATATACTGTGTGAATCTAAAAGCTTTGTTTAGTTTAGTTTGAACGCCATATGTAAAAGCTTTGTTTAGTTTAGTTGGCTTTGGTGAACATCACCTAAACAAATTAAAGTTTCCAAGAAATGCTTTCGTGTAAAATACCTGCATGTTAAGGTTTTATTACTGGATCCTTATGATAAAGCATGAGGTTAATATATGTAAATCATATACTTCAATTGTAAAGATATTGAAATTTGCAGAAGCGGCCAATAAAAGAGAGGAAAATTGTGATTACCCACATTAGTGGTAAGGATTTTTTTTGGAAAGAAGAAAGAAAAATTAAGATTTAAAATAGAGTTTTGGTTTTGCTGGGGGTTAGCAAAACCAAAAGTAAGGGATTGCTCATTAAGAAAATTAAAGTAGAATTTAGTAAAAGTATAAAAGAAAGTAGTTTTAATGAAGGTAGTTTTAATGAAGGTATCGTAGGCTAAATATCAATTTAATAAAATTATCAATTTAGATTGTGAAATTCTCGATTATGAATTTCTTCATTACTTTTCAGTTGTTTTGTTTAATCATACAGATATAAATTTGAGATTGGTTAAATAATGGCAGAGTCTAAGTGTCATATGGCATCTTAGCGGATGACGCAGCCTTTCTAATGAAGCAATTGATAATTACAAATATTTAATGAATTTTACCATACTCTAAATAATCTAGGCACATTTTAATTAATCCAGGACCACATGAATATGTCATTTAGTATGTGATGAGTCCGTGTTGTAGGGACATACTGACCTCCATTTACTTTGTTATTTGAGATTAATATTCATGATGTATGTGTAATGAATAAATGATTAATTGAATTTCAGCAATTTATATTCCCATGGACTTGATAATTTTCAGTATAGATATTATTTCCGATTCCATACTAAAGTTCATGTCTCAGTATAATTATGCTGATATTAAGTATAAAGTAAATAATTAAAATTCACGGAATCGAAAATCTTGTGGAATAGAAATGTCCAATTACAATACTTTAAACTCTATTTTATAGAAATCAAATCTATTGTAGTTAATTAAAAATTCTAATCAGTGTGTATCAGGATAATATTACTCAGTTATAAACTATAATAACATCTCTTTAAAATTTATAATAAATTCATATTTAAATATGAATTATTCAGGACTTTATTATACTAAAGAAACTATTTTCATATGATAATAAAGTATTTTCTAAAGCTATTATAGCATAGATTTACGATTCTTACAACAATTACGTGTATTGCCTTACGTATTGTCAATACATTGTTGTTTCTTCCTTTACAACAAAAAATATTTATTTTGTACCATCAAGGACTCAATTTAAAATAGCAAAAAACTTAAAAAAAAAAAATTTTTTTTATACATTTATTTGGTCACGTCGGGTTTTTCTATGTTTATATGGGAAACATTTTTGGTGTTACGTTTTTGTTGTTATGGTGGTTTTATAAAATTTCAAATCTCTTATTTAGAAATATATAATTTTTTTTTTTTTATATATATTTCAGTTTATGTACAAGCTCTGCGTGATGTTCAAGTAAAAATACCGCATGCGGTTAGACGAGGTGAGAAAGCTATTTTAAGGTGTAGCTATGATATGGAAGGTGATAGCTTATATGCAGTTAAATGGTATAAAAGAGGCCGGGAATTTTATCGTTATACACCCAAAGAAAATCCAGCTATGAAAGTTTTTGGTACAATTGGATTTAAAATTGAAGTAAGTTAGAAACATATAAAAAAAAATATATAAAAATATTTTTATATTGTAATCGAAATTTTGATAATTTATTAAAATTGTTGGAAATAATTTTATATTGTAATTGAATTAGAATTTATATTATGGATAATTTAATTTGTAATGAATTATTTCAATGATATTTGGCGCATCCCTTCACATTCATTAAATTGAATAATAAATTTACGAATAAGTCATTTTTATATTTACTAAATATAATACTGTCGACCCCTGTCGGTCATATTTTCTAATCAATTTCAAATGCCAAAAATGCCAAAGTTTCTCCCCAGTAATAAAATTTAGTCATAACAGAAAAAAAAAAAATAGAAAGAAAATAATGAATTTTAATTCATTTTATTAGATTTATTTTTAAAAGGGATGGAAATTTGTAATAAATCAAAAATTATGTCTTGAAGTATTCAACAAAAATAACAAGAAATAAAAAAAATCCAAACCGATAAAATAGTCTGGACTTAAAAAAAATCTGTATTTTATAATTTTTGAAGATCTCTGGCGACTTTCTTAAATTATTTTTCTTGGCATTGATCCTAAAACGATTGGCATAGAGTGCTTTTTTTCTGCATATCAGTGATAAATTTATATTTTCTTTTATAGAGACATTCATCCAATGAGAGCCAACTAACTTTGGATTTAGTACAACCGGCTGCATCCGGAAAATATAGTTGTGAAGTATCTGCAGATGCACCTTCCTTTCATACGTTAATCGGTTCTGGAGAATTGGATGTAGTTGGTAAGTAAATGCGTTTATTTAAAAAGGATATTAACAAATTTAATTAAATAATTATTAGTTGTATAAGGAAACATTATTGTTGGCATTACATAATATTTGAAAAATTTTCATAATTGAGTTCATATCAGAAAAGTCAATTTAAATACCATACCAACAGTTGCAATTTTAAGTTTTTGTAAATCATAATTTTTCTGAGTAAATTACAGAAAGGATGTAAGTGTCGGTATAAATCCAATCGAAGTAAAATTTTCGATTTAGTTTCACGTAGAATAAATAGATCACAAAAAGTGTGTCTATCATTTCATGCTCTCACTTTCATGATATATGTCTGTTCTGCAACGCTTTCGCATACAATAAAATAGAAAGCTGGATCTGTGCAAATTTATAGTGTAGGGCCTACTATAATACTATAAAAGTGAAAAGTGGAGCAGATTATAATAAAGTCATAATTTTCGAGGGCACATTTTAGAAATGACATAATTGTAGCCATCTTATGGTATAGAGGTCGATAAAATCTGTTATTCTTTCCTTGTAGATTTAATTGTTATCACTATGAAACTCGGAGACTTCAATTTGAAGGTTTCTATTAGTTCATCTGGGAGAATATGCCGTGAATTTTTTTAAAGGATCAATGGATCAGTTTTCTGGAAAAAATCTATTTAAAAGAGTTAAATTGTGATTAAGAATTAAATATTATTTGTATGGCGTAGTAGTTCAAAAGAATTGAATGTTTATGTGATGGAACATTGGACAGGGGGAACGGCTTCAGTCAGTGAAATCTACTTTCTGGGAAATGGATAACACATAAGTTCTCTTACCACTGATTCCAATAAACATGGAAAACAAAGATTGGATTCTTTGACTTCAATCTGGACTGTTTTTATACAAGTTATTTGTTATACATGCCAATGAGAACAATTGAAGAATCTTCAAATTCTTAACTAAAAGTTTATAACTGTCAAGAAATTATTTTATTTACATTAAATTTATTTAAAATATTCTCTATAGATCAGTTTTACTTACATTACATATAATTTTAAGTACATATTTATTCCCTGAAAGTTTTACGATTAATTTTTAAAGAATCCTGAAAATATTTTTCTAAAAAAAAATATATCCTCATTTTTATCATTGAAAATTTCTGAAAGTTTTATTATTTGTCCTGGTCACATTGTCTACAACTATACATATTTATATTCGTTGTGAAGATAATAATAAGAAACAAAACTCAAAACAAAAAAATATATAATTTTCTTATTAGAATTTTTCACAATTTTCTTCATGTTTATATCATTTTGTTATTTCGTCTTGTATATTTTATACAATTTTCTTTATATACATAATACTAGAAAATTTACCATTTTGTGATAATATACCAAGAAAGAATTTTCCCAAACCGGTGATAATAAATGTTTTTTTTTTGTTTCGGGTTCTATTTTCTTATTTTTGTTTTGGAAAATATAATACCAAGTTATAAAAATAAAACAATTTTTGGAATGTGACATTAAAAATGATAGTTCAGTTTTAAATGCATATTATCCTCATGAAAATTATGTAAAATGGAATTTTTAAGAAGTATAAAATGAGATTTTTTGTTTGTTATGTTTTGTTTTTTGTTTTTCATTTCAGATTTTTAACATTTTCATATATTTTAGTTCAGTTGTTTTTAATATTTATTTAAATTTCGTTTTATTGGAATAAAGAATGTAATCATCAGCAGATTATAATACTAAATAATTAGGATTTATTTTTTTAAATTGGAAGTATTGTTGTGGATACAATAATATCCAATATCCAGTTAGTGTTAGGAATCGATTTACGGCTGAAACTTTTGTGTTTGTTCGAAATTTACTCAGTTTTAAATGTGTAGTAAAGCTGCCCACACAATGTACAACATGTTTATTAACGTGTAGACAACTTGATTATCGTTTGTGGACAAGTTTACACATCATTTTGACGGTAGATAAATCAGTTGACGGCTGTAATTGTAAGTTGTATAATATATGGGGAAGTTGTCCAACCAAAATGACGTTTCTTGATGTTTTATGTCAAAAAACATATATTTTATATATTGTTATTATCAATATATTTTATTGATTGAAATAATATTAAATTATAATTATTGTTCATTCAAATTTTATTAAAGATTTTAATTTGATATTATTTGGATGTTGACGGTTGTAATATCGATTGTAATCCAAGTTGAATTGTATATTGTAAAAATTTACAACTCAGTTGATAACACGTTGGCAACCAGGTTGTACAATGTATGGGCAGCATAACATTTAAAATAAATGTAATTTTTGAAACAAATTGTTGACGATTAGAGCATTGGCGTGCGGTATTTATTTCCTTTGTAGGATTTAATTTTATAAAGAAATGTTTCCAAATATACCTAAAATTATGTGATCTAACTATTTAGATTTTGAATAATGGTGTCATTGGAAAAATAAAACCAAATATCAAGAATTACCTTAATATATCTTATATCTTATATATTACCAATTCAAAATTTTCAAATAGTCATCTCCCGAATAACTATAATCATAGTTTATAGTATAATTTGAAATAGTAATTTGGACAAAAAAGTATAGCAAGTCGATTACATTATACATATGAATTAATCATCATTTATCATAAATCATTTATGATATTGACAATCGTAAATTATGGTCACCGTGGTTCAAAATATTAACAAGACTTTTGGTGGTTTTCTTACCGGCCGATTGACATCAGTTTAGCAGGTGAGAAAATAGTAATCGTAGGTTTAGAGAGGTTATCATTTAAATATAATAAATAGGTTCTCCTCGTGTACTAAGCAGCCATTGCACACAAGATTGTCACGTCGCTGGACCACGATAACTATTTAAAATAATAGTTGATTATTATTTTTCGAATATATGTATGTTCTTAATATATAAAATTATTCAGGTATAAACCTTAATTAATATTTTAAAAAAAAAGAAAAATTGTAAATAAAAAATATACACTGAAGAAAATAAATTAAAAATGATTAATTTAGAGATTATCATTCAGTTTTCAACTGATGAACATTTTATAATTAAATAAACATTATATTCTTAAAATAAACCATATAAATATTTAATATTATTAACAATTTTATTCTTATATATACCATAATTATTTATTTACATGAAAAAAAGGTCGTTATTAATTAAAAGTTTCTGCTTTTTTGATAATATGATGAGCTCTTTTTTTTGATATATATTTATAATGCATACTCATTGAATATACTTGATAAATATAATTATATAAAAATTTCCGGATATATCATTTCTAATTAGTTTAACATATGTGACAAAGATAAGAAATCCAGTAAAAATAACCAAGTTAAATTTAATTTATATACGATTTTATTCAGAAAATATATAAAAAATTTAATTATGTTACTGTCAGATGATATTTTCATTTCAAAATGTATAAAATTATCTATATACATAAAATATTATGGTATAATTTGAAGAGGCCATGTTTAAGAAATTCCCTAAGGAAAATTATATAATGTTGTTCTTCATTTTTTTTTAATTACTACTCAAACTGTCACACATTACTGACTAGATACATGAGCAATTCCTCTAGTATAAGATTAATATTGACCGTAAAGATTTATGTAATTATAAAAATAGAATTTACTTGAATTCTCATTAGTTTGGAGGTTAACAAAATATCATTTTCATTTAATTACTTTATACTCTAATCAGGTTCTTTTTTTTTTAAATATAATTTCAAAAATCTGTTTTTCATGTTACATAAAATGTTAGAATAATTATTGCCATATAAAATATTACAGGGTGGAAAAGATGATTTGTGATATAATTTCGGTATTTGTGAAAGTATAATGAAGTAAAATTTATTTTTCTTTAGTTCTATGGTGGAATTTTACAGTGATTGATTATTTTTTGAGAACAATGAATTATTAGCTTATAAAACGCTCTTTAAATCAAGTTATCATCATTTCCTGTTGCTTGAGTTGTTTGCAAACTCTTAAGAGTTCTATTTTATAAAACTTGTTTTTTACTATAGACAAAATATATATTTCATTACATCAGAAGATGCTCATCGGTCATCACTGATGTCTTCTTTCAAACTGTTGTCCTCTTTATCAATTACTATTTGTTATCATAAATTTGAAATAACTTTCGTTCCAAATCAAATCAAAGATGCAAATCAAATAAATTTTCGGAATGGTTCGGTTTTTGTTCAGTACTTTTTTATTTATGGTTTTTTGGTTCGGTTTTGGTTCAAAATAGGAGATAAAATTTAAAAATTTGAATCGATTTTCGATTCGATTCAAAGTTTTTTATTACTTATGTTAAAATAAAATAAAAACTAGAATATAAACTAAACCATGAACCAACCACGATAAATTAGTTATGGTTAACACATTTTTATTAGACAAGGTTTGGTAGATTGACCCATTAAAAGTAGTTTTTAAGGAATCACTTGAGTAGTTTTATTGAATATTTATTTCTTGACGATTAAGTAATAATAATACATCATTTGATTAGTTCTGGTAGTGTAGATATTGAGTAATCTTAATATGCTGAGTAGTTTATTCTTTAGATGTAAATTAAAATATGAAGTATATTTATATTTCAAAACTCTTTGAACTGAACTGACAATTGACTAATTATGTCTCACCCTGTATAGATAAATTTTAATATATATTTTTCGAATGACATACAATTATTATATAACGATAAAAATGAATCTTTTATGTGAGATTCATATAATCTTATGCTATAATGTTTTATGTAAAAAGATTAATTGGATGTAAGTGAATTTTACTAAATACAAATTATAACTTTAATTAAAAGTGTTGAGTGCATAAGATTAAGTTATGAAATGAAATTGTAAAATATGAAAAATGTCAAAAGTTGAAAAATTATTATGTAAAATTTCGGATAGTTTTTTTTTTTTGCACTTTTGTTTTTTATATACATAAAATGATAAATAATTGTGATAAAAACATCATAAAAAATATTTGAAAAAATGTTAAACAAAACTAACATTAAATTTGGCTCTAAAAAAATATTATATTATTATATTTTAAATATTATTTCAGAAACTCCAAGCCAAAAACCACTAATTTATGGATTTCGGTCAAGATATCGTGTTGGTGACAGTGTTCGTGGTAATTGTTCATCTAGGCATTCTAAACCTGCAGCAAATCTTACATGGTTTATAAATGATCATGAGGTAATTAAAAATATTTTAAAATATATTACAAAAAATAACAAAAATTGTTAATAACAAAATACGATTATCAAAAACTTTTAATATAGTAAATATTAAAATCCCAGGCGAAAAGTTTATTTAACTATATTATTACAATGAATATATGCTTATGCTTAGTACATATATATTTATGTATTTATTTATTAACATTTTATAGATACATTACTTATGATCCTAACTAATTATAAATAGAAAAAGTTTCATCATTTTGATAGTTATATAACGATAAACATTTACAAACAAACAAACTAAAACCATTGGGTTTCCTTTTCCGTATTTATAGTGTAATATTATAAAGGTTTTTTTTTGTTGAAAAATTTTATTTTATATTTTTGTCATCCTTTTTAAAACCATATTTAAAATCTACACGCTACTTAGACCTTTTAAAAGTTTTTTTTTTCGATGTTGTTGGGATGGGATATTAGTAGTTTTTTGGGTAAATTAATATTGTTATATATATAGTTAAAAACCACAGAGAGTTATTTAAAATATATTTTTACTAATCTAAAAAAATATTAATTTTAATGTATATAAATTGAGTTTTGACATCAAATGACTATTTTTTTTTTTAAATTTTAAATTTATATAATCATTTTCTGAATTATTTAGATATTTTCTATATTAGTTTACCTCTACGATTTCGATTATTACTAATAAGAAAAAATAATTGAAATATTATTAAATACAGCGAGAGTGTCAGGAAATTTATAATTCTTGTCTATTTGAGAGTGGTTTATGTAACACAATGACCGGTTCTAAATGTTTTCTGACCGGTCTTGACCGGTCTTGTATACTTCCCTTAAATGGTTCTTTAATTAAATAAAGTAACTAAAACTGCAGAGGTCTGAAAAAGTTCCTATCGCTCAGGATATTAACAGGAATTGATTCTACGAAAAGAGTAGTCCAAAAGGAAAGCTTGATTTATGCTGTTGTGTTAATGCAAAGAAATTGAATTTTTACGTGAATCTGATAAATATTTATTTATTCATTTGAAGTTCGAGGACAAATTTTAATATTTTTTTACCGACACACTATCTAGTACACGAAATTTAAAATAGGTTAAATTTTGGTGAACATTTGCTAATTTAAATGAAATTTTAGGGTTTAATATTCAAATTCGAAATAAATATTTAAATCAGTAGTAAGTTTCCATAATTTAAGTTACCATTAAATCTCCAATGCTAGATTTCGAGTTTTTATTTCGATATTACTTTATTGAATTTTATTGGTGATGATATTAGTAAAGATTTTAATTTTGTTTTTTATAAAATATAATAAAAAGTAAACACAACAGTTTTAAAAATAAATAATTGTTTTGTTAATAATTTTGTCGCCTTGAGTTATGCAATGAATATTCTTGAACGTTGTATATGTAGAATTAATAATAATAATTCGCATTGATTTCTAAATCGATAAATAATTTCTTAATGGAAATACATATATAAAAGTTCGATAAAAATATTTATAGTGAAAATATGACGGATTACTTATTTAGCAAATACGATAGAAAAGAATATGTAATTTAAAAATATGTTTATATATAATTCAAGAGTATGTAATCTATAAATATATTTATTTTCAAATTAGTATTTATATTTTAAGAACCATAAAGGAATCAATTTAGTTTTCTGCTTGCTTAGACAGTGTCATATTAGAGTACCAAGAAATTTTAAGAAAAGTTAGGTTAGTGTTAGATAGAGCAGCGGCTGAGGACCCCGTTTATACCACCGAAGTTCCTTAGCGGTACCATTAACTAGGTATCTCAAAAGACCTCGAAAGTTTGTGTGTTATACAGGAAATTCAGAATCTCGCAATCTCCTCCAGTTTATAGAAGAAAGATTTTCTAAGCAGCGCGTTCTTCTTCTTGCGAATGGTGACACAGAAACTGTTTAAGTGTTTCTTCTTGTTCCAGTTCTTTGTAGTTCGTAGATTGCTAATTGTAAATTCCAACCTCATCACAATAAAGATATTGTAATGTAACATTTTAATAATTTATAAATTTATAGAAAAATAAGAAAATGGTTTTTTATAACTTATTCCTTAATTATAAATTAATGATAATAACTAATCAATTAAAAACTTAAAAGCATCGTAATCTGTAAACTGTCAGTATAAAAGTATAATAATACCAAATTATAAATAATTTTTTACACCAAATCTCTTCTATAAAACAATGCCAAGATGGTTCATCGTCCAGATGGTTCAAAGAAAATTAATTTAAATATATTAACCCACTACGCGCTTAGCAATTCGAACTATTTCTTATTCTCGAATTTCGTATCATTAAAATATTATAATGCATTTTCATGATCTAAAAGTTATATATTGACCATAGTTCACTATTCCTAGCCAAAAGTGTATTACCCTCTAACTGTATCTGAGAATCTTAACAATATTTAGTACGTAAGTATTAAACGGGCGCGACGAGAGTCTTATATCTTCTGTAAAAAACTATTCGTCAATGTTTCTAATTTTTATACCAATAATTCTTTTCTCAATCCTTACATATCTGGTGTTCTATTATCTCCATTTTCTATTTTACAGGTCGAAAAAAATCCAGTGCACTTTCCGCTCAAGACTAATTTAGTAATTTGGCGTATACTATCATGGAGTCGTTTTGTAGTTTATTCTGTTTTTATGTTAATAGATTAAAATATCCTTACCACCAATCTAGCAATTGTTTTGAATATACTTTTTTTCATATAACTTTGATAGTTAATCAACAACTTAGTATAAATTAGACAAAACCGAGATTTTTTAATGAATTTAGGTGTCACATAATTTGACATATTATTTATCGAGTTATTATAAAAAAACAGTCTTTAATAGTTCAATACTTTTGATCTACTGTACAACTTAATGTTATGTAACCAAAGTATTGTGTTGCAACATCCATTTTCAATGTGCATTCAATATTTTTCAATATTTCGTATACAATTTACTTTTGTTGTTCAGATTAATTTTCAGTTACTATTCTTAGTGGCCTGTATACTTCGTCTATTCCATGTTTTTTTTAACTATACATAAAAATGTTTGATATAAAATACCCTGAACTTTGAAAATATTTCGTTATTTTTATTTTTGTTGTATGAAATATTGTATGATTGGCCAATGAATTCCATTCGTACCCAAAAAATAAAATAACTCTGTTTCCTATTTCACAAAAACCGATTATGTGCCTAAAATGAAAATCTATTATATTATATCTAAACATTTTTCTTTTTTTTTTTTAGTTACCCACAAATAGTATTACATAATATCTTATAGATATTTCGAAAAATGTATGTGGAAGCAATGATGTGTCATATTTAGAATATATAGTATAAAAATGGTCCAATATTAAATATGGAATGAGAGGACAATATAAATTCATTGGCGCCGCAATTCTTTATCTATATATTTAAGAAGGGGTGAAAAGTTTTTGAAAGATTTACAACAATTTTTTTTGTGTTGTGTTGTGTTTATTTTTAGGGAGGACAGCCGATTTCATTTTGTTGTTTTTTTGGTGGAAAAACCCCAATATTTACATACTTAGATAGTGTTGGTGGTAATTTATTTTCATCTATATCTATAAAGATACTATGATATTTAAAAGTTTTGTTCTTATTATTCGATATTTTACCAGCAAAAATTTAAACTTGAATAATATTTATTATAAAAATTTCAATGAATTTAAAGTTTTCATATTTAGATTTTATAAAAAATAAATATCTATAAAATATCATCAATAAAACGTTGATGACAAATAGTTCCAGTTCGTTTAATTTAATATACAAAAATTCTCAAATAAAAATAATTGAATGCGCAGAAGTAACTAATTAAAAATTTGTAATTCATTCTTGGTATTCTTAAATCTGCGGCTACGACAATATTTTAAATTTTTTTTTTCACATTTTATTAGTATTTATTTGACTTTAAAGAATTTTGTAATTCCATAGAATTAATTTGTTATCATTAAAATTATTAAAATTTGGAAAATTAGGTACGAAGAATTATTATTAAATAAAAACCAGAGCCGTAATTAATTTAAAATAATATGAAAATTACGTTTAGGAAAATCAGTTATGAGATATTACCAAAACGTTACCAATTATTTATGAAATATTAACAAATTAATTTAATTATCAAATAAATGTTGCAATACAATCGCGGCGCCGCTGTCATTTTGATATGTCAAGAAAAATTAAACACAGAAATATCATGTCAACAAGAAAAAATCGTCAAAGCGGAAAAGTGTAATCGAAATTTCATCCTTCAGAACCTCAGTTAAATATGAATATTAAAGTAGTATTGGAATGTGGCTACATGGAAATCAAAGAGGATGAAATTTCGACTACACTTGGGGTAATCAAAGAGGTTTTGTGTAATAAAATGGTTGACTTGACTTAGTACATGTAAAACTTTCTTAGCTAGAAACTGAAATTTTTTGTTATACCGAGTTATGTGTACATGGTTTTTAAGTTGTAATCCGGATTGAAAGGTGATCTTCTTATGTTCCAGACCTTTTTGATTGAATATCTGCCCTTCAAAGTGGACAAAGTGGAGTTTAGAACAAATGTTTAATATATTCATGTATTTGTTTAAATAATAAATATGTATGTATGTGTATTTTATTAAATACCTTTAAAATCAGTGCTGGCGAATACTGGATAAAAGTAAGTAACGTTATACTTTTCGTTACATAAAAAGCAAATTGTTACTGATATACGAATAATATTATTTAATTACGTTGCATTATAACAATTTTATTACATTACAAATTTTGTGGAGGACAAATGAATGAATATTCATTTATAATCTAAATTTGAAAAACATTGTTACAGGATTGAGAATACACAATTTTATTGTCATACAAAATCAAATTGTTTGACGTCCCAATTTCAGAATGTAAAGTCAATATTTTTCATTAACCTAATTATATGGTCTGTTTTGTAAAATTAGCATTATTGGAGTGTTACATGAAATAATAACGTAATTATTATTATCAAAAATCGAGTTTCGGTACGTAAAAGTTATATTACTCGAAATAATTGTGGTAATTTCGTTATATCGTTACGGAACAATTAAAGTAAATAAAAAATTAGGATTTCCGGTTCCTGTTTATATTAACAGAAAACCCGTCTATTTATTAGCCAGATGAGATAATTTCTCTTAATGCAAAATTGTGTTACTAACTATTAATTTATTTACTGTAGCATAGTTTGGTTCATTTGCTGCCCTTGTTTTAATTGGCTAATTCATAGTTACGTCGCTGGTCAAAGTACAGCATAAATTTTATAATATTTAATATTTTATGTTTTTGTTTAAAACCAAAAATTTTTTTTTACTATACGGTAAAGAGTTCAAATAAATATACAAAAGTTTTTTTTAATTTTTTTTTTTAGAATTTTGGTGTTGTATTTAAAGTCTCTATAGGGTAGACATTATAAATAGAAAAGTTACACAATTGGACAAAATATAAGAGGATTGTATATATAATAATAATGAAATGTTATTGCTACTAAAGGCGTAAATTATTTGCAGTTATAATTAGTTTTTTGGATAAATATAGTAAAACATATTTTCGTTGATTTATTTTCCTTTAACATAAATGTATATAAATACCAAAATAAAAAACTATATTTATACAGAAAAGGATTTCAGACCAAAACGATAACTAGTTAGTAAAGCTTTTGAGTATTTTTTATTTTAAGGATAATACTATGGAATTATAAATAAATATTATTTTTTTTATTTTTGATAAATTAAAAGATTTATAAAACTTAATTACATATAATAAATATTTTAAAAATATATGATCTTTTGCAGAAAAAATACTTCAAAGGATAATAATTTTTAACACAATTTTTGAACATCCTATAAAAGTTTATTTATATAGTTTTGGTTTGTCAGTTCGTATATGTTTTTTTAATGTTACTCTCTAAGTTATATCTATAAAAGAAGTTCATCTGGGGGTAATTAAAATTAAAAGCATTTAAATATTTAACAGATTTTTTTCTTTTGAAATCGATATATAAGAAAGTTTTTATGTATGAACATTAATTTACCTAGATCCTAGAAGAAGGATATTTTCTTAATTTTTATTTAAGATTTTATGGTTTTGCAAATTGTCTAGTGGTTTGTTTTTTCCGCAATTTGTTTAGTTTGCAATTGTTTAGTTGTTTCAATGGAAAAAGAACTTTAAATTTAATCATTAAATTATGTATTTATATTTATTTAAATTGATTTACAATCAAACTTTTACGTTACCGAATACTTTTACAACTACTTTCTAGGAGGTGTAATATCCTGCTTTCTACAATTTTAAGTTTTATTTATAGTTGTTAAAGTTTTTCTGTAGAAATATGGGGAAAAAATCGAATTAAAGCTAATTAGGAGGTAAAGAAAGATTCTTGATGGTTTGAAGTTAATTAACAGTGGCCTAAATTAAATTTAATTCTACGGCATAGTATAATTTCTTTTGAGAGATTTGAAATACTAGAACGTTTGATAAATGTTCCAACAAATATTTTAACATCAAATTCGAACTGCGGTTAATATTATAGGAAGTTTGAAAATAACTTGAGAAAATTTTAATTAAATTCTGCGAATGAATTTAGAATTGGTCGAAATGATGACCAAAAATTATGGTCAAAATGAAGACCAATTTTATTTCCATAATTTTGTTATTCCCTTGCCGGTCAAAGGAGTCCAATGGAACAATTCCACTAGAAACAATTCCGCTGGATTCAATTCCAATGCGACCAATGACAATTGTCTCAGTATAATTGTGTCATGAATTTAATTGTGTTTGTAACAAAATTAATCTAGCTAGAGTATTAGGTCTAGAATTATTGAATCTTTACATTCAGTTTTAATAATTATTGTTTTTGAATCATTATTTTTCATCGTCTCTAAGTTAGAATTAGAGACGACATCTCTCTAATTATAATTTAAATTTTCTTACTTACCAAATAACATTTAAGACTAAATTATATTTAAGCTTCTTCAATAAGGACAAAGGTTAGGAAAGATAATTTTTTCAATTTTCCTTTTTTTTTTTTTTTTGGGCCCAATTGATAACTAAAGTAGATTTGTTAAAATATTACGCGAAAAAAATTATTTTTCACTCGTATATATCACAAAAAATTCGTATTTCATTCTGGCATCAACCAAAGGAAAACAATTTTGAAATGATAAATTTGTTAACAAGTATGAGTCACGCTATATTACATAGGCCTTTAAAAAATATATAGGGTGAAATTTGATTTATTTAGATGATATATATGAATATGAGTGAAAAAATACGGAAAATCATGTATACTGTTTTGTATGTTGTATTCTGTAGTATCTTTAATACAATATACATAAATTATTATTCATTCCTTCATTTTTTTTTATATAACATTTTAACATTTTCATTTCAATCTTTATAAACATTACAAATAATAATGTTTTTAGGTTAATATTGAAACATTAGTCTGGATTTTTTTTTCTTGTTTTTGGTTAATATTTATCCAACAAAAAAAAAATATAATTTTCCATAAGGGAGAAAAACAATAGAATGATTTGGGGGTGAATAATTTTTTTTTATGTTTTATATATTATTTTTCTAAAATGTATTTTGCAATGCAATATTTCATAATATACTCAACATATATACATATTTATTAATGTATTTATGAAAAAGTAATCCATTGTTTTAGAAATGTTAAAAATATTTTGGGGATATTAGATTTTTTAAGAATTATTGTGAAATAATGTTTTTAAATTTAAATAATATCATTTTTGTTTTAATGCAATAATTCTATAAATAAACCATAATATTTTTTTTCAGACTGCCTCACTGACTCTGGCCCAATTGTGTCTGTCGGTCTGACTATTTGGGGCTGTTTGTTGGAAAAACTTAAACTTAACTGTTTAGAACTAACTATTTGTTTGACATTCGATAATTATTGAATTCCAATTTTATCTATTAAATACAAATTGTACAAAATGAATTACTATAGATAAATTTATATCCTTTTTTTCATTTCATTCAATTCTATTTATCTCTACTCATGTCTGTCATATTTTTCCTATTTCTTTCTTCACGGTTCTCCTTCAAACCTTTATAATTTGTACTAATTATAATAAATTATAAATAAATTGGAATTTACAAAGACGTATCTGCAGTCTAGTGTCTGCAATGATGTCGTGTCTGCAGTCTAAGTCATATCCGTCATGATATTTCTCACTTATATTACACTATATTTTATTTATATAGTTTTGTTTTTGACACTTGAAAAGGATAATTGTCAATTTGATATAAAGAATTTGAAAAAAAAAACATATGGAAATCGTTCTTTTTTGAACTAACAACGACAAAAAACCTTTTTCAATTCTTACTTTATATTGAAGCAATATAATAGGGAAATATGGTCTTCTGTCTAATTTTTATTTAATAAATACACTATGCAGCGTAAGAAGTAAATCCTTTTGATCTGCATCAAAAGAGTGCGTTATACCCTATACTTATACACTCTGGCAAATACAACTATGAACTTCCAAGTATTATTGCTACTGACCTCTATCTGATCTACGTGGCAAACGCTGCTATACTAACTAATAAGTTAACCGAATTAAGGAATACTTTAAGGTTAACTATACAGCTTAGAATAATTTTGCACAAGCGTAATGAACATAACTCAAGAGTATGAATGTTCTCATACAGACTAGTTCATAATTTGAAAAAAAATCGGGTAGATTATATTGTTCTGGAGACCTTTATATTATAAATACAATTTATACTATTCAAAATTTTCAGTTTTTATGTGGACGAATTTCAATTTTTTAAATAGTTTTCAAATTTATCATAAAATTTTTCATTTATATAATATAGAAATTTTCAAATGTAATTTAATGAATAAATTTTTTATAGATTTATATTATTTATTTTTATGGGAAATGAAAATGCATTTTGGAAGATGCATAAAGGTCCATTAAAATTACATAGTCAAAAATTTTTTATTTACTCCTCCATATAATAGTCAATAAAAAAACCAATTATTTCTCAACTCTATTATTATCGTAGTGGTAATAATTGACTACTAAAGTAATATTTTTTTGCATATATGGTCTAAGTTAAGTTCATAAAATTGTGTATATGAAGAATGGTCGTAATAAAAATTTAACATATTTCTTTGTAATAACCAAAACCGTATATCCAACCATTAATATATCATAATAAAAGATTGAATTTTTTTATATAATATATTGGAAGTTCTTTTTTTCTAAAACAATTGTCTTTTCTAGGCAAATCCTGCTCATGTAAAATATCACCGACCATTAAAGGATACACGTAATGATTTGGAAACGTCAATTGCTGGTATACAGTTTGTTGTCTCCGAACATCATTTTCAACGTGGAAAATTAAAAGTAAGTAAATTTTTTGATGTATTCTCATATAAAATTTATAACTAGCATTATATAATAGCTGTAAACAATTTCTACAATTTTTTTAATGGGTCATTAATCAAGCTGTAAAAAAACTTTATTGAAATCTCTAAATTTTCGTATAAAGTTTTTTTGGGCTTTTGGAAAAACGATGAATTAAGATTATATAACATTAAAAAAAAATCTGTTTTAGTTAAACTACTGTGCAGCAGTTTAAATTGTTATATAAATGGGAATTTTTTCATAACCATTCATTATAAACACTTCCAAACGTTTGTGAAATTCTGGATGTTAGAATAAAATTTTATGTCGAATTGTAGTGCCACCTAGTGAACGAACTGTACAATAATCTAGCATAAAGATTTTTATTATCATATTTTTCTTATTTCGTAGAAGATTTGAAAAATGAAAAATTATAAGTAAAAGTTCGAGATCCTACTTAAAGATTAGGCACAATTCCAATACAAGTAAAAGTTTGGGTCCTACTTTTATAAAGAATTATACGTCATAGTACCAAATTGTTATATACTAACGTCTTTTATTTTATTATACTCTTCATTACCTTTCCCAAGCGGATTCTAACATCCATTTTGATGAACTGTATTAATTAATGAAAGCGCCCGATAGCTGCCAAATATTGAACTTGTGTCAACACTGTCTAATTTGTAAAATATAACTCTAACTAGAGTGTCGTTCGATAATTACTATATGTCAAATAACAACTTTAAAATATTTACAACGAACTGACAGACAGACAAACCGACAGAGCTGTTTTATTAAGAGTTATTTTTTTTCTCAAAAAAGCAATTACCATTTTTTTATGGAAACTTACTCTATGCATACACTCTGCTATATATTTCAATTTTTCATTATTTATGGTTTTTTACTCTGATCAATTTGGCAGTTTATATGAATACAGGACACACAATTCTTCGCCCAACAATTATTCTCATAAATTTTTTCCAATAAATTTCACTCAACTTTATTGTACATGGTATTCCAGAATATTTATTAAGGGCTTGAAATGTTACAGTATTTCATTTCACTTACCCATACTAAAATTAAAAGAAAATTTGAAAATAATTTTCTCAGAAGAATCATCCGAATTTCTAAAATTCTTTATTTCATTTACAGATTCGTTGCAGATCTTATATTCATGATATTTATTCACAATCAACTGAAAAAAGTTTCGAAATAGATCGTCACAAAATATCATCAACATCATCGTCATCTAGTGGCAATAGTGTTAATCTAGTACAAAGTTTACCATTTGATCAATTTTCTATACATGATAGTGATATTATTGATAAAAAGGATACATTTATGAATCATATTCAAGGTAAATATTTAAAATAAATTTATCACACATAAAAATTATATAAATTAAACATTAATTATAAAACTTTTTATTTGACATTTATATATTTATTAAAGATATAAATATTTGTAAAATAGCATCATTAAATGAAAAAGTTAATATTTTATGCTGTTTCATTTTGATGCACTTACTCTATATATGTATTGCTTGTAAATCGATGCTGTTTTAATTTTAACTTTCAAGGATAAAATAGAATTCTTATTTGGAAAGTTTCTTCTTGTATTTTCTATCTATATAAAAGTTACTTTATTCATATAAGTAAATTCACATAAAATTTTGCTTGAGAAAATATATTCGTTGTGTTAAAAAAAAAAACAAGGATCTTCGCTCTGATAGTTTATACTATATAAAAATTTATATATATATGAATATTTACAAGTTAGGTAAAGAATTTATATAAATAAATTTCATTGATTTCTTCTATTTTATTTATATACATGATTTTACAATTTACTTTATGGAAATGCATTTAATTTAAAAAATAAAAGGATAGTATAAAACTAGGTAGAATTGTAAATGTAAAAATTATTGAAAGTGGTTATTTTTTCTTCGATTACCAATCAATATATTATTAGCTTGTGCAATCAATTAGACTAATGTATATATTGTGTTTTTAGAAATTTAATTTTAATGACACTATTTCTTAGCATTTGTGAAAATATTTATTACTTATTTAGCTTTTAATCAGATTAAATTATAGTCTTTATAGTAAAATTCTCTATAATTATCTTATAAAACCCCATAAGGCATCATCTGGGTATAGTATTAAAGTTATTTTGATATGTCTGTCATCTAAATCAATATAGGATTTTGTTAAAAGTAGATTTAATTAATAATATATAATTCAGAAATTGAATTTAATTGATTTTAAGAAATTTATTTTATGATTTAATTTTATAGAATGTTACAATTGCACTACAGATTTGTAAATAAGTTATTTGTTGTTAGTTAAAGAGCCTATCAGTAATCATTTTGATAAAAAAGTTTTTCGGGTAGTTGTAATTTGGATGAAATAGTTCCTTTCTGTAATTTGGTTAACCTATAATATATAAATAGTAAAAATTAATCTTATTGTAGTTTGCTTTATGAAGTGAAATTTTAATATTAAATACCTAAATAATAAAAACACAAATAATGACGTTAACCAAAATATTTGATTTCGAAAAACATAGAAAACTTATTTCCTGTAATTGCTTACAGAATATAAATAATTTATCTAATGAATTACAACTAATTTAATAGCCAATATAGAAATTTTTATATTTTGAAAATCATGCAGCAAAACGAATTATATAAGCAAAATCTATGCTTTTTTCTAATCCTCATCAATCTTAGACACAAGCTCCATCTTCCAGTTAACCAAGAAAATGGGGAAATGAGAAAGATACCGATTATTTGTTTGGATCAGTGAAAACAAGCATAAGGAGAGAAGTTGTTAGTAAGTTATGTTAAATGGAAACATATGTAAAGAAAGATAGTATCTCTTTATCCTTAAGCTTGATTTCTTGCACTTTCAAACATGCTGAGAAATAATTTACTATTCGCAATTGAATAAGCTCTGATGTGTCCATCACCGAAAACAAAACAGATATTACTTGATTAGATACTAACTGCTTAATATAAGCAGTTAAATAAAATAAATATATAAAAATTATATTGACAGCAATCGAAATTGCTGTAATATAATCGAAATTATATTTACGTTCAAGAAATTGTTTTAAATGTTTTCTTCATATTTTTAACAAATTACATAAATGAAATTATAGTAAATTTGGTGTAAATCTTATGCTAATTAATTGTAACTTTAGTTCATATTTCATAAACGTGGCCCAAAATTTCAACTATATTTTAAGTTTTCGTATATGTATGAAATTAAAGCTATTGGACTTAATTCACTGCATCATTAAGAATCCATTTTTAATATTAGAATTCACTCCATATTTTTTAAAATGTGTCCAAATCAAATCCATATCGAATTGGTGTCATTTCTACATCATTTTGACAATTCGATTATGTTTTCCGGCTAAGGAAATTCTAATTTTGTAATTTTCTTTTATGTAAATCAAATCTAATTCAAAATAATTCAATTCAAAATTTATAATATTCAAAAGTTTTATTGTCTTTAATTTGATTTTAAATCAATTGGTAATTTTTTTTTTTTGTTTTTTATAAAAAAAAATTAAAATCATTGACCAAAAACCAAATAATTTTCTATGGTATAATACCAAAAGTCACCAGAGAACTAAGTCATCGTATCACAAAAAAAAAAATGTTTTTTAAAATTATTTTCAAATGAAAATCACTTGTTAAAAAATTTCTTACAAAAAAAAAAATCATAATAGAAGAATTAGATTGAAAAAAAAAACATAGAAATTTTTTTTATATTTATGCTTTTTATCATAAAGTTTCCTTTTAAAAAATATAATTTTTTTTTGTTGTTGTTATATTATTATTTTTGTTGTTGTGATGATATCTCAAGATAATTTGAAAGCATAGAGTGTAACTATTTAGAATAAAGAACAATTTATTCAGGCCATTTGCCCAGAGGAAAAGTTTTTATTTAGTATTTTATATATTTTTATTGTTGCGCTATGTTAGCTATGTTGTAGATTCTTGCTTTGCGCCTTCTAGGTTCGTTATAATTTGAAAAGTCTAATTTTAATGTTTTTCTGTCATAAGTTTTTTTTTTATATAAAAACATAATCTTTTATATATTTATGCAAAAAAACACAAAAACAAAAAAGTAGCAACAAAAACAAAACTAAATATTAGAGAGCCTTAAGAGGTTCCATTGTTGCTATTCATGATGACGAAAAGAGTAAGTGAAAAATGGCAACCAATTATTATATTGTGTACAAACACTACTGTTAACAATAATATTCTAAAAAAATATAGTAGTAAAAAAATGAATGAAATTTTTTTTATATAATTTATTGAAATATTATACAGAAAGTAAAAATTAAAATTTATAAATTATTTAATAACATTTATTATTATATAAAAATGACGTTTGGAATTTTAAAATAAGTTTTCAACATAATAAAACATTAAAACAACAAAAAAGAAAATGTTAAAAGTTCAGTAAAACGATTACTTAATTCATATTTCATTCAAACTTATGATTTGTAGTTAAATTACAATTTAGTTAAATATTAAATTAGTTAGTTATAAATTAAACAATAGAAAATGTAAAGATTCTTAAATTTAATGTTGAAAAATAATACGTCAAAAATTTAAAACTATAATTAGTAATTAAATTTTGCTGTCAATATAATTTTTTTTAAATAATTCTAATTATGTTTTTACATGATAAATATTAATGAGGTAATTAACACTTTGGCTCCTAAATTTGATGTATTGTAAGTTTATTATTGATGTTCACAACATTATTTTACATGAAAATCCTGAACAAATTACAAGTACTTCTCTATGTAATAGTTTTATTTTGTATCTTGATAGTTTTCTGCTAAAAAAATCTATTATAACTTTCTTTATTTTATGGATTTATTATACTAAGCTTACCGCTTGCGTATGGGTTGAGTAGAAGTACATATTATAAAATTATTTTCTTTATTGGTGTTTATTTTCTTAGTTTACTTACCTTGAATGATAAAATAAAAAGGATATTATAGGAATTATATAAAAGTTATTTTATGGACGTAAATTTGGAGTTTAAATCCCACAAGCTTGATAGATATTTTTCAAAGTCATATATAACCAATAAAACCAAAAAGTATAAATATAAGTAATTGAATAAGCTCTATGCTTGTGGGTTGTGGGATTTAATCTTGAAATTAAAACCCACAATAAAAACTTTTATATGATTTAATTTTACAAATATATTAGCCGTTTCTGTAATTCTGAAAAAATTGTCCTAATTCTGATGCAAAATTGATATTATATGGTTTACATTCATTACATTTACTTTCAACGAAATATTCTAAAATTAGTTATTTAAAAATTAATACATAAATTGTGGATTAAAGAAGTTTACTATAATTTTTACATAATTAAATTTAGCTGTCAATAATTTAATTTCAGGCTTTATTTGTAACTATATAACTTAAGTTTTATTATTTCTTAATTCATTTTAAATGATGAGATTTGTTTTAGGAGATTTTTTGAATTATTTATAGGAATTTGATAATAATAATTGTATAACGAATTGTTCATAATGTTAAAAATAAATTTACAAAGTTATTTTCTATTTTTCCTTCGAAGGAATTCTTATTTTTACAAAAAATGAAGAATTCTTTCCTTTTACAAAATTTACAGTCCATGAACTTTATTTAATTCTCCCAGATAAGAAAACATGTTTTTAATATTCGATTATATTTTGAAAATGAAAAATCTTCTCAAATTTAATTTTGCGGTAGTTTTTTATTAAATAAAGTAACAAATTGAGTCCTATTGAGTCATAGTTTTAAGGACTCAATAAATGATATATCACTCCAAAATATAAACTATCGCAAACAAAAAGTGTGTGTGAAGCTGTGAAGTTTTTTAATATCAAATATTGTTTGAAAATCTATTGTAATTATGCGGCTATTTTTGGTTGTTATTGAATCTGGTTGTTATTGAATCCCCATAGGCAATACATATTGAATATTTCAATACACCTGGTTATATTCATTATATTTCTGGATATTTTTTTGAATAAGAATTTCAAGCAGCATTTAATTCAAGAGACAGTCAGGCACTACTAAGTTTTTGCAAATAATGTTTGAAATATTCATAATTTAAGTTTGATAAATTATACTCATTTATGTATTGTACTAGACAAATTGTATTGAATATATTGCAATACATTCAAATAGTTTCCACTGATTCAGTTCAAACATTATTTAAGTATAGTAAAAACAAATAACATGGTTGACTTGAAAATGGTTTGCAGAACAGCATTATTTTAGCCAGACATTGTACTATTATTATATTATATATATATGCTAATCAAAGCATTCAATTTTGCACTGCGATTTGCTCTACTAGAGCTATTATAGCTATAGGTACAATCAAAGGTGATGCACCTTTCGTAACATGTTACTCCAAAATTCATTTTCGGAAATCTAAACAATGTTATTGTTTTGAAATATTTCATAAAATACTAAATAATTTGATTAATTTTTTCAGGCGATGTATCATCATTGAATGCTGGTGGCGGTGCTTCACTAATAACTTCGCCAATACTGTTGATTTTATGTATATTTCAATTATCACTATTAGTTATGCAGAATTTAGTGCACAATCTTGATAATATTTATAGTAATAATAATAAAAATAATAATAGTAATATTAATAATATTAAATTGCATAATAATCAAAACAATTTAACATTTATTTCCAATTCATGACTTTACATTTAAATAAATTAAATATACATTACGCTATATAAATACAATTTATTTTATGTATTTTGAAAAAATAATATTATATCCTTTATTTGATACCATTTCGTATAGGAGAATTATAAAAGGAAAATTGTAAATGGAAAATATATAAACATTTTCATATACATATTTAAATATATATTTAGTTTTTGTAAATGAGGTGTTGATGTAAATTTTATATAATGGTTTATATATTTATTTTAAGATTTGTCAATTCGAAAATTTAAAGAAAAACTCTTATTTGCCTTATTTAAAATTTTCTATTTTTCATTCAACTTTTGTTCAAGAATTGATAGATGGAAAATTCAATTATATATTTTAAAATTGTTAAATCCTCTGTGAAGCTTGATTTACATATACGACGAAAAACCGTAACGTTGAAGAAAACTGAGTTGGTTTTTATAAACTTTGTGACGGTTTTCAGTGACACTTCGTAAATCTGAAAACCGAGAATGTTTTACAAACAAATTTTATAGGATAAAGTTGAAACAACTCTTCACCGTGCGATATTCGTCGCGCCGGAGTTTTTAGATTGGTTAGAATGGAGCGTGACGGTTTTTTTCGGTAAATGTGTAAATGAAGCTTAAATGTTGAAAAATAATTGATTGAATAAAATTTAGTTGTACAAAAAATTTGAAAATATTATTATAGAAACCGATTTTATGTAAATTAATATATAGTTTAATTTGAATCACGCGAGTGCCATGACGGCAGTAAAGTCTAAGAACTAATGTATAAAAAAAATTAAGAATTATCATTAAATTTATATTAAATATTTTTTTTTTCGTTATTAAAATATAGAAGAAAATATTATATTTAAAAAAATAATAATAATTAAACTTATAAAAAATATAAAAAAAAGACTAAATATTTAAAGATATTATTATAAATATATATTTGAAAATATATGTACAGATACGAGCATTGAAAAATAATATTCAGCTTTAAAAATATATATAAAAATTTATGTTCCATGATAATTAATCTCTATAAAAAAAATGGTCAAATCATCAATGATATAATTTAAAATCGTTTAATTGGTAACCAACATGTATTAAACAAATATGTATGAGCATAACGTTTCAAAAACTTTGTTGACAACTACTGTAATATCAATAATTTAAAAGACTTTCTATCAGATTGAAATGCAAAAACTCAATATTTAGCAAGCTTTTGTGCAATATGTAATTACAAAGTTACTATCGATTGTATAAAAACTATAAAATTGAAATGTAAAAACTCAAAAGGAATGGAAATTATACTGAAATTTTAATAGTATCATAAAATACAGTCTCTCTAATTCTGGTAGGAAGACGGGACAGTGCTAGTGATTGAAGTAATGAGGGAATGTCACATGAAAAAAGTGGGAAGAATTTTATAGAGCCACGTAAATGAAGGTTTCCGAAGGGCTCATAGTTGTGTCAAATTAAAACTGCTTATATAATTCTAAAAATATTCAATATGAGGCCAGTTCCATGTGGTTGACGGTGTGTTTCAAACAAACTTGATGAGCATTTTAATTGAAAAAATAAGTGGTGAGTAACATATAATTTTTTTACCCAAATAAATATAAATATGTAAAAGTTGAATTGGTGTCTATTTTTATGGCGTCGTTACGACGTCTAAATCCTTGTGGCTATTTCCTGCTTAACAGCTTTACTTCAGGGGTTTATTTTAACAAGATTAAGGAGAAAGGTATTCAGTTAGTTTAAAATTTCAGATTTAGTTGAGCTACGATCACTTCTAGCTAATTCATCATATGTAGTTTGTTTGTGGTATTCACCACACCTTAACCATATTTTATATTTTACGTGAAAATTTTAGTAAAACTAGCTACTATAATAAAATTTACTGATAATTAAAAACATTTGTGAATTTTATAAAGAATCTATAGAATAACTTATTGAATGTATGGTTAGGAAACTTTTAAATTTCCATCTCAATTCTATTATTACAATAGTGAACAGTATCGCAACAGTTCAATTGCTTTTGATATTATGTTGTTGAGAAACGTTATTCTTAATACTGAAAATATTGTACATAAAAATGATTAATATTGCTTTGTAAATATAGTAAATAATAATTAATAATATTTAAAATAAGAATTTTGTGAGCTTTGTAATTTTCATATTACATTATATTTTCTATATAGGTAATACAAAAATAAAGATGATAATTATTATATAGCGTAATTTTAATTAAATTTTTGAGGTTTCTACATACTACGATATTATTACATATTTTTTAATTAGGTAGTCAAAACAATTGCAATTTATATTAGATTTTAATTTTCTTTATATTATCATTTTATGTTCGCAATAATATTAAGAATAATTCATAAAGGATAAAAATGCCATTCATTTTACTAAATAAAATCTTTATATATATATATATAAAAATAATGTGTAAATAATAAATTATGATATCTATAAGAATAATTTAATGTTCAGTAAAATATATTTTTAACAAAAATGATGGAGTCATTAAATATAATTAACATTTCCTATGAATTTAGTTTAGTTTTAAATACGAAAAAGGATTTTTAATACCATTTCCTTATAATTTTATATGACTTAGTTAAATCAAATGAAATATTTTAAATATTGCATAGTAAAAGATTAAATATGATTCAGAATGAATGCTACGATTGGGTTCACACCTCATAAATAAATTTTAAATATTCTTCATTTGGAATTGTATTTGTAATGCATTCATTTACACCGTTCGTCATTTGTATAAATTCATATTAATTAACTATAGTATGTAATTAACACATTAGCTGCCAAGTTAAATATATTGCAAGTTTATTGTCAACCAGAAACTCTGGTACAATTTGTAATACAAGCCGAGCAACAAAGAATTACTGGGTAATAATTTATATGATTTTTGAATATTGAAATTACTTTTATTTTTCGGGGAGCTATTCCTTCAGACAATACATACTGAATTTTTCAATACCCTTCTTGGTTATATTCATTAGCAGCCTTGATATTTTCAATAAAATGTTGAAACTCTTCGACATATTGTAAAAAAAACGCTAAGCAAAAGTGAACTACTATGAAAAAGTGTATATACAGTTTTTGAATATTGATAGTTGTTATGTTAAATTCTGATCATTTATAAACTTTTGTGGAATATTACAATCAGTGGAGCAAATGAATTATTATGTTGCACTGTGTGCTATGCGCAGACACCTTCAATCAGATCCAAATTATTTTCACTATTGTTTGCCTTTAAAATATTGCAATTAACGTTGTCACCTAAATGAATGATTTTCACTTCATGTATAAATATATGATTTCAAATATACAAGAGAATGTTTTTATGATTTTGAACTGTACGGGACAGAAAAATGAGACATTGAAGAAAAAGGAGTTCAAAAAATGGACATATATTGCTTTTCATTATAAAATTATAAATTTAAAGGATGCTTTGAAGAAAAGGATGAATGGTCCTTAGGGTTAGTGTTATAAGGTTAAAATATTTGCAAAAACCGGATATATTAATAAAGGCTCTAGGATGTCATTGACTACAACTACAATTGTACTTCTCTTTGAAGTTCAACGATTGATATAACATGTTAGTTCACTTTTTGCGCTCCCTCTGCTATTCAAATAATATAGAATATAGTATTGAAAAAATAATGTTTGACTAAGGATATAACAGGATATAACTTCGATGGACATATGACATTAGTTTGCCCTATTGGTAGTTAATGTGTTAAAAATATATTCATAATTTTTTGTTTTTATATATTTGTAATAATGATGAAATTGATTTTTTTTAAAGGTTTTACAATTTAGCATTTAATTGAATTATCAAAAATATTCCTGGCATTTATGAATTTTTAAAACAATTTTTTGTATCTTTTTTTTAAATATAAATCGATTAAAATCCCAATTACAAAATATTTTTTTTTTAAAGTGGATTTAAAAAATTAAAATTAAATTGTTTTTTATATAAAAATAAAATGTTTTTGTTTTTTAAATAATTCTTTTTTTTTATAACTTTATGATGTAAATACAAAATATTTTATGATAATAATAATAATTGTAATAATAAACATATACAAAAAGATTCAAATTTAATGCTTGCGATTTATGCGTAAAACAAAAAAAAAAAAAAGAAAATTCTGAAATAAATATTTGTAAATTGATATTATATTTATGTATTTATGTATTATGGAAATGAAAAACATAAAATAATTGTTAATATATTTAAAATAAAAACTATATAAATGTAATGATATAAATATATTGTAAAAACTCGTTAAATTACAAGATTACTTTTTTTTTTATTATTATATTATATTTTTAAATAATTGAACGGAAATGAACTTATTATTAATACCATATTTTAAAAAGGGATTATAATAAATATAAATTTATAAATATAATAATATTTATTGAAAAGTATCTAAATATATATATATATAAATAATATATAAGAAATTTCGTTGAAATTGTTTATTTTTAAATTTAAAATGTGCCAAATAAAATTTATTTATATGGGTATAACATGTCGAATATTTGAATTATTATATATTTAATTTGAATACGGTATATAATAATTATTAATGAGTAAATTAAGTCAAATTTAAGGTATTTTAAAAAATGACAACTAATTATTAAATAATTTCGTTACGAGTATTTTGATTATAATTCCTTAATATTGCTAATTATTGAGATACATTTACGTATTACATTATGATTCTTACATTTTAAATTTGCTCTTTATGTGTATAATTTTAAGTTCCATTTCAAACCAAACTCTGTAAACAAGAAATTCATTTACTACCACACATATTGTTAAAATACATTAACTGTTACCCTTGGAATGCCACTGTACTGGCATGCCACTTGCGATGCGAATGAATAGATAGATACATATAGAAAAATATGATAGTAGTTAAACTAACAGCTTGCTAGTGTTTGTTGAGTTATTTTGCGGAAAAGATATTTTAAGCTTAAGTTTTCCGTTCTGGTGCTTACATACGATTATAAACATTACTGTTTCTCAATTCTATATGTTTCAATGTTTTTAGAAATTTCAAAGTGAGAACGGTACAGTAGTGCGGCGGAGTATCTCCAGCATTAAAACTTGACAAATAATGATAATTTTTTATCAATTTAGAATTAAACAATTTCCACTATTTGTCAGTGTTGCACACTATCCCCGCAAATTATCTGTTTAGCGAACATTTTTATGTTCGCTAATCTCCCAAAATCGACACTACCACAACAATTTTTTTTTGTTGAGGTTTTTAATATACAACCGGATTGACAAGCTATTTTCAGTCCAAAAAATTGGCAATTTCATATTAAGTTTTTGTAAACCAAATAAGAAACAAATATAAGATATTTACTATAATTTTCCAGCAATGTCGATTTTATTTCGGTTATAGGTATAAGCCGATATATATAGACCCTCTTATACCTAAAGTTATTTCCGGTCGAAATATTGCTAAATCACACCGAACAATGCTTACATCTCACTACCAAGCAGAGTTAAAATAAAGCACTCTTCTCATATTTTTACAAACTTTAAACTCTAACAAATTTCAATTCTTAAATCGTATTCAAAAAGACATTTAGTATTGTATCGGATATAAAGAAATTTCATATTGAATTGGATTTCCATTGCGTTTCTTGCAAACGATACTGCGGTTATTGGATATACGGTTATTGGTTATTGGTAACATACCTCTTTAGCAATACAAAAAGGACATTTTTTCCGGCTATCTAATGACCGGATATGTAAGAAATGGCACCGTTGATTAGTGTTTTCGTCCAACTTTTATTATTACGATATATTCAAGGATTTTCCAACAATCTCTTACATATTTTTGTTTATAATTATATAAATTATGATAATATCGATTATAGGTGAATAATGAAATATTTTAATATATTTTATATGATTAAAATGTATTTTTTTTTTATCATATTGATTAAATATAAATTTTATATTATGATAATATTTCCATGCTTGATTTGTTCAATATAATAAAATTGGTAATGATATTAACAAAAAATCATAAAAAAAAAAAAATTTAAATAAAATATTTTCTGAATTCAAAATGTTGTATCATATAAAACGTCCAGTTTTCAATAGAAAAAAAAAAATGGTTTATATAATTTCCTCAAAAAAAAATTATAAACATCGCCATAAATATAATTTTGTTAATAGATTTAAATTATGCATCATCACCACTAAAATGATTAAATCTTTTCCAAATAAATATTACGTATACATAATATAAAATATAAATAACAAATAATTTATCAGAAAATACCTTTCCGTGTAACAAAATGTCCCTTATGAATATTTGATATCTAAACATATTACATACATATATACATATATTATAAACATATTTACATAAAAAATAAAATAGAAAATCCCAAAAAAAAAGATATATATATATAAATCGTACGTTGATAGCTTTTAAATTGGTCCTTAAAGCAATAAACCACACTTACACCAACAACAACAACAACAAAAAAGGGATGTTTCTTTACACAACAATTTAGGACATATGGCAATCAACACTACTTATATATAGTCTTATATATTTGTTCATCATTTTTTTTTTTTGGTAGTCCCCAAAATACTTCCGGTTGGTAAAAATCTATCTATGATATCAGAAATTGATGTAAGTATAGGGAAATTTTTGCTTTAAATAAAAAAATTATTTAAATAGACTCTAGAAATTCCGGATAAAACTAAAATGTTAAGCAAAAAAAATAAATAAATAAATACAAATACTTTTTTAAAGAACTATACTTTTGTGAGGTTAATCTAAATTCAACTACTTAGAAATCAAATGTATAGGATCAGACAAATATCTTTAAGGGAAATTTTTTGTATCTTTTCATTGCGGGGTTATTTGTTTTTAGTTTCCAAATAACATGAAAAATTCAATAATCTTTAAAATAATTCAATTTTATATCATGATAGAATTTTGTCGCAATGCATGTTTTCATTTTGAATTAATTATTTATATTTTTAAGATTTTAAAGGCAGAAAACTAACAGCCAAAGATTATAGATTACAATAATTTCAGGTTAGGTTATTATAACAAATAAATAATATTAATCGAGTTGGATATTATAGAGCGTCCTTAATATTTATGTACAAGAAGCAGCGCCTTCATGATAAGATTAAAATTTATATCATATCTGAGAAAGATCTTTTCATTCACTTATGTTGTGGTCAGGGTGGACCACAGTTTATTGATCTGCCAAATTTAAAGGTAGTTTTTTTAAAAAAATATTCTGTTTAGAAATGTATTGAAATATTTTCTAACTTCAGTTAGTAATAGACCCAACTGTCGTTTCATAATGTCCTGTTTATGTCTCATAATGTCCTGTTTACTCATGCATGAGACAAATCCGACTTTAGCACAATAAGGAGGTTCTAATTAACATTTTTTGGAAACAGTCTTATACATTGATTCATAATTAAATCGACAACGCTCTATTGATTTCCAGAATTCATATTAATCTATCTCTTACGGTTTCTCTAATAATCAGATCAAGTGGGTTCTAAATTCATAAATTTGTTGTTGATATTTTTGTCCACCAAAGTTCTTCCAGCCAGATAGAACTTTGCGTCCGCAACAAACCAGAACAAAAGTGAACATAAAGTAAAAAAAAATAGAACTTTCTTGCTCAAATTTTGTTCATATTGTTTGTAGATGGAACTTTGTTGTTTATTATTTTTTCACTTTTAGTCAGTTTGTTTTAAAAAAATGTGTTTCTTAATTTTATGATTTAAAAAATTAAATTGTTTTGATTAAAAATGCTCTGCAACAAAGTTCTAATTGACCAAACAGAATGATAGAAATCAGCAAGAAAATAACAAAATACTGTTAAAGAAAGTATTTTGATTGTAAATTAAATAATATAAATATATAATTGCTAATGTTGCAACGTCGATTTTACTGGAAACGTTCTATGGTGCACACAGATAATTATTGTCCTAAGTTCGCAAAATTTCATGATATTTGTCTTGCCGTCTATCTAACATAGTTAATTATATATTGCATAGTTTTAGGAGTTTATTAATTTTACTCTATGAAAAATTTAAAGATTTATGGAAACTGGAAACTTTATCATAGATAGCATTGTACACAGTTATCTATTTTACATTTAATAAAGCTGCTAGATATTATTATAGATAAGTATATATTCGAACTTCGAACGAATAAAATTAAATTTTAAAATGAAAAAAAGAATAAAATTATATCCTTTTTTAGATATAAACTGATCTACACTACTTCGTACGCCTCCCACCAAATTTTCTTTCATAAAATTTCAATATTTTTTCTCAATACATTATGTTTATATATGTATATATGTTTTACATAATTATTTATTATATAAGGAATTTTAGATTCATAATAATATTCACTTTGGTCTCTCTTGGCAAAAAATTTACGAAACGTTTTTATCAATTTATTTATATAAATTTATTTATGAAAAAAAATATATGTATAAGAATATCTCTTTTATGAGTTGCCCTTTTATCCTTTTTTTTTATAATACATATATATGTATATATACTTACATATACCAATTTGTACTATATATGACATGCTATAAATATAAGAACCTTTTTCTTTCCAAAATGGTTGTAACTAAATAAAATAATCAGAAAAAAACCTTAAGAAAATCATTTTTTTTGACGTACTTACTCTTTTCCTTATCCTTCTTAAAACCAAAAAAAAAAAAAAAAAATGAAGAAGAATATTATTTAAATAAAAATAACAAAAATTAAAAAAAAAAAAAAAAAACTACAAATAAATTTTTTTATTCTGAGAAAATATAAAATGAATTGTAAATAAAAATTGGGGAAAATTATTTTATTTTTGAATTTGTTCATTACGAAATTTTAAGATTTTACCATATTTCACAATAAATAAAGATGACTTGGGATAATTTAATCAAAAATATAATTTTGTAAAAAAATTATACACGCACGTGAACGAGTCATTATTGTAAAAGATTGAATTATAATTTCGTTAGAGCATTAAATTTTATAAAGTCTTATCTATAGGAGTCCACAAATTAATTTAAATCACATCGGTCGGATATATCAAAGAGCTAAACCAGAAATTTAATATAATTTTTTGGAAAATATTAAAAATAAATTTGGAAAAGAATCAGACAATTAAACGTAGCAACAATTTAACATGGGGTCTGCATTTGAATAAATCCTTTTTATTCTTAATTGTGTAAAAAGAAATGCGAAAGAATTGTAATTACAAATTGGCAGATTAGGAAATATTAATTGGTTGATTGGATTAAAAGGAGTGTGAATAATTACGAAAGTAGGTCACATATAGAACACCATTATAACGTGTGAACTTATCCCACTTCTTAAATTAATGCACTCTCTCTAGACGGCTTCGGTTTACCTGTGTCTTCAATGTTTTCTAGAAAGAAGCTAACAAATTACGTAAATCTTTTATGTTGAACTGATGGAGAATGGCATAATAAATGTTCCATTATTTGCTTTTCTTACATCCATCCAGGATGAGTTGGGGATGGTGTTAGTCTTAATATCATTGAATCCTTCCTAAGAATCATATTTCCCGTGACAATTTCCATGGATAATCTGGCCATTATCTTGGATTTTTTTATGGTTAGAACTACCTAAGAATATTTTTGTATACACACAACTAACTTGGCTAATTGATATAACATTTTGAGGCCATAAGAAATGATTTGATCAAAGTGCTTAATCTATTGATCAAGTTACTTATTGAGTATTAGTTGTCAGGTAATATTGACAACTAAATTCAAAAATTTTAGTGTTTGTAGGCCATAATAGAAAAAGAATGACGAAGAAATTTGTGATGTTGCAATAAGAAAAAGTTACGCGAAATCCATATAAAATTATACATATGGATGTTAATATATCATAATCCTTGAATTTAATAACTTAGCATCTATACAGATTTTAAAATTCCACTTTTTAATTACATAAAATGTTTGTTTTTGATGAAATCTGTTCTTAAAAATATGGAAAAAATTATGTATAAATATATATTTCAAACGAAATATAAAACTAAAGAGTTTTTCTTACATAGCTTATAATTATTATCACATTGAAATGAAAAATACAGAAAGGATTTTATACTAAATTAAATATTAATTATGAGTTTCTGTGAAAATACATTACAAAATAAATAAAAAAAAGGAATTTTAATGTAATAGAAAAGTCTTTGTCATTGAATATTTAAAAATATTCATTTATATTTTTATTAATTCTTTACTATACATTATTTATTCAGGTCGATTGTATTCATAATATGTTTTAAATAAATTCATAACATCATAAAAAATAGAAGTTTTTGCTATTCACTATATTTTTATTATGGTAAAAAACGTAAAAACATTTCACTTTGTATCATAAAAAATGGTTCACTTTTCGGTTATTACATTAAATATTCGATATAAATGTACAGAAATTGCATGACATATTGTAAAATATCTGATAGAATAAACCTGAGAGATTGTGTATATGAAATTTAGGTATTCAGTGCCCTGTAAGGAAGCTTTCGTTGTTCTTCTTCTTATTCATTCAAATTGTTTGATTTCTTGATAGCCCTGATATTCAAAGGTTTGAAATTTTTTTAAGATCTGTTCAAAGCAACGAAACAAAAATTAAATTAAACATTTTCTGATAAATCAAGTCTCATTTGTTTTCCAAAACCACTGAATTTTAAATAAATATATTTGCAAATAAATATTGAAAAAAAATGTGATCAAATTTGTTGGTTGAAGAAATCTAGCACGTGTTACGTAAAAGGTAAAAAATGAATAATTTTATTCGAACTTACTTGAAATAATTCAATAATTTTCCTTTTTTTTATGCTTAAAATAAAATAAAAAAAAAAAAAACAATTTTTTTTTTATGTTGCTACAAAAATCAATTGTTTAACAGAGAAATCACCGTATTTTTATCCTCTTTGATTATTTTCACAGTTGAGTAAATCTTATGCGAATTACTATAGAAAAAGAATGAAGAATTGCAGCACTTGTTATAAAAAGTTAAGCTCATTACATTTTTGGATGGTTGATACAAATAAAAATATTATATTCAAAGCTTCTGGGGAATTAAATGAACCAGTGTAGAAATTTAATGAAGTTAAATAAAAGTTTAAATTATAATATTTATGAAAATCGATCTATATAACAGAGTTGGGCAACGTTACTGTAATGTAACAAAATAATAACATAATTTTATAGTAACGATACTATGCTTCCAACAGATAAGCATTAAAAAACCGCCACATAAATTTGTTTTAATTAAATTAAAAAAAACTAATAGTGTCGTCACACATCAACAAGAATGTAGAATTTGTAATTCAATATTTTTAAGAGAGGTTTCCAATGCAGATGTCCAACGTATGGTCCGATAAGACTCTGAAATCCCATTAAATATTAAAAATCTTGGTCGTACTTCTATATGAAAGTTATAAATTAATAGTGCTTATATATGTATCAAATGATCTTCAGTGATAACTTGAAAGATTTCGCGAGAATCAATTTCCAATAATATTGGAAATTGATTCTCAAATAGTATTCATGTCACCTGGAGGTCAGGTCCTTTCTTAACCTAACTAACTATTTTTTAGTAAATTTTAAATAAATTTATTTAATAGCTTAGAGAGATAACAACGTATTTTCTTGACTACTTCAGGAGTTATGAAAATTAATAAGTAAATGCAGATGGTGTCGATATTTTCATTTAATTTTTAAAATAATACATCCTTTACATGAATTTAATATCGAACAAATTTCGGCTCAATTAACTAAAATCCTTTTCAAATCATTTCAATAAACGCCGAGTTAAAAAACATACTTACATTACATGCGTTCGTAAGAGTCTACCTACTCATTTTCATGACTTCTGAAATAACCAATGTAAACCTGTTGGTTGTTTTTAGTCTATATCGTATCGTTTGAAATGTTGACTGAATGTGAACTACTTGGATTAAATTTTGCGACAAATAATTTTGTAGCAATTAACTATCAAATTTAAAATTATAATGATAACGCATTAATTTTTAAATATTGTTTATAGTAAAACTTCAAATTAAAAACAACAACAACAAACAAATCTTATATCATTTTATAAAATTAACATAAATATTTATTATCCTTTCGAATGGAATGATACCGTCTAGATTT
Source organism: Rhamphomyia laevipes (assembly GCA_963920725.1). Lineage (NCBI taxonomy): Eukaryota > Metazoa > Arthropoda > Insecta > Diptera > Empididae > Rhamphomyia > Rhamphomyia laevipes. The sequence goes on along the minus strand of OY987258.1, from coordinate 37,678,280 downwards.
TCGTACATAAATTTTACTATATAAAAGACAAACAAATTTAAGAAAATCTTTTATCATAAACTTGAAAAACCAAATTTAACGTATACATTTAAACATAAATCTTATGAAATAAAAACAAATCAATTGACCGAAAAGGATATTCCATTAAGAAGTAATAATTTTTGAAAATGTCTTTACTTATATATAAATGTATATATGTATGTATATAGGTTAAAAGAGTATCTATATAAGAAGGTATAAATTTATATCTTTTGTTCGTGCAGAACTGTCGTTAACCCAAACAAAGAATAAATTTTCACGAAATTGACCATAAAACAGAAAAAAAGGTCCTTTAACCAAACAAACCGTATATATTTTATATAATAACTCTTATATCAGCAAATAGTTTTTAACATTTTCCACTTTTTTTTTTTTGCTTTGTAAATAATCTTGTTATTTTACTTGTGATGTGTAAACACCACATTTACAGAATATAGTCTCTTAACAAATAATTTATGGTTCACCCAGAATTTTAAAGTATTTATAAAATAGCCGCAAGCAAAATTGATCATTTTTTTTCATAAAATAATGATCCTATAATTGGGTTTGAATAAGACGCAGCATAAAGAAATATTTCTGAAAATACTTTGGATTTGATTAAAAATTGCACAAGATTGTGTCTATGTATCTATAAAAAGTTAATTTAAAGCCAAATTTTTATGAATTGAATTATTGTACTTTACTAGGTTAAAATCGGCTGTACGGTAGGATTCAATCTAAACTAATTTACTTAAACGAAAAAATAAAACAAATTTATTTATATATGACTTAAAAAAGCATTAAGTTCTACTAATTGTAACGAATTAAGTCATACTACTTGAAATTTGTATGAATTATTTGGAATTTAAATACTTTTGGGTTTTGGTAATAAAAATCGTACATCAAAATAAGTTGAATTACTTAATTCACTTTTAAATCGAACTAACACACTTTGCTCATTGGAATTTCATGAAGAAACAAAGTGCTATAAAAACAACAAAGCTGTTAAGTGGCAACCTAAAAAACATATACTTACGAGTTTTTACACCAACGCTTTGAAAAAACATTACTTTTTTTCTAAAATTTTATTTCTTGGCAAATGTAGCGAGTTGCAAGCATGTAGTGGCATCAGGCCGCTAAAATTGGAATGAAAACTGTTATTCAATATTTTTATAAGAGTAATAAAGTATTTTTTTATTAGTCCGAGCCGAAAAACCATAAAAAAACTGCATAGTTTTTGGCTTTCAAACATTTTTTTGGCCAACGTTTTAAATTTACATATTATTTATTTATTATAAAAATAAACAAAAACAATAATAAATTATATGATTATTATTATTTATTAATATAAATTATAAATTCTATTCAAAAAATCAAAAATATTTTCCGAGCTTTCAATTTTGACAGTTCTTATCACCCTTCATAAAGCGATCATCGCGCCAGTTGCTTCAACTAGCGAACATAAACTAATGAATTATAGATAAATTGGTATTCGCAATGATTTATTTTCGCATAAGTTAAATCGCTGCTCCTTGATCTTTGATATTCACATTTTGTATAAAATTATATTTAAATTTAATTATATAAAAATATAAATTTAATTATGTTTTGAATGATGGAAATATTTAAAATTTAGAATTCCTTTCAAAGGATCAATTATGTTCTGGGCTTCGTGAACAAATCTGTTTGCAGAATCTCATAATTCATTATTCTATACAAAACCTGTGTATTATAAAGATAAAATATCATTAAGATTTGTAATTAACTGTGATTTTATTTAAACAGTTCAATTATTGATGTATTCATTCACACATTTCTACAATTTCAAACTTTCCAATTAAAATGAAATTTATTATTATACAAACTTTATTAAAAATGTATGCTGTTTTTTTTTTGCTTCACATTTAGATAGATATAAAAAAGGCTTTTCATTTAAGTACAAATAATCCCAATGTTTGTACAGTGTTAACTACGTGGGTGACGGGTGTTTGTGTGATTAACTTTATGTCACTGCACGTCCTAGGTCATTTTTGTTACGTTTTTTTTTCTTTTTATGTATGTTCACTTTTATACTTAATTATAAACACAAAGAAAAGTGTCCTTAAAGTCAATTTTTATTATTTTAACAAACTCTTTCAATTTATGTGATGTTATGTATATAATAAAAAAAAAAATGCTATACAGGTTTTGAATACGTGTTAGTTGATTTTACAAATGTGTTATAGTTTTTGCATCAAATAATTTAAAGTGTGTTTTCATTATAAATTTTAATTTTAATGAATTTAAAGTTTTTATAGAATTATATATGGCTTGGCAGGAATATTAATAGCACAAGGATACAAATATTATTTCTAAATAGAAGGAATTTGCACTTCATATATATTAGGTATTCTGAATTACTGAATTTTTTTCAGAATTTCTTTCAGGGATATCAGGATATGTGTGTTGCAGAGGATATAAGCCAGGTACTTAATCTGTTACTGCACGAGTGTGATTAAAAAAGTTTTAGGATCTAGGTAAGTCGATCCGCTTTGATAATAGCAACAAAATTAGATTTATTTCCTTTAAGGAAATGCGGTGTATTCGGAAAGTTACTGTTGGTTGGTTCATATATTAGAGATACATAATAGGCTACATAATGGTCTAGTAGTATGGAGTATTCTGCATTGTTAAAAGTAACTAAAACTAACTAATGAATTTGAATTAAACAATTGTGATTTTAATAATTTTCTCTTTGGGTACCATTTTTACATAATATTTGAGATTGATTTATATTAGGGATAGTTTTACTTTAAATTTAGATTATTTTGTAGTACATAATTATGAATAACTTAACCACTTGCACATATTTTACAGATTAGGTCAAGCAATTTATTTCGAATAGAACGAAAATACACTGATGAACATTATCCTTTTTGTATACAGTTTCATTATGTTCCTTTAAAGGAAATTCTGAAACATTTTGTTTTAAGTTGTGGTAATTTATTTTTGTTAAGTATTGAAATTTAGAATTCCTTTCAAGAACTAAATGTGTTCTGGATTGGTAGACGAGACAGTTCACAGAATCGCATTATATATGTTCACCAGTTGAATCAATTGATCTGTCAAATTTCTGTTAAACTGTTGGCAATCAGAAAAGCTTATAACTATTAAATTAATGTATCTATAGTTATGTATAAATATTTATTCAAATATAAATTTTATAATAATATATAATATTATTATTTGTCAAACAAAATTTTTCCTTACTATATTGCAATTTTTATAATTTTACAATATTGTTGTTATTGTTATTTCACAAAATTTCTAAAAATATTTATCGAATTTGTTTTATTTTACTAAATATAGAACTAAATTTAACCATAAATTCGAATACAAATCATAAATTTCATTTATTTTCCTTGACAAATATAACAAGAACAAAAAAAAAAAAAAAAATGAAAACAAAGTTTTAATATTATTGATTTGGTAAACTAAAAAAAAAGTATAGAACAAGGACAAAAAAAGTTACTGACTCAAATTTCACAAGTACACAATGTAACCAAAAGTTTCCTTATATTCGAATCAATGAATTTATAAATATATAAATGTATAAAGTAAAAAATATTTTATTAGGATGCAAAGGGTAATATTGTTGTTATTGTTATTTTCCATATCCTCTTTATTATGCCATGCAATCAGCCAAAAAAAAAAACTCCTTCTGAAGCATCTACTTTTCTACTCGAACAGAAAAAGTATATACTTAAGTACACATTCGCATATAGTTTATAAGGGGCACATATAATTTATGTTTTAAAGAATTTTTATGTTGTTATTCTATATTTTTTTTTTTTTGGATACAATTTTTTTTTGCTATGAAAAACATTTTTTTTACTCTATATATTCTTGAGAAGAGAGAAAAACAAATTTAGTCCTTGATGGTGAAAATAAATTTTGAAAATGTATTTTATTACAATAGTAAATATTCTCATACAAATTTTAATTATTTATAATATTTTAATTTATTATAAATTAATTAAATTAATTTAGTTTCTTTTATGGTTTTTTTTTACATTTATGTAGAAAAATGAATAAAAACAGTATTGACCATAGAATAAGAAGTACTATTGGAAGACCTCTAAATTCGACAAACAAATTGTCCAACCACAATCGGTACTTTTCTTGGATTTACTTGGTAATGAAAATTAAAAAACAAAAATTTTAACTGTCATCTATCGATATTGACAGTTTATGAAAGGAAGTTGGACATATTTATATACTAAATGCGCTTCCAGTGCTACTATTTCTATAGTACTGACAAAATAATGACAGTAATTGCGTGAGAGTTGAATTGCAAATTTTAATATGCTCTAAACACCATTTTGGTCTAGGTAAATTTAAATTTCTGTATTAAAACATTTTTATGGAAAAATAACATGTATTTCAAGTGTTTTAAAACAACACTTTTGATAATTTAATTTGTTAATCTATACTGTTAAAATATTATTTGGTTCTAGCCACTTCAGATTTGTTATCTATTTAATAAGTAAGAAATTTAATTGAACATTAATTTAGAAATTTAATCATTAAACTAACGCGTATTTAAAAAACGATCTCTACGTTCAATTCAATCTGAAAAATATATATATATAAAAAAATACTTTTATAAATTTTATTTTATTTTCTGAGCAAAAAATTTTTATTTAAATTTTATTTCCACATTGACATTCTAAAATCTACAAATTTTATTTGCATTTTTCAGCAAAAAAAAAAAAATGCTTTGTAAATATGTAAATAAGTTATTGATAAATTTCATTATTAAGTTATAAATTCGGTAATTACTGAAATTTAATAAAATGCAAAAATAAAAATTTATATTCATAAATTTAAATAACAATTTTAGTTTCCGTATTCAAAAAGAATTACAGTGTATTATTTTACAGGTAAAATTTTACCTTTCATTCTCTGAAAGCTTTTCAGGTTTTGAGATCACCTAAAAACCATTTTTAACAATATTTGGAATGATAATGGATGCATGCTTCTGATAGCGTTTGCACAACGCAACGAATTAATTCAAAACTTTTAATGTGTATTGAAGAGGTATTAAATCGTTCAACCGGAATACTTATTTGAACGGTACTGGAATGAGGTGTAAGAAAATATTGTAGAATAAAATTAGCGAATTAAAAAACTCATACATTAAAAATGGAAAATTGCGTAAAAAGCAAAAATGGAATTGGAACAAACTTGAAGATTACGTTGAACTTCTTGAAATGAACACAATAATATTATGTGCAAGATAAAACTTACTTACTTAATTGGCACTAGGCACTACAGCTCTAGTATATGTTCATTAAGGGCCAAGGAAACATGATTTAGTATGTGTTCATTATATGTGATGATTATCTATTAAAAAGTGTCATAAGAAATGAAATATCCACCGAAAATAATGAAATGTAGCATAAAATCATTATTCGCCGATTTGTTTTTAATTATCCAGAATTTTGACAAACAATGTAGTATTTTAAACCGACGCCTTTGATAACGATTATATGTTAACCAGCGTAAAGTTTTATATATTTACAAATTTGACGAGTGCTGTTGCTTAATGTTTTTATTTCTTATTCTGTTTACCTCTTTAATTTAATTTAATTTCAAATATTTTACATTCCGGAATTCATAAAATTTTAATAATATTTTTTTATTTAAATATATACAGTCTTTATTTAAATACAAAGTACACGAAATTCAGCATTAGTCAGTTTTTTAGTACTACTATATACTTTTAATGTAAAACTGAAAATATTTTTATGATTAAATATTAAAAAAAAATATTTTTATGCAAAATCTATGATTACTTCAACTTCTTCTAAAAAAAAATGACTTATTTTATTATGATAATATAAAACTTCTATCAAAATATTATTTTGTTGACTGTGGAATGGTTTTATAATATTTTTGTCTTTAAAAACTATTAAATTAGCTTTTTCCCAAATAGAAATGCGAAATATCCTTTTTTATTTTATATCAATGTCTTTTTTTTTATGTGGCGTCAAAGCGACGCCAATTGTGTCATCAAATAAAATTATACTGATCTTTTACTACTACTTACTACTACAATGGAATCACCCCAACATATATGACTTTATATAGATAGATATATCTATAAATTTTGTATGATTATTTTTAAATCTATTATACAAACTTTTATTCTCATTCGAGTTTCTGTATATATACAAAGTTTTAATGCAAACAAGGACAAACATATAAAAATAAAAAAACATAAAAGTATTTCAACTTTTTATATTTATATATTCATATAAGGATTTAAAAAACATTGTTTTTTAACAGAATTTTTGTTTACCTAATGTAAAATATAACCTCACTCTGTACTGTATCAATACCACTTATGTAAGCATATATATATAGAAATAGTCATCATAGTTGTTGGCTCTACTGTGTCTAGACATTTTTGATAACTATTGCCCAGAATAATATATGCTTTTTAACAATTCTAGAGATTTCATTTATTTGATATTTATATTTTTTGATGAGAATGGATGAAATCATTGGGTAGCTATTTCTTTTTTTTTTGTATAATAATAAAGCTCAATTTATTTGTATTTTATCCTTAATAATCAATAAATATATTTCTATATTGTTAGGGAATTTTATGCGCATATTAAAAGAATTATGAAAGTTTTGATTAAAATGAAAGAAATAATTACATTTAGAAAATTGTTATTATTATGTAGAATATATTGTGTATACAAAATGCTTACAAAGCCTATAATATAATCGTAGACTAAAGGATTTGAATGATGATTATATATTACTTAAGGCAATTAGTATAATATAATTGATAAGAAAAATGAAATTGATACTTCAAAACTAACCAAATGGATGAAATCAATTTGGAAATATTTAATTCATCACGTGAATATTAGGGAAAATAGTTTTGAAGATTTTATAGATACCATACAGGTTTTGCACTTCAAATTTAAACTTTCTTCAACCAATGATTAATACTCTTGTATTTATTGGAACATATTATTCACCAATGATGAATTCCAATGAAGAGTTTTTTTCCAAAATGAAATTTAATGCGCGAAATTTGTTAGCTGATTGTGCAAATTCTTCGAATTTAATAGATGTAATTAATGAAGCTGTGGAAACTATTACCCCTGGAGATTGAAATAATGCGATTTTACATATATATATGTAAATAGAATTGCCATTAGCTGCTGCAGAAGAATCACTGTAGATGATTACAAATAATATGATATTTTATATTAATTATAATTAATTAATTTATTATAATTTCTAATTTAATTTCATATTAATTGAAGTGCAGATTATTTATAATCTTCATAAAACCATTTCATTTGTTTTTTTATAAAAGATTGAATATGATTGGCAGTTTAATTTGGAGTTCATGTAACATTAATTTCACATGTAAATTTTACCTGTTGTTCGTATGATACCAAAAATTGAATAAGAAAATAGAAATAGAACATCTAACTCAGATGTTAGTCTAGACATCTACTTTGGTGATAATAGTGGTTTACTGACACACTCATTTTTTACTTACTTATTTACTACTTGGTATGATACCAAAAATTTATTGACTGGGGGTAGTGTGATATGCTGTGATGCAGTAGGGAGTGGGGTTTCGGTGTGTCGAGTATTAATCAGCATTCTATTATCTATAAGCATAGAGATGCCTACATGTAGCCATTTATTTTAAAAGGAAGCATCATGATAAATAGAGTTAATAATCTTTTAAAACGTCATTGATACAATAATTTTGATGGTAACATATTTCTTATTAAAAATCAATGAGCAAGAGATGAATATTTTCTATGTAATTTATTTTCAGTTTTATGATTGTCAAGCAATAGATCGACATTTATATAATGATAATTGGTATATGCGATTAATAAGAAATTTAATTATCTTATTATAAACTTAATTAAAATATAAATTAATTAATATATAAAGTAAATATGTATAATTGAATTAATTCTATGCAGTCGAGTTTGTAATTAAATAATTTTTTGTTTGTGATTGTTATATACATTTAAAAATATAACAAATCTTTTCCTTACAAAATATTTCTCAGATTGCCGACGGTGACAAAAGCTTTAAGATATATCAGCGACAACTTATATATAAATACTTTAATTAAATATTTTGACTCTTCAAGGTGGACTCTGAAACAGAAGCAGGCCAAGTACAAAAAAAAAATTAAACGAAAGATAATCAACATTTTTTAAGACCCAATCAAGGACATAAATTTATTATGTATGGGGTTTGTTAATTTATTTATTGGTCTCGTCATTCATTTATGGAATCAATTTCCATCTAAAAATGTTTAAAATCTTTTATAAATAACGTCGAATTTCTTAATTTCTATCAACATTTTAAATACTTCAAGCTTTCCAAACAGGATCCATTCAGACTGTCAATAATATTTATGCGAACATTAATTATATTTATAATAAATATTAATTAGGAAAATGTTTACAATGCCTAATTGAATCAATAGTAAGTGAAGTATTTAGTAAATCTAAGTGTCAACAAGAAAGATTGATTAGAATATTAATAATTCATTAAATTTTAGGTTAGATATTGTTATCGGAAGAAGAAGAATACTTTGGCTAAATCAGATTTCTCATTTCTGAATACTTTAAATGAAGCAAAATTAATTAATTAACAATTGCTAAATCAAAAGATGAAATTAAGATGATTATTAGTAATTTATACAGCGAAGATCAGTGGGCCAACTGACTGTCCATATAGGTGCAATGATGGTTATTTTTCACATGGCCGGATGAACATAATGAGCGTTCAACTACAACTACACTCTAAATTCATTAATGTCCATTAAGATATATTCAAAACCACGAAAGCTATATGAAGAAAAAAATTTGTTTATACACGCCAGTTAAACTCAACATTCACAACGGCAACGCGCTTCAGTGAAATATTTACAACCGCGTTATAGGCAATCTAAAAGTTGTGTTCCTGCATTAATGAAAAGTGATTTTAAAATTACTTAATCTTGAAATTAAATTTGATATAATTTAGTAATTTGTGATCTTTCTGCTTTATGAATGTTTGTGTTCCTATAAATTTTATATTGGTTGAACTCTTTTCTTTGACAGCGCTTTGAATCGCGTTCCCGGTTCTGAATGTTGCGAATAACTGGGGCACTATAGGAATCAATATATACTGTGCCGCTCGTATTGAATAAGGTTTTGACAAATGTTGACATTCATTATTAATTTCAACTGTATATAATTAAGACAAAACCAAAAAAATTAAACCTATTATAATGAAATTAATGCTTCTTAAATAATGAAAATTCCTATAGCAATTTCATAAGCTCATATTAAGATTTTTTTTTTTCGTTTAGAAAATTATATGATGGACGGAACCATATACAAAAAATGTCTTCTATATATATAATATCTGACTATAAAAGTACCAGCGGCAATAATAAAGTTTTGCTATTGTTTACAATTAAATCAACAGAAGAGAAAATGAATTCACAAATAATCTTTTATAATATAATGATTTTTATGTTGAATAAAGGTAGATAAAATGTATATTATATAAAATAAATATTGTACATAATATAATAAATATAAATAAATTCTTTTGGTTTTATTTTGTTCAAATTTTTGTTGTACCTTTCCTTTGCCCTTAAGCTAATAATTAAATTTTATTTTTTTTTCTACACAATTTAAAAAGTTTACTTTGATGATTATAAATGAATAACTACAAAAAAAAAAAAAAGGAATTATTGTATCTATATACATAAAAACGTACATATAAAAAACATAAATCGACAATGAAATAAAATTTATATATTATTCGCATATTAAAATTGCTACAAGGCCAATTGTCTTTTGAAAATTCATATAATTCGGTATATAATATTTATTAATTTTTTTTATATATTTTTGGGTAGTGATATATAGATACTATGTATAAGTATCTGCAACATATTTTTTGAACCAAAAAAAAAAAATATGAAAAAAAAAATATGAAGAGATTATTATATTTTTAATTGAATTCTGTTTGTTTCGTTTTCAATTTTACGTTTTTTTTTTCAATTAATTTTATTGTCATATTAATATTCTTGTCATAAAAACACTTTTTAAAGCGTTTTGGTGGAAATTTTGCATAAATTTCTTCCTTTTTTTTTTTGAATATTTTAATTGGAAAAAAATTTAGAGTTTTTCTTTTGTTTCTCAGGATATGGAATTGTTTTTTCAGCAAGTATAAAATTTTCTAACAATAAAAATAATATAATTTTTTTGTTTTGTATGTTGATGATATTATTAATATGATTTTGATCCTTTTTTGAAATTTTGTTTATATTTATGTATTCAGAAATTAGATATTAAAAATTGTTAAATAAATTTTTGAGAATAAAAATATTATTGATTGTAATGTGATGCGTATTGGTTATCTGCATTTTCATCAGAATTATATTGAGTATTCAATCTAAATTATATTAATTAATGAAAATGGAAATTATGATATAAATATAAAATATAAAGCAATTTAAAATGAATTTATTATTTCAATTTTATATTCTAAATAAATGTTCTATTTTGAAACCATTCGAATGAGACAGAGTGAAATAGAATATTAATACTATCTAGTCAAGTCATCAATTAAAATAGGTCATCAATTAAAGTGTGTGATAAAGTTACAGAGACAATTCATACATTAATTTTTCTTTCTCCATTCTCCCGATGTTTAATCGTATTTTCAAAAATAAAATTGTATGCGAGAGATCTGCCGGATTACAAACGAACATAAATTAAGTAAGTGTAATTCAAACATCCGCCACGGATGTTACCTCAGCCGATTGCAACAATTAGTACGTCGATAGATCCATTAAAATTGCCATTAGCATTGTTGCATAGTTGGACGACCTTTAATATATTTTTTTTATAAATAATATTGAATTTGAAATGAAAAAACTTCAATTAGAAGTGAATATGTACTTACACAAACATTCATAAAGCAGAAAGATCACAAATTACTAAATTATATCAAATTTAATTTCAAGATTAAGTAATATAGATCATCAAAACTTCGGAGTTGGTTATAATTTAGCGTGTATCAAATTAAGATGTATTTATTATATTCTAAAAACGAATGGTTTATTGATTCACATTTTGGTGGGGTTTCATTTTTAAATAAATATACTTTAATTGGCTGAGTCTAAAATTAAGTTAAACCGCTGGTAAATTAATAGTTTCAGTGGCCAGTTTGTTAGCTTCTTTATTTCCAATTTTTTTTATATCCAGAATAAGTAAATATTTCCTGCATCTATAAATAATTGAAGGTAAGATAATTTTTATTTAATATATTTCTGGTAGCATTTATTGCTACCAAAATGTGTTACATTATCTGACAATTTTATACTTCTAATATTGCTGAGGCTTCAATTTAATATGTAGGGAAAATATAGTAGTACTATACTAGATGATACATAATTACATTGCTATTCGAATTTCATCTTCTTCGTAGCTTCACAGTCGCATCCGAGTTTTTGTGTCGTCAATAATATGTTTCGTCCATTTAACACGGTTTGACTTGGAATTACTGGTGCCAAGTTTATCTATACTCTATAGAATTTTAATTAGAATGTAATTTACTTGGATCAGTATTCATTAATGATGAAACGTAACAAAATGGCGAAAATGATCACGATAAAGTGGTCAACGTCCTTTTTTATCTATATCTAATTTTTATTTTATTAATACGATATTAATTTGTTTTTATAGATGAAACCAAAAATTTCAATAAAATTAATTTTGTATATAACGTTATGTTAATATTATTATTTGCATACTTTCAGGCAATATTGTAAAACACAATTTAAAAAACTTACATTAGAACGCCATCAAGTAGACAAAATTTAATATAAAACTATCGAATAGTTTGTCGTCATAATTTGATTTTAAATAATTGAGGTTTTATAAATAATTATTTTATACTGTGTGGAAAATTAACTAATGTTTTACACTTTTCCCTTATTCGGAATTATAACTAAATATTTTTTGAAAACCAACATAAATGACGTTGTCGAATCTTTTCAATTTACCAATACTGAATTTTATAATATTAGATTTAATAAATATTAAATTATTATTAAACAAAATATATTTACAAAAAAAATTAGAAATGAAAGTTTATAAATATGTGATTTAATTGCTTTCATTAAAATTTATAATAAACTTGTAATATTGTTGTTATTAGCTTGTTGAATAAAACTTTATTTATGTAATCCAAATTTAAATTTGCATATTGGTAAATGTTATTCAAAAATTTTAATTTAAATTGAAGTATAAATATGAAAATATTTCTCAGTAGTTTGCATTTACGAAACTTATTTTATTGAATTTTCTTTTTTCTCAAAATATAATGCTGGATTTAGTCTCAACATACGCAACGCAACATTTACAAAGGCGTTTTAGACACTGTCAAATTTGTGTTAATTTGTTAATGACATAAAATAGCTCATTTTAATCAGCTGTTTGGTATTATTAAAAAAATTGTGAATAATTATTTGTCAATTATTTGTTATTATAATGAATTTTAGTTGTCAAATTATATTATAATTTAAGGAAATTATAATTTTTGTGCGTCTGTAATTGCTTGCGTTAAGTTTATCAAATCCCATAAATTTTATATGATTTTTTTTATATTGCGTTGTTGTGCGTTGCGTATGTTGAGTGTAACTGGTGCGTAAGACTATAAACTTATTTTATTTGGAAATATTCAAAATTATTTAATTCAAATTGTTATTTTATATACCCAGTTGTATAAATATATAAATACTTTCAGAAGAGTAATTTGATTTCTTTTTGTTTATTCTGTCAATAGTATAATAAAATAACATATTTGATAGTTAAATGACACACTTATTGATATACATTGACACAAGAATTTAGTAAATATTTAATAAGTTTAAGATTTAATACCTTCGTAATATAATACTATCAGCGGTGATCAACCTTTAAGCAATTTTCATTATACATTAAAAATGTTCACCAAAAAATCATCATGAAATGTTTTGTTTTTTAAATATAACAATCAAAATTATAGATTTGTAAATTATCGTGAAATTTCCCAAGATTTCGATTTCAATATTAAATTCAATTGAATATTTATCCGATGTTTTCTTGGTTAACAAACCGAATTAAAATTATAATGGCAATTAGTTCAACTAAATTAGAGCTAATCCATCAATTTCTTAATAGTTGTTTTCAAAAACCAATTCAGATTTATAAATAAATTTAAAATCAAATTTAAGGTAAATAAGTTTTGGTTATAAAATATTATAATAAACACGTAAATTTAGAAAATTATTTAAAAGAAAACTATTTCCGAACTGTTGGTATTTAAATTTTTTACGTTTTCGAATTGTTTAAAACAAGACTTCCAAACTATAGGTTGGCCACCACTACAGAAATTAAAATTGACATCATCAATAACAAAAATAATTTATAAATAATATAAACTTATAGATAATAAATTAAAGACACATAAATATTAATGCTGCTATTCACTAAAATTTATTAATTTAACAATTAAAATTGCATTAATATCACCCCATAATTTATGCAATATTTGACAGATATAAATTATATAATTTTTATGAATTTGTATATTGCTGAGATGTGGGTAATTTTAAAGCATATAATAACAAATAAAACATAACACATAAAACAAATACGTAATTTTTTTTTGTTCGATATTGTTACCAATAATAAATAAAAACATTTGGAATTTTTGTTTTTTTATATTATAAACTTGATAACAAGAAATTTATTCAATATCATCTTCAGCTTCAAGAATTAATTTAAAACTGAATGGTTGGAAGGCATAACCTAAACCTTCATAAAATTTACTCATAAATTCAACCCTATAAGAAACATAGAAAAAAATTATTTCATTAACATAAAATTTATTATAATGAAAATTATTACCAATGCAAACGTAATGTATGCAAAAATGCTGATAAACCTTCCATCATAACCAAAATAGCTAATGTAAATAATGCCCAAGCACCAAATATAAAATATAATATTATTGGACCGGCAATTGGATCTTCAATTTTTAAAGCTCGTACCAAAACCATATTCCACAAAACCTCAGACAGTTCTAAAACATAAATTGATTGAAGTTATAATTTATTGTATATATACCGAATTTAAATTAACCAAATTCACGGCAGATTGAATGCACAATTGACCGAAATGATGGCAAATGAATTACTTGAAACCAAATTTATTAAAATGTAAATATTTAATTTATTAGCTGTTTCACAGTCAATTTGTATGTTCGGTCAATTGTTTTTGGTTAATTAACCGGAAATCATTATAAAAATTAATATATTCTTACGTGCATGAGCTAATGATAATGCCCAAAGCCGAAGATATGATGCTGTATGTGATACTGTACTTAAAACATATTCAATTGTATGAATTGCTTGATGTATAAATATTTCACTAAATGGTTCATCTTCATGTTCATCACTACCATCACCATGTTCAGCAATATCTGATGATGCAGCTACTAATTGTGTAGAACCTGGTTCTGGTGTTAATTCCATACCTTGATTAACATCACCATTATGTTTAGCTTTCTATATAAAAATTAAAATTATATAAAATATATAATTACTTTTTACACTCTCAAATACATACATGTCCTTTACTTTTGCCTTTTGTACATAAAATATATAATGGTTTACCCAATAACATCCACGGTATACAAAGTAATGCTATAAAAACAAATACTTTTTGTACAGTATCTTGTCCATCAAACATATATTCATCACAACCACCAGCTGGTTCACCTTTTTTAAATAATACCATATTAATAAATGTAATTAGAACAGATGGTGCACATGTTGGTGATATTTTCAAATCATCTGTTTTAGCTGTATATATTATCCATTTGATAAACATTAAAAATGTCATATAACCAAACATCAAAACCAAAAATATAATTTGTGGTAAAAATTCTAATAATATATTAATACTTTTACGAAAATGTGTATGATTAACAACACTCATACAAACACCAAATATCATATGTAATACACCAAATATAATTGATAATTTCATTTTATATGTATTCAAAAATATAATTTTATTTTCAGCTAATTGCCATACTGGATCTAAACCAATTGGATATACATTATCAATAGTATCATCTGTTGGATTTAATTGTAATTTTTTATTAGACATTACTGTTGATATATTATATTGTATTTTCCAAGTAGAACCAAATATATTCATTGATTTCGAGAATACATCATTATATACAAATCCAGTATACATTGAAAATAGACCCATTAATAATATAATGTAACGTCCACCAAAAAATATATTCCATATTTCATTACTTGATTTTTTAGCACCCAATTTCTTTTCCCATATTACCATCCATGCACCAAACAATGCCATTATCATGCCGTGTCCTAAATCACCAAACATAATACCGAACAAAAATGGAAATGTTATAATTGTATATAAAGCTGGATTTGCTTCACGATATGACGCAACACCATATGCATCGATTAAATTTTGGAAACCTCTGGTAAAACGATTGGTACGATTAAATGTTGGTGGTGATTCAGTTGAATTAATTACATTCAAAAATGATGGTATTGTACTGCCAACAGCAGCTGAACCATCTGATAATGCTTTTTGAACAATTGGTAAATCATTAACTGGCACCCAGCATTCACCAATTAAACATTTATTTGTAACATCCATATCGAATAAATTCAATGTATGATAAATTGCTTTCATTTTTTTAACCATTATACTCCAATTTGGTAATTCTTTAGCAACACTGACCAATACACGTTTACGATGATCTTCAGTTTGATTTAAAACCATTTTTAAATCTTCTAATCGGGTACGGACACCTTTAAGCATTTCCTGTCGTTCATTATGTGAACTTGGACATGGATATAAAGATGCATGAAAACCAGTACAAACTTTTTTTATACGATTTTTCAATTGTTCACCCTGAAAGAATGCAACAAATACAGTTTTATATATTTCATGACCAGTTGCTGGATCCTTTAATGGTTCGTCTAAATCAGCTTGTCGCAAAAATACATTACCACGTGATATACGCCACAGCATACGTTCAAATGCAAAGATACGTTCACGTTGTATAACACCAGCAACAAAACCTAATCGACCACGTGATTGTACTTGAGCTTGGGCAGCTGGTGTTTGTTCAACATCTTGAAATGATGCTTTCATTGAATCGATATTTAAAATTTCTTGATCTGAGAAAAATCCTTGAGTATTTTCTAATACTTGACGTAATTCAGTTAATTCGAGATAATTAGATTTGAGATTCACTTCATTTTGTGATAATTCGAGAATTTCATTTTCAGTTTTTTCTAAATGTGCTTCCAAATCAATTATTTCTCTTGGATTTGGAGCTTTTGGGATATTACCAGATATATCAGCAATATTAACACCATCTTTTTTAACTTCAGCTTCAATGTAACGAATTTTACGATCTAATTCATCACAGCGTCGTACCTCTGAGACAAATTTACGTTGAAATACATTGAGTGCATTATTTAACTAAATTTAAAATTAAAAAATAATAATCATAATTTCAGAACTTTACTATGTACATTAAGATTACTTACATCACGAAATTGAACCGTTCCAGTTTCACCCAATTCCGAAACAGAAGTGTATGCAGCTTCAGGTTGTATAAACATTTGGCATATAGCCATTTCCTCACTTCGAAACATTGATCCCATAATGGAACCTTTTTATCTATTAATTTATAAAATAATATAATAAATAATTGATTAAATTTTAAATATATAATAATTTAAAGATTTTTAATTTATATTATTTTAGATCAAATTACGAAATAAATTTTCGGTAATTAAAATTCAATCGAATCAAATTATTATCGTAATCGATTTTTTTTTAATCGTATTAGCAATTTAACTCTCTTTTATTGTTTATTTAATCCAAATATTCTAAATTTGAACTCTATTTGTATCACTATTTTGAATTACTTGATATTTCAGATCATAATAAATTAGTCATTCTCAAGTAGACTCTACAGAAATTAAAATATTATCTAAGTATTAAAATTATTATGGAAAATAGAGCTTTGACTAATACTTATGCATTAAACTATATTAGTATTTAAATGCTGGAATTTGCTTAAATTATACTTTGTAATCACATGATAAGAAATGTAAACAAATGAACACCTGAGGCCTCATTAGTTATGATGAGATACATAGATAACTATTCGAAATATATCAGAAATTATTTTTATTTTTAGAATTTGTTTATATAATGCTGCACAGTATGAATTTTAGATATTACTTTTAAGTTCTCCAGATTTTGTTTTTAAATACAGCGCCGGCAGTTAACAGATCTGCAAAACTTAAGAAATCTATAATAGAAAATTGGGTACTGTCAGGAGTCGAGTTGATCCTTTGTATTGGCAGACTTTTGCTTAATTTCAATCTGTCGCTCCATTGTCAGGGGCGGAGCTGTGCATTGTGTGTTGCTTTTGCAACATTTCAATATGTCGCCTCCTTTAAACATGAAAAAATCTATATCGACTGTGGAAAGTGAGTGTGGAAGTGAATGCATCTCAATCAATATTGATATATTGAATTGTACAATTATGAATTCTCTCAGTCTAGGTGCAGGATAATGTTATGTAAGTGTCACGTAATAAAGTGAACATTAAAACAAGTCTAATATTTTGATTTTTGTAGATGTCATACAGTCCACATATGGACGACACACCCTTCCTTGTGCTCTTTTTTTTATGGTAAAATTACTGATCCAAAAAAATTTAAATTTACTACATTAATTTTATTTTATTATAAACGTAAATATCAAAATATTATAATATTAAAAATAATATTAATTAAATTATTAAATAATAAATTTTAATTGATTGATAATATAATCTGATAAAAATATTTAAAAAAAAAATGTTTAATAATGACATAATTAAAACCACTTGTGATTAAGTTATCAAAAAAAAATTATTAAATTTTATTATCCAATATGTAATTATTAAAAATATGACTAAAGTAAAAATCAAATCATAATTATGATTTATTACATAGCATTAAAAAATATATCTTTAAATAATTTCAATTATCGAATTCAATTTAAAAAAAAATATAAATCTATCATAAATAAAAAATCAATTAAATTGATAAGAAGTTTCTTGTTACTCTTATAAGCTCACTTTACTTATAAATGAGTTAGACTAGTACCAGACATTAAGTAATTTATATATATGCTTATATGTATATATAATGTCTGATGATTCTCTCATTCCCTGGTGGTTATTATTTTTGTATTGTGTCTGTAGAAACACTGAAAATACTCTCAGTAAAAATTGAAAATATTAAATACTTAATAACATATTTTTTATGTATATGCAAGTTAACTCTATATTTTATGTCATTGAAGAAATATGATATAATACTTCTACTGTGTATATAGATATATTATATGTTGTTATCAATATGATCATGTGGGGTAATATGTATATAGCTATAAAGTCATTTTGATACAGTAGTAGCTCAAGTTGGTCACATGACACTTTAATATGTAGAGTAATATTTAATTAAAATTGAATTTAAACTCGTGACTTTTAATTATTAAACTTTAAATATATTAAAAATGAATTATTAATTTATATTATTTAGTTTGTTATTTTTGTTTTTTTAAAATAAATTTTCGTTTTACTTTATAATTAAGTTCACAATTTGATTAATTATTTAAACAGAACATTATAAAAACTATAAGAATTTTTGTTAAATTTTACCTATGTTGCCCAAAAAGATATTTTTTTTTTTAGTATATTTTATTTGATACAGACAAAAATTGAAAAATTTAATTATAGAAATTTATTTTTAAATATACATAAATATTTTATACATATATGTATATATATATTATGTAAATTATATAAATGAGATTCTTTTATATTAGGTATATTATTTATAAACGATCTGAGCGATTCAACTGCGGCGTTAATACTGGTACTCTGGCGCTTATTATTTTTCAAGATCAATACAATAAATTTTAATATTTTTTTTTATATATATTTAACAGTGGAGTAGGGAATAATAATAATAAAAAAGCTTTTCACATATAAATTCGCTTTCTATATTTATGCAATTATAAAAATTTACTTTAATATTAAATTATTATAATTTTTCATCTCAGTAGATTGAGTGAGTGAGAATTAATAATGTGAGATAAATTAAAATTTTTATTATATTTATGAGTTAAATTTTTCTCTTTTTAAATAGTGTAAACATCAATATTAAAATATTTTTTAATAATAGAGCGTCGGATAAGTAGTATTTTAGTCCATTGGCCATCCATTTGGTCATCCACTTCGTTTCGAGTAAAACAATTTTGAAATTAAAAGTTAAATAAAATATAATTTTAATAGTTGTTGTTACCAATAGTAAAGCTAAGAACTCAATTAATAAATTTTAGAGATTCGTCTGGAACCTGTAACAATATCCACTTTTTAGAAGCACTTTTTTTCGGAAATGATGCAGTAATTAATCATTATGAATTTAAATAAAAATCTTTACATTTATTTATTTAATTAAATTACCAAATACATTTTTGTTGCAACGTTTTTTACATGAAAAGAATCGGTTAAAGTAATTCAAATGAAAAAATTAAGTTTTCAGAATATTAATTCATTATTTTAGAATTGTATTATTACATAAAATAAATAAAACTATCAGATTGATTCAAGAGACATAAAACATTAGTAAATTTAATAACACAAAAAGATAATAAATGTTATGTAAATATTTTATAATTAAACCTATTTTGCAATGGTCCTACAGCACAAATCGAGCCTTGGCCTACTCAAAAAGGTTTCATGACCTTTTCTTTATAATGAAGAAACATTTAATTGTAACAAGCTTATGGGTTTTAATAGTGAGACTCATTATCATTAAGAAACCGAATTTGATATTTCGATTTGAATTAATACATCACAGCATATCATACTACCACATATTTTCAAATATGTAAGTTGTAAGGCCTTAATAGTGTAATCGTAATAAATTGGATCCGAACTCTAAAATGGGGGTATCATTTGCAAACTACTTGAAGATTTAAAAACTTAATTAAATTTAACTTTTTCTTGGACTAAAATATTAAGTATCCTAAATCCAATGGTGTAATCTAATCCTTCTGAATACATTGTTGTTATCCTGAGTTTTGTACATTGTATTACTTGAAAATATTTAATTATATAATAATAGAATATTTATTACATAAGAGTTAGCTTCAAACACGCGCTTGTCAGCAACATTCATAATATATAAATAAAATTTGCCGGTCTACATAATATATATATATGTTTCCAACTCATAATTGTCAGCAACATTTTTGCTTGTAATATATACAATTATTATTTATTTTAAACTATTTGTTTTTATATTATTTACCAGGAATGTTAAGCGATATAAACAAAAATATTAAATTGTTTTTTTTTTTCATAAATGATATCGTGTCATCAAAAATGAATGGGACTTTGGAATCGCGTAAGAACGCTTTATCATTTTTTATCACCATAAAAACGTTTATAGCTTGCAAAACGAATAGAGCGGGTACAGATCCTAACACCGACCAAGAATTTCTACAATCCATCACATAATGATTGGTAATTGGTATAAAATGTGAACATTATACCAAAAGAACGTTCAGAAATGAATATCGCTCAAGGAAAGACCGAAAACCAAATTTAAACAACGAAATTTTTTTAAGAACAATTTTTTATTTTTTACTGAATGATAACCAAATGATGAACAAAAAGAAGTGTTATTACCATCGCTGGTATTTACAATTACATTATTAGTTTTTGCTATATATAATGTTTTATAATATTTATTTTAAAACCTTCAACATAAATTTCATAAAAATAACAAAAAATATTCGGCGAATTATTAACATGACGAATTGTTCAGTAAATTAATAAAAATAAACTCCTAATAATATGCAATCATACAAATTATAAAAAGATTATTTTCGATCTTGCTTTCATTATTCATTTTCGTATCTTTCGATAACATTTACCGAAACAAAATTTTTTGTTCTACAATTTCCATTATCATAAAATGTAAGATTTGTAAATTCAATGAAATTATGAAAATTAAATTTTTATTAATAATTTTTTTTATTGTTAATATATTATAAAAAATAGAAAATTTAACAAAAATTGAAATATGCTGCATAGAAAAACTACAATTTTATTTTTAAACATATTACACAGCTGTATCTTCTTCATTTTCTAAAATAGTTTTAAAACAAAAAGGTTCAAATGGATAACCAAGACCATCATAAAATTTACTCATAAATTCAACCCTGTAAGAAATTTTAATTATAGAAATTAATAATAATTTATTATAATTATTCAATTGATTTAACGAACCAATGAAGACGTAAAGTATGTAAGAATGCTGATAGTCCTTCAATTAGAACTAATATACTAATTGTTAAAAAACTCCAAACATAAAATAAAACATATATCATAACTGCACCTGCATAACCATCTACTTTTAATGCAATCGCAAAAACTCTGCTCCAAACAACTTCAGCTAATTCTACATTATAAAATGAAATAAAAAAAATAATTAATTAATTATATCAAATTTAAATATTTATAATAATATTTACGAGCATGAGCCAATGATAATGCCCAAAGTCGAAGATATGATGCTGTATGTGATACTGTACCAAGAACATATTCAATTGTATGAATAGCTTGATGTATATAAATTTCACTTATCGGTTCTTCTTCATCATGACTTGATGCAACTTTCTGTTCTGAATTATCATCAATTCCATTTACTGGTACCTATAAAAATATAAAAAAAAAAAACATATTTAAAAATTATACTATATGTATATATAAATAATCAAATTTTGAACAAACCACATGTGGTGCCGGTTTTTTTGTAAGTTGAATATAAACTGGTTTGGCCAATAACATCCATGGTATACAAAGTAATGCTATACCAAGAAATACTTTCTGGACAATATTTTGTCCACTAAACATAAATTCTGTAACACAATCTAAATTTTCTGGTGGATTTGATTTTAATAATACCATATTAATAAATGTTATTAATACTGATGGTGCACAACCTGGTGTATTTTGAATTTCAACCGATTTAGCACTATATAACACCCATTTCATAAACATTAATGATACCATATAACCGAACATTAATATTAAAAATATAATTTGTGGTAAAAATTCTAATAAAATATTTATGGAACGGCGAAAATGTAAATGATTAACAACACTCATACAAACACCAAATATCATATGAACAACACCAAATATTATTGATAATTTCATTTTATATGTATTCAAAAATACAATTTTATTTTCAGCTAATTGCCATACTGGATCTAAACCAATCGGATATACATCATCATTTAGATCATATTTCGGATCTAATTGTAATGCTTTATTATCATGAATTGTTGATTCATTGTAATTACTACGCCACGATGAACCAAATATATTCATTGATTTTGAGAATAAATCATTATAAACAATACCAGTATACATTGAGAATATACCCATCATCAATATAATATAACGTCCACCAAAAAATATATTCCAAATTTCATTATTTGATTTTTTTGCCATTAATTTTGTTTCACATACAACCATCCATAAACCAAATATTGCCATTATAGCACCATGTCCTAAATCACCATACATAACAGCAAATAAAAATGGAAATGTTACAATTGTATATAAAGCTGGATTAACTTCACGATAAGTCGCAATACCATACGAATCAATTAAATTTTGAAAACCTTTTGTAAATTTATTGGTACGATTAAATGTTGGTGGTATTTCTTTTGTTGCAACAACATTTAAAAATGATGGTATCGTACTACCAACTTGTGCTGAACCATCAGCTAATGCTTTTTGTACAATTGTTATATCATTAATTGGCACCCAACCTTCAGCAATTAAACAATCTCTCATCATATCAATATTACAAAAATTTAATGTATGATAAATTGCTTTCATTTTCCGTACCATAATTTTCCAATTTGGTAACTCTTTAGCAATACTACATAAAACCCGTTTACGATGATCATCGGTTTGATTTAATACTAATTTTAAATCTTCTAAACGTGTTCGAACACCCGCCAACATTTCTTTACGTTCAGTTTGTGAACTTGGACATGGATATAATGCAGCTCGAAAACCTTCACAGATTTGTTTAATACGTGCTTTTAATTGATCACCTTGAAAGAATGCCACAAATACGATTTTTTTAATTTCAAATCCAGTTACTGGATCCAATACAATTTCATTGACATCAACTTGTCGTAAAAATACATTACCACGTGATATACGCCATAGCATACGTTCAAATGAAAATATTCGTTCACGTTTAATTACACCAGCTACAAATGTTAAACCTGGATTGTTTTGATGTGGTAGGAAATCTTCAATAATACTAGCACGTCTCATTTTATTTTCCGTAAAAAAACCTTCAGTATTTTCTAAAACTTGTTTTAATTCAGTTAATTCAATAAAATTAGATTTTAAATTAACTTCATTTTGTGATAATTCAATAATTTCATTTTCAGTTTTCTCTAAATGTGCTTCCAAATTAATACTTTCTCTTGGATTTAATGCTTTTGGTTCAATTTTACCAATATCTTTTAATTTTATTTCATCTTTATTTAATTCTTTTTCAATATAACGAATTTTACGTTCCAATTCATCACAACGACGTACCTCAGTTACGTATTTACGTTGTGGTGCATTTGTACCATCGTTAAGCTGTTAGGTCATATGATTATATATAGAAAAAAAAAATGTTGCGTTAATTATGAAATTTATTTTTTTTGTCAATTTTCTAATTACATCACGAAATTGAACTGTACCAGTTTCACCTAATTCAGATACAGAAGCATATGCAGCTTCTGGTTGAATAAACATTTGGCATAAAGCCATTGGTTCACTACGGAACATTGATCCCATTTTCTTATATGTTTTCTATTAAAATTTAGAAAAATTAATATTAATTAAATCACCAGTTAAAGATTTACATAGAAATAAAGAAATTGTAATTTACAAAATTTTTTTATGATCTTGTGATTTTATGATTTTTTTATTAATTATCTGAAGTATTTTAATTTTTTTTTTTTATATTAGAGATATACAAACTTATATACATAAAACTCTTAATTGACTATTATATAAAACGATACTGAGTAATTATTAACAAATAATAATAATCATCAATGTTTTTATGATTACAGAAAAATGTAATCAAAATTATAGATAAAACAATAATTCATATTAAATTTTGTTATCTGATTTTATTGACGTTTTTATTCACATGACCAAAATACAATTTTTTTTTTAATTGATAAAATTTAATTAATGGTAAAGATTATTATATGCAAAAATATGAAATAAAAAAAATTCTTTAAAATTGTCTAAATTTGGAAAACTTTGAAAATATAGTAAAAATCAATTTGGGAAAAATTGTTTGTTTTTTAATGTTTTTGTCAAATAAATTTGAAAGTTTATTTTGCAAACTATTCGAAAAATTGATCTTGATAATAAAATAATTTAAATTATGCTTGAATGATGTATAAATTCAATTTCACTTTATTCATATTGATTAGTAATTATATAATATATTTCAATATTTGTAAGAAAATAATATTAATTTAAGTTCAAAATGTAAAAATCAAGAATACAAATTATATTTAATACAAAATTTATAATTTTGAGCTGTTTTTACCAATAATTATTAATCAAAATTCAATATACAATAAAACACTAATTATCACCATCTGCGGTCTCAATTACTACTATTCTTTAAATAAAATGTTTCAGTAATTTAAAAACAGTGTTGACAAAATAATTAAACTTTATTATCTTATAATTTTTTTTTAGAGTACTGTAGACCTAAAAAAGATAAAAACAATTTAAAAATTATAAAATTAATTACCAATTTTACTATATAATTATAAATCTTATATGTTTTTCAAGTGTTGCATAAAGTGTATTTCAAAGACCGCCAGGTGAACACCGAAAAAATTGGAACGTAACATATTATGATGTACTCCACTCAAAAGGTGTGGAATGTAGTAAAGTAAATTTTGAACTACGTTCCACGTGAACACTTTCGTATCATAGTGTAACAAGTTGTGACAGATAATCGCTAGATTGATAGATAAAACTGATGTTAATGCTACTGCCCATTAATATTGCTCTGTATACTCTGTATAAATTTACTTTATTTCAAAATAAATCAAAACAATTTAAAGCTATACAACAGAATAACAACTGTCAATATTAGGGATTTAAAAAAATTTCAATAAAGGAACTATGACTTACAAGTCGACTTACAAAATGAACACTTATACCAGAATCGTATTTACAAAACAACTAACACTGCGCATTCCGTTTACAAGATATTCTTCACTGCTTTGCTGTACCTGGTAATATGAAATAAATTATATGAACATTTATTTACTCAAACCTTTAACAGGTATTAAGTCAACTCAAGTTTTTTTCTTCACTTTTAAAGTTTGATTCAGAAAATTCCATAATAATAAATATATAAATAAAGTTGGTGATAATGATAACTTGTTGTTGATATCTTTTAGCTATCATTTTGATAGAATGAATTAATAAACTTATTATTACTAATTCTTATTATTCTTTTCGAATGAGAGAAGCCTATGCGGCTTTTATAATGCTACATAAGTTTTATAATGCTACATAAGTTTTATAATGCTACATAAATCGAACTAATTTATATTTTTCTGTTTCGATAAGCTTAAGAGACACTGCGGTATATAAATGATTTTTAATCTGATAGAGGGACCTTTTTTTAGACTGTATACTATATAATCGCAAATTTTTTTATTTTTTGGGTAACTGAATTGATAAGCATACAATTTTTTTGTTGTACAATATAAATACTACAAATCTTTTAATTTATTATGCATGCACTCTAAGTATAAGTTAAATATTATTTAACCGTCAAAATTACAGGGAAATGTTATTAATTGAAAAGCTCAATTATAAGCTATTTAAAAGTAAGATAAATCCTATTTTTCGAAACGATTTTTATTTATGAATTTCTACATATATCGAAAGCTGTTATTTAATCTTTGAGGTACAAATGTCTGAAAATGTTGAAAGGCCAACACTTTACTCGGTTTGGTTAAATAAATAAATAAATATAATAAATAATAATTGGTTCAAAGGATCTTGCAGTTGGACATGAATTGGTTTTAATACTATTTTTAATATTACCAAAATACGGTTCATAAATCATAAAGCAATGACTGTGAACTATAGAAAACTTGATATCTCTATTATAAATTTTATTCATAAATTATAACTTTTGGTAGTCAAAGTTAGTCACGTAAATCGAAAACCTCTTAAAAACAAATTTTAAGACACATTCTTAATTTTGTTATTTCTTTAGATTATATTCTCCTAATTACGAAAAAAATATTAATAATATATATTTTTACTAAATAATTTTCTGCAAATTGGTTGATTAATCCATATTTTATTAACAAAAGATATTGTATTCGAAATCATAAACGCTTTAAACAGTGACCATTAAATAAATCAATAAACCGAAACCGAAGATAAGGTAAAATTTCAATATTTTATTAGAATTTGTTTTGCATTAGCTTTGTATTTTATAATTTTAGAGTTTCCATTATAGTTCCATTATCGAGTTTTATTCTCCGGGTCCTGATTCTTAACAATTATTCTTTTTTAAAAAATTCAGCTTTCTTTAATAAAAATGTTGATCCCAATTTTCGGTAGTTGGCAGTAAACTAAATCGCAATAATTAAACCGATTTAAACGTTAAAAAATTGAAATCAGAAATCGTAACGAAATACGACATTTTCTATATTTATTAGTCTCGGTTTTATTCTCTTGCTCAGAATAATATATCAGATTTTTTTTTTAACATTACATGAATTAACAATAAATTATACTTTTCACTTGTTTTCTATTCACAACAGCATAAACTAAAAATTCTCTTGTTTATAATAGCACATTACTATTCATTTTAATGTTAAATAATTTTATTATGTATATATAAATAATTCAAAAAATATCACCTGAAAACTTTTAAGTTATAAGTAAAATTGTATATATACAAAATAAAATCTGTTTTACAGAATATAATGGTACCAGATAGTAGACATATTGTCGTGTTTATTTGGTTATATTGTATCTATTTAAACTATGGAACTATCTGTAATATAGTTTTGATTTTGGGTTTGTCTGACTTTGAGGTAGAAAAATAAAATATATACAATTGTGTATAAAGAAAAAATAAATAAAATTAAATATTTGGCATGTAATTTTATGTTTAATGAACACGTGCAAAAAAACCAGTCAAGGAGCATGTTATGTTATGTGAGGTGACGTATATTCTATATTTATATACTCTTGAATTACAAGTATGAACATATTTATACAAAGTGTCTTGAAATTATAACAATTATATTAGGGGCCATTTTTACATTGTCCTAGTTACGAAAATATAATGATAATATAGTAACTGGTAATTAAAATAATCATACAGTTAATTAACTGATGTCTGAGATATATTTTTAATTTAGCATTACAAAAAGTGTGGAAAAAATATGAAAAAAATTGTTTCTTGCTCCCAGAAAGTGTCAGTCTCACATTGCAACGCAAAACTATCAAACAAAAGTCAACGTTAAGCAAATTATTTTTAATGTTTAGTTAAATTTTAATGTTTAGAACAAATTTTAATCCTTGGAACTTTTAGAAACATGTTTATAAGAAATTTAGTATTTAAGATGCTATTATACCTTGCAATTACAGGCATTATAATTATAACATTAACCGAAAGAATACTTCACTTAAATTATCAATCCTATTAAAAAATATTTGCCTGTGAATAATTTTGAACTAAACATTGAAAAACTCTATACTTAAACGACACTTTGAACTGTCATTTAACTTGACTGAAACTTATACTTTATTAGTTTTACCTTGCTTTATAAATTTTACATTTAGAAAAAGAGTAAATATGCTTTATAATTATAATTATCGCCGTTGAAGTAGAAGTCATACCAAAGTTTACGCCTTCTGTCTAGTGTATAAATAATTCCATATAATTTCATATAAATTTCAACTTGTTTTTTGACAGTTGACAGAAATTACAACAGTATACAAATATAATTTTATTACACAAATGCCTAAGATTGATAAGTGTAAAATGTTAAGGGCTATTTTATATTCACCCGTTTTGTTTCCCTTGTAAATTAGACGCAAATCTTTCGGTTCTATATTTATATATAATATTTGGAAGATAGAAAAATTTATATTATTAGACAATCTGTATACAAAAGATAGAAAAAAAAGTATATTATTAGAATTAGTGTAAAAGAAATAAGAAACTATTTATTTTGTTTACTCGATTTGGTAAATTACTAAAAGTTCACATAAAAGGGATGAACGTCCAAGAAAGGATAATCCCAAAGTGGAAGATAAACATAACATATTACAACAAATAAAGATCTTTCTTATATGTGCCAATGTAAATTATTATTGGTTTAATGGTTTTGTTTTCTTTTAGATTGCGTTATATAGATTAAGTATGGAAATTGGGGTTTTTTTTGTTGTTGTCAATAAAAGGTTTTGAATAATTCTAAATATGATTAAAAAATTAATAAAAAATTACAGTCTAACAGTTTGTTTTTCTGATAGAGTACCAAAGAAATCCTATAAATGGAATGGAATTAAATACAGATATAAAAAGTGTTTTGAAAAATTCTTAGATGTATATTATTATTAATAAGCTCTAGGTTTCATGTACTTAGGTAAGAATTAGACATTTTGTACCCATCGAACCTTTTGTGTTATACTCAGCAACACATAATTGGTTTACAACCCCAGATTTATACATTTTATTTTAGTAGTAGGAATTAAAACTTCTGTAACTCAGGTGCATGGGACAGGGACATTGAAATAAGAAGTGTTCAACTGTCTTGCGTTCGTCTCTGCATCTTCTACATATATTTACTTCGGATGTCTGTAAGATAAAGGCATGACGCTTTCGTATGGAGTGCCCTGTTAGGAACATGTTCGCTAGATATACTGAGCTTTTACAATACTTTTTTATGTATTTCTTAGTGACTACTTCGGTCAGGTATATTAATTTATGTTAAATTGCGAACGGATTATTATTAAACTAGAAAATTCAATTTTACAAAATATACTTCGGTTACATATAGAAAGGGAGTGCAAATTGGTTTACTATGAATTAACTGAGGCAAGTAAAGGTACAATAATTTGAATCTTTTCCATTTTTTACCCATCAATCTATCAAATCAAATATATTTAATTATTGGTTACTATGGTATTAATTTGTCAATAATTTTTATTGATAAATTCAATTTTTTAAAAAAGGATACCAAATATATTTATAAAAAATGTAAATCTTTAAATTGTTATAAAAAATACCTTAAATATTATTAACTAAATTAGGTGTTTCAGATTTAAAACCTATTACGACTAACCAACAATATATTTATATTTATTTATATATATATAAAGATATTTTTTTTTATACATTTACTTTTTTTTTTTATTAAAATCCTTTTTAAAACCCATTAAGATATCATTCTTTAGAAATTTGTCACCAATTCAGATAAGCTATAATTGCTTGTCCGCTCTATTTCATCTAAAACCCATGTTTACGCATTTACCTTTTTATGTATATATAGATTTACCTAAATGTAATATACAAAAAGGTAGGAAAATGAAAAATAATGGTTTATGCTGTAATGCTATATACATCAGGAAATGGTCATTTTTGTTTCACAATATATATATAAAAAAAAACTTAACACAAATTTCCATCAATTTGTTATTTTGTAGCTATATATATTTTTTTATCTGGATTTTTATATCTTGAAATTTGTATTTAGAAATAAAATAAATCTTGATTTTGTTTTTTTTTCTATAATACTTTCAATCATACAAAAACATTGATATATTATTATGTACTAAATAAAGGATATATTCATCAGGTTAACGTAACAGAATCAAATATATAAAATCTTTAGTTACTGATAAAGAGTGTAATTTCTCAAAATATCCTGTGTACTAATATTTATGTGCAAATCCTAAATTGTTGAAATAATATTGAATTGTTTCGTCCGAAGTAAATACTTCAGTAATTTTTTTTTATTTATTTATTAGTATAAATGGTGTTCTGAAGAAGTGTTCTGGTCATTTTATGTTGTATAATGTTGTATAATTTCCTTATATGTAGAATATTTATGGTTACTTTGAAAGTAAGAAAATGTAATTACAATTTTAAAATATTATTTTAAAATTATAATTATAAATTCAAACCAAGAAATTTGTTCTGTACAACTTTATCAGTTTTGTATATCTTCAAAAAATCTGATATTAATACTTGTTTGTCTGTTTGTGTTTGTATTATAGGATACATAATCATATTCTTCACATCCAGATCACACAATAAAATGAAGAATTTCAATTTAGTGTTCTGCCTCTACGGGTAGAGTTTCATTATAGACAAACAAAATTGTTGTAGACAATTTCGCCAATGGTGTAGATAATGTTGACTTTGTCAGATCTGTCAAATGCAAAATTATTAGATCATTGTTTATACTAGCATTTAAAGTTATGTTTGGTTTTGTAATTTATATTAATAATTTAATATAAATAAATATTTTAATAAAAAAGTGATGCCAGGCATATTGAAGTGATTTTATATTACTGACATTCACTACGCGTAAACTATACAGTAGAAAATGGAATAATGTCTTCATATAACAGTTTTCACAATACTGATTTTAATATACAATAAATATTCATAAAAATTCATAAAAAATAAATTAGAAATGATTAGAAATTAAGTTTTATGTTATTTTAGAAACACTGCAACAAAAACATTTTAATTCATCAATTTTAGGTCATCAATTTGTTAATTTGTTATGGACAGATAGAACTATGAATATTGAAACAACCAAGATCACGAATTTCAGAAATATTAAGAGCTACACATCTTATTATAAAAGAAAAAAATGAAGAAAGAAGAGGAATTGGCCGATAATAAATATTATATGGTTAAGAACTAGTAGGCACTGGACAGATATAAGAGCTGTATGCATTAGAAAGCTATAGAACGTGAAGAATACAGCATTTTAATCGCTAACATCCGATAACGAAAATGTTTACCATCATCAAAAATAATGAAATTGATTGGAGGATCCATAATATGGATAGTAAAATATATGTAAATGTAATAAAAAGAAGATTAAACTGACGGAATGATGTAAATTAACATTTTGTCCACAATACATGTGGCGTTACATACTAAGAATATTGAAAAGATACTTTTAAGAGATTTCTATATGCTTTAAAATAAGTATTTATTATACATTCTTGATCTAAATAGCGCTTGAAGTAAAATATATGTTCAAATACTTTATCTAGAATATTTATGACATAAATATTTTCAATTTCGACTACCTTTATTCTACAAGCAGAAGTTTACTACAAAAAGCTGAAAAAAAACAGTCTTTTTTTGTTGTTGAAGAACGGCTATTCATCATAGTTTTAATGTTTTAAGATTTATCTTTAGTTATTTTTTTTTAATATACAATCTATTGAAATCTTCACAAAATGAATTATAGATTCAACCAATTTCAATTCATAAAATATGTAATTTTTCTTTGTGTATCTATAAACTAGGCATTTATGCATAAATGAAAAATCCGATTAATTTATTGTACAATTTTCACAAAAGCCTAACATCAGAAGATTAAGAAATTCTAATATGATTTTCTATATTTTAAATGAAGATTTTCAATAATTGTATTATATTAAATAAATCAAGAATAATAATTGATCCTCTTTTATTTAGCAACTATTGATTCAATTGTAATATTTATGTATCATCGTATATACAAAAAAATTTGAAATCAATACATCAAAAACTTAAGATAAAATTTTTGTTTTAAATATATATTTCTAAGCAAAACTAAAATTTATGTACTCGTATTTATATAGATTCTTTGACCATTAAGGAGGACATTTTCATGAAAAATTATAAAATGTGTAAACAGGATTTATATATAATATTTCTAGTTGGTTGACTTTTACTCTTAAAAATAATATTCTCTCTCTATAGGATCAAAAAACATCGATCCTTCCTGTTATTTTATTTTGTGGAAATTATTTCGATTTATAGTCATGACCATAAATTGATATATAATGGTTTATGTTCTAGTATTACATATAGATATATTTATATTTTAATATCTTTTTTATAGTATATATATTTAAGGCATGCATATATAAGATTTTCTGCTGGTCACCATTACATTACACAACAAAATTCATATATATATATATACACTATTTATTAGTTTGATCTTACAAAGAAAATCTAGGCTAATCTTATACATTAGGCAATTGTATACCTTTTCAAATTGACCGTATTCTGTATATAAAGTTTTAAATTATCCCAAAAAGGTTGCACAACTTAAATATTGTATAGTTGTTTTTTATAAATAGGCTTTTTTAAGTGCCGATTAACTTTATTTATTTTCTTTTTAATTGTAAACTTTTTTAGAGCAGTGCGGAACAATTATAACGCCATTTAATGAAAGAAATATTCAGTAATAATGTTAGTGCAATCTATAACTTTTGTTATCTTTCCAATATGAGCTCAAACAAAACTATTAGTGAACATTTTTCGTTTATTAAAATTGGAAGCATAAGGTCTCAATGATGAAGGTTTCGTCAAATTTGATTACAATTTTGAACTACTAATTTTAAATTGATACCGAAGTTTCGTTATAGTGAAGCAACTATTTTAATAATGATACATTATTTGTTGTTAGCTAATGATGTCAACCCTTAAGCAAATTCCCTACTCTTAAAATAATAATTATATATATTGTAATTAATTTATTATTAACCGAAATCTATACATCGCTTCATCGATTATTGAACATTTACAATATTAAATAATTATATTTTAAAAATAACATGCAGATCCATCTAGTGGCAAATTTTTGTAATTGTCGTACTATTTTGTTCAATTTCTTATTATTTTTCCAATGCCGGGTTATAATAATATCATTTTTGGTGATAGCATTTGTATAATAAATTAATATTTAAGGATTTATATTTTATTTTACTTCTCATTACATTTCCAATAATGTGCCTAACATAATTTTTTATGAATAATCAATTCTTGTTAAGAAACAACGCTGTTTAGTGGATGATTTTTGATTTTTTGTCAATAGAGGATACTTGAAAGAGTTTATAACGAACAGACAGACAGAAAGACAAACTGTCCAAACAAATTTTTAACATAATTGATTTTTGATTCTCAAAAGAACCCTAAAAATGTAGATTTTTTAACATCATCTGTAATCTAAGCTTTTATGTTAAATTATATTATATATAAAAATTTAAAAGAGTAAAATGAGATGTCCTTGTAATGATATATAAACCATTTTTTTTTGGTTTGTTTTTACATCTCATATACACACTTTTAAAATACAATATCACCAAGCCGTTAAAATACAGAGATTGTTCCTAAGGTTTTTGGCAGAACTTGATTTATTATCCTTTTACTATGTGTTTAAAAATATTCGAATAAATTTCGAGTTTTTTTTTTCTATCAACAATTTTTTACTTTCTATTTTTTTGCCTTTAAAACGAATGACTATAAGGAATCTAAAGAATAATGGAGGTCTAAAAAGTTGATAGTTCTTTGTTTTTTTTTCTTCATTTTGTTTGATTAAGTCTCATATATGGAAAAAAAAAATACCAATTTTAATTCATTTTTTTTTTTATGTGTTTCAAAGGTTTGACTTTTTAAATAAATGATGCAAGCTCTGCAATATAAATTGTTATATTGTCTGTGTTTGCAATATACTTTATCATATAGAAGGAGGTAAGGTAAAACTAATTTTATTACCATATATATTACTTGTGTAATAGACAAAGTGAATTTTATTATATACTTTAAATGTCGTTAATGGCTGTTATCACTCTAACATATTATCTCTACTTATAGTTCAATTTTTTTTTTTCATTATGAACTCTGAAATGGTCTATATATATACGAACTGGGGTAAAAGATAGATTAATTTCAATATATGTGGTAAGCAATTATTCACCTTGCATGTTTATACCAAATAAATCGATGTAGTTTTTTTTTTTAAATTTAAAAATAAAAAACTATTTTAATACTAGATTTTGTCGCGCGAATTTTCATTTTATTATCAGTTTTTCATTTTTCTTCTTTTTAAATTTGCTGTAGAAAAATTAATCAACTTTTTTAAAGATTATTATAATGGAACATAACAAAATCTCTCTGGATATAAATAGTTTAATTGAAAATATACAATTACGTCAGATAGAAATAAAAATGGTTTGTTATTTTTTTTAAAAAAAATTTCAATTAAATTCATTGATCGAATTTTATTTATAAAAATTTATAGCCCGGCTGCAGGTGAAAACTCGTACTTCCTGCAGAATTTTTTTCGTAGAATTAGGCCGTAGTTTAAATCTTAAACCATCCAGTCAATCTTAATTAAAAGTAGCTTAAATATAAGTTATGCTGTGATGCATTACATCCCAGGTTCAATTCCTTACCGAGAAATCGATGTCGCTCTAAGTTGACCCAGTTTTAAATGAATAAAATTTGCAATTTGTAATTGTGATTTTAAGAAAAATGCTAAAGGTTGTGATCAACAAATGTATAATGTATGACTATTAAAAACAACTAGCTTCTTTTAATTAAATGTTGCTTCGCTGGTGCAATAAAATGTAATGGATCCCATTGTGGAAGTCAAAAGTTCGATTTGGGCTGTAACCTGTAACGTCATTGCAAAGAAATATAAGTTATATATTATTTATGCTTAATAATAATATTTAAAAAGGATGCAGTTAAATATTTCCCAAAGACTGGATTGGCATTTATTAAATACTGGATTGAAGCAATTTGAAGATTATCTACAAGACTGAAATGTTTTGGTGGCAGTAGTTTTGATGGCGTTCATAAATGTTTTGGTGGCGTTCATAAATATATGAAAACCCAAAGTTTCATAATATGTACTATAAAGAACTCCTAAATCCTCCAAATTGTTCTAAATGCAGTTACATCTCGGTAATCTCCTAAAACTTTTTGATTTTTATATTATATGAAAAGGCCAGAGTTACCATAGACTGAATTCTGTTCTGGCATTTGGTTCATCTCGAATATTGTATTTTCTCATTTATTACTATACTAAAACTATATAGTATTTTAATTTACAAAAGTTTTTAATTATTAAAGTTTCTATAACTCTTCTAACCTTAATGACTTACTTAAAAGTTCATCAAAGGTGAAAATAATTAAAATTTATAGATGATTTATGAATTATTAATTAATAAATGAAAGAAGTCAAATAAAACTACCTGGACTACACTTAAGAAATTTTTTGATAATATCTAAAAGAAGGTATGATTTTTATGTAGTTTTGATTGGCTATTAAAATGTGATAATGTTAAATATCAATTATTGTGGCTGTCGTCCATTTCAATTTTGTCCAGTCAAGTCCTTTGACTGATAATTATTCGAATAGGAATACGTGCGGAAATAATAATGAATTATTCTTTAAAAATATATAATATTTTAGAGATTTACAATCATGATTTTGTAATTCAACATTGGAAAAATATTTTTTAGAAAATCCTTGCACTTTTCTATTTTTCATTCGACATTTAAACGATGAAAATTTATCATGTTTAAAATCACCCTTAAAAAATTACAAGTTTATTGGAGAAATTTGAAATATATTTATGAAAAATTATTTTTAATAGATTAACAAATTTGTCAAATTTATGAAATGACATAACCCATTAATAATATTTTTTTTAATGTCAAAATTTCATTGTCAAATCTTTTTAATATCACTATTAAAATCAATTTTTTTTTATTATATAACCCACATTTATAATCTCAAATTGTTTAATAATACTTATTGCAATTTTTTATTTATACATTAATAAAGGTTTATTTTATATGTTTTAGTACCTTAATATAAAGAATTACTTCTCTAATAATAAATAAAACATTTAATAAGCTTCTTATAATTACATATCCTTGTCTAAGTCTAACCTAACCTTTTTAATGATTATAAAGGCAACAAAATAAAAAAAAAATATATTTATATAATATTTACTTAAACCTTAAATTTATACACCTTCGAAATTAATTAATACTAATTGAAATACCCGATTAATATTTAACCTTTAATGTTGTTTGTAGATGATCAAGTTAGGATATATATGTAAAAAATAAATAAATTATACTATAGTAGAAAATACAAAATTCAATTAAAACACACCTTAATTTCACCGAAACTATGTAATATACACTGTAAATAAAAATATAGTTTAGTTTAGTAAATAATTTTAGAACACATTAGCAATTTTTATGTAGATAGCCCTCGTACTCGTACTGAGAAAAATATTGCAAATTTTCGGTTCTGTTCTTTATTTTGTCAATAAAAGACGTTCAGTCACGTCGCAGTTCAGTTCGATTTGTCAGGAATGTATTAATAAATTGAAAACAACTCAGTTGGGTGATTATCAAGGGTTCAGTCCTTGGTTTGGGATAGGTAATTTTTTTTTATTATAAACAAAACAATAATAAATAATCGAATCCTTATATTTTTCCTTCATTCCCATATATTTTTTTACGGTGTATTTAAGTAAATACAATAATATATTTACAACATACAACTAGAAATTAATTCTAACTAGTTTTAATTTAATTATTTAACATTAAACAATCTTGACTTCATTGTAAAAATCATGTCATTGTTCATTGAAATTTCATTGCATGTCTTTGATTTGATAAACTCAACATTAAAGTAAACATATAATCACAAGGACGCTCTAGCAGTTACTAGATATACATATGTAGTAAACCACAACATAAAATATACATACACAATAATTTGATGAATTTAATTTATTTTAAGAGGTTATAATGTTCGTAGGATTGCGGAAATAAAGAAGGTGTTATGATTAGTGTCCTTGATTAAATGAGCTAATAATTTTATCAGAAGCTTTTTATATAATTAATTTTATATATTATACATTAAAGATAAATTAATATAATTTGATGAATTGGTTTTTAATAATTCTATGTTTGTTAATAAATTTCCTGTAATAATTTTTCCGACAATTTTTGTTTCTTTCATTTTATTGAATTGGTCTAAATATATTTTTTTTTTGTTTCTTTTATAGCTTTGTAATTATACAATTATACTATAAAAATGATATGATCGTAGGTTACTAGATATTACTGAAAATTCTAATAAATATTAAATAATGATGGAATATTGAAATTAGCTATGTATGAAGCTACAATAAATTATTGTACCTTCATAACTTTCAGCAATATTATTTTGACAATTCTTATCAATTTATTTCTTGCTCCTTAAGTTTTTTGACCCGATTTTTGCAGAGTTATTACCGTCATATGAATTATTGTTAGTATAAAACAATAATTGAAATGTGTGACTAAACTGAATGTTTATATGTTTTCCATACCTAATTTAAATCTAGACACGTTTTAAACAAATTTCGTCAAATTTACACATTAAGCTGAATTTCGTACATTTCTAAAATATATTAATTCATTATATAATTAGGGAGTTTTGGTGAAACAAACATTGCAGCAATTCAATTATATGCTAAATCGTTTTTATCTGTACGTCTGCCTGAGTGTTTTCAACTTTTGAAATTTGATGTCAAAACATATTTATCCTTTTAAAATTACGCTGCGTGATTAAATTAAAATTTATCACAATTTAAATAAATATTGACCTGAATTAAGATATAAATGAAATGAAGTGTTAACTTAAATAGATGTTACTATTATTGGACAGTGCTTGTGAAATATACGGGTGATGCTGCTGAAATAAAAACCATTTTTTTAGTATTTAACATCGCTTACGACACCTCGGTTGTTACATAATTAAACCTTGGATATTAAACAGAATCTTGGTCCATGTCACTTAACCAGTTCTACTGTTTTATCGATAGTACAGGACTGAGTAATGATGTATAATAAGAAAAGGGAAATCACTAGTGCTGCTAATGGTCTAAATCAACACTATAGCAAACTAACTAGCTAGTATTTTGCCTTGTATAATTAGATGAACAATAGAACCACTACAAAATTATAAAAACTCTCATTAAATTAGCAACGC
The DNA here is from genome assembly GCA_963920725.1 of Rhamphomyia laevipes. NCBI lineage: Eukaryota > Metazoa > Arthropoda > Insecta > Diptera > Empididae > Rhamphomyia > Rhamphomyia laevipes. Next base: position 37,639,857 of record OY987258.1, on the reverse strand, counting down.
CACCACATTATTGCAATTCATTTACATCTTAAACCATTGATTCGATTAAAAAACTTTTAATTACCAAAGCAGAAAGCAACGCCAAAACAAAAAATTGCATGTTAACATATTAATTGTCACGCCAGCCCTGGACACTGCATCGCTTTAAGCTATAAATTATAATTTATCATATTATTTATCATAAATGGTAATCATGTCTTACATAGGGAACAAGATATAGAAAAGGTGGGGTGGAGGATCGATGGTGATGCAAATTCACATTTCTTTAAAAATATTATAGTGTAATTTAAAAATATATCGATTTATTCGTTTCCGAACTAATTTTTGAATAAAATGTATAGAAACTATCAAATTATGCTCTAAAATACTAAGAACCTTAAATATAAAGCATAATTATTAATCTTTTGAAAATTGATAAATTAATCACGATTAGATTTGGAAATAAACTGACAAATTGACAATGTTTTGTCTGATTATGATTTCAATTTTCATTTTTTTTTTGTATGTTTGGTTTATTGAATGTTTTTTGTTGTTGTTGTTGTTGTTGTAAGGTTCTATCGAATAAACCATTTTCTCAATTGTTTTGTGTATACGCATGGCTACATCCTACATATACCATAATTGTCATATAAAAATATCTATTATGCTGTACGTACATGAATTGATCTTTTAATGGATTCTATTTTTTGTTTTTTTGTTTTTAATTTTTTGTATATTGTTCATGGGGTGTGTATATTATGATATTTATATATAAATTTTGTACAAATTGGTTGACTTTTTGAATGCAATTTTTTATGTTTTATTTGTTTTTATTGGGGGTAAAGGAGTTTAATATTACTACGTAGATTTTCTATATGATATTATAATGAACTCTTATGCAATATGGCAAATTATTATGAGCTTATTCATAGATGTATAGACAAATGACATATAGAGAAAATGCAACAAGAAATTTTCTCAGGGGATGTTGTTCTTTTTTGTGGTGAGTAAAAACTCATTTGAATATTTTATATTATATAAAGCACTTACAAACATCAATTTTAGACAACAAACATTTATATAATAGAAGGTAATGGATATAAAATTCAGTGTATTTGGTTATTCAAAATCACTCTATATAGGTATAAATATTTTAGATGATTATGGGTTCATTATTATATGAAATATACTATGAAAATTATTGCTGATGTCTGGGATAACTTTACCACAACACTGCATTTTATAATTCAAAAATTATGAAAAAAAAAAAAAAAAATACATTTATTGTACATATGTATAAATGAAAATGTATGTATGTATTAATCGAAATTATATATGGAAATAATAATTTCATAATAATAAATAATGGAAAATATTATATGCAATTATTTATAATTAAGGTTCTTGTTTTTTAAAAATTACTTATAATTGGTATTAATGCAAAATTTTATAATTATAATTAATGTTCTAATTTTATATGTTTTTAAAAATTTCGGAATTCTGAAAGGAAGATATTTTATTACTATTCATATAAATTAAATTTGGCAATGAAAAACTTATAACTTTTAAAATAATATATCGAAAATGATTTATTTTATTTTGTGTAATTTCTAATATTTAATTTAATTACAAATATTTTTAGTTTCCGATCTTCAATCTTATATAAAAGATTAATAATGCGTAGACATGGATAATGTCATAATAATGCGTACGCATGGAATGTAAAATTGGGCAACCTTGTGTATTTAAAATTCTGACGTTCAAAGCTATAGGTAAAAAAGTGTTGGATTTTAGTGAATATTTTCTAAAATATTATATGCATGCAAAGTATTCTTTCAAAAACCTTATTAAAATTGTAATCTTAACAATTACTCAACCATATCACAAATAAAATTCCTAAGTGGATAAGCGATAATTGTAAGAGATCACATTGTATATGAAATGGAATATTGATTGTAATATCAAATATTTTCATTTGTTACTAGTGATGTTAAATACATGCTGCGTTTGAAATCAATCCGCGCACTATTTCCAAAAACTTCCATTCGAATGTCTGGTAAAGTTATTCTGTTTTTAAGTTTTTCCTCTATAATTAATTTGATTTAATCGTACGTTTGTACCATCTACTCTCAAATCTAGGTTAGTGCATGATTTATATTTGATACTGTCACTTAGATTGAAAATGTAAATTTATGGTTATTATGAACATGTAAATATATAAATTATTCAGCACTACAGTATCATTGATGGGCAATAGATTTTGGTGTATAAAATTAGAAACCGGTGGTAAGCCAATTCGGAATATTTAGAGTTTGTTTTTTCGATAGTTTTGCTTTTCTGATTTACAAAAAAGACTTTTTTGAAAAAGTGTTTTTTTTATCAAACAAAACTAAAATGCTATGAATTATGTTGTGTGTAGCCGAAGGATAATTTGTTTTTGAGAAAATCAGTAAATTAATATACTATGTTTCGATAATTATTGATAATAATAATGCATAAACATAATAACTTACATATTATATACTATATATGTATGTATATTAATTAATGTCCTTTGGGTAAATTTACTTCTTTATATCTACAAAGAAATCATTTGCTTTCGATATAATAATTATAATATATATAAATATATATATAAATATATTATAATTTTGATAAATTAATATTTTAATTCCCCTCTGATTTATCTACAAATTGCAATTTGTCTTAAGTGAATCAGAAAATTTTATTTCTTACACTCTGTTTGGTGTTTCGTAAGGAACAAAATAAAAACTTTCAAAAATAAATTAATATTTTCTTATTTACTAGTTTTATTTTTGTATAAATAAAAGGATTTTTAAGAAGTTTTATATTACTTTGTGAACTTCATAGTAAGGAAAGTCCAGATACTTTCAGATTATGATGTAAAATATGATCACATTTTCGGCAGATAGCAACGAATGAAATTAACATAATTTCTCCAAAAAGAAGCAAAATAATTAATCTAAATTTTGAAAAAATTCTTTAAAATGTATCTACAATTTTGATCAAAATTCTGAACAGGTTATAGATACTGAAATAATGACTCTTGTCGGCTATTTGTTTTGTGTGCCTTGAGATAAGTAGTAAAAATAAATTATGATCGTACCATTTATCTATTAATTTAATTAAATTACCAATTCCCCTTCTAAGACTTCGAGCATGTAACAACATTAGATACAGAATCGGAAATTAATTAGCATATGTATTGAAATTCGCTAATTTTTATGCATTTTATAATTCACGATTTCAAGTATTAAAAATGATATTTTTGTTAATATATTTTCAGTTTATTCGAATTTCATATTTACTTCGTTTTGCTTGTAGGATTTCGGCCATTGAAGAGCTAAATATCTATAGTTCAGAGAATATATGTTATCTGTTCAGTAGATAAGGCATTGCTTATATATATGTAGAGTTAATCGAAATGTTACAGTTTGCTGATTGTTGCGAAAATAAAAATTATTTATCACTGATTAATAAAATTATTATTTCACTTTCCGAAAGTCAAGTGTTGGTCAAAACAGTATTTTTTTTTATTGTTATTATTAGTGTAAATTTGTTTTTATAACGCCTTTTGGCTTGGGGATAAATCTAATTTTATACAGAAAAAAAAATTATATTTATACGGAAAAAATAACAAACAAATAAACCAATTCCCTTTTGACCACAACTAAAATATTTCAGGTATCACACTTGAACAACAACAAATAAATATAACAATTTCAAGCGTTAAAACAGCCCTTAAAGCATAAGCAATTTTTCTTCTTCCTTTTTTTTTTTTTTGTTAAAAATAAAAAAATGTATTTTAACTAAAAAATATTATAAAATAAAAAAGGGATAAAGTTTCAAGTGGCCACTAAAAAACTTCTTGTTTATATTTATATAAATATTTATTTTATATATATTTATTTCAAAGTAAATAGATATATAAGAACCTTCTATGTAAAAGATAAAAAGGATGAAAACTCTAATGAAAATATTGCCTTTTCAATATAAACGATTCAATTTCGAGTTTTTATTTTTTGGATTTTTTCTATCTGAAAATTTCATGGAAATATCTCTACAACACAAAATGGATCGTATAAAATTAAAATTTGTCTGAAAATTTGAACGTATTAAACGTAATGTAAATATGAAACACTTCTTGTACTATAATAAATTAAATATTTCATATCATTCCAAAAAAAAAAAACGAAACAGAGTGAATGTTTGTAAGAAATTTAATTGCTTTTATTATTTTACATTTCCACGTGGAACTATATGAAAAAACTATGAATTGTTGTGATGGAATACGAAAATTATTAGGTGTAAATTCTACAATCATGTGAACAGAAATATCTCAGTAATTTTGCAATTTTATAATTTTGTTAAACTAAGTTTTTTCATAATCTATTTTATTGGTTCAGAAAGTTCAGTTTGGTCTATATCAAAAATTCACAAAATTATATTAAAGATATTCTTAATATTTTGAGTACAATTTTTGATATATATTTTATAATACCAAATCAAGTTTTAGGTCAGTATGTTCAATAGTATTGGCTACATAACTGAAATGTTACCCCTAGGTTATCATTATCAGCGTATTTTTTGTTATTATCCGGACTGAATATTTCATTTAATAAAATATTTTTTTAATATTTTCTTTTCGTATTGATGAATAAGAAAATATTTAATAATGTATTTTCAGAAAAATAAAATATACATAAATTATAAAAATGTATGCAATATAAAATTTTCAATTCAGACAAAAAAAAAAGAAGTTATTTGAAGGAGCAAAAGGATTTGTTTTTGTTCAAATACTTTATAGATTCATATGGTTTTGCATGCATTAAAACTCGAAAACTATATATCATAAAACCAAAAAAAAAAAAAATATTAGTAAACAGATTTACATGAAAAAATATTCTATAAGATTTTGGTTATTTAATTTTGAAATTTGAAATGTTAATAAATTTATTGAAATATAATCTAATTTCCGGAAAATATATATTTAATGTTTGTAAAGCGAAAATCTGTAATAATATAATTATAAATTCAAAATATGAAAGTAATGAATATCTTTATCGACCAATGGGCTGCATCATAAAATGGTGAAACAGTTCCATAAATATGCAAATAGAATTATTTGTCCAGAAATATAGAAAACAGAGATACTTATAAATATTTCATTGAATTTTATTGTAGTGATGTTCTTTCATGCAGGTATGCAGGTCACAAAATTGTAAACTTTCTTGGTTGTATGACTTGAAGAGATGGAAAGGTACCTCCACGCATCTAGACCACGCTTATTCTACTCATGAGCACACGATTCCAATTCCCCTCTCTCATGAACGCAGGTAGCCCCCCTCCTTCATATTGGTCAAGAAATGATGTTCCATGTATTTATATCTTTTATATCTTAGCGCAGAGCAGAGCAATTTAAAATTTAGTTTTTCAGGAAATCAACGATTTTTTTTCGAAAAACCTTAGCTAGAATCAAAAATACAATACACTGAGCTACAACACCTGTGGCAGGTGAACAGCACAATAATGATTCTTAAAGTGTTATAGATATATTATCAATGGCGACAGTCCGACAGTATTATGTCTGCATTTAAAATCAATTTATAATGTTATCTGTGCGTCATAGCATAGCAACAGTAATGCCAACAAATTTATACAAAAAATTGATATACAAATTTGTTGGTGCCAAGTGCCAACAAAATTTTTTATTTAAAATTTAAAAAATTATTAAAAATGTAAAATATAATTTAAAATTTATGTCTTAGCAACGTCTTCTATTGATAATTATTGTATATTGTATAGTTGTCGCTCGGGCTCGGCGTCTGATTTTAGGCTTATAGCTTTATACTCAATAAATTACAATATTTGAATAATAAATATAGTACTATCACTTTGATAACATGTTTTAATTATAATATTGAAGTATATTTTAATAAAGTTAAATAAAACACTCATAAAGTATCTGCAACGTACGTAGAAGTAAATCATTAATTTATACGTTATTTGGTATTAATAACATGAATGGACTAATGAGTGCTTATAAAAGTACATTTATCTTAGCTCTCTATACAAAATTACATTTTATTTTAATATAAATTAATGTTAGTAATATTTTTATTACTTAATTAAGTTTTATCTAATTAATTTTTTAAAAGATTTATTTTTGAGATTGAACTGAATTAATTATTCTGGTTATAAAACTTTAAATTTTGAAATATTAAATCATATTAAATTGGTACTTATAAAATGTATTAAATGGTAAATTTAAATTTTTATTGAAACATTAATAAATATATATGTTATAGTATACATAATAAAATTCCAAAATTCACATAAGAAAAGCCTCTGAAAAGCATCAAAACATATAAATTAGAAAAAAAAAAAAACATAAAATTGTGAGCCAATAAATTTATTTTTTATGAAAATGGACTGTAATATTTTTGGCATTGAATAAACGAATTATTTATTAAAAATTATATTTAATTAAATTTCAAATATCATAATTTTAAATCATTATTTATTGATAACTATAAATTAATGTACATTTTAACATTAAATTTATTGCTTTTAATATGTCAATTGGGGTTAATGCTAATAAATGTATACGACTATAATGTTTATACACCTCTCAATTAAAATAATTATCATTTATAACCTTGATTTTTCACAGTAATCTATGTACTTATATTGAGATGGGTGGTTCACACGTGTCATTAAAATTATGTTGTTTTTTATATAAACACGTAGATGAGTGATTGTAGTGGGTTTATAATAATAATTTACTTAAAATATTTATATAAATATAAATTATTTCAAAATCCACATAATAGCATTTTATGAGTGATGCGGTACACAAAATTCAAAATTCAAGCATAATTGTGTCATATCGAAAAGTTTAAATCTTAAATATATTTCATTATTAAAGTATTTTTCTTCGTTAGATTTGGATTTGAATGAGGTGTTTAATAAGATTTAGGATTCACAGACCATCATTTGTCCATAATTATGTAATCGTGTTACATTCGCATTAAGTTATTTCGATATCTTCATCACTAACTCTTCAGTTTTATATCATTTGAACTGTCGATTAAGTTTGGTTCGAATAATTACTTTCTAGTTTTATATAATTCCGAGTTAGTTATATAATGCCGAGTCCAGTATTTTTCTGGATGGTATTTCATTAATAATATTTTTATGGTGCTATGTGATGAAATGTATACAGGAACGTAAAGCTAAGTCAACGTTTAATTTGATCTTAAATTAGCAAATTAATCAGTGTTCTTGTTGCTCTGTATTTCAGATATTATGTTTCAAAACGTCACGTCCCAAGTCATATATGCTAGATGCTCCAGTATGCTTTTTAGTCTCTACAGCAGTATAAGCCATCCATGGAAATCTCAAATGTAGTGCGTGTTTACAGTGTTCCAACAGTGACCAGTAAGAAGGTAGATCAGTTTCCTACAGATTAAATTTCATAGTTTAATTTAAGGACAATGCGAATTTTGTTTCCATGTGACATTGACTATTTCGTAAGATGCTATATGTCAATAGATAGTTTCGCGGATTCAATTTGACTTGTATGCCGGTAAGTGAGTATATAAGTATAAGAGAGTTTATCACGTTTGAGTAGAGTGTTTGTACATTAGCACCAAATTCCATTGTAGTTTTTGATGTCACTGTATAGTTGACAAAAGAGTTGAATTTATAACTATATGAATATGAGTGATTTTAAATTTAAATAGATAAATATAAATTAAATTATTTTCTAGCAATTTTAATTTTTTAGCTGGTAAATTGACATTGTTTGAGGAAAAATTTATATACGAATTTCCAAATTCAAAATAATCTTCAATAAAAATTTAATAATAAGATTTCAAGTTTTTTTTAATTATATTATACTATAATATATTTATATGTTTCTGATTTTGTAAAAGATTGATGAATTATTTCATAGTTTTCTATTATACAGAATCGCACTTGGAAGAATAATTTATAGTTATTGTACGTGAAAAAGGATAAATTTGTACAATTTCTAACAATATCAATATTCGTATTATAAAGACTGTAATAAAAATATATGTCATTACATACTGTATAGAAAATCCTTAACATATGTCACGATTTCTGTACCACCAGACATAAACGTAAATTTTCAATTAAATATTTCAATTTAATGTAGGGTGAAAATATTGTATTTTATATTAGTTGAATTGTATAATTTGAATGATTGAATAAATAACGTGTTTTTTGTACACCATTATAATCATCATCATAAATGTGATGATCAATATTTAATATTAAAATTATTATTATACTTTAAAAGTGTTTTATTTTATTTATTTCATAAATCTCGTTTACAAGAGCTTATCATTAAAATTAAGTATAATTTAGAGACTTCAAAGAATTACAAATATACATATTGATATTACACATTTTTGGTAACACTAATTGCCCTTGATTTCTTTAAGATTAAAATAACTGAATTATAACTTATATTACTAAGTATTTAAATAAATTTGAATGAAGTATAAAACCGGAGAGTTTAGCGACAGCTTAACTTTGATTATTCCAGCAATCATTAAAATGAGTAGGTCGATTTTGATTTAACTAAACAGAAAATTGAAGAGGCGCATAAGTTTCAAAGGTTAATATGCGCATTTAACATCATTTGCAAAATAGGAAAACATATGATATGGCCATCAACATTCCATATTCCTTTAAAAGCCACGGATGCCAGACCTTCAATTCTACTTAATAAGTTCATAAAAATGTGCTTCCTCATTTTTATGACTGCTAAAATAACCAAATTAAATCTTTTATCATTGAAAATTTACGTCTTTCTTAGGTAGACAAACCAGTGCCAGCATTTTTTTGTTGTATAAGATAGATCCATCTTAAAATCAAATGTAATATACAGTTATAGTATAGAATTTCTTGCAGCATTGTCCGAGACAAGTCCTTCTTATAGAACACAACCTTGCAACGTATTCTACCGTATGCGGTTAACTAAGTCCGTTAAAATACATTGTATAATGAATATGTGATACTGTCCAAAACGAATCTTAATCTATTCAAATTTGCACTTCCATACTCAGCCGCAGATTTCCAATTTCGTGTGTTTAGCAGCTTGTTACCATCATGACGTAAGTTATCCTTACGTCATGATGTAGAGTAGAGTTGTCCTTACTTCATGATGTTAATCAGCTGCTAAACTGGTCGTTTTCCATTTATTTTGTCCAATATTATTTTTTTTTGCAATCACTTTTTTTAAATTCTTTTTCGTACATATCTGGACGATCTGTTTAGAGTAACAATCTATTACAATCTGTTTAGGTTTAGAGTAAATGTATATAGTATATTTTCTGTTTTAAGTGCAATTTTTCAAGACTCGCTCTGATTTCTCCAGTCTTAGGCTATTTTTTCTGTGCACTTTATTACATTTAAATGTTGGGAGTAGAAAGTATTTTTATTTTACATCTTTTGTTTTATAATTGCCGGTACAAATGTGTGAACTCAGATATACAAAACTGTTGTTAATCTATATTACTACTTCAAGATTACAGCTGTCTTTAGTAAGGTTCCGGAATAGTATATTCGAAATATTATCAAATGTTTATGTAAATGTTTTATAAAGTCTTTTGACTTATGCGTCGTACCTAATAGTAAACCTTTACAATTATATTTAAATATTCCTGAAATTTAAATTTGCTTATCCAAATCAAAACTAACCCCCCCTAATTCACAAAGTATTAATAAACTATATATGAAAAATAAAATAAAATAAAAATGAAAATAAAATTCCTTAAACATAATAAATTAATAAAACCATCATTTGTGTACATATTTAATTCAAATTTAATAAAGTTTTACACTTTCCACAATATAAATATCTTTTATTATAAATAAATATATTTACAGCATAAAATAACATGATGCCATAAATCAAAACATCAAAAAATTAGGAACCAAAAAATAAAAGTAAGGAATTTCAAAATAATGAAGAATGGCATAAATTTTTTTTTATTCCTGAGATTAAAGTAAAATGTCGACCTTATGTGTGTATGTTGTTTACCTTTAGAAAAAAAGAAAAACATATTTTCTTTTTGCATATTTTAAACCAGTTTACGCTTTTAGCTTCGTTAAAATATTTAAAAAGTTATATATGTATGTAATGTAAATATGTATTTATATGTTATATGTTGAATGGTGTAACTTTTGAATGAATTATATTTTTTTTGTTTTTATTTATATTTTTGTTATTTGGAAAAGTGTTTTTTATTCATATATATTTATATGAATATATTTACAATTTACCAATATATTCTAATATAAAATGGCATATTAAGTATTAAAAATATTTATATAAAAAAAAATGTATCTTAAATATAGAACATAGACATTTTCAGAAGTAAAAATATCTTGTATGTTTTTTTTTTTTATTATATTACATCTTAATATATTATTTTGGTATATAAATATTTATATAAATCGCAACCCTAATCGAAGATTATCACATCTTTGTAATCATAAAATGTCTAAGATAATTCTAAAAATGAACAAATTAACGGCCAGATTACATTTTACGGAAAATGCGTTTCCAAAGAAGCATGCAATAAGATTAGGACTAACTCCATCCTCCACTTGTCGTTGGTATAATTTAATTGTAATATTTGTTATGCCATTGTCCTTCCTTAAGTCCAACTTAAAAGATTTTGAAAATTTCGTTGTTTCTTTCTAGAAAACATTGAACACGCGGGTAAACTGAAGCCGGGTTTGATTTAATAAGTTCGATGGGTTGAACGTTTTGTTAATGGTGCATCGGACTGTAGGGAACATCGGTATCAATAATATTTGGCATACGTCCCAAGTAATCTCGAAGTACCCACTCTTTTAAAACCGAACAACTATCATTTATCATATCTAAAAATTTATATAGTTTTGTGAAAATCGGTTTCTTAGTGTCAATTATATATAGCAGACGCCTAATTTTTAAGCTTGGCCAGTTTTGAGTTAAACATAATAGAGTGATTTGCTGAATCAGAGAGTAATTTAAATAGTGTTTTTATGTTATTTACACACTATAAGCTAAAATAACTAAATAATATTTATTTTTTTGAGATTGTAACAGTGTTCGATTAGGGTTGCGATCTTTATATATATTTTATTATAAAGGATTCTCTTTTCAGGACCTTCAATCGTATGAATATAATATATATTTTGTATAACACTATTTTCCATATTTTTTATTTTTATTTTTTTTATTTTATATTATAAGAAACTGTCAGATCATCATCTCAATGAAACAAGATAATCTCCCACGAGAAGTGGAGTGCTTTCAAAAAGTGTTATAGTCTGTCAAAGGATTTGAACTCTATAATTTGTTATATGTGTTCATGGAGTTAATTTTTTTATAAGTATTTTTTTTTGAGCATATATAAAAATATTTTCGATTCACAAATAAAAGTCAAACGATTTTTTTTTATTCTGTCTTATGATAGGTTCGTATATATATTTATATATTAGATTGTATATATACATATTTATGAAAATTCTGTAATGTTACTTTTTAGGATTTTGCATTGATTCACAGTTTGAAAATGGAAAGTTGATGTATACAATTTGTATTATAAATATTTAAAAATATGATGAAAAAATTGAAATTTCATAGATTAAATAATTAATAATAAAGATAAATATTAAATATGGTTAAAAGTTAAATTGGAATTGAGGCAATAATTTAAAAAGTAAGGGAAAATGAGCAAGTGTATTATTGGTTATACAATGCAGTACAAATTTAGTTTTTTGATGGGATTTATAACATAAGTCTAGCCAGCTAAATTGAATGATAATAATAGTTGCACTTTAAATCGCATGTCAAATTAGAAAATAAATAAATCTATGCAGAGAGTCAAGTATATTCTATAGTAGTATCCTGTCTAAGATAGAAACTATTTCTAATATTAGAAATATTGTTTCTAATATTTCTAAGTTCATTACAAGTCAGTTGATACCAACAAATTTATTTATATATCAAAATATTTTTAAATCACGTTTTATATTTAAGTATATTTAAGTCTTCTCTCAAAACCAATTTTCCCTCTTAAACATAAAAAACCACTACCCAACCAAACTTCAGTAGTGTCTTAATTAATATAGCCTTATCTCCACTGTTAAAAGGTTATGCAGAAATATTATTTATTCTGCTACATTCATTTATATCTGACTGCATTTAAGATGTAGCGCAGTCGCTGAATCTACAAGTGAATTGCAATCACAATTTGCCAATTAAAACATTTGAAATGTTGTAAGTGTCCTCATCGAATAGTGGATAATAATTAAAATATTAAATTATAGAATAATTCCACATTTTGATTAAGGATATATAAAATATAAGGAATTATGTTACTTAAAATTTCGTTACAGTTGGCCCATTATAGAATTAAAACCTGTAAAGCAAATTGTGTTCTTGTATAGCGCGCTTACTTGCATAAATAATTAAATTTATTTTATTAAATTGCATTTTTTTTATTAATACCATGACATAAAAGTATTCAAAAGTCAAAATTAAATATTAAAATTTAAATATTTAAAGGATTTAAAACATTTTTATTCCAAAAAAAAATAAAATATTTTGATATAGAAACTGGTCGCAGTAATTGCAGAGATGAACAAATAAAACTCAATATTTCATACTTCAATCTATTAAAAGTTTTTTTAAGAATTAACTATGAATAAAAAATATTTTACTTTTCTATATTATACAGAAATACTAAATGTTAAAATATTCAAACATAAATACATAATTAAAACATATAAATTTTTGGAATCTCTATTTTTTTAGGACAAGGTAATTGGACGTTACTTTAATCTACTGATTGTTAAGCTGGTATTCATTTTTTTTTTCAATTATATCCTAATAAATATAATTTTAGTAGAATTTTTATAAGTTAGAAAAAAACAAAACTATTCAGCCAACAATTCAGTCTGTCCACCTGATGGAATTTATTCATTTTCTCACTATACAATTTTTCTATTTTCTTAAATATAAATAGTTATAGTGGTACACATAATCTATTACTTGAACTATAACTATATATTATCTATAAAGAAGTGTCGGGAAATTTTATGCTTCTTCGTTACAAATTTCAAAAACCATTTAATGTTATTTGTAGACTAAACTTTTCCTGCAAAATATTTTCTTTATAAAAGCAATCCATTTTCAGTTATCTTTTGTGTTTTCTATCTACAAAAGGGTCATGACGTGAAAAACGTAATATAAAAGCTAATAAAAAGTTTTTGCCCATTTTTTTTTTATATATTTTTGCAATGGTTTGTTATTGTTGCACTGATAAAATTACCTGGGAAATTTTCGATTTAGCTATACAGCAATTTATTAGATTTGAAGTATATGATTACAAAAAAACAAACAAAATTAAATAATTTTGGATATTTTATTATATTAAACATAATCATGAAATTTATAAATATATTACAGGAAAAAGGAAAATTATTATAATAAATATTTTTATTCTAAACGATTTAGTATCAGAGCTAATCTTCCTTAAAATCTAAAATAATTTTTTAATTTTTAACCTCAACAAATGAAAATTATATCTAAGTTAATTGTGTGGTACGAATTAAAATTGTTCAAAGTTCACTATCGAAAAACCGCAATTTCAAATGAAAAATTTTTGTGTTTTGGTTGCGGAAAAATCAAATCATATCACATGGAAAGTAGATAGCAAACTAAAAATGCAAAATGTTGAATTCAACATTTTTCCAGCTGTATTAACTATAGTGTATAACAGTTTTCTTTGCTACCCCAATTTTGGTATAATATAAATTCTTCACGTGTATAAGATAATAATCCCCACAACATATACACACAAACAAAATAATTTTCCCCTTAAAAAGATTGTGAAAATTCTAAAAATAATAATATTAATCTTAAACATAAATATGATTTTTTTTTGAAATTTGTATCTTTTTCAAAGCTTTAACTGTTCTAACAAAGCTCTATACTATATAATAACATTAATTAATTTTCATCAAAAATATTATCTATTGATTAATTTTACTGACTGTTATTTAATAAAAGAAAAATTATGTTGTAATTTATTATTATAAAATAACAAAAAAAATTATTTTGTATATTTTGTATCTAAATTAAATTTTATTTAAAAGAAATTTCACTAGAAAACAATAGATGGCGTTTAAATTTTATGTTCATTATAATGAAAAAAAAAAATCGTTTGAATTTTCAGGAAATATTATAATTGATAATTTCGTAATTTATGTGGTAAAAACGTGCTTTTCATTTACGTGGATAATAATTATGTATGTGTTTTTTCAAGCAGATTGGAAACATTTAACAAAAAGTAGCTACAAAATTAAGTTATGCTTTTAAATAGTTTAATGGTTACGATTTTTTTTTTTAGTTTTTAATTTATATAATAATAAGTCTTACTAATTTAGTAATTGTATCATTTTAAGGTAATTAAGTTTAAGACACGCGTCAAATAATAATAAATTATATTAAAAAATATAATTGGACTACTCTTAACTGGATCTAACCACTGTTAACTCAACATTGACAAATATTTTCATTAATTAATTTTCAGCTACTTCCTCAAAATTGTCGTAACAGTTTACTAATCAAGATCCCAAGATTTTCTTCTAAGTAAAAGTCGCTGGTTAATTATTAACATTTTTGACAGTGATACACTGGAGTTATTTATTCAATATGTACTATAAGTACAACAGCAGAAAATAGCCTTTTAGAATACCTTTAACCACTTCATAACCAACCCATCAGATTGTTTTTTATCCTTTATATTGTTTTATCCTTTTTTTATTAATATTTCTATCAAGCAAAGGATCTAGAAATTTGACGAGAACCGGTATTATTTTTGAGTTACAGTATCCGGCAAATAAATAAAGTATTTTATTATCTTTTTTTTATTATTATAAATGAATTTGAACTGGTCCCGATTTAATCTTTGTAGAGATTCAATAAAAATTAGAAAAAATATATTACAAAAAAAAAAAAAGTTTCACGAAGGGAGGATTTGTTGACGGCAATATATGTATTCATATTTAAATTCATATTTATTTAACGTATTCAAATAATCACTTTTCATATTCCCTCTTTACATATGTAAACTTTAACCAAAGAATATGTATAAAAAAAAAAACTCAACATTATTTTCCATTTTATAATGTATGACATTATTATTTCTTGTTTATCATTTCAATTTTCACCATCTGAGCATAAAAAATGCTTTTTTTTACATATTTTTTTATTTTGCTTATGCTTTACGAATTGATTTGTTTACACTTTAATCATTCAAGCATAATACAAAAATAAAAAAAAAAAATAAAGAATTTATAATAAAGTAAGGAAGTCAGAATTTATTTCGTTTCAAAATTTTCTTTATATAACACTTTGTATATCTTTTATATAGCCTATATATACACAATTATATCCTTTATAAAAGCCGATATATACCACTGAACATTTCAATATACAACACCAAAAAAAAAGACGGAAAATGGTGTTAAGGAACTGTGATAAATTCATGTAAATATTTATTTAAACAATTTACCTATGTTAAACTGAATATAGATATATTATAGGTGCCGTTTAAGTGAAAGGGGAAAAATAGCTTTACATTTTTATATAAACTGTCTAAAATATTATAAAGCCTCTCTGTATATTTTTGTGCTCCAATAGATTTAAAATTTTGCAAATAAAAAAAAAAGGTGGTATGTAACGAAATAGAAAAGTGTTAATTTTAAACAAATTTGAACTTAGTCAAATAAAAATTATCCAAAGAAGAACGTTAAAGTTAAATTGACATGAAGTTATAGAAATAAAAAAAAAAATTGCCGTGGGACTATGAATATTTAGAAATGATTTAATGGACCAATTTTCCAAAAAGAAAATTTACTTTCAGTATATAATTTTATTTTCATGATCTTCATATAATTGGTTATAAAATTGATTATTAATAGTCACAATTTTAACTTTTATTATTTAATACATTGATGTAAATGATATTGGAAATGAAGATCTATATTATTTTTGCAGATGATCTTGAAAATATGTCGATAATTATTTTCATAATTTATTTATATCAGTATACCTTAAGATTGCTGCAATTACGAAATCCTTCGACTTACTAGATAATCACTCGAAACCATAAAAGTGGTACTGTATTGGACCCACTGTGGTGTCCACGCAAAGCTTTGCCGCCACTATAAGCTAACATAACCTATATAAGTATAATAGTTTAGAAATACAGAGGATCACGTAAAATTTTCTCAAGGTTATAAGAAGAGATTATTGTGGTTCGGATATTTATCAAATGTTTCATATTGGAAAAGTTTTACATTGTTGACACTTGATATGATAGTAATAACAATAACTCAAATTTTTAGATTTAACTGCGATTAATCTAACAATTATGGTAAGATCGCTATCAGTTTTCCATAATTTAAAATATAGTAAATAAGATTCCCAACTGTCTCCTTTTCGCTAAAATTATGTTCGTTTACTCTTTATGTCTTCGACTATGAACTCGCACGAATACCGAATTTCAAATAAATTCAATTAATACGCGAAATTGTACACGTAATGTGTTAAGTGCCCCCCCTAAAGGAATTTTGCTTTTTATTGATTGGACAACTAAACTCTGATTTATTTTACCTTCTGTTGAAGCCTTTTCAGCATTTTTATGTTAACTACGGTATTTTTTACACATAATACAAATTGCAGCAGAAAAATTATAATATTTGGAAATAATAAAAATTATCCAAAATTTAAATTTAAATATATATTAAAAGTTAGCTAACTCTTTTTGATTGTCGACATTGATTCACAATTGTTTCAAAGAAAATTTTAATTAATCGCGATTTAAATGCAATGCAGTAATTTCAGCAGAACTAATTTATGATATTTTCGAAAAGGCTCCAAGAAATTCATTATTTAAAATAATGAATTTTAAGTTAATGAATTAAATTATATGTTATTGATATCTTATCCCCATCAATCTCCGTTGACAAGATAGCGATACAAATTTTATACCTTTTTACTCAAACATTCTATCTAATTCAAATTAGTTATTTTGTTTCGTCATTATATTTTAAGATACACGTGAAACCTGCAATGTTACTTGTCTGTTTGTCTCGTCTATACCAATTAACTTATGTAGTTATAATAATTATACAAATTTCCTAAAATAGTAACCCCCGGATCATAAAAATAAAACCATCTATAATTTATAATTTCCCATAAATATATAATCTGAAATTGTTGTATAATAAAATTATATATTACATTTAAATAGATTGTAATTTCATGTCACGTAACACAAAAAAAAATAACGATTCATAATATTTGATGACATATAAAACCATAATCAGGAAGGAAATCTTATAGATTCGTTATTTGATGGTTATTATCAAGTTTATTGTCTCTGTTGAATTTGTATAGCACATATACCGACATCATATTAACCAAATCCAAATTATTTTATATAGACTATTTGTGACCAAAATTCTGGATTAAGAACAAAAAAGAGAATTCTTTTGGACAGAATTTGTAAGTGACAGACGACAGACAGTACATACTTTTCTGATATATAAAACAAAAACAGAACATTGGTTATAAAGCCACATTTTATATTGGTTAAGCATCAGAAAAAAAATCTTATCTAAACTATATTCAATTCATCTCTACTATCAGCAGAGCTACTACATATTAGGAAATACAATTTCCACCACAAAATTTTGGTCATAAAATGTGTTTAGATACATTTAATGTATTTTACGAACATTTTACTGGTAAATAGTGTTGATTTTAATACAAATAAAGTAAAGTTAAGGATATATTTTTCTATAATAAAATTTACTTTAGGAAATTAAACACATAAAAATATTATTAATACTACTTTACAAATCGATTATACTCGTAATGATTCACTTAAAACCATTTTGTATGGTTAAGATTATTGGAGCATAAAAGTAGAAATAAATTGAAATTATATAAAATTATTCAAAAACATTTTAACACAATATCACAACATCAAAAAGGTATAAAATTAATGAAAAAGAATTTCTGACCCTAAAGGGATTAAGAACTGAAATTATAGACCAGACAATTTGGAATTGATTATTAAAATAAATAACAAATAAAAAATGTTATAAAAGGAATGCAATAATTATTGTTTAATTATAAATTATTTAATAATATACCAAAGAATAATATTTGAATTTAGCAGAGGATCCAGAAGATTGGATGGCGGTGGCGCGTCCAGGAGATTGGTAAAATAAAAACTGAATAAATATAATTTGCCATATAAATAGCTTCAAGTTATTTAAAAATGTGACAGCGGATTCTTTCGCAAGAAAGGGATCAGAACATATATTCACCAATATCCTTTATATGGCTTACCATGAGCCACTGCAGAATTGGAAATAAAAATATGCATGAATTCACAAATACTGGAACTCTTCACAAGATCAGAGACGAGTCAAACAATTCATCCCTATTCAATCAGCTCAAATGGCGAGTGTGCCAGAACCACTCAAGAACTTACTTTACTTCTTTGAAAGTATATAATCTAAGGGTTATAACTTATATCACAATAGCCCCACCTTGATTTTGGAACATCGGTAACCACTTAAACCTTTAACTATCTATCTAATAATATTAAGACTTTTAATACAAATTTCATTAATATGAATAAATGAAATACTTTAAAATCATATGAGGATATAGAATTAAATTTAAATTTTAAATGGAATAATAAATGTTTCATCAAATTAAAAAAACGTACTACGAATAATATTGATTTTACTGAGAAATAATGTTTTTACTTTATATTTCGATTTTTTTACTTTATATCTGTTAAATTGAAAGTCATTTCCTTTAAAACAGTTGAGAAACTGATTTAATTTTTTTAAATTATATCCTTTTAATCGATCACAACTTCTGGCTTAAGAATTCTTTAGATTTCAAACCAAACTTTTAAGTGAGATGATTATATTCATTTAATATTGATTATTATACTATAATTATTAATTAATTTTAAGTGATTTCTTAACAAATTGATCGCATTTAATCAACATGGCTGGATACTTTGGTAAATAGCATTCTCTACTATCACCATTAACTATAAGTATTTTATATTCGTTAATGTTGAAAGTATTGAATATCAAATTTGAAATTATTTATGTCTCAATTTGAACATGAATAAGAATGCAGAATAGTACTATGTCCTGTAGAGTGATCAGCGGGACATAGACGTTCCACCTATTTAAAGGGTTAAATGGACAGGAATATTGAAAAAGCTAAACATAATTGGGAAAATATTTGAAATAAGAATTTAAAACTGTCTAATTGTTATGTAAAATATTTATTGTGGTAAACATTTAGATTTTGCAAGTCTGAATTAATGTAATGATTGCAGTCCTATTCTGCATACTTGTTCATATTAAATATTTCTAAATTGAAAAAAACTTAACCATAATCATCAAAATAACGAATATAAAAGAAAATATTATTAAATTTTAACATCGACTGACTTGAAAAATAATTTTACTATTGTTTTTTTTACATTATGATATATTAATTTTGTATCTGTTACACTAACTTCTTCTTTATATTCTATATATATATATATAAATATGTATTTATATATTTTATATAAAATTAATGGTGAAAAGTTATTTCGCAAATGGTAGAATATATGATGGTAATTAATCTCCATGAGGCAAAATGCTTCCTGAAAATGAATTTATAACCCTAAATTGGTAATAAATAATTATTCCATTTACTTTAACATTTTGCTTTAATGTTTGTATATCTGGGGGTAAAAAAAAAAAAAAAAAAAAAAACATAACAATAATAATAATAACATTATTTTACCTTAATAAATTTACAAACACCAAAATAAAAAAAAATAAATAAATTTCTATATTGAAGGATATTTTGTGTAAATATTTTATATCCAAAAAATGTATATATTTCTACATACAAACACATAAAGCATAAAATGTTGATTATTTTGTTAAAATATTCCAAATAAATATTTTCCAAATGATTGTTGTTTACGTAAACATTTCAAGTGTAAAAAAACAATTGAAAATATCTAAAGGATTCCAAAACAATTTACAATAAAATGACAACATAAAATTAATTTTTACACTCTGTATCCTGTAGCTGATGATGTACAAGTAATATAATATAAAAATAAACAATTTACATTCAAATTTTTTCATATAGTCCAAAGATCTAATATTTAAGTAGGGTTTGCAATACTGCGATAATTATTTTGTAGTATACTGAGATTTTAAGATTATATTTAAAAGCTATTCAAAAGAAAAAGAATGGACTGGTATTAAGTGATAATGAGATTGTATCATGAAGACTTATTAAATACTATTTTATCCAGCACTTTTTTATATTCTTTATTGTAGCATGTCGAACTGTCATAATTTTCTAATGAACTTAATCACTTTAGCCGTAATTATTCCGACTACTTCCTTTAAGTTATCCAGAAAGAAATTTCGAAAAATTCTGAATGTTTTTGGTTGAACCGGAGGACAGTGTCATAGTAGACAGTGTCAATTGACTCCTTTTCCTACTCACATTTCTGCATGTTGTGTTGATGTAGTAGATTATTTTTGTTTTGACACAATAGACAACTGTCAAAATTATAAGAATCTTTTATAACCAAATTGTAAGAAACTTTCAAGAATTTTAAACTACAGAGTAGTTTAAAACGGAGTAATCAAGAATTTGAAAAGTTTTTAGCGAATCTGATACGAAAATTAAATGAGTATAAGTACCAAATTAATACCGAAACCCAGTTTTTTTCATAATCCGGAGATTGTGAACCCTATCTAGTAATTAAAAATTTTCTAATTTCACTTTATAGTAATAGTAATATAAGACCATATTTAATATTCTCTGTACTCTGTATAACAAAACCAAAATGCTAAATCATTATTATTACTTACTGTATATAAAGCTACAAGAAACTATTACTATATACCTCTTACTATAGTTTCAGTATTATATAACATTGATTAAGATGTTAATTAAAAAATTTATATGTTGACATGCATATAATTTCATAAATCATGTACAATATTTCAAATAAATATGAAAATTGCAAGACAAATTAATTATTATTATCACGAATAGTTTATTATTTGGTTAAATTTATTTATTGGTGTAATACCTTTTCCGTTTTGGTTATAAATAGTATTTCTTTACGAACAAATTAATTATTTTTAATTAAAAAAAAAAACACTGATTTATTTTCTATAATTAATTTTCAATTATTTATACTAAAACAATTAATTTCTTAAAATCACAAAAAAACTTAAATTGCAGACAATTCACATCAACATTTCAATATATTTTCTATTATAAACTGATTTAGATTTTGAGATGTTATAAAATATTTATTAGAGAATTGAATAGACAATTAATTTGAATGATTTACAGGGTGACAATAATTGTAAAAATTGTTGTTATTAAGTTTGTGGTTGGGAATTTTTGATATTATTGAACATTCGTTCATTGATTTTTAAATGATTTAGAAATAAATATTAATTACTATTACAAATGTATATCAAATAAGTTTAATGTACAAAACGGATACGATTAGTAAAATCAGTAATTGTCAGTTTGAGATAACAATATTATCTGTTCTGGATTTTTGGAAATTAAACTTAGAGAGTTAAACAATTTAACACTAGAATCAAGTTCTGAATGTAGTAATTCTATGAAAGGTGCTGGAAACTGTGTTAAAATGTATTTTCATATGAAAATAAACTACAGTACATCTTTCAGCATCGCTCATAGGATAGCGTCAGTCAGAACATTCATTTATAAGATTATAATTGTTTTACAAATATTTTATATCATAATTATTATAGCGTTTTAATTTGCAGAATTAGAAAAGCTAAAAAAGTTTACATTAATTTAATATCAGACTTGTTCAGATAGATAATATCAGACGTGTATTGATAGTCATCAATTTTTTTTATTGTAAAAGACGATGTGTATGGTAATACGTATCAATATTAAAAGTTTATTAAATTTTATCATCAGTATATAATGAATTTTAAAGAGATGACTCTAAATTAATATTTTGCACGCTTTACTGTCCATTAGAAAACAATAGCCGAACTTGTGCTCCGCACCTATTGACAAAAACGCCACTGCTTTCATTGAAGATTGTTACAAATGAAACAATTTTTCACTCAATTTATTTGGCAATTTAAAAATTTCAATTGAGATAATATCCATTTAAATAGTATCAGTCTTGGTAACCTGAAAATTTATCGATAACGTTATTCATTTTGTTACTGGTTCCAAATTGATTTTGTTACAATTTCGGGTGCATGTAAGTAAGAACTTTTAATTTAATTCAAATTGTTAATCAATCAATTTTTAACAGAAAAGTATGATTTCAACTGAGAACAATTTTGGCATTAACAGAATTTCGTATTTGACATTGGTTTTAATATCCTGTTTTAAATACTCAAATAACTCTGCTTTGAAATCATATTAATATTTAAGCTATTTTTGTTATTATTTATGGAATGGTATCCAAAGTAAACTTCAGCAGCTTGACCTTAGATTTAGTATACTGTTTTGAAAAATTTTCTATAACAATATTCTATAAAACATTGAAATTGAAAATCAACTGTAACCGATAATATCAGAATAACGATAATAACAATAAGGTTATTTAAATAACGTTATTGAAATATTTGAAATAAAATTATGATAACGATTCAGTTACGATATAATTACATTACCAAACTAAAATAAACTCATTATAATTTATAAAAAAACATTGAAGAAATTTATCTCTTATTTATAAGCCTGACTTTTCTTATTTGTGCAAATATATAATTTTATCAGTATCAATTAAAATTCATTCTCCAAACGTTATTTCGTTACTTTACCTTCATATTTCCCAACACTGAATAATATATAAATTTACAGTTGCTTAAATTTAATTAATTTTTTTTTGTAGAGGGTTTGTCAAAATATCCTTAACAGTATCGTCCACTCAATTTTCTCTAAATTTCTCTAATTAATTTATTTAAATTAAGTAAATTCTCTTATAAAAACAAAATAATTTCAATAATAAAATTATTAATCAAAAATGACATTTTAACCTCATGGTAACAAAAGTAGTTACAATTCAACCTGAAACCTTTAAGCACGTAAATCTTTAATATAATTCCACTTTAATTATAATTACATCAAAAATATAATAAATATATTTTCCAAAATAATATAAAAAAAATTTCCTTGAAACTTATTTAATTTTAATGTGTTTATTATAATAGTAAAAAATATTTTTTTTTTTATATACAAAACAACCAAACCAAAACCAATTCATAATTTTGGTATTAAAAAATAAAAATTAAAAAATAAAAACAATAACTTTAAAATATCGTCGTCAATTTTATTCACTTAACCGCGAAATTAATATTTAATTTATATATAAAACAAAAAAATTTAAATATTTTCTGACCATAAAATATTTTCGACATTTTTTCATTCGTCATTTTTGTTTGATTATATTTCATTTATTCCATTTTTTTTTATTATAAATTATAATCTCATTGTCTGTCTTTAAAAAATATAATTAAAAAAATATATAAAAAATAAAATAAAAAAAAAATTGTTTATTTAAGTTTCTGTTTCGCTGCGAAATAATTCAATTTTTAAAAAGTGTAATTTTCCGGAATTTTCTTTAATTATTATATGACGTATTCGGGAAAATTTATTAAAGTGTGATTTATATTATATTTGGAGTGATATTAAAAGGATACCAGACAACGTGAAAGGTTTATAAAGGTACATGAATTTAAATATTAAAATTAAATAAATTTAATAAAAAAATGAGCACGTGATTACGCAAAAAATTATAAAAAAAAAAATTAAAAAAAATATTTGAAGGATTTTTTTTAAGAAATTGCTGTTTAGTATAATACCAACTATTTAAAAATTAAATTATGTTACTAAATTGAACAGCGCCATCTATGAGGCTGTAGAAATTAATTTTTTGTTATTTTTGAAATGTATATGAGCTAAAATTTCAAAACCTGCTCAATGATGACTCATATAAAGTTAATTTGTAGGTTGGGTGAGTTCTGTAATTGTATATGTATAGGAGGATCATTATCCTCAGGTCATTGGCCCTTGAAAAGAAACCGTTAACAAAAATTTAAGATTAAAAACACTATAAATTTTTGAGATCAATTTTATTTTAGTCTTACGCGGGACGGTCATTTGGATAAGTGTAAATTAATTAATTAATTTTTTTTTTTTTTTTTGAACAGTAAATATATTTATATGAAATTTTTTATTGATTTTATATTAAATTATAAATCTATAAATTAAATACGTAAAAGTTATCAAAAAAAAAAATTATAGAAATTATATACAGACTTATTTCTATTGGACTCAATTTTTTGGATTATTTGCTGGGAGAAAGGTAAAATTTTTTTTTTATTGAAATTAAACATATGATTCAACTGTAATTTAAGGACATTGAACTATGAATTATTGTATCTATTAAATTGGTATACTATTGCATATTCAAAATAATGATTTATATGATTTTCAAAATTACATCACTTTCACCATTTGCCCAAAAAAGTGATCAATTTTATGGAAATTTAAATATTTAAAAATTTTTAAAAAGCAAGATTATAAAAGAAAATTAGAAAGATTTTTCATACTTTGACCTATGAATTGAAATAATTTTCTTTTCTTTTTTTTTGAATTTGAAAAGTTTGCGCCAATTTTTTTTTTTTTTTTAAAATAGCGGATCCATGATCATAAAAACAAAATTCTCACATCTATTGTATCGCAAGGAACCTTCTGGGTGTAATTAAAATGTTTATAACCTGAGTTCCTGAATACCATAATTTTCTTCTATTTACATCAATTATCATTAAATAACTTCACTACTCGCGGTGTACTTAAATCTATAGCTTACTACTTTTCTTCAATTATCCCTAGGTGATCTTCATCATAAATCGTTTGCACACAATAATTTCGGTAGTAAACCCTCATAACTTTTTTCTTATAAACAATGGTTGAAGATAGAATTTTGAATAATAATATTTAAAAAAAAATTCATAGACCGAAATTGTAGATGTAAATCATAGGTAAAAGTTAAACTCAAGGTGTTATCAACCTTTTGTGATCAACCATATCACATTCTCACTCCAGATCAAGCATTGCGATCGACATTCACTAGACAAACTAATTTTTGATTCCTTCTTCGGGTTCAGCTTTTATCAACTATAAGCTTACCCGATTGCTTATGTATTCAATCAAGATTGCGGGTTCCAAATTTAACCTAGGTTACATAAAGAATATAGTTAATGGATACGAGTATTGTTACCAATATTTTTAATATGCAGTTGACATTATGCTGGTTGCCAGCAGCTTATTAACTTGTTCACTATCTACTAATGTAGTTAAAACTTATTAGCTATAAATTATTATAAATTGTCTTAATGTTCATTAATTTTTTCATTTGCAACCAATGCAAGCATAAAAAGTTGGATTACTTGACAAACACAAAAACTTGTGAATTTTCAATATCAAATGTTGTGGCAAAACAAGCAATTGAAAACTGTACTGATAATAATAATATGATGGTTTAATAGCTGATGGGTACTAGCATTAATAATAATATTTTAATTTCAACCAATTCTAATGTACTTTGACTGATACAAAAATCAAACAGTACCAAAAATTACAAAATTAATGAATATAAATAAAAAAGGGGTGGATGAATTTGACATTTCTCTTATATAATTAACTAATAATGTTGTCTAAATTTTATTTATTATTGTTAAATTATTTCTATTTAATAATTTGTGTGTGTTTTTTTTATTACTTATAAATTTAATTTATTTAAAAAATGTCAAATTATTTTAAATTTTCATATTTCTAGGTTAAAAAAAAAAAAAACAATTATTATATTAAATTTATATATAATAAACAAAAATTAAAATGATGACATCTAGTAATACACTATTTAATAAAATGTCAATTAAAAAATCATCTGGTCCACCAAGTGAAACGCAAAGTGAAATATCATCTGTTGATAGTGATTGGAGTGATATTAGGACAATTGCACTAAAATTAGGTGTACAAAATCCAGATGATCTTCAAACAGAACGATTTAAAGTTGATAGACAAAAACTGGAAAATATGTTTAAAAGTTAGTATAAAATAAAAAATATTGTTTATATTTATATAATTGTTATTAATTATTAATATTTATTTATATAATTTTTGACAGCTGATAGTGTCGTTGAAGGCTGGAGTAATGCAGAATATTTTTTTGACAATGTAATATATTTATTTATATTTATTATTTTGGTTTAAATTCATCTATTTTTTTTTTGTTTTTAGATTATGAAGAACACAACGACTTATATAAGTTGGCCCTATCGACTAAAAATTGGTGCAAAGACAAAAAAAGGTTAGTTAGTAATTTTTCATACATATTGTAGAATATTTTACCTTTATACATTTTCTTAAATTTCCCAAAAAATGTATTCTGGCTATCGGGGAATATATAATATGTATTTGAACAAGAGAACTTTTATAAATACCTGAAAGAAATTGACTTTTTTTCAAATAGTAAATAATGTTTTGATATTTCCCAATCTTCTCCAACAATTTCTGCGATAGGCGATTGTAATAAGAATTTCCAGCAGTTTCGGTGATAGACGATCTTGATATGATTTTCTTTAACCATGGAATTGTTGGAAATTAGCAGTAAACCAAGTCAAAGCTCATTCCATATGTTGATAAGACTTTTACTATCGGTATTTTTCCACATTTAATTTTTGTATTGATTCAACTGAAATAGTACTGTTCGCTATCATCGGTAATATGGTAATAATTTTATGGAAATTATTAAAATTTCATATGGTTACAATGAAATTAGATATTTAACCAGTTTTAAATTAGAAAATTGAATACGAATTTTCATTATTAATAATTAAATTTTATCAATTATTATCGATTTTGGAAAACTCAAATTCTATTTACTTCAATTAAGGATTTTCTTCTTTTGAAACATGTTTTTGACTTAAAAATTTAAATTCTTTTATTCAAAGAGTTTTCTAATGCGAAAACACTGTAAATATAAATAAAAACACAAATTCAAATATATAAACAAATTATATCAGCTGGCAAATTTACATTCATAATTATATTTATCATTCACAATAAGTAATTCATTTTTTATGGTTTTGCTCAAAATTTTTATTATGTCGTGGGTGTAAACCACAGAAAATGTGAGCTTTAGCTTTATGTCATGACAAAATAAAAAATGTTACCAAAAAGAAAATATTATAATAAAATATTTTAATTTTACATTTAAATTTAAATTTTATAATAAAAATTAAGCGATTTTTTTATATAATTCTTTTGAGTCATTATTATTTGAAAGAAATATTATTTAAAAAAAAAAATTCTTCCATTTTTATTTTATATTTTTTGAATATAAATTTCTTGAGGTAAAATTTAATTATTAAATATAAATTTTTATTCTCTTTAATCATTTATGAAAATAAAAAAAAAAATATCTTCTATCTATATGAAAATAAAAAAGATAAAAACCATAATTTTAATTTTCTATAATTTTTCATTTCAATTAATATTTTTCTTTTTCCGTTTTTTTTTTTTTTTGTAATATTTAACCACATTTTCAACCCTTTTTTTTTGTGAATTTTTCAATAAAATTTATTCGCTGGTAATTTATAATTTTTTTTTTTGTTCTTACTCTTTAAACCCAGACAAATTCATCGTGTTCTATATATTTTTTGTGTAAAACATTAATTCAACATAAAAAAAAAATGTATTCAATTAGGCAATTTGCTACCCACAAGCTTTATTGCATAAAAAGAATCTATCCCGTCCGCTACGCTTAATAAAAAAGGTAACTTTCAGCAACCCATTACTATACCCTTAGCATAAATTTACCACACATAATATGATTGCAAATTTTTGTTTTTCGGGGCTAACATTATCAACAAAAAAAAAATACACTTTATGAAGATTTATGTTTGATTTAGGAAATAGATAATATATTAGGATGTAATTTATATATTTAACACTATGACTGTCATTTCAGTCAACAATTATAGATAATTAGTCACTATATGATATTTATAGTCATAAATTCGTTTTGAGGTAAATCAATTTTTAATTACCAATACTTTTTGACAGCATTACAGCATTATTTATTGTAAATTTTCAAATAGTTAGTTTTTTACGTCAAGATTGAAGACGTCTATAGAAAAAGTTAAAAAATTAGAATATTATTGATATATTTTGAGTATAATGGTACAAATATCTGACACTATGAAATTATAAGTCTTAATTTTTTGAAGTCACGTAATTTTTATATCTAACTTTTTATGTTTTTGATATGTTCTTATGTAATTATTTCCCACATGTACACAATTTGAATGACATTATACTAAATATTTAAGAAAAATTGTGTGGCCGCCAGAGTGTTAACAATAAATATTTATATATGTATAAATTACTAAATGTTGATATGTCTTCTTTTTTTGAAGTTCTGTGAAACGTAATGTTAAATATTTACATTATATATTTCCGAATATGATTATGTTTTTATGATATTTATTATGTATAGCTTACTAATGATTTTTTTTAAAATAATTTGGTTTTATTTAGATCCTCATGTACGTATTGTTGGTAAACCAGATGATGTACTACGTGCAAAAGAATGCGTTTTAGCCAGTTTAGATGCCAGGGTAAGTTCAATAATTTTATTTCAAATAAATTAAATTATTTCAGGACGATATTAAAATATTTTAAAATAATTTTTATCGTAATTAATAAATGATTTATTAAAATTTCCATAAGTTTTTGAGTTTTGGAAAATATGTTATATATTTTCATGTTTCATCCTCCAATATATGGAAATTAAATTTTAGCAGAGTTTTCATTAGGCGGGAACATATGAATTATTATAAATTGTTATTTATTAATAATGTATATTGAAATATAATTATGGTTACAGATCCATTTAGTAGTGTAAATTACTCTAGAGTACTTTGCTAAATTAAAAGTTTCGAAAGTAATATACAATAATTTTTCATAATTATAATTTCTTTCATAATATTAAAGTTTTGTGAATTAGATTAAAGTTTTGCTATAATTTATGATTAAAATATAAATAAATAATAAACGTAAAAAAATTTTAAATACCATATATTTAAAATTTATTTAATCTTTCTTTTATAACAAAATTTTTCATTAAGAATGAAATTATTTTTTCTATAATATAAATTATTGTTATCAAATTCACATTAAAAAAAATAAATATATATCAATAATAGCCACCTAGCGGAAAAATATTGCGTTAGTGATATCAATTTTGAGTATATGTATATTTAAAATACTATGTTGATAGTATTGAGAGTATTACAGAGTAGTTAATTTGTATAAATGGAACCTAAAACATATCATACAAAAACCACAATTTTCTAAAATTAATTAATAATAAATTCTTTTACACAATAATTTATATATAAATATTATTTTTATTAGGGGACTAGGGTAATTATGAAAATGGACGTTTCATATACAGACCACTCCTTTATAATTGGACGATGTGGTAATAATATAAAACGTATTATGGAAGAGACAGTTACACATATTCATTTTCCTGATTCGAATCGTTGTAATCCAACTGAAAAAAGTAATCAAGTATCACTTTGTGGTAGTATGGAAGGTGTTGAAAAAGCTAGAGCATTAGTTAGATTATCAACACCAATATTATTATCATTTGAATTACCAATTATGGCAGCAGGCAGATCAATTCCAGATCATGATACACCATATGTACAAGATGTTGAATTACAATTTAATGTTCAGGTTTGTTGTTTTTTTTGTAGGAAGAGAAAATGTAAATTATGTACAATAATTTTTTACATTATTACATAATGTTTTTATATAGATAATTTTTTCAAATCGACCAAAATTACATTCATCACTTGTCCTGGTTAAAGGTTCTGAGAGAGAATCACAAAAAGTAAAAGAAGCAACTGAAGCACTTATTAATTATACATGTGAAGACATAGCCGTAAGATATTTATTATAATTTATATTGACTAAAAAAAAATCATTAATGCTATATAAATTTGGAAATTGGAAATAATACAAGTTTATTGCTGCAATTATGCTCTTTCAATGGCAATATCGATTTATATGTCAATTAACATTATCTTATTTACATATAAATACGATGCTATTTTCATATTTGAAATGTCAATTATACATTTAAAAATATTACAGAATTTTTCTCATTATTTGTTATAATATTTCAGCTATAGACAATATTTAGATAATATTTAAACAAAGATTATTACAGTTCCAATTAAAATTCAGGCTATACTATAAAAATTAAAATATTATATGAAAAAGTTTTGAATTTGAATTAAACAGGTCACACCTTGATTTCATTTTATTTTGGATATCGTATACCTAATTATATTTTATGTTTATGTTATATTTTTATATTTTTTGTTGTTTTAATTCTTGTTATTTTACTGCTGTTTCTGTAAATAATCTCTATCTATATAGTGACAATTATTTTTTAGAATCAAATTTTGGTCCACATGCAATTAGAAATTTCACCACAACATCATGAAATTGTCAAAGGGAAAAACAATACGAACCTATTAAATATAATGGAACGAACAAAAACAAAGGTTGGTTTTATTAAGGATATTTTGATTTTATAGTTTGTTTTTGTATAATTATTGTAAATGTCCTTTTTGTTCTAATTTTTATTTGTGTTATTATAATATTATTTTTTTGTGTTATTATAATATTATAAAAATTTGGTTTCTTTTATAGATTTTTTTTATAATTATTGATTAGATTGCACAATTTTTAATACATAATACAAAAAAAAATTATAGTAATTTAAAATAGTTAAGAATGTAAAAAGAGATTTTAAAAAATCTTTAAGTTTTATAAAATATTTAGAAATATATTAGATGATTTATATATTTTAAATTATTAGTTTTACAGCATAGGGTTTATTTTTCCTCGCAAACTAGAACTTTATTAAAAAACACTCGACCATTTTTCTCCTCATTGTAATGTGTTTAACTATCTTAACTGCTTAATGATCTTAAGTATTCCTCCTGCTTCCTTCAAGAAATGCAAATTGCTAAACATTCTAGAGATGGAGTGACATATACTAGATTTTCCACTCGTGACAACTTCTTCATGTTGATCAATTTTAACCTTTCCGTCTGCTATTTGAAAATTGCGTGTCGCATAATTAATAACCTGAACTCTAGTGAATAACCTGGATGTGGCCTTGTTAATTTTGAAGAAATTTCTTGTAATTTTAGGATTTAGAGTGCCCCAGAACAATTTTGTGTTCTGACAACTGTTCTGTTATATCGTTTAGCTCAAATACTTATTGATTTTTGTAATATACGTTATAAGGTATCCTATTTAATGTTACTAATATAGTAAGAAACTTGTAAAATGAAAATTTAATTTCAAAAATAGTTAAACAAAATTTTTAAGGATTTACTTAAAAATTCTTATATATTTTTTAGATTTTCTATTCAATTTTCTTTTGTAATTTTTATATTTTATGCTTTATGTACGATAATTGCGGAAACAAAATTTATTTTTTGAAATACCGAATTATTTAATTTTCACGCGTTTATTTTTATTTTAATTGATTATCAATTTAATGTCTAAATGCAGCCAAACCGGAGATCATGCTATATGATTTGTAATTTGCGCGATATACAATAATAATTTCCTATTAATTCTATAAAAAAATGAATTTAATTAACTGTCGGAATACATTAGAAAATTTATTTGTGAAAGATAAATTATATCGACTTACCATCATCAAAATTTGTTAATATAGTTCTTAAAAATATGATAGTTCTTGTTATTTTTATGAACACATTTTTTTCTATAGTTAAGTATAATAATTATAGAAAGGATGGGGCAATGTGGTTAGCAATATTACCAAATAACCATCAAACACTTGTTCCATAAATATATCCTTTTATATCCCTTAACAAAATGTTATTTAATTTTTAATTTAATGAATTTTCTTGACAAATCTTATGATTTCTTTTAAGAATTTTCAGTCACAGAGATTATCGATTCAGGAGACACAAAATTTACAAAATCTTCTTTTAATTAAATTTGAGCAGTCACAAAGTAATTGACAAATTCTAGTCCTCACAGTAATCCTCTGATGTAAAGCCAATTATCTAAGATCTAAGACAATTATTAGTTCTTACCTTACAATTATTTACTTTGTTTTTGGTTTCCTCCAGGTTAATTTTAAAATGGTAGAAATTTAAAAATACTTTTTTAAAAAATTTAATTTGTTTTATTTATTTTATGTTTTTATCTTTTTTATTAAATTGAACAATAATTAAAAACTTATAAATTTATTTACAGATAATATTTCCTGATGTGCACGACATGAATATAAAACCGATTAAAAAATCACAAGTGACAATCACTGGTACAATCAATGGTGTCTACATGGCCAAGCAACAGTTGATTGTAATTTTAATTAATTTTCAATTGTTTTTCTTTTATTATTATTTATTATATATTGATTATAATAATTAATTTATAATTATTCCAAGTATTTTAATTAATTTTGGATATTTTTGTATTATTTTTTGTATTTCCGAATCAAGTTTGTACTTTTTCAAGTTGTTTTTTTAAAATCCTTTTTAATCGTAATTGATATGATTTTGAGAAAAACTTTTATTGAACTTCCAAGTATTGTAATTAACTTAAATGTGCTATGTGGCTGTAAATTGAGAAACATTTGTTTAAAAAAAAAACACAATTTAATATGGAAAATTATAAAATTTGACTTGGAAATGCTACATATAAAAATTGTCGGTTTGTCTGTCTGTCATACCAATTACATTTTCATTAAATTATATCCATTTTTTTAAGAAAATACATTATTAATAAATTTACATTTTATTTTCAATATAGGGAAATTTACCAATTGCATTGATATTTGATTATCCTGACACTCTAACTGATACATCAGAAATTGTTAATTTGAGTAATAAATTTGGTGTTTTTATATCATTGCGACAAAAACAAAGACAAAGTGCAATGTCAATTGTAATTAAAGGTGTTGAAAAATTTATTGGTAAGACTTAAAATTTTTTTTATTTAATTAATTTTTAATTTTTTTTTATTTACATATATTTTATATTTTCTTGTATAATACAGACAAAGTTTATGAAGCACGTCATGAAATTTTAAAACTTAATATACCAATTATAAAACCAGAAATACCATCAACATATTTTTCAACAAAAGATCAATATTTAGATATCGGACATAATCGTACTTTAGCTACACTTTTATCAAAATATCCAGATAGTCCAATGCCAACAAATTTCCAATTAAACAATAATAATAATAATAATAATTTGACACCAACAAATTTCATGTCACCATCATATAATAATTTACAATCTTATCATGAATTAACACCAACTGGTACACCAAATCAACAAAAATATTTACAAATGCACAATACAAATATGAACAATAACCATCACATTAATAATAATAATAATAATTATATAAGAACACCACAAAATTCAAATCCATTTGTTGGTGGCGGTGGTGGTACAAATTTAGGTGGTGCTAGTAATAATAATCTTCATAATAATTATTTACAAGTACAATCATCATCACCAAGAATTGGTAGCACTAATACTAATGTTTCTCAAAATTTTAATAATGCTACAACACCATTAGAACAATCATATGCACCATATATAAATTGTGGTCCTATATCAAGAACACCACAAAATCCAGTACCTTTTGTTGGTGGCGGTACTGGTGGTAGTAATAATAATAATAATCATAATAATTATTTACAAGTACCATCATCATCACAATTATCATCATTATCACCAAGAATTTCTAGTAATAATACTAGTGGTTATCAAAGTTTTAGTAGTAGCACAACATCATTAGAACAAGCTTATGCACCATATATAAATGGTGGTTCAATATCAACAGGAACATCAAATAAAAGTCATTATTCACCAGATTCAACAATTAATAGTAATGATGGTAATAGTAGTAATACTAGTACTAATAATATTATTGGTAATTTTAAATCAGTACGTCGATTAAGTGATGGAGTAATGCAAAATTCAAATGAATATCGAAGAAATATTGAAATGAAGGTAATAAGAAGATTTTTTGTTTGGGTCATTTTAACTGAATTGTATTCTAATATATTTTTTAGCATCAACAACGTGTTTTTGATTTTGATATGAAAAGAGTTGATGGTTTTAAGGCAATGGAACGTTCACCAAAATGTGGTGAATTACGTATACCAAATGCTAATTGGATTGGTCTTGCATTAAGTCGTACTTCACCGGCACCATTAGAAACAGTTGATGATATGACTGTATGGAATCGTAATAATAATAATAACAATAATAATAATAATGGAATGGGTACTAATAACAATAATAATAATAATGGAATGGGTACATCATCTGGATTAGATGTAACTGGACTAAATTGTAATGGTATTACAAATAAAAATATATCACCATATAATATGGGCGCAACAACTGGTATTGTTGATTCAATACCAACAAATCGTCGTATGCAATTGTCACATTATAAGGATATACATTCAATGTTGACAGGTCTTGGTTTAGAACATTATATAAGTAAGTTGTGAATTTTAAATTAATGAATAATATAGCATTCGTTTAGTAAAGTTTGATAGAAAAATATTAATAAACCTTTTGCTGATGACAATAATTTTCTAATTCATCTCATGTGACCTGTTGTGTTTTTAGTGATTTTTTCGTTTTTGTGAAAATATATTTCAAAATTGTGTATTAAAAAAGGATTATTTTCATATTTCTGTTAAACTGAATGCTATTGCTATTGTATTATAAATGTAAAATTGATTTGTGGTTAATTAACCGAAAACAATTGACCGAATCCAGAATTAATGAATTCACAATTGATCAAATATGCATAAATTACCGAATGTTAATTTAAAAAATTCAACTACAGACAATTATATACTGAATACAATTATGTCTGTAGGTAAATTTAATGGAAAAATCGCATGCGATAAATTAATTTTTTTCATTTTTTGGTTAATTTAGTTTCAATATATCATAAAATTTACTATTTATTAATTTATTAGATTAACTATAATTTCTTCGATCAATTGTGCTTTCGGTATATTGTGTATTCAGTCACTAAAGTATTGTAAATTTTAATCCTTATTTAAAATCAAACTATATTTTCATATTTTTCTATGCTTTTATATATAGAAACTTTCATATTGAATGAAATTGATTTGGATGTGTTCACTTCATTGACCGAAGATAATCTTATTGAATTAGGTATAACAGCTTTTGGTGCACGTAAAAAGCTTTTAGTGGCAATAAGTACATTGGCATCACAATATGATACACGAAGTCCAAATAAATCATCAAGATTTTCTGGATCAGCTGCACCTGGTGCCGAGCGTATCTTAAATGGATGGTAAAAAAAAAAATGATATTTTTATTTTATATTATTTTGCGGTAGTTTTTTTTTGCTATATAGTTTACAAAATGGAAGGAAAACCTAAAAAATAAAAATAAATAAATAAAATATTCTTTAATCAAATAAGTTTCTATTATTTGTAATAAGAATTTATATTTTTTGCTTGCATGTGTAATAAATATATAAAAATTTTATTTTATTTTTTGTAAATATATTTTCCATTTATAAAAATTTTCTTATAATTTTCTTTTCTCTTGAAAATGCTGTAAAAATGCATTTTGTTATTAATTTTTTTTTAGATATTATTAAGTTTTGCATGCTTTTTTCTATTATACATTTGTCATTTTTCTTATATATATTAAAAATAATTTTGTTTTTGTTAAAATAACTATGTAGAAAAAAAAAGATGAAAAATATGTAAATAATTAGTTATTATAAAACAAAGAAACAAACAAACAAAAATTTTTATTTAATGAAAAATACAAAATATGTGAATATTTATTGGCGTTGATTTATTTATTTATAATTACTGACCTTCCAGGACGAATTCAGGACAAAAACATTAATTAGTAAATTGATTAAATAAAGTAATACGGAAATTTTGTGTTTATCATAACTTTATTTGTAAACTTGTACAAATCATACATATTTTTTGGCTCCAAAGATCAATGATAATAGAATTTCATATTCTCAATATATTAACTCTGTACATAAGCCCGTGAGTGACCGTGGGCATAGTATTATTGTGCTATGATTTAGTTCATCTCCAGACGAAGACATCGATGTCGCTCTAAGTTGACTCAGCTTTAAATGAGTACCAGTAATATGAATGTTATGATTTTATGACTGGGAAAAATGGTAACGATTGAGATAATTTGCAATTAGCTTGTTACAATTAAATATTTCTTCAATTTAAAGAAACTTATAGTTAGAAATCAACATAAAATTAAGCTGAAATTTAAATTACAATAATATATCAAGAAGAGTCTTTCAGGCGGCCAAGGGTGAAATTTGGTCTGTAGCGCCATTGCAAAATACATGATATTAACTGAAATTTTATAAATTAACATTTTAGAAACGATATTATAATAGTTACAGTGCATTATATGCAAACACTTTCAAAACTTTTCCCCTACTTACTAATTTTTGATACAACAAAATAATATATAAAATAATATTGAAAATCTTGTGTGAAAATTAGTAGGGTTTATTAGAATAAAATCTTCTTTAATTATTTGCGGACATTGAACACACGTAAAAATCAGACGCACGAATTTATAAGATATTTTAATATTTATTTTTGGATAATTAATTATATTTCATTCGCTCCAAATGAAAAACTCATCTTTAACAAGTAAAATTAATATTTTCTTATGGATCTTATCAGTTCGTCTATGTTCCCAATTCTTAAACTTTTAAATTGTTTTGCTTTTTTGTAACTTTTGTTATTCATTTACCTGAAGTTGTTTTTCTTGGTTGTGGTTTTTTATTAAAAATTAAGAAATTTCGTTTTTTAATTAAAAGCCATGAAGAGTTTCTCAGCATCGGAAACCATAATATTTATTAATTCTGAACTTTCATCATACTATTACTAACCTTGGGTATGATCTATTTGTAGTTTATACTTATACAAATCTTTTTAAATTTATTCTACGTATGACCAAATTATATAAATTTTAAATTTTTATTTATTTATTTAACTAAATAAGACTGAAATGTATGAAATAAATTTTGGATCGTTTCATTTATTAATTATAGAATGAAATATAATTTCAGTAATATCTTAATAAAATACAAATAGTCCAACAATATAGCGTATTTTTTAAGACACGGTCTTCGGAAATGTAACTTTATTAGAATTTGTAAGATAATAATCAAATATTAAATAAATTATAAAAAATAATTAGTACTTTTTTCCATATGGATCGATCAATGGCAAAACCATTGTGAAGTTTGCGAGGTGAAATTCATATTGTTATACCATTAGATTTGGAAACGTTTTGCAATATTAATGGAGGGATACTAAACATGGTATTAATGGAGAGGTACTTCAAAACTTTCCAATTAGATGAGCTCCACTTTATGATCCACAAAAATGTAGTAACTTTTAATAAAAACTTTGGAATTACCAAATTATGATTTCAATAAAAAAAAAATTTATGACCGTAACCAGCAACTTGAATAAGTTTATATCAAAGATTTTGAATGTTATATTACTGATATTTTTCACAAATTCCCAGTGTTTGGTTATTTCTAAATTTGTAGCTGCTATTTGCGTATATCTCACTTTTTTTTTATATTTTTGTAAATGTAATTGAGACAAAATATCTTTTAATTTACCATATTAAAATCAATTTTTTCTATAAAAACTGCACTCCAGGGTTTTTAAATTTGTTACAATTTTTATAAACTTTTGTTTCTTTTGAATACTGTTTAACTTTGATATGGTAAATTAAAGGATATAAGAAATTTTTGTAAAATAGCTTTATCATGATAGATGATTAAATAATTTCATCATTACAATTTGCATTAAATTCGTCAAAATAATGATAACCTATAAATTTAACATAATTTGCATTTTATTTTAAAGTTGATAAAAAATATTTTAAGGCGTACAAAAAAAATCATTAATTAGCACTTTTTATAGAAACTTTTCATGTCCTTTGATTTCTATAGTTTTAAATGAAATATGGAAACAGATTGATTAAAATAATAATGTAAGTCATCATTTTTGTTATATTTTTTCAATTATCCTACAATTTGTAGTTTAAGGGTTTATTTTGAATTTGAGTATTGCAGTTTCTGGAGTCACTTCGTTTTTCTCATTCTCAGTATTATCAATTAAAATTAATTTTCAATTTATTCTTAATTAGATGAAAAATTATTAGATAGAATTAAAAGTTAGTTAATTTGATGAGAAAAAATATTATATTTAATATAATAATCCTTTTATCATTTAAATTTGTAATTCTTTTTAAAACTAATTGATTATATTATTAAATGTTTTTAATATACAGATAAATTACATCAGAATTGAATGATATAAATTGGAGTTATAAATAAATACGATTAAAATGATTTCCTGAACTATGTGATTCAAATTACCATTTTCTATTTTATATATGTAAATTTTTTTTTTTTGTACATTTCGATATGTACACAACAAATGTCCTTAAAAAAACACATGTTAATAGAAAAATGTATCGATTTCTCCGGTCCCTACTATTCCAAATCAAATTATAATACTTGGAAACATTTTGATATTTATGTTACAATTTTTTCTGATGAAAATTACTAAGTATTCTAACTCAAGTTAGACCACAATGATTTCATGTAGATTAGGTTGAGTTACAATACAAATCTAATTAAATTTTTATATTCTAATTTAGTATTTTAATTATAACTAATTAATTTGTTAATTAGTGTTTAATATTTTAATTTAGATCGATGCAAAAATAAATAATCTTTCTAATAAATACAATTTTTTCTTGGACTTTTAACTAGGACTGAAATAAAATAGTATTTATGTTTTCTGAAAAATGTTTTTTTTTAAGTTGGAATATTATGGATCGGGGACATCATTTATGTAAATAATATTTCAGTACAATTTTTCTAATGGCAAATTAAATTGAAATTCAATTTAGTAATTCGCAGTCACCAATATTTTATGATACTTTCCAAAAATTAAACATAGTTCAATCAGAATATTCCTAGTTTTAAATATACAATTTCAAAATGTTATGATTATTCTATGCGTATTCCCAAAGGGACAATTTAATTTCCATAATCAACATAACTCAAGATGCTTCTTCTTTTTACATTACATCTTGTAAATGTTTTGCTAAGGCTGAGATAAAAATTTGTGTATCGTTAATAAGATTTTTATCAAAAATGACTGAAAATACAAATTTAATTGAATTTATGTTTAATCTGGCAATGATAATTACATTAATCATTAAATACTGTTGAAAAGTAAATTAAATTACGATTTGATTTAATCAAAGAAAGTATAAATTTTGTAATAAAGGATAATTCAGCACTGAAAAATGCCTACTTTCTAGATAATTTATTTATTTATGAAATTATTTGATGCAATTAACATTAAATAATTGTTTTATTGGTATCAAAATTAAGTTTTTATGAAGAGAATTGATAAATTTATCAATATTGGTTATTAGGGATGTAGTATATTATAAATTAGCATAGTTTTATATGTTAATTAACTAAATATAAGAATTTCCGTTTGGTTTTTAAGCTATTTATACATTTTTAGAATACAAAATTTATAAATTTCACTAAAAATAATATCTTCTAAATATTTAAAAACGTGACAAAATTAAATATATTTTATAATCCATAAATATTTATTTTATTACAAACTATTTATTACAAATTATTATAAATTATTTATTTTAATTATTATTAAAGATTTTCTTACAAGCTTTTATTAATTTAATTTTAATTGCAATAATGTTAATTAATTTTGGTTATTTTAAATTTATTACTTATTTCTTTTTTTATTATTATTTTCTAATTTTATTTATTATTGTTATTTGAAATTCAAATAAATTGTACGAATCGAAATTTTGAAATGAAATTAATATAAAATGATTAACATAAGATTTTTTAATTGATAGTACATAATTAATTGGATTATTTACAATTAATAATTTATAGAAAATATATCAAAAGTAAAATTTTCCAGATGGTTTACATTTTTAAAATATTACTATTTATTTTAGTTTACATTAATTTAGGGTCAAAATTCTACAATCTATTGATTAATATTCAGTTCAAAACTGTCAAATTAATTAGTTTAGGGTCAATTTAGTGTTGATTGTGATGTTGTTTAAATAGTAAATTAAATTTTTTAGAATAGTGGATTTTAGTTGATTAAAATCAATTCCTTTTTTTGTATTTAGAAATTTGATATGTCAAGTTTCAATCTCATTGCTTTATTTTCCAATTCTTGATTTAATTAGCAACAGAAAGAATTAATTTAAATATTAGTTTTTTTGTATAAAACCATAAAACTTAATAATTTTGGAATTACAAAATGCCGTAAAATCTTCTTATAGCCATTAGCATTAAAAAAATATGAAAAACACTAGAAAAAGAATAGTTCACTATCTGGAAAGAATCGTTAAGTTTTTGGAATTGTCAAAACGGACTTGGGAATTACAGCTGAAGTCACAGTAAATTGATCAGTTAAATGTTAAATAGTTATTCGATCCATTAGCAGATCATAGATTTTGATTGAAATCGATTAAATTTGCCAAATATTATTTTGTATTGAAATTCATATAGAAAATAATAAATAAAAATGGATGAATAAATATTTCAATTTAAATTTTCTGATTTTTTTTATAAACTATTAAATTGGTTACAAAAATTTTCTGTAACTTCACAATATTAATAAATAATAAAGAAAATTTATGTTATTTCCTTTTTTTAATTAGAGTGGACTTAAGGCCATATTATTTTTTAAAATTTATTATGAAACTGAAAACTTCTCTAAGGGTGGATTCGAATCGTACTATGTGTGCCGAAAATTGATTCTTCATTCAAAATATATTTACTACATAACTTATCGAATCGATACCAAACTTATTAACTTATTGTGCTCCCAGTTTCATTGATACATTTAGGTAATTGTTACTGCTATTTATATTGTACAATTAAAATAATTTAAAAATATTATGAATACAAATAAATTTTGCATCTCAAACCTATTTTTGACCCTAAAATGGACCAAACTGATTTGTTGTTCAAAGCAATATTTATTTAATCGTTATAATTTCAAGTAACTTTTTAAGCAATGTCAAAAATTATCATTGAAAAGTTTAATTTATAAAAAAATCAACAAATATTTAGACTAGTTTCAAATAGCTTCAACATTCAATTTTTCAAATTTGATTTTATTATTGAATATACTAAAATTGCTTATTCTTTACCATAATATACAATTTTTAAGTTTGTTACAAAATAATTGGTGATAACTAAAAAAATAGCATTAAATCAAACTATTTAAAGTTATTGTTAGAATAGGCCTTAATTTAATCAGTTTTAAAACAATCTTCCTTCATTTTTGTTAACACTTTACACCAAAAGATTAAAAATTAAAAAGTAATTTGTCGTTTCTGTAAAATGGTTTGAGGCAGTTTGAAATTATAGGCTAACGAAATGTATAAAAATTAATCAATAGATTTTAGATTTGATCTTTAATTTAAATAATTTACGACTTTAAAAATATTTTTGTTTTTAATTTAATTTTTTTATTACATATTTTTTTTTGTTTTTTATTCAGTCATTCACAATAATATTTTTTATATTTATTTTATATATTTGTGATTTATATAAATAAATGTTGTAGGTAGTTAAATATTATAGATGATTATCAAGAAGTCATAAAATTCAATTTGTTGCTTTTACCAATACCAATAATATTATTAGTAGTAGTAGCATAGCTAAAACAGCTGTAAATGTAATGCTTTATTATACTAAATAAGATATTTAAACATTTTTTACTACTATAAATACAATTATGATTATAAGAATTATTGATGTTCATCATTTCAACTTTTTTATTATTATAATATTGTTCTAGATCTAGACAAAAGTTATTTTTATTGATAATTTGTTTTTTATTACAATCATTTACAGTTTGTTTGCATGATGGTTTATTTGAAAATGTAATAGAAAACCAACAGCACCAACAACAACAACAATTATATTTCTTTTTATTACTTTTTCGTTTGTAAACTCTAAACTTAGATATAAAATTAATGTTGCTAAAATAAATGTTGCTGGTGTTGTTTTTTAACAATAGAATCAATAA
Source organism: Rhamphomyia laevipes (assembly GCA_963920725.1). Taxonomy (NCBI): domain Eukaryota; kingdom Metazoa; phylum Arthropoda; class Insecta; order Diptera; family Empididae; genus Rhamphomyia; species Rhamphomyia laevipes. Next base: position 37,597,348 of record OY987258.1, on the reverse strand, counting down.
AAATATTATCACAGCAACAAAATTGAAAAGGACATCAAATTTTTGAAATTCTATTAATTTTGTTGTTCTTTGGGTTGATGTTTTCTGATCCTTGTTTGATATAAATTGATATAATTTATTTATTATCTTTAGAATTGATGATTTTGATGACAATGATGTTGCCAATGATTTTAAATTTCCTGAAAATAAAAAAGTTACTTTAGTTAGAAAATTAATTAAATTAAATTATTTTGATATTGTTCAATTGATAAAAATTATTGTTCTTCAACGGATACTACAACGGAATACATATTTTTGTCAAAGTTCTCTTTATTTTTCACTATAAAATTTATTAAATGTATAACTTTCATCTAATTCTATTTCTGAATCACCGAATCATTTAAATAGTGGATTTGGTGGTACCAGAAATAAAATTAAATGCAGTCATTATTTCATTTTGATGATCCATAAAATTTATCACTTAAGTCACTCTAATTAGTTCTTTTTTGTTGAATGTCAAACTCAGATTGCTTATTATCTTAGTTGTTATTAATAATTACTAAAAGATAAAAATAATCAATCTGAATTTTCCGATTACAATAACAGAATTTCGATGTATGCCAAATATTATATTGATTCTTCAAATGATTTTAGATTGAAATTCGTTCATATGAAGAACAACTCAATTTTTTTGATATTAAATATAAATTAAATTTGATTTATTTTTCCTTTATTATAGAATTATATGTGGATTAAAAATACTGTAAAATAGACAATAGTAATAAATATAACAGATTAATATAATTTATTTTACAGTTTTTGTAATACACAGTACGCAGACCGCAGACCGCCAACGCTAAGTTACTACTTTGAAAAGAAATGTTTATTAATAATTTAATTAAGACTTAGAAAGGTTACCGGAGTTTTTAGTTAAGAAAAAAAATTTACATTTTATATCAAAGTGTACCAAAGTCTAAAAAGGATTTAGCTTGTACTAAAATTTTAATAATTCAGTTTAATTCGGTCAATTTTATGATATTAAATACATTTTTATAAATAAAAATAATAATATATTAAATCTATCTTTTTTGTTTTTTATTTTAATAATATAACAACTTTAACAGTCAATAAAAATGACTTAAATCCTCAAGTTTAAACCCTAAATTTTGAAAGATTTTGTTGCTTTGGTACCATTATTTTAACCTTAATGTACAATTTTGTTTAATTAAACACTATGGCATCACTGTATGTCTATTACAAATTAACAATTACTAGTTTTCTATTTGAAAGTACTGAATTGCACCGGCTGTATTACATTGTTACATAAACTGTAAAATAAGCAATATTTTACAGTTTTTCTAACACAGTTAATATAATAATTGCTAATAAATAAATCGAATTTAATTTAATTAATCAATGATTTACAAACAAAACAAATAGTTATAATGAATTTAAGTTGAGTTTGAATTGGTGGATTATTTACATAAATATTTGGATGTCATGACTTTAATTATTGATCATTAAAATCATTTATTAGGTACAATTGGCTTCTATAATTTAGCCATTTAGCGAATTACTTTGAATAGATCATTTATTGATCATATTGATCAATAGATCATTTATTACAAAAGGATTACTATGGTAATATCGGTCCAATAATTGATTACTGCATTCATTTATTATCTTAAATCATTTATTATTCGAACTATATGTCAATTTTTGATTTTAATCTATAATTTTGCTGTTTTCAAAATTTACAACTGAATTACTACATTTTTATAATAAACTATTTAAAAATGAATTACTAAAGGAATTGAGAAATGTAGTAATTGTCTAAGTAATATAAATTTTAATTCTGTTTTAAATGTAATCAAAGTACAAAATTTATTAAGAGAATTAGGAAATTAATTGATCACTCCACTGAATGGTTCAGAAAACACCCTTTATTTTAAAGTGTAATTCTGTATGGAAATGACTTTTATATTAGTGCATTAAAATAAGAAAAGATTTTTAAAAAAAAATTAAAGTAAAATATTTTGGGGGCCATTTAGGGGTCTATAGTTAATATTGTATCCTACAATATGTATTTCATTTTTTGATAAATGAATAAATTTACGATTTTAAAGATATTGCAGCTGAAATTTATAACATTTAAGGCTAATATTTTGTTTAATAATATTTTACTAAAAATGTGAATCGGATAATTAATAAAATTTTAAGAAATTTGATTTAATTATGAAAGTTCTTATTGATCTGTTAAACATGGTTTTTTTTAGATATTATGAATAAAATGTTAAAATTGATTTTATGTCAAATTTTTGTATAGTATGGACACTAATATAATATTATTATTGACCATTATTTATATTCAAATTGTAGACCACCTGAGTATGTGTCCATATTTTACTTTTGTTTGTTTATTCCTGGCAATATGTAAAAAGTACATTTACGTATTTATACATATCTTATTAAAATACTACATGCTGGCCAATAAGTGGACACTAAAATAATTTATATTACTTTATAAGGATTTTAGCTATTAGTATGGCAACAAAATTTTGTATAAAACTTGAATAATATTTTATAACTTTGTTTTAAAATATGTTAGTAAAATAAATTTTCTTATAACAGAACAGAGGATTTATAAAAATGATTCATGACTGGTTTTTGAAAACCTTTTAAAATCATTTATAAATTGTAATTCTAATAATGTTAATGTCCTGACAGAAAATATCACACATGGAATATTATATTCAAGAATTTAAGGAGCTTTAATATTTATGTATGTTATTTGTAGTTTGGTAATATATAAAAAAATGTAATATTTTAGCATAAAGTATTTAATTTGCCAATAATTTTTATTAAATATTATGTAGATTCTATAATGTGAAATGGGGTTTTACTTAGATTGTAGCTCAACTTTTAAAGAACTATTTTTCCATTTTTAATCAAATGCTTTAATTAAAAAAAATAAATCTTAAAATTTTCGAATATTTTAAAGGTTAACCAAAAATTTCATATATTTTTTATAAACTTTTTCAAATTATTTCTTGAACCTAACAACATCCACATAACTTATTGCTAGATATAGTCATAGAGTAATGGAAAGATTGGAAAAATCGTAATCAGACTATACTTAGACTGAATTTTAAAGACCAATCACGAAATTTAAACACCAGGCTATTAGGAATTTATCAATTAATATTTATCAAAATTGATGGTAAAGACTACACTTTGGAAAGTTAGTGAAGAGTTAAATAAAATGGAAGTTATAAATATAAATTAAATTTTTGAGAAAACAAAATGGTGTCTGCAATGTCGTCGGCTATAATGTAAATGTCGACTATGATATTTGCAATAATGATTTTGGTATTATACAATTCGAAATATGTATGAATATTGACATTCATCATTTATAACTTTGTATTACTTCGAAAATGTTGTAAATAATATAGAAGTATCAAGACATTGATTATGTAGACTACATAATTGCATGCAACTGAGACTACGTTGAAGAATGCTGATATTCAGCCCCATAGTCCAATAATTCCCCCCATACAAGTAAAAGATATTTAAAATAGTTGATGTAAAATATTTTTAAAAATTGTATTTTAGATATGATATTATTCTATAAATTCAAGAATGTGTATTCGTAGTATCCGTCATATTCAACTTTATGCACTCAAGAAAACCCTTAATATATAACCAACAAACTAACAAGTAGTTATTCTGCATGGTTTAACCATTTTTCACTTACCATTTTTTAATAAAAGTTCATTTGAATCATCCATTTCACCATCATCATTAAATGTATATAAATTAATATCTGGTTGACGACCAGAAGCTAAAATCATTGGACGATCTTCTTCAATTAATCTTTCGATTGTTCCTTCATAAATATCATAAATACTTGCAGTACATTTTAACTAAAAGCATTTGTAAAAAACAGAAATATTTTTTGTTAATATATAAATTATAAATAAATCAAAAAGAAAATAAATTAAAATTTACTTACAATTAATTTACCACGAATATAATGTCTTTGATTAATAATGAAATTAATTTCAAGTATTGCAGCTTCTAAGAATTCATTTAATGGATTCTTCAATCCTTTGAAAGTTTTAATATAACTTGAATTTACCTAAAAGTAATGAAAATGTAAAATTTACAATGTGATAAAATAAAGTCATAAATGTAAAAAATCAGTAATTTTTATATAAATTTGTAAAAATGAATTATGAAAATTTTGTATATTTGTTAAAAATATGTAAAATATAATTATATTTTTATGAAAACCATATTGGATTGCAGTCATTGATACTAAAATGGCAAGTATTTTTTACATTTTAATTAAATTATTAAATTACAATAGTGTCCATAATTTATTCTCCAACAAAATATTAATGAGCTATATTCATTTTGTAAACGGATTGATTTGATCAAGTATGAAATGTTCATATAATAATATTTCAAAAATATCAAGAAAATTAACATTTAGTTTCCGCACGATTTTAAATATGACCTTACTTTTGAAGATATCGCAAAAGAATTTAAATTTTATGAGGTCCAATTAAACCTAATTTAATACTGAAAAGGTTCAATTAAATCGCGGTAGCTAATTTAGATTCATTACTTTTTTGAGAGCGAATAAAGTAATTGAGAAACTGTCAAAAGTATTTTATAGATTTCAACGTAACTTCTGGTAACTTCATGTATTGTTATTCCTACAACACCGCGAAAGGTTGACTCTTTGAACTGGTTATAATTCTTCTGTCTATTTATCAGGACGATTTCAACGAAATAATTAATTCTTCATTAACTTTTTCGAAACTGATTGTTTTTTCCACGTAATTCGAGTAATAGCTGAAACACGAGTGATCGGCGGGACATAGATGTTCCATCTATCAAAAAAGGTTAAATAGATAGGACTATTGAAGGAGCCAAACATAATTTGGGAAATAAAAATTTAAAACCGTCTAATGTTTATGTAAATATTGTGGTAAACAGTTCGATTTTGCAAGTCTGAATTAATGTAAATGATTGCAGTCCTAAAATATTTAAATAGATAAAAATCTTTTGTAAAAAAATATGAAAATTCCTTCTCTAACATTAATGAAATCTGGTAATTAAAATTCAAATTAAATTACAAAACTATTTCAATAAAATCTATTAATACATAAATTTCGTTCTCTAACGGAAGCACTAGCAAAGATTCCATCAGCATTTTTTTTAAATTTATTTTAGGTACTATTTAATCTTGAGAGGATTAAAATAAATAAATTCTTATTTTTCCAAACTTTATACAATTTAATATTTCATCTCAAAAATTTTTTTTTAATATATTTAATTTCAACTGTTAATAATATATTGTCCTTGATTGTCCCGAAGGTATAGAGCTCTATATAAAAAAAATCTGGTTCACATTAATTTTGTTTTCTGTCGTTGTTGGTGTCACGTGCACATAACTTAATTTACTGAATTATAAACCAAAATTATGCTTCATGTATTATGATGATGTAATATCCTCTTAGGGATAAAATTTATATATTTTTGGTTTTAATTAAACAGTAATTATTCATAACAGAATTTATATATAGGGTAAATTTTTAAATGGACTTGGGTTGGACATTAATTCGTTATATGTATACCAAAAAAAAAAAAAAAACTACAAATTGGTTAAGATTCAATAAAAACTATTACAAAAAATTTAGGTCGACAAAAAAGGTATAAATTTTTTTGTAATTTAAGAGTTTTTCTGTTTGTTACTAATTTTCCTTTTTACCAGTTTAAGTATTTTTGGTTAAACATTTATCAATTTATGGGAATAGGCAAAATAAATCTCATATATCATTATCATTCAAATATTCAATATTTTATGGTAGAAATAGAACCTAAACGAAAATCTGAGAAAACTTTATGTTATATAATCCCAAGGGTCCAATTTAACAAGAAAAAAAAGGAAAAAAAAAGAAAATTCGTCTAACTTAAAAATAAATTTTCTATAAATTTTTGCTTGTGGAATATTTTCAGTCTGAATAATATTTGGAATTGATGTATGGGAAAGAATTATAAAAAATATAAATTTCAAATGATGAAACGTTTAAGTTTAAACTCTTATTTAAGTGGAAGTCACAATGAATTCGATCCGTTGCGGCATTTCGGCACGTTCGAATCGAAAATTCAAATTTTGGCAACCCTATATAATTCACAAGTCACAGTGAAGGTAACGAATTCGTTCAAAAAGTGATAAAAAATTAAATGTCAATTGAAATTACTGCCAAAATCTTAAAAATGGAAGAAGTTCTTATTTTCTAATACAATGTTTTTTGTACAGAGCCAGACAATCGAGTGACTTCAAAAAATTATTCTGGATTTAACATTCTGTTTTAACATGTATAAAAACATTTAGAATAATTTTAACATTTCCATTATTTTTATTTTTTAATTTAAGTTTTTTTGAAATAAATTTTGTCGGAATCATTGTAATTCCGATTTTAGCCTGATTTTGAATTTGATAAATATGAATACAATAAATCAAATTTTCTTAATAAAAATATATATTTGTACTAAGTTAAACTATAACACGTTCAACTCCGATTCGCCAGCTATAGAAGTAATATTGCCATATTATAATAGGTCCCCAATAATTAACACAAAATTCACAAATATTTTAAATTGCCGAAATTTATTCGATTCTCGTTAAATACTTGTAAAATTTTATGTAATTTTATTTAATACTTTAACAATAGCTGACCGAGATTAGCCATAGCTTAAATTTGGAACTATATTTATATTAAATTTTAATAACTTTAACAATTAATAAAGAATTATTATTATTTAATAGCAAATATTTAATGATGTATTTAACATATTTAATATTGATACGTAGCGCAACAACATAGTGGACAAGATATAAAATAACAACGTTTTTTCGCTAGAACTTTTGATCGCGTAGATTTTAGCAAACTTGAAAAACCTCAAACAATAAATATCCACAAAATTTCAGAAAATAAAATTGATAAAAATGTTAATAAATAAAATATTTTCAGGGCACGATGAAGAGTTCTTAATATGAATGTGCTGGCGATCATAAAGTGACCGGCATTTTGTGCTCGAGGAAATGTGAGCTATAATATTTCCTGTTATATATGAAATGTCCTGTTTAATATGAAATTTCAACGATCGATATAAATTTATTTTGGAATTAAGAAGGCGCTACTAAACTGCGGTACTTTAAAGAATTAAAAATTCTTCATTGCGTTCCAAACGCAAGATCTTTAGAGTGCTATGTAATAACATAGTGTAGTTAGTTATTTGTTATTGTTACCTAGTACTAAGTACGTGTATACCTCATTAATTTTCAATTTTCAGTGTGTGTAGGAGTACGAATAAATGTAAAAATTGAAACGAATTATTATGATCTAGGTTAAACAAAATTTATAAGTTTTTTTTTTAGTGCATGTTGATTTCCATAATACACGAATAATGAGTAAGGTTTTTACACATGGGAACAATAAAGAAAAACCTTTTTTTATTGCTCTTCCGTTATTACATAACAAAAATGGTTTATTTTATATATTTTATAAATATAGCCATCAATGTGCATAACCAAATATTTATGTATAAAACGAATTTATGCTATCAGTGAGCAACAGATTTGATTTAAGGAGGGCATTATACTATAGGTTCATTACGAGGAATGAAGCTAATAAAAAGTACGGGAGTAATTAAAGAAGAATTACTGGATCTAAGAATTTTCAAAGATTATATTATTATTTTTTATTATGCTCTTATATTTTTATTGAAAACTAGTGTACAATTTTCACGGAAACTAAAATAAGATAAATTTGCATAAATTATGTTAATTCAAAATGTTTTTAAGTGCCCCAAAAAAAATAAGAATGCGGTTAAGGATACAAAAAGTATGTAAACAGAATTTTTAAATGTTAATAATTGATATTTAAAATGTTCATATTTTCGATGAATATTTATGTAACATTAATTTTTGAATTATTGCAGAGAGAGAGGTATTCGAACAAGACGGAAATATGTTTCAAACAAAATATAAGGAATTGTTTCAACAAATATTTTTTAAGGTAAGTCCTTTCTGTAAATGATTTGTTGAAAAAAATCTCATTCCAAAGTTCTATAATTAAATTTTATTTACAAACAGTTGTTTACAAAAATTCACTTCACCTCATCACAAATTTGTATCAATTTATGCGATGTCAAAGAATCCACACAGAATTCTCCAATATTAAGTTACCCATAACCATAAGTTCCTAAATTGTAGATCTTTTCATAGTTAAACTTGAGAAGATCTACAATTTAGGAGCTTATGGTTATGTTATGGGTCTGTTGTAGTATACATAGCCGATGGTGGATTGAGAATGAAGTTATATTTGGTTTTTTGATAATGTAACATTCTTTAAGCATTATATATTACCATAATTTTATATTAATTTAAGAAATGGTAATTTTTAATAGATTTTATACATTTTATTTTCATTCTGATGATGATTGGCTATTATGGAACACACTCTTTTCCACACAGATATTTTAAGAAAATTCTAAAATTTTACTTACTGGAATTTCATTAATTGTCCAAGTCAAATTAGCAGCTGGCTTTGAAAAGTCTGAAGAACAATTACCATTTATTATATCACCCAAACGATATTTTGTATGAATTCCAGTTATGATAGGATATTCTGTAGGGATTTCTATATTAAAATAAAATTGATTTTATTAATTTATTCATTAAAATCAAATTTAATAATCTATTTTTGTTTACAATTATACTTTCAATAATATAAAAATAATTTCATTTTACCAACAACTTCCATTTCACCATGAACTACTTCAGTATGAAATGATGGAGCATCTGCTGATACTTCACAACGATATTTACCAGATGCATTAAATTGTACTGATGGCAATACGATATGACTTTGATTAGAAATTGTGCGCTAATATTTATAAAAAAAAAGTAATGATTATTTTAAGTTTCAAATTATATTTGAAAATTACAACCTCAACATTTATGCCAGATAATGCAAAAATTTGAACTGATGGTTTCTCTTTTGGTGTATATCGATAAAATTCACGTCGTCCTTTATACCATTTAACTGTATATAAAGTGTCATTTTCTAAATCATAATTACATATAAAAATTGCATTTTCACCACGTCTGACAGCTGCCGGAATTACAATTGAAACATCTTGTAAACCAAATATTATATCTGAAAATATTAAATTAATAAAATTTAATTTCATTTTTATGTTTTTATCTATAAATAATTATTCGTTTTCAAATTAAATAATTTAAAATAATAATGTTTTAATGTTTATATTGATTTTTAAAATTCTATAAAAATTTTTATTTCAGTTATTAATTACATAAAAGTGTTTTTTATAGCTTAAGTGGTTTATATTTTACTGAAAGTGTTTTATAGACTTTACAATTGGATTATTAGTGATATTTATTTTAAGTTTTCGACCTCTATAGAATGTTATTAAGCATAAAACTAAGAACTTTCTTGAGAATGTATTAAATAACTATCAGAATTAAATACATTCGAAAATCGAAAAGTCATACAAAGTCAAAAATGACAAAATCATATGAGACGTATATATTCATTCGCAGACTAGTAGGAATTGTTGGTTTTATTGCATATTCGGGGTCGAAAAACATATATTCCGACTATGCAACTCGATACAATTCTGAGAATAATCTAATCTGCATCAATCAATTATAATTTAACCAAATATTAAATGTAACTTTATTAAAACTAAAGCAACTGAGAGCAATTAAGTCAATGTCATTTTCACATGTCAATGTAGAAACATTATTTTCCATTAAAAGAAGTATAATTAAATAATCTGATTTCAATTTGTATATGAATATGTAGAATGTAAAAAGATTACCAATTTTGTAGGATTTAGCTTGTTTTATTAACCCTACACCTACAACTTTTAGTGATTCCGAAAGTCTACAACCTTAATTTTTAATGTTTAAAATTATTCAGATCCAACTTTAAATATTATCGTGTTTCTAAACTTTTACATGTCCCTCCATAAAAACTAGGGATACATCCCAGAGCCACTATATTCTTCATCGAACAGGTATGTATATACCTGAAATAGGGTTAAAATTGTAGTTTGGTCAAAATTGGCAATTAAAAAACTAATCCAATGGAGATGAGAGTGTAATATTTTAAAAAAAGACATCAAATCACAAAGTCACAAAGCTTCATATTTTATGTTATAGATATGAAGAAGATGAATAGGGATTCGGAATCTAAATCGGGATCAATTCACTCCACAGCTCTGACCATTAATTGAGATTTTATTAATCTTTTTGAAACATTTCTAGCTTAAATAATTCGTGTAAGGTGTGTGCACTATACTGATAAGAATTTTAGCTGCATTGCAGGAAATTTATTTTATTTTTTAAATATACTAAATAATGCAGAATAATTAATATTTCCGTAATAATTGTAGACGTACACATAAAATCATATAATTAATCCCTAGTAATACTTAACATTATGATGTGTTTAATAGATTAATTTAATTTTTCCAATAAAAATACTAATAGGTAAAAGTATCATATTTCAGACGAAATATAAATGTTTAATTAACTAATTTTGTCGTAGTAATTAATATTAATTCCTTGGAACATTTACTATATATACAAATTATTATAATTTCATAAATATAATTATTGGTTGAATTCATTACATTCCGTATACCAAATGTATAAAATTCATAACCAAACCACAAAAATGTGTTCAGAAACCAAAAAACACAAAATTTGTAACCAAATTCCTTATCAAAAGGAAAGGGAACTCAATTTTGACAGCTTGATAATGGATGACAGAATTTTCACTTAAGTGTAAATATTAAAATATCGTATTTATATTCACACATATAGAGAAAAAAAAAATGAAAAGCCCATTACCGGTGATGTTATTAATGACTTTATAGATGGAGATTATGATAAATGGAAAACAGTTTAGTCCAGTCTGACAAATTAGCTAATTTTTATTATTTGACATTTTGAAAATTATATTCTTTTTTTATTATTTGATTTTTTTTTATATTTTTATGTTGTTGATTTTGTGGATGTCAAAGGTTAATAATATTTTTTATATTAATTTATTTATTGCTGGTATTTTAATGAATTATCTGCTGTGATATAGCAATTAGATTTTGTAATTAATTATTTATATGAAATGGAAAATTTAATAATTTCGTGCTGTAATGTTTTTTAGTTATAGAATTGTTTCTTCAAGAATTAATTAAAATTCAAAATCGAATTGCACGAAATTATAATTCAGTATTAAATGAAAGTATAACAACATTTTCATGTACAAGTTTATAATTTACTACGGATGGATTGATGAATTGATAAAGAGGAATCCATCACATACAGTTCACGCATTCAGTCAATAAATAGGCCTCAACGTTAAACCAATACTACTTTATCCAATTAGTTTAATAAATTACAAATTCAACTTTTGATTAACTAACTAAAATCAAAAGCATCTAACTAAAAAGAGCAAACACAAAAATAAAGGGCACGATCTGAGTTCAGGGTGGTTTTAATATTTGAAATTAAATTAGATGCATTTAAGTATTTAGTTTTTATTGACACTATTATTCTCCTAATTAACTGAATAAAGCTGTAATATTCAGTTAACATAATTCAATCAATTCAAATATTTTTACTTTCGGTAGTCCATTAGCACGAAACGATATGCGTGAAAAATTAAAACTTTTTGAAGTATCCTGAACGTTATATCAGTATTTATCTTTATTTAGACATTTAAAAGCTGCTGGAACAGAAACAATCATTCCAAATTTATAAGCTTTAAAAGAATACTAGTAACAAAGTTTGTGATAAATGTAATTGTGATTTTTAGACTGGGAAAAATGTTAACCGTTGATACTATTTGCTGCCAACAAATCTTTCACTATCAAAAGCTAATTAGTTGGCTAAATATTTCTTCAGAATAAAGAAAATTATGTAGTTACATAAAAAATACAAAAGGTACAAATTGATTAAATATTAAAACCTCTAGCATTGAGGTCTTATGCTCCCTTTCTAAGTTAATTGTATGGCTATGGGTATGTGTATATGTCTGATGTGTATTTCTGATTTTAAGTGAAAACTATTTAATCTATTTGAAATAAATTATTTTGGTAATATTCAAATACATCTCATAATAGATTAAAAATAAATATTAAAAAATACGAAAATTTTCTTTAAAATATTTGCAGTTAATTTCCTTACTGATAAGAAGAACTATTAAAAAGTATTTTGGATAAAAAATGAATTAAAATCATTTTGTTTTTCTCGCTTAGTAAAAAGAAAATCAAAATAAGAATTCAACCAATTGAAAATAATTATACCTTCAACAACAAAAACGTTGTAGCAAGTAAAGAAAAATGAATGATACACAAAAAAAAAAAAAAAAATACAAATTGACAAAATATTTTCCTAATTTTATCAGAGTTTAAGGATTCTCCAACAAAAATATTTATAAGGATATTTTTTCTGGGAAATAAAAAAAGAAAATATATAATGGAAAATAAAGAAAAACTCAAAGACTGTTAGAAGGTTTAAAAATCATTCTTGATTGACGTGACATAATATCCTGTCGCCTTATATATGTGAAGGAATAAATAAAAAGAACTTCGGTTGAGTTGTTGTAAATTCAATTTAAATTTCTACATTTTCTATATGTATACAAGTGAATTTTTATGATACCAACAAGAAGCAAAAATAGAATAGAATTAAATTTATATAATCTATAGCAAAAAAAAAAATGAAGAAGATTTTCTATTATAGAAAATGAATATAATAGTATAGAAGAAAACGTGTACTATTTTCAAAATTATTGTTGGTTATAATGATTTTTGTTGTTACGGAATTCCGAAATATTACCAGTGAGTGCCATCAGTATAAAGTTGGAACTATAGAAACCAAACAAGTACATATATAATATTAGCTATTCAATGAAAATATATGGTTTCTATTAAATATACCCACCTTGTTATTCCGTTGTAACTTGTAATTTTTTTTTTGGTTATCCTTTGATTCCATCATTCACACACCCTGCGAATAAGAAACCATGGAAGAGTGTATAAGATAAAAAATTCAGATTGACAGCACAAAAGAATGCAAAGAAAAAAAATATAATTTAAAGAAATTACTTGGTACGATGACAGAGCATTTATACAAAAATGAATAATTTAAATTTGGTTAAAGAGAAATGTACGTAAATATTTAGGATCCCTGAGAAAGGCAGTATTTTAAGATTTATAAAGGGTCTTCAATAGGTATCATACAATTGTCATTAGGGATTGCGTCCGATAGGGATGTCGGGTACAAAGTTTACAAATTGTTCAATTATTTTATCAAAATTCGCGTTCAATTGTTGAAACTTCGTGAATTTTATGATGAAGCACATTTCTGGTTGAATGGATAAGTTAATAATGAAAATTGACGTATTTGGGATAAAAATAATCCAGATTCATTTAAGGAAGTTCGATTACAACCAAAACAATTAACTCTTTGGTGTGCATTTCATGGTGGTGGTTTCATCGGACCATATTTTTGCAAAAATCATGTTGGTAACAATGTTAATATCAAGTCAATGAAGTTCAATATAGATCAATGTTTGAATGATATGTAATTTTAACGAATGGTGCTATGTGTCAAAACAATTGATTTAAGGTAAATATTATTTGCGTAGTAAATGTGAAACAATAATTTATTACGTGGTAAATGTAATGATTCGTTTATTCCACGTTGGATCTATCAATTGGCCAGCAAGATCATGTAGGTTGATTGAATTGTATTTCTCATACGTAGTAGTGGTAATATTGTTCAACAAGTAATGTTGTATAGGAACATTTTTCTTACGAAAAATACGAAATCTTTAATTACTGAACCTCTCTAATTACTGCGGCCGCAATGATCTGTGAAACTCTTTCTCAAATTCAGTATATTGTAAAGAAGCATTATAGTAAATCTAGACACTTATTCCGACAGAAGCAATGTCCATGTGCTATTTTGTTTGGCAGTCTCTTGTTCTAGTAAATTCTACATAACCAACTCGCAGATAATTTAATTTTATTTAGACAGATGTTTTCTTAGATTCTGTAGAAAAAGTACAAACAGAATATTTTTTGAACTATGTACCTGCAATTTCAAGCAAATATATTTCATGCACCATTTTTTTTCTAATTTCTCCAGTTAATTGGATTTTATATATATTCAAAATTAATGTACGATTTAAGAAAATAATTAATTTAGCATCTTTAAAAAAAAAAAAATAAGGGCTTTAACTAAATCTACATTTTCTTTCAAATTACAGTAAACTGATATTGGGGTAGAATATAAATATACCCTCGAAAAATAATAATATTAATTATAATTCTATATGGAATTAACAACAATAAAAATATAAAACCTGAAAATATTTTAATTATTTTGTTGAATTGTTTTTACAATCTTTCCCAAATTCTAAAGTTATAATTGGTATGAGGTTGCGAATTAACCATTAATGCTTTTCAAAATATCTCAAGTTGATACACTACTGCTTCATATTTATATCTATATCTATATGTAAAGGAAATTTATCTTTATGTGGGATCAGATGTAGACCAAAAGGATATAAAAATTGTATAACAGAAATTGTTACTACATTATTTCAATACTATTTAGAGAAAAAAAAATAAAACAATTTTATGCATGTAAGTCGTAAATTACAATTGTAACACCTGAGTTCTTATATTCATCAAAAAAAAAGGTAACTGAAGGTTACAACAAATATTCTGTATAAAAAAAAAACAAATTCTTGACGATTTATGCTTATACATTACGAAAGCCAAATATTTCATTCTGGATGGTTGGAATCATACTCTGGAATGTAAAAATAAAGAAAATTTAACTAATCAAGAAATATTTATATAAATTTTATAGTATCTGTCAAACTGGCTGTTCCTTGAAGCTGTTATTTATAATTAATTAAATATGGCTAGAATTTGTTTATTATTTTATAAGATTAACGCTCGCTGTATAATATCTTGCATTACTAAGATAGTTCTTAGGCTTAGTAACGCTTTGAAGAAATTACAATATAATTTAATTAAGGTTGGATTGTTATAATATTTCGTCAGCATTTCTTTTTTAATTCTTGAATCTGTCTACACAGAATAAAGTAATTTTTATACTCAAGATCTAGAGTCTAGAGAAAAGTAAATTTCCGTGATCTCTTGATAGGAGTTATTGGTATTCTAACTATACAGTATTTGGTTAATTCCACCAATATAACAATATTCGTTTCATTCTAGGAATATTTACATATTTAAGCTGGAAAGACAGTGTCAATGTTACCGAGTGTTTACGGTAACCTCAAATCTTAAATTACATTGTATGTTTCGCAATAAACTTTTCAAAGTTGACGTTTCCGAACTTTTTTTATAAAATTAATGTAAATTCTTAATTTCAAAGAAATTTTCATGGCAAACACGTATTATATTAAACTCGTGTTTCAGCGCTTAGTAAGACTTTTTCTACTACATTGTCATCTTCAATTTTAATCATTTAATTGTTAGTTATTTTATACAGCTGTCAACGCCACTGTGATGGTGGCATTATGATACCAGTATTCTCGAGAATGAACTTTTCAACTATTCAGCATGGAACTATTAGCTTACGGTGAGGAATTAATTAATATTTATATTATCTCCGATGATTGCGTATTGTAAGGTTTATCTTTCAACAAACTCATTGTTTATATACCGCAGATAGGATACAGTAATAACGCATTGAATAAAGGATTCTGATTTAAGATATCAAGTATGTACAAGCATTCAAAACATAAAAAAAAGGATCATATGAAGATGAACAGCATATAAAATAAATTTTTTGTTGCTGTTGTTGTAATAAGAAGATTTGGTGTTGTAAATTAATAAAAACCGCGTGTATATATAAATTTATGGGGATAAAGTTTAGGAAAAATGTTTTCAAAAGGTTCGACATTGATTTGTTTTGTGCGGTTCGTATATTTTCTTTTACCTGGAACTATTATTTTATAGTATTTTTATTATACTATTTTTAACATTATATTGCATCTGGGTATAGAGTAGAATTATAACCAATATTTCCCAATTGAATATTAAAATATCCTTGATAAAATTATCAAATTTTGGTAGAAATAAATTTATTGGATACTTTATATAATAAAAATTACGGATTAATACTTAACTTTTCACTGGCGCAACAACCTTTTTTTTCAGCTATCCGATAATCTATTACAGTTTGAGTCTACTAAATTTTATATGAATACCGATAAGGATAATAATTTGTTATAGAATTTTTCCTATATAGACTTAAAATTACATTACTGCCAATTTTATTAGTCGTATATTCAATTAAAGCTGAATCAACTTATCTGTTCGAAATCGTCCTAAAATTATTTCTATTCATCACAGCAAGCACAGGATAACAAACTATATCACTATACGTTACCGCCGCATCTCAATACGTAGTCAAATGTATAAACTAATCTAAAATAATTTTAATTTTGTTTATTTTTATTTTTTTGTATAATTCAAAAATAACCCCAGCATTAAAAATATATATTATAAAAGAATTGTTAACATTAAAACATAAATAGCTATACACTCTACATAATATTTATAGAGCTATAGACTTTTATTTTATAACTTTATCATTATAAATGGGGTGCGATTTTCATTGTAAAATAAGAGCCAGCGGTGAAAAACCAACACGAAAATCACTTTTCATTGTAGCTATATACATAAATATAAAAAGTGAGAAATGATAAAGTGTATATGGTGCTAGTGGTGTCTTTAAAAAGTAATAAAAATATCAATTTATTCCACTCAGTTACCACTAAGGACATTGTCGTATATTGTATATCATCTATTACTCGGCATAGAGAAAACAGAATAAAATTGTTTTTTTTTTGTTTTTTTTTACCTCAAAATTTACCTAGTGAAACAGTTATTTTTACTTTTAAATATATATATATATATATATATAAAATATACTATGTAATAGATAGATAAGTAGGACCATAACAGCAAGGCTTTAACAAATATTTAAAGGATGGGTAAGAAAAAAAAATGGTTTTTATCTTTTTAAAGGGAGTACAAAAACAAAATTTTTATATATATATTATAATTTCACCATTGGGGACAATTTATGATTTTTTTATGGTTTTATTCCCTTCGCTGCGCTAACCCTGATCTTCACTAAATAACCATAATTTTAATACAATTTTTTTTCTTCTTTTGTTTTATGAACTCGAGCGGAGAAATATTGTTAAAAGTTGCAATAGAATAGATATAAATTTTATGGGATAAGTGCGTTTGTATGTCTGTCACAATTAAGTAGATATTATTTTTTTAAAAAAGTTAAATAATTTTGTTATGCTTGTCAAAGTTTTTTTTTTTTTATTTGTCAGGGAAATGAGGGTTTTTAGTGGTTTTTAAAATAATACGAAAATTTCATTTTTAATGTGAGTCTCTGTAAGATAATTATAATTAAAATTTAAAATATAATTAATAAAAAGTATTAAATTATAGAAAAATATTTATGATTATAAATTAAAGGTAAATTTCTATTGATGTTGATAAAAATATAAATATTGACATATTAAAATCGTATAACAGAAATTGTTATGAAGCATTTATTTACAAGATTTATGAATTTTATTTGTTATTTTAATTTTTCAGCGAATTTACTGGTGACAGCAGAGAGAAGTAATAGCGCTCTTTTCAGAACTGCATATTCCTAACTTAATGGTAGCCTGTTAATTTAAGCATAAAAGTTTCTCTAAAAAATATATATTTATTTTATTTAACTGCTTGTATTAAGTATTTGTATCTAATTACTAACATTTGTTTGTTTTCGATGATGGAAACATTCATCTTCATCCACTGTGTATAGAATATTTTGTATGTGGAAAAAGTGCAAAGATGGATCAAAGTTTTAAGTATTATCTTCTTTTTATTGTGTTCTTCTCTTTTGTAAATTGATGTACTAACTTATATTTTTCTTTAAGCATGTTTTCGCTAATCCAAACTCGAACCAAATAATTAGTTTCAATCTTGCTTCCATTTTTTTGGTAATGTGGTCTTTGTGTTAGGATTAGATACTCGATTACTAATTTGTATATATCTATTAAATATGCGCGATATCTTACAGAAAAACTTCACTTTTTCAAAAAAATTCTATCAGAAAAGTTTTAATTTCCTGTAAACAAAGAACTTATAAAATTCAGATGTATAAAAGCAATATCTCTAATATGCAAAAAGAAAACAGTTTTTGTACCTTCCCGCTATGAATATATATTAACGCTGGCCGCATCGACAGTTACACAAAATTCCAAGTGAAAACCTAAGTTATTTATATTTCCGTGTTTAATGGGGAGGTGTTAGTACCCCTTAGTACGATGGGTTTTCTCATTCCAGAGGATTTAATGAAAAATTTATATAATTTGTGAATAAAATAAAATTTCTGTATACAATTTTTCAACTGAGGATAAATAATTTGATATTAAAATTCGAATTTATCATTTAGAGTTTAAGAATTTTCAAGATATATAAAAAAAAAACAATAAATTAATAAAATATAAATAATCAAATTGAAATATTTGATAAATTTTAATCAGTTAACTTGAATTAATTATTTTGAAATTCATTAATTTTTATTTTTATTTCGAGTGTCATTTTATGACTAATCTGATTTAAGCAGGAGAAATAAAATGGGAGAAATTAAAGGCTTTCATGAAAGAGGTAGGATTGGCTGAAGTTATTTTGAAAAAAGAATGCAAACGTCGTTGGGATAGTGGTCTTAATACGTGAAGGTTATAGTGGCGTCTGATTAAGTACCAATTAAATCAATTAAAATGTTACAAAATGCTTTGTGGTTATTCCAAAACGATTTTATTTATATAGTTTATTACATTTTGATACTTTATTGGATTTACACGGAATTCTCAGATTATAGCTTGTTAATCAGAGTATAGGTCAATATTAAGATATTATTATTATCATTAAAATAAAATTCCATTTTGTTGTAATAATTATTTCCAGTTGAAATTAATCAAATTGGAAGTAAATTGTAAATTGTTCAAGATGTATTCATGTTACCATATCAAAAATAAACACTATAAAAATAATTTGTATAGCTCCTAGATGCCTACAAACAAAGCATAATATATTAATATTATGAGTGTACTAAACAATTCATTAACCTTTCACATAAAGGTTAGGTTGCCCATGCATATAATAAATATTTTTGTTAGTTATATTTTCATCACATAATAGTGTTATCAAAAATTTAAATTACCTCTTAAACTCTGACTTGAATTTTTAATAATATTCTACATTTAAATTTGTTACTTTTTTTTGCCAACGAAAAAAAAATAATGTTTCAAAAGTTAGAGAAATTATTATGGTAAAATAAAATACATCGCATTGAAATTTGAGAAAGGATATTTCATTTCGTCATTTATACGTAATCGTTCTGACTTTTTTAGAATATGAAAACTGAATAATATACACGATATATCTACATAGCTTATAACTCAGCAAAAGTCATTATTTAAACTATATATGCAACAGAGCAAAACAGTATCATAATAGTAGCAATATAGAATTTTGACTTTTGTCTTTTTTATGCTGGTTTGGTTAATATTAGACTGTAGAGTGTAGACTGTTCTGTTGAATGCCACTTAAAAAGTTTTTTTTAATACATTTATCTTTGTACAGTATAAATATTATTTGCTCAAGGATTTAAAAAAAAATCTACTAGTCTAGGGGTACCCTAAAACTCGTACTATGTTAAAACAACTTTTTTTTTAAAGTTCGGGAATGTTTACCAAATTTAAAATCTCTGATATATCTAAAATGTATTTTATAATTCGTCAATTTTGATAAAAACGAAGCTGAACTCGCTGATCACAAATTTTACAGGCTCCAACTTACGTCAGGAAAGTAACAATACTTGCATACCAAATTATATTCAAATCGGATAACAATTAAATTCGATTACTGCGCAATCGAATGAGCTTTAATACATATGAAAACGTGCTCGATTGTGAAATCTCGATAGCTCCAGAAAAAAAAAAATTATTAAGTAATTTTTTCGACTCATCTTTCTGTTACAACAATTCATAATTCCACGTAAAAATGTGTGTATAGACGTAGAAAATACGTGAAAATTTTTCAAAAATATTCATTACTTTTGTACGAGTATATATTGAAAGTTTATATTAGAAATATCATGTTGAAGCTATCTAATAATTTGTTCTACAGTTTTAAACTACATAAATGTGTATATATGTAAGTAAAAAAAATATTGCATTACATTTTTTTAAAACATTAATTTATAAAATATTGCTATAAATATATTTTTTATATATGAGTTAAAATATTTTTTTTTCTTTCAAATTTGCATAAAATTCAAATTTTAATTTGCATCATGTCTAACTCTAAATTTATGGCATTGGCCAACATTAAGTATATTATCCAGAGTAAATTTATAGTTCTCCGAAGTCGTACCACCGTTGATATGTCATCTCCGACTTGGTAGTGACTAAATCCTTTAATAAATTTCGATACCTTATGTGTGGCTAGTTCAAGTGTGAAGGGATCACTACTGGTATCATCTTACATGCCATTAGTCTGTTTAGGTTGGAAAAAGTCACTAAACCGAATTTCACAAAAGTAGTTTCGATATATAATTTATTGTGCTGATTCATGATTAACTTAGCTGTATAACAACTTTCACAATTCTGAGTTTAGATGTTCATTTATATTGGGCTATGACAAATTTAATCAATATACGCTTTTAAAGGTTTAGTTAAAGTTTCAATTAAATAGTAGATATTAATTTTTTGCGTGCATTATATTTAAAAAAATTTATTAAATTTTAATGCTAGACAGAAGGTCACCTAAACATTTTAATTAAATTGAAACAAATAATATTTTTTTTTATTCTTATATATTTTTAAAATTAGATTTTTTAATGTAAACATTTTTTTTTTTGTTCTTCCCAAAAAAAATTTATGAATATTTTTTATTTCGCAACACCACCAAATGCTTCACCCCAATCTTAAAAAAAACAAAAAAAAAAACTTTTTATATTTATATCTCAATATTTATATATAAAAAATTTTCCAATTATCATTGGCACATCCGGTAACGAACCATCATTTTGGGGTTTGTGATGGTGGCAACCGCATATTTAAGTACTGAAGTTCCTTTAAGATTATTACATTATATAAATTTTCTTCTTTTTTTTCAATATTTTTAGGGAGGTCACAAAAATATGATGGGTCTAGTCAAACAGATGGAATTTTCTTTAGAAAGAATATTAAATTTTCGAGTAGCAAAAAAAAAACACGTTTATTAAATTTACACCAAGAAAAAAAAAATTATTAATAAAAGTTTTTCATCCGTCATTACTGGGAAATCATTGTCGTTCATATTTCAGATATCCTGATTTTCGGGTTTTCTTTTTTTTTTATGGAAAATATGAATGAATTTAAGGGAACTTTAAATAAGTTTGATATTAATATAAAAACGTTTTTCGATATAAATATCAGTTTATTAAAAGTATTTGTTAAATATTTTGTATATATTTTTTTGACAGTATTTTTAATTTAATTGGTGAAAACGGATTCATTGATTGTACAACTTGACCAATCCGTCAAATCTAGAAGAAACCGACCAAAATCTTAATTGTGATATCAATGTTTTAATATTTTATCAAATATATTTATTAGTTATAATCTGTTCGAAAGTGTTGTTCAAATTCATGACAGCTATATAACATTCAACTAGGTACGGTTACCTGGAAATTTTGGAGGCGATATTTCATTTAATATTTTGTGGTGAAAATAAAAGACCTCAAAGTAATAAATAAAAAAAAATGACATTTTGAACTAAGTTTATACTAAATTTATTTATTATATTAATAGAATTCTGGGCTACATTTTGACAGATATCATATATAGCTAACAAGTTGCTATAGTCAAGAATTGTAAATTGATTTTCTTGCTTAGGCAACTAAAATAAATTCTTGTTGCTTTTTTTTTTTTTGTTAAATATAATAATTCATTTTATATGCGGGGGCAAACTTTGCCAATTTAGGTATTCGACCATTTTAGATTATGAACTTTCTAAAAGTTCGATAAATATATTAAGAAGAAGTTTCGTTTTCTTAAAACCAAAAATTATTTTGGTGTCAAAAAGAGAATGAGAAACAGCGTTAAAATATTGTAAAAAAAATAATAAAAGTAAAATTATTATAGAAATGATGAACTTCATCATTGGTTTTTCTTTTATAAAATTGTAAAACTTTTTACTTAAATTTGTATTTTTCGTTATATTCAAATAATATTTGCTGGTCCACTAAGTACGCAGTAAGTCAAAATGATTTTTTTTTTACTTAAACATAAAATATAATTTAAATATAATTTACTATATTAAATAAATTCAAATATTAAAGTTATAAAATTGTTAAATTATAATTTTCACGACTGGTTGGAATCGATTTCACTTAAATTTTCGCTTGTACGTAGCAATGGATGATACTAGTAACTCATTCGTAATGTAAATGAATGCCAAGCACACATGCACGCTTGGTGTTCTACTTGTTGCACCACAATGATTGGATCGGTAACATAATGAGTCCATACCAAATTTCCAATTATTTTGAAATCCTGTTTTTTTTTTCTTCAATTTTTTGTATGACAAATACAAATAAATTGTAAGATTTGATTTACATTTGGTTCACAGGAATGTAATCAAGTTGTTAAGTATAAAATTTGGCATCTGTAGCTTATGTGTTAATATTAAAATTTCTAAATTATAATTTATATCTGCACACAATAAACTAATTAGTACTCGATTTTAATGAAATTTATGATAGTTTTGTGATGTATAGTTTGTTTCTAGGTCAGTGGATTCCTGTAATTATAAAATATGAATCATTGGTGTCTTAAAAATTCAGCAATTTTTAAAGCACTATTTGTTCAAAGCATACTGTTAATTACAAAATACTATCAGACATGACGATGTCTTATCTGCTCTTCCTACGTTAATAATCAATTATGAAAAAAAAACATATTTGCAATGACCATGAAGACTTTTTACATCTAAAATCCATTAAAAAATTAGGCTATTCCATTTTTTATTAATAAAATCCTTTTTTTTTTTATTTATATAATTTTTTTTTTTATGGTTTTCTATCTATCAAAACAAATTGATAGATAGAATCATAAACTCCAATTTTAATTACTTTTCTATTTTTGCTACCTTTTAAAAATTTAAATAATTTATTTTTAGACTAAACGTAACAGATGTCTTCACTATTTACAACAGATGGCTTCATAGAAGGGTTAGAATGTTATCATTATGCTAATATTTATTTCATTTTCTTCCATGATCAGGAGAAATTTTCAATCTACTTTAATTATTCTTTATCCTTTTAGTTAATTTAGTTAAATTAAAATTAAAATTTTGAGTGACGACAATTCTGTACCATATAATTTGTTAATACCACTTGAAACAATTAGTATAAAGCGTCATTTAGTAGACGAAATGTAAAGATTGACGATATTTTGTTGATGATTATTGAAAATTTCTGTCTAATTCTTAATACATTAAACTTTAAATTTGATAGCAACTGGTAATGTATCAAGTTTAATTTAACCAAAAATGTGGAAAAGCGATAATTCCCAAACTTAGAATAGTAAAATGTACTTAAATAAATATTATTTTCAAATTGACATATTAACGAAAATAACAATTTAAATATAAACTAGTAATCTTAATAAAAAAAAATTCCATTAAAATTCCATAAATATTTTAGTATAATTTAACCAGAAAAATTCATTTTATCTTAAAAGAAATTCAAATATAAAATGCAAAAGGAACAATGAATTTTTACAATTTTCTCACCTCCACAACAAAAAAAAAGGAAATTACATTAACATTAAATTTTTAAAATATCATATGTGACCATCTGATTCTGAACCAAAATTGCTTTAACATAAAATTTTTATATATCATCATAAAATACACTAATTTCATACTATTTTCAATTTGTATCATAAGTTTTGAACTTTAATTTAACAATTTATGCTGTTCTTCAATGATATAAAGTTGGTTGATATTAAATACAATAAAAAATAACTTCCAGAATATTCACATTCAGTTCTTTAAAATAATACGAAATATGTATATAATTATATTCAGAAAATAGACGATACAGAGTCAGAGAATATAGCAAGTTTTATCGAATATTATATGATAATGTTCTGTATGCTATCTTTAATGGTAATAGTATGGAAAGTAGCATAACATTAAATGGAAAATTAACTATATAATAAGTGTCTAGTTTTAGTATTGTAAATATAACATAAATATGTATATGTACACAACATACTATAGATTTTTTTATAAATAATTCTGTTCATATATGAACTTGTCACAAAATGTTTATTACAACCGCAAACGAAAAACAGAGGTCGTCTCTGATGCGGTAACAGAAAAAATTAAAAAGGAAATGTTTTGGATTTTATCCTTGTTTTTATATTTTCATTTTAAATATATATTTTTTATAAACTTTGCATAGTTTGTAGTTTACTAAATGAAAAAAACATTATATTATTTCGCAAAGTATCATTTAAATAGAATGAGTCCTTTTTCGAGGAAATACAATGTTTTTTTTTTTTGTAACCGTACAGTAGTAATGTATTTCGAATTATACTTTTAGCCTGAACTTCTATTTATTTTGATTATAATAATTTAAATTTATGTTATAAACTTAATAATTTCTTTCACAAGTTTTGAATTTTTTATGATTTTTATGGAACCAAAAATTCAGTCATTTTTTAAATATAATTTTAAATTATCTGATACACAGAAGGATCGATCCAAAAATGAGCAGGTAGTTATTGCTAGAGTTTATTAAAAACGTCCTAAACATAATTATATATGCGTTGTGGTTATGCAATCTAAATGATTTCTCAACTGTCTTAGGAATTTACTTTAGACAATTGAAATTTGTATCCGAGAAGATTTAACAAAAAAATACTGCTGCTAAAAAATATATATTCTCTCGTACAGCAGAGCTTTCTCGCTAGCTTGTAGACGAATAATGTTTGTACACTAACTAGTTTGCTTACGGAACACTGTAGCATAAGAAAACATTTTCATATGTGTAAAATTTATGAAGACGAGAAGAAAACAACTGAATACATGCTTTGCGAATGTGGAGTAATTGCTCGTTCTACACTTCATCACCTTGGACAAGGATTCAAAGATTCTCTTGGACTATTGTGAAACCATCCGAAGGATATTTTGTAGTTATGGTATATAAAGATGGTTTTAATCTACAGGACTATATTATAATAGGATTTTAGTGCTCGCGTTGACTAGGAACATTGGAAAGTAGCTTATTGTAATATAACCTAATCCAATCATTTACCAATTCACCTGCTAAACAACGTAATTTAATCATATCTGTTGATAGCTAACATACATATAATACTCTCTATAGAAATTATAAAATATTTTAAAATTTGTGTCACCATAATTCTAATTTCTGAAGTTTAAATGTTTAACATAATAATCTTAAGAAATATTCCAAATTTTCTTAGTAATTGAATTCGTTAATTAGTAATTTACTTAGAGCATTTTTTTTATAAAACTTTCATACAAAATTTTAATAACATAAAAAACATAAAATTTTTTAGAAGCAAAGATAAAACCATCTGTCACCAAGAAAACATGACCTTTCTGTAAAATTATTTCCAGTTTCCTTTTGCTATATATACAAAACATTTTATTAACATCTACCAGATGTTTTTTTTTTGTTCATAACAAAATATTTTAATACCAACAAAAATATAATAACAATTCGTTCATTAATAGTATGAAAGTGGGTGATGACTTTTTTGGCTTCATAAAAATGTAAAATTACAAATAAAACATAAGAAAATCAACAATAAAAAAAACAAAACTTTCATAACATTTTCAGCCGAAATGATATCCAGAAACATCAAAAAGGATCTATACAAGAGAGGAACATCATTGTGACTTTAAACACAAAAAAAAAATGATTTTCAGCTTGTAAAAATGTTGATGGCAAGAGTGAAGAAAGGCTATTTTCTGATGGAATTTTGTAAATGTTTTGTGTATTTACACCATCAACAAAACAGATACTAACAATTTCAAAAAGTCACTAGGACAAGCATATATATGTATATATAAAAAATGTTATCCAGGAAGGACATATATTTTATTGAGGTCATACGAAAACCAAAAAAAAACATTACAAAGAATGAAAAATTATTGTCTAAATGGTGCGAGTCTATGTTTCACACTTGAAATAATACCAAAATAAATTCAATTTAATGTCTTTCCAGAAATGTAATATAATATTAGTAAAGAACTTTTAAATTGTATTTTAATTTATTTGACAATCTGCAATTTATTTTTAAGTGTTTATGATCAAAAATAAAAAATATATTTTTATTTATGTAATAGTTATGAAATTAGATAAAATTTATAAAACAATATTTTTGTTAAATTTACGATCATAATGTATAAAATATTTATTTATTTTGAAATGATTTGTAAAAACTAACTATATACTTTCGTTTCCGATTAATTGAACAGCAGTACAGTCCAGAATGTCAGGTTGGTCTTTTGCCTATCATGTAAAAACTATAGTAATTTCATTTAAATCAGGAGAATTTAACTGAAACAAATACACTTTTATAAATCCTTCTTATCCTAAATCTTTGATATCCGAAAACTTTTTATAAAATTAATAATTTTTCAAAATGTCATGACCAAAATATTTTCCCAGAACGTGAAATTATCACAATTTTTCGAAATTATTGGAAATATTGGATCTGCAGATCTGTATTGTGGTCATAATTATATGGCATTAGACATTACATAGACAAATTTATGAAAATTACATATTTATATTTAATTCTATATTTCGAAGAAGTGAAAATTATTGTTAAATTGACACTCCAGAGTCTTAAAATTTATAAATTTTTCAGTTGAAATAGTTCCATTATAAAAAACGTTAGAAAAGTCAATTTATATTATTACAACTTACAACCAATTTGGCGCCAACATAAATTAGAATATTTTGTAACCTAAAACTTCATATTAATAATTTTCATCCATTTTCATTTTTATTTTTTTGATAAAATAATAAATATCCAGTAAAAGTTTTTACTAAAGTAATAATTATAACAAAAATAATTTATTGAATTTTTATAACATTAACACTTACATAAAAATTCAATTTTATTTTATGAATTTTTATTTTTTCTTGGCACAAATAATTTATGTTAAAATTGCATTTAGTTTTGAAAAGATTTTTACATTCGCAATAAAAATTCATTTAGTTTTAAGAAAATATTTATTATTAAAGTTATACTAAGAAATCATTTAAACTTTAATGACCTATAGGATAATATTTAATCATAATTTCTGTAATACTATATGATATTATAGTATACCTCTCTGGCTTAGTAGATTATTTTCATGTTATGTAATTTAAAGCTTAACTCAAATTACAATTTATTGTTTAACAAACTGTACTAAAAATAAATTATTTATATTAATTACATATTAATATTATAATTAAATTTTATAGCTTTACAAAATTAACTACTGCCGGAAATTATATTACAACTTTTGGACTATATTGACTCTACTATGTTGATTAAAGTCCTTACAAATGGTTAAAAGGTTACTACTGGTCACATTTTCCTTAAGAAACATATGGTCGAATTTGACAGAAATTTCCATCTGTAGTAGCTGAAAAGAAGAGTACGAATCTTTGGAGCATATTTTGTGCCACTGTCCCTCCTTGCATTGTAGAAGACTTAAATACTTTAAAATGTTTATGGGAATTCTGCGTAGGAAACAGGTAAAGTAAAGACTGCCAGTCTCATTTGTGTTCATAAGAAAAGTTACATGGATTGATGTATTGTAGTTGTACATAGTTTTCGACTGGTGGAAAATCTAACCAAAGTAAATTCGGTAGCCATTTTTTAACATCTTCACAAATATACGAAACAAACCAACACAAAAAGAAACAAATAAATCTTTACTAAGCAATATTTTTGTAATTAATTAAATATGAAAAAAATAAATATATTTTATTAATGCTTTGAACATCATTTTACCCTGATTCATTAAATACCAATTCATTAATCTCTCTTAAATATCTTATTTGTTATATAATAATTTTCCAACTAAATTACTATAACTTTCCTAATATTTATTTGGTATATGAAAATTATACTTAATTTGTATTTCGAATTTTGTAAAGAATTTCCAAATGCAATAATTTTCTTTTTACACATTCTACAATTTTTTACTAATTTCACTAAATATTCTTCTATTTTCAATAGAATTTTCTTCAAATTTGTCTAGTAAACTAAATTCTTTTATTATATTACAAAAAAACGATGCCTTAAAACTTTCATAACTATACTAATATAATATAAAGAAAAGTTTAATGTGAAAACGTTGTTGAATCATTGATTTTCAAAAGAAAACTGTTGCATTACCGGATACCAAAAAAAAATGAGATTATAAATTTATATTGAACATTGAATTTGGTCGATTTTCTTCAAAAAATATAATTTAATCGGATTTTATCTTAATCTATATTACTTTAATATTTGTTTGTGTATGAAATTTTATATTTTTTTTTATTTATTTTTTACCAATTCAAGCTAAATCAAGAATGAAATTCCCAAAAGTAATTGCTTTTAAATAGGATTTATGATCAAATTTTATATTTATACATTTTATACTAATACATAATAAAATAAAAAGGAAATTTTTTTATTTTAATTTAAAATAAAATTTGATTGAACATTTTAATTTGTATATTTTGTAAAAGGGAAAATTTAAGAAACGATATAAAAAAAATGTTAATTAATTTATTTTGTTTATTAAATGTAAAAATCTAATGAGTTTTATGAAATTGCAATTATTAAAATATGAAAAATAATTGATATTTTGTATGTAGATATGAATCTGAGTTCTAATAGTAATTTAACCGGCGAATAATTAATACCAAGTTTAACAATTTGTTTTAAATAATAATAAGTGGAAAGCTTTCAGTAAAATCTGAGCTAACAGCATTAAAAACAATATGCTATGAGATAGCATACAGTTTCTGAAAGTGAAAAAGGCTGAAGTAATCGAAAGCCCTTCGAATTCGACAAGAAAAATGGTAGTTGGTAACGGTCGTTATAGTCCTGGATCAATAAGCTTCTATTTAATATCTGAGCTAAACAAAAATTTCATACAAAAAGTGAAATCGACCACTCCGAACTATTTGAGAGAAGTACGAAAAGTTGAACTAATCAAATTTTACATTCCAGATTCATCTATAAGAAATTGAATAGGAATAATACTAGCGATCATTAATAATGTCTGAGATAGACACAAATTTTATTGAAAGAAAAAAGAGATTTCCTCTGAACAAATAATATGAAACAGCTGCGAAAAGTTGAAGCTCTGATCTTGGATTAATGCAAAAGGGAATTAAAGAACCCTTCGAAATTCAATAGAAATAATATTAAAGAATACTGGACAGTTAAGAAAGCATCTAAAAACAAAAATATTTGGGACTGATGCATAATGAGTAACAAACCCCGAAATATATTCTTATATATTGTGCAACAGTAATGTTGAACTGCATATATATCTATTAATATGTATTCCAGACAAATTGTATGGCCAATACCGGCTTTATTTAAATACTATATTACAATTGACCGAAAGATTTCAGAATAATATTTGAAAAATCTTCTGGTTGTCACTATTTCAAATGAAAACTAACTATAAATAATGTTTTATCTCAAGAA
Source organism: Rhamphomyia laevipes (assembly GCA_963920725.1). NCBI lineage: Eukaryota > Metazoa > Arthropoda > Insecta > Diptera > Empididae > Rhamphomyia > Rhamphomyia laevipes. The sequence goes on along the minus strand of OY987258.1, from coordinate 37,567,400 downwards.
TGAATGATGAATTCTTTAAAAGCTTAATAAAAATAAATATAATTTAGGATTATATATTAAAAGTAAAAAAAAAAAATCAGCTATAAAACCAGTCATATTTTTAGCTTTATTTGCTATCTTTAGCATAAGAAAACATTTTTATTCTTGCTCCTTTTTATTATAGTTGACACTTTAAGTGTTGAAACAGTGAAAAATGAGTAATATCACCATATACTATATAGGATCATTCCATTTATTTGGATATAATATGAACCAATTCTAATGTTTTTCTTCTTAACATATTTTTCGATATTTTTTTTATGTTGTGTTTGTTTGTTTTAAAATGGTGTATAGCTTTACCACCAGCAAAAACCATATAATATTTCCTTATACCGAACAAAAAAAACAACAACAACATAAATATTTCAAGATTTTGTGGTACTCTTAGCTATATAGTAACTGGGTAAGTTGTATGTATTATTCATATGAGTGGTGAACTTTGAAATTTCTTATAATAGCTAAGCCAAAATATAAATAAAAAAAAAATCTGATCTTAAACTATTTTCACATACATAACAATTTGTTGTATAATATATAGTAATATTTATATGTATGTATAGTATCTATATATGTGTCTGTATTTATTTATTTAATTTATATTCGTTTTCGTTTTAAGGATATTTTTTTTAGGATACTATTGTTTTCCATTTTTTTTGTTTTTTTAAAACGATGTAATGTAGCGAATATGAAATTTATTTGCAAAAAAAAAAATATATCATGACACAAACTAATATTATATAAAAATACAATAAAAAAAGTTAAATTTTATAATATGAAAATAAGTTTAGCAAGCGAAGCACGTCTCAGGAAATGAATTTGGCGTCTATCTATTTTTGTTGTTGTTGTTAGTATTGAAATATTTTCTCCCCCGAAAAGTTTATATAAAAAAAAATCGGAAACAAAAATAGTGAAAAAAAGGACATGAATTTGTTTTTTTGTTTTTAATATCAATTTTCTTTAGGTATATATGAATGTGAGACTCTGCAATAGATACACTATTTAAAGGTTTTTCTATATTATCATTTATTTTATTATATAATTTATTTTTTATATTCGTTTATATAATTTTTTTTACAAAATGAGGTTCGTATAATCGGTTTACATTTGATCCGCAAATCAATTTCGTCATCAGTCAAAAAGTTAAAAATTGTATTTTAAATTTAAATGGTTTTCGTCTGATAAAAGATAAAATTAGTCAGTCCTGATAAAATACAAATATGAAATTATATGGAATCAGTTACTGTACACCGTAAAAGTTGGATTTATGTGTCCTATGCCGACGTCGATACGGCTTTATTACGACGGAATGTATTTTTTTTTTTTGGTTTTAAGACATAGATGGCTTCTTTCCCCCATGATTTGAAGCCTTATAAAAAGCTCGTTGTACTCTCCAGTATTCCTTATTTAAGCGTGTCGAACCATACTAGTTGGTATTGGACAATATTAATCCAGCTCCAGTAAAGAATATGGAAATCGCTTTGTTAATTTAAAAAAAAACCCTTGTATTTATATTATAGCATTCGGTATGTCCAAGAATAGCTTTGTATTTGTTAATAATAATTTTGTTTGTATCAGAAAAATCTTGATGTATAATTCTTATGACAAACAAGACATCACATATTAATAACATTACAGAGCATATAAATCAGTATTTACAATAATGAATTAATACGTCATATAAACTACATAACCATAATCTTTATCAATTCATCATGATCAAAGCCAGATTGATTTATAATCATATTTTTATTCCTTTGTAGATTAAATTGTCGAAATTTACATTTTTATAAGGTGTAAAATTTCAATAGTACAAAAATAAAATTGTATATTTAGAAACACAATGATAACTTTATTATAATATTAAAGGATTATTGCTGGAATATCAATATCAAAGTGAATATTAAATAAAAATATTTTTTTTTTTAAAATAACATCATTAATTTTATACATTTCCTTAATTGGTTTTGGTTACTTATGGTAAGTAGATATAAACGATGATTTCAGTGTCGATGAAATAATTTTATACGACAATCTAATTAGACGGAGGATAATATGAAAACATATTAAAAATGTAGCACAATAATAACGAGCAACAGTGAAAGTCAACTAAATGGAAATACAAGCCGACTAAATGGAATATCAATATTTTTATAACTTATGTATATAAAGTAATGTAAATAAATATTAGTTATTTTATATATACAGTAAACAAATAAAAAAGGAGCGAATTCATAAGAAAAACGGCATTATAGAGCCATGATAGATGATTATATAGTTTCTAAATGGAAAGTCATTCAAGTTGAAAAATAGTCTTGAAAATAATTTATTTAGAAGTCAGAACTATAAAAATTCGTATTATGTTTAAAATATACCTAAAGAAAAGTTTCAGTTTGGTGCATGGAAGTTTCGCAACGAAAAATATATTTAAAAAAAATTAAAAGCATATTCAGAACATCATCAAAAATTAAGGAAGCCTTTTAAATAGATATATAAGTATAAAAATATATTAAATACAATTGTACAAACAAACTTAAAGCGAAAACGATTAATCCATAAAATAATTTTTAACGTAAAATAATAGTACTTTTTAGTAATTAATGACGTATGTCTCTGAATTGCTTATTTATATCTCTGAATTGTATATCGGTTTCATTTGTCAACTTATATTTAATATTTTACTAATTACAAACTTTAAAACGCTTAGAACAATTAAGCATTACAAAAATTCTGTAAATCGTTTTGAATTATTACGAACTCTGAAATCGAATTTTAACAAGTATTACAAAAATTGACTATACGTATTCCTTATAAAGTATGAATACAAAAAAAAATCTTATCTAAAATCAAATAATATTTTGGATAACTCCTATAAGTTGATTCACATTCTGCTATCTACAAAAATTTTAAATTTTAAATGTACATATAGAAAGTGATCTCAATATTTGAAAAATCAGTTGTGTAAGTTAAGAAATGAATTTCAACGAAACTAAAATTTCTGAACCATATAGCTAATCTATACAGGATGGAATTCTGTATTACAAAACTCGAAATACTCAAAAATCAATTAATAATTAAAAATAGAAATATTTCCTTTTTGACACTTAAAGACTTGTAGTTATAATTTAAAATCATTATGTTACATTTCGTTATTTTATTACTCGAAATATATTTTTTTGGGGACTTGTAAGCTGTTTTGGTTGTATAAGCTGTCAATATGAAAAACGATTGCAAAATTTTTATTAAGAAAAATATTGAAAAGTATATTTTAAAATTATTTGAGTTAACATATAATTATATGTAGTTAGTGCACCATATTCACTTTTTAGAACTAACAAATTTAATTTTAATCTAAGATATTCTAAATATAATATTAAGTAAATTTCTCTCAAAATTCAGAATTTTAAATAAATTTCAACTTTATTGCTATTTTTGAATTCCTTTAATACAAATAATTCAATTAGAATTATTTAAAATTATATTTAAAATAATACTTATTTAATTTATTTACAATTTAAGTTTTGTTGGTGGTTAAATATTAAATAATTATTCAGAAAATATAAATAATATTCAGTAAATTATACAATTTTTGGTAATTACACATCAAAGCTAAATGAAAAGTTAGAGAAACAATAAGAATTTAAAAATAATTATATAAAATGGTTTTGTCATTCATGGTGGCTATATAATTATACATATAACATTCAATTTAGAACAGGAAATTTTTTTATTAATAGAATATTTCCTTAACATTGGAATTTCTATTCACCCCAAATATTCAATTCACCCTAAGAAAATTTTATAATATCCTTAAAATTGATTTTCTATTCTACACATTTTATTGGTGGTCCTTTAATTAGTCTGACATTTTGTACAACATTTATGACACTTGTTCTTATTTTCCCAATTACACAAATAGAAGAATGAAAGAAAATTCAATTTCAAATGTACAAAGAAAATATATATAATTTGTTTGTTACAACAATTCCGTATATAATTCACTATTCCGGAGTTTCGTTTAATTACAGACACCAAAGCGTAAATTGTTATCAGGTTGAGTGGATATAATTTACAAAATGATACAAAATATTTTGTTATTTTATTTCATATAATTATTTGTAGAAGAAATATCAGTTGCCCTATAAAACCCCCATTCAATGCATATGATATATAATTTTCTACAGGCTTAACGATAATGTTGATTTAATATCCTTTAACGCTCAAGAACACTTATATATGCGAAACAATTTATATTCCTAAATTATATGTTTTTTTAATGGAGTAGTCTTGGGGTTACAAAATTGTATTTTTTTTCTTTCTTATTTCATTTTTACCCATAAATTGTTACATAATATCTATTGGTTGTATATATGTATCTCTGGTATGGTAATAAAAACCGAATTACAGATGTTTTTGCCTTTGAAAAGAATTATTCTTTATTTCATTATCCTATAAATAATTGGATTGATTTGTGCGGAAATGTATAAACATAATCGTTTTTCCGTTTATATACGCTTTGCAAAATAGGAAATAATATTTTCATTATAGACTTCAATAAATTATTGTAGATTATATAGGACAATCAAATTTTTTTGTAAAATGGAAATTAATTTTGTATTATGCTGAATAATTTTTGTGTATCCTTGAAAACACTCTTGTACTTAAAATTTGATTTACAATAATAAAAGACAAAACAAATAAAAATAATTTTCGAGGATTCAGAATTAATTATTAATTTTTCCGAAGAGTTATAAGCTATAACTATGCAGTACAGAAATGTAAAAAAAAAAACATTTCTACTTCCCGCTGCAAATTGTTATCTGATGAAATAGCAAGCACCGCTTTTTGTGACATATGCCCGTAAAATTTAAATCCTGTCATGTTCTGTTTGCTGATCATGTTTCTATGTATCTGCCAACTTCTTTATGCTCCTTAATTTAAATATGGCTCTATATCAAATATTCCGAATTATACATCCTTGAAACCTTTAACAAACTCCGATTTTAAACTACCCCTAACTTAGCAGCTTTTTTTATGTTTTTAATTAATATGAACATCAAAAAGGATAATGGACTACAAAAAGAACGAAATTATTTAACCAGCTTCCGAAATATATTAAAAGAAAAAAAAGAGAAGATAAAAGAAAAGCATAAAGCGAACATAAAATTGCTGAAGGGGTTGTGGTTTTGATTCTCATAAATACAAAATATACGATATTTAAACAGGAAATATGTAAAAAAAAATCTTTAAATTTTCCGCCTGTAATTAATTAAATACGAATTTTCTGTGCTAGCTTTTAATTAAGGTATTTTCTTTGAGGCGTTCTTGTTTTTGGAGATATTTTTTATTTACTTGGGAAATTTCAATATAAATTTATTTTTAGATTTTTTTTTTTTTTTTTTGGTACATTTCCGCAAAACCTTTTAAATTTTAATAAATAAATTGATTATTTATAAAAAAAATTTTTATTTATTTTTAAAAAGTCAAATTATTGATTTTCTGATACCAATTCCGAAATTTATGTATTTTTGTTAATTTTCTAATTCGTTATGATTCGAAATACGTGAAATATTTTGAATTTCATTTTTTTTTATTTTACTTTGTTAAATTTAAAATTAGTGATAAAAATTTATATTATATTTAATTTACATGATTAATAGAAAAAGGTAAATTAAATGTTGCCTAGAAATTTACATTTAATTAGTAATTAATATTTGATGAAATGTTAAATAAGATAATTTCGAAATAATTTCACAATTATTTGAATATTCTATTTAACAATCATTAGTAAAAGGTTTTAATTTTTTTTTAAAATAATATATTAAATAATTTACTTGATGAATATACAATTCTTTCATAATTATTCATTAGTTATAATTATAATTAACATACACTATACAATACTATACGTTCTCGATAGAATGAACAAATGTGTTAAAATAAATAAATCGGTATGGTAAATATAAAGTTTTTACATTGACTATTAAGTGTACTAAAAACTATTAAAAAGTAGCAACTACATAATAATACGACTACAAAATTACGTCTATCCCTTCGTGTTCATATTAACAAAATCTACACATTACATAACGATTCGTAAACTACTCCTATTATAAATGCTATACCAACCAGCTTAAACTATGGCTACTATAACAAAATTGGTTAGAATGGTTCGCGCACAAAGCTGTTCTGTAACCCCAACGCTAAACAAACGAGAAATATTCTGAATATGACCAAACCTATGCACAGACTGTACACAGGACATATAGTCACGGGGCATTTCGTATTGGGGTACAGCGGACCGTATGGTTTAGGTGCGAGGTTTGGCTGCTTCCATTCCCCCTTCTCAAACCAACCAACCAGCTCATTGTACTTTTTAAAATCCTTAGTTCACTAAGCCAACTGCTTTCTCGAAAATGCCTTACTTCGCATCATCGATTTTTTGGATTATCTATTAGGTCACTCAGAGAATATGAACTAAAACCTTAAATACTCAGTATTAACTAAATACTGAGAGTGTACTGTACAAATTATTATATACTATATAATTTCATATTCAATTTTCAATATGACAAATGATAGTAAAGGACATGTGATATTAAATTCTTGGCATATTTATTCATTTTGAAAATATATAAATTAAAAAAAGAAAACTTTACAAATATTTGGTATTAAAATGTGAAAAATGAATGAAAAAAAACCTTTCAAATTATTATTCAATCTAAATGAAACATATTGTCGGAAAGAGGAAAAATTCTTATCATCAATATATCGTCACCCCAGTGTCCAGTCCCATTTTGTACAATTTGAATTTATCGGGAATGCGGGTTTACAAGTTTAATAGCAAAAAAATAAATAATTATTATTTATCTTAAATTTAATTCTGAATATTAAAACATATAATTGAATATTATCTTCAATTACGTATAACTTGTAACTCTGCATAAAGATCAATTTTATTCTACATTTAAAAATATTGCAATCAGGATGGCATAATTGAACATATTCACAAAATAATATTTAGTCTTTGATAATATTTACTTAGTTAACAATTTTTGTATTCAATTGAACATCTTCAGTTCAGTGTATGATATTCACCAACATATAAATAAATGTTCAAATCACACATTGAACATAAAAATTATGCTTAAGGATTATTGAAAATGATTTTACAAATTTTCACATTAACAAAATACAATTATATAAATATTGAATTTATGCTTGTGTTATTCAAATGCAGATATTGACTAAATAAACAATAATTCAATTTCGACCATTCTATTGAACAAAGTAGAATTATGGTGACGATATATATACATGTGGTGGGTATGAATAGCATCAGCGATTCTAAAAAAAAAAAAATATATCCTGAATTGTTGATGTTGATTGATTAATGCAGATGGAAATTCGAATAGAAAAAAGAAACGAACTGTAACAATAATATTAATGTTCTTTTAGCCGCAATTTTAGAATAAAAGTTTATATTCGCTATTAGTTTGATAGTTTGATTTTAGTTTGATTTTTTATGCCATTAAAATATCATAAAACTTATAATGATTTTATAAGATTGATTTAAAATTACTTATCAGCACTATAAATTATTATTTATTATTAAAGAATATATTTAATGGCTGAAATCTTTTATAATTAATATCTTATGCATATACGGATCCTTATATTAGCAACGCTTTACTCATCGGTGCCGGTCTTCTTTTAGAAATGTAAATTTTAACATATTCAATTTTAAATCTATCGAAAATCTTGGTATGTTCCATTATTCCATATTTTAAGATAACATTAATTTATTATCAGACGGTGCTAATATAAATAAAAATAGCATCCGCTAGATGACAGAGTTCTAGCCATATTTATTAAAATAATTAGTTTATAATAAAAATTTGTATAATTTAAAATATAAAATGTTCAACAAAACCTGGTGGTATATAAGCAGGATGTAATTCAAGATACGATCCACTAGGACGAAATGTCTCACTTTATTTTGAACTTTAAAATGAATATTAACAATCATGAACAATCGGAACTGAAAAAATCACATTTATCTGAAATTATTGCGAAATAGTTTCTGCTACTATTATAAAGGCTTTTATTCCTATAATAAATCTCATTTAAAAGAAATTTACATCCTCCCAAACAAAACCAAATAACACTTTCTACAAATTTCCACAAATTTATTCAAATTATACAATTTTATTGAAATCTGTTTTTATTATGCACAAAAAAAGAAATCTAAGACAATTTTCCATATAAAGTTTATCTTTCTTAATTGTTTTCAGGACAAAGTTTTTCAAAAGTTTCACAATTTTCTACATTTAAAAGTGAATATAATTTTTTTTTTGTGTACGATTCTTACACTTGGATTTTATCTCCCGACTGTTCTAATATTTAAATCTTGATTTTGTCTTTTGAAAAAGTAATTCGTATTAACCACATATAATTTATGTAATTATTTACATGAGTATCTTTTTAAATAAAAAGTTCTAAGATAGCTCAAAAAAAAAAAAAACAATTTTTAATTTTGTTTTTTTCTTTTGTTTTACACCAGTGACAAAGAATTTAAATGCAGTTTTTCTCCTCAAGAAAAATATTACATTTTGTTAATTAGTAAAGTAATGTTACATAAAAAACAGTAAAGCTGTTTTTAATTACCCCATGTAATAAAATCAGCATAAACATTTTTCTATATAAATGTACTACGAGCCAGGATAATTATAGTTGTATATTTTTTGATATTTGACATGATAGAACAAATTAAGAAGATTATTGGCAAAATATAGGGTAGAGTACTAAAGTTGCTCGCAAAAGAAATGTGGTTAATTTCGAATTAGTTTTACTTTTGGTTTTTTTTTTTTTTAATTAATTAGCTATTCTTAAAATTTTGAAAATATTTAGAGTTGATAATCCAGATCGATTCAAGTTGGTTCAGTTATGAGCTTCAAATTCTGTGTTTTTTTTTTTGTGCGGGAGTGACACAAATTGCAATGGTCCGCGTCGATTGATAATTTTACTGCTTGTTGAAAGATTTCTAAGTTTTTGGTACAGATTAGCCAACGTCCTCCAATATACATCCAATAGAGAAATTGCTGCAACTAATGGTAAACTATCTTCAGTCATTTCTAATGCCATTTGTTTTCTATGTTGCAGCTGTTTGTGCCAACACTTCTTTTGGTGACAAATACCTTGCATTTCTGGCCATCAAAGTCCCTCTTTTTTTTTTAAATAGTATCAAAGATAACTAAAACCGTCCAATATTTCAGTAATACCTGACGGCAATAAATAATGTGTTAGGAAAATTTTATATTCTGCACTAACTAAGAAGTCAATAAAGAAAAATTAATATAACTGAATTATTCACATATCTTTTAGTAGCACAATTGATGCTCCACCCTATATTTTATTAGAAGGGAAAAAATTAAATATTCCAAATTTAACAAATATTCTTGGTATTTAAAGATTAAATTTCGATCCGAATACTTTTCTAAGTAGCAATATAAATAAGAGTTTAATTAAAGAATAAAATTAATTAATGAGAAATTCATCAAAATTATAATTTATAAGTTGTCAATTCCAATGCCAGCCCAATGAAATAAATTAATTCGAAACATTTTTAAAGACATATTTAATTAGTTATTTGAACATATAATTTAAAATAATTTCAATCCACATTAAACATTAAATACGTAACTTCCATTAGATTTACTGTCATGAAAAAAGTTTATCGGTATGGAAATTATTTTTTTTGTCTCACAATTTCTATGAAATCTAAGATTCCTGATGAAATGTTGGATAACTAAATAAGGACACTATTCTCATATACAATGAAAAATTAAATGATATTTCCCTCTATCGGAAATTTTATTAACCGAATGAAATTTATAAAATTCAGTTTGTTTTTTTTGATCCACTTTTTAACCTTTATTTCAGCATTTCATTTTTATCATATTTGAATTAGAACATTTTAAACCTACCACAATATAATTTAGAGCTAAAATTTGATTCATTGTAAGTTTGTAAGCATAACTATAGATGAAATTATATTGAATGTACTGGAAGGTTTATATTGAATGTACTGGAAGGTGTTTTATGTCAAATATTAATTACAAAATAAACAACTAAATTTACTACAATAATTAAATGAATGGGTCGCAGTCGCAGCACCTACTTTAAGGAACCCTCACATAAACTTTATCTCTTACCATCACAAATCAATAAATTTAACATTTTATATTATTTATAATAATATAAAATAAAAAAAATAAAGTTAAATTTATTTTAAACACGTAATTTTGACTTAAACACTTAAAATCTTATTTAATAATTTCGTAAAATTTATATAGTATCGTAAGATTTTCATTCTGGAAAAGTATATAAAAATAAATATATTTTGTAAAAAATGAAAATAACTTCATTTCCGTTCTCAGCTTTTTTACGATGCTGTATATACAACAAAAAAAAAATATACAAAGTATTTTCCAATAAACCAATTTTATTACTCTTACATTCTAAATTTATACTTTTGCGTTCGCATTTGCAAAAAATATGTAAAAAATAAAAAAAAAAAAAATTTAAAAAAGAAAATCGAAGAAAATATTTATGCTACAAAAAAAACATACATCAAATTCAAACAAAATTTCCGTTTATTTTCATATAGAAGCATAGAAAACAAGGATATACACAACAAAATTATTGGATAATATTAGCACATTTATTAGATAGTATAAAAAATTTATAAACTTCCAGTTTTCTTCATTATTCCAACTGTCCTTTGTAATCGAACATGAAAAAGGATTAAGTCGAAATCAAAGATATGAAAAGATAACATGCTGTACTGCAGAGACTGATGCCGTTCGCGCATCGGCATATGATGTGAAGACGAAAAGGAATAATTAGAGCATATCTGTAATTGTTCTTCAATGCAACACAGAAGTTTACGGATTAGAGAGGCACGTGAGAAGAGGATTGCTAATTGGACAACATTTAAATATGTGGAATGGTTCGATGTATAATAAGAATAAAAATTTTGGTGCCAACGATAGGACAACGTGTCTGTAAATGACATTAGTATGAAGATTCATAGATTCCCTTTTTCCTACGATTTTTATCTGCTGAACAAAACCCTTACTATCTTGATTTGTATCATTGTATCCAATTTTTTTTATATTCTATATTTATAAGTTGGTATTAAATTTTTTGTATACCCAGTTTTTTCTGTTGAGGCTTTATAAAACAATTTTTAAACAACTGGATGAAGGGGTTAAAGTGCGATTGATAATAAAATAGAAGGAAAAAACAAAAAAATTGATTGAATATTTTCTTTCTAGGGGCGACGACTTTCACATTTATCAAATTTGTTTGTTTTTATTTTTCATTTTTATAGATTTTTTGCTGACTTTTGGTTCGTTACTTAATATTTACTCTCGTTTTATTGAAAATTATTTTTGAGTTTTTTCCGGTTTTTCCTTTTTTTTTTTGTATCGATATAAATTATTGTTAAAATATAATAATAAGAGGGTGTATATTTAAGTGAATTGTTACAGAGTACTGTAAAAATAAACGTATAAAATATACGGACTCATATTTATATAAAATATTTGTAATATTCAAAATAATAAAATAAATTAATAAAAACATTTAATCTACAACTAATTAAATAGATTTAATTTTACATATAACAGGAAACTGAATTTATATGATGAAATCCATTGGACAAATAATTTTCCAGCTTACAGAAACATCAGAAATCCTTTATTAAAATTTACTTAAATGTGTTAAATAAAGTAAGTCAGGAACACAATTTGTGGGACTCAGATATGTAGTAATTTATATTGTGAACCTTTTCCCCTAAGCCGAACAATCCAAAGCTCAGTCTCAATAATGTTCATTTATAAGTTTTTGTTTGGATGAATTTAAATTGGCTGTAATTGACTGAATTTGAATTTATGCTATTTAAATAATAAATGATAAAAATGTTTCATTTTTCCAGGTTGTAATTATACATGGACTGTCAAAATTTTAATGAAAATCCTTGAGCTAAATATATAACGCAGCTCTGACAGTACTAAAAGTATAAATCAATTTTAAAATTAATCAATTTTAAAATTAATAGTATGTACGTAAATAATTAAAATTATTATAAATTATCTATTAAAAAATCTGCCATCATTGAATTGCCAATTTGAATATTTCATTTTTATTTTCCGTGTGTTACGTTCGTTCATTTTTCTCTAAGGCATTAAAACAAAAATTTAATTTTTAATTTAACCTGTCATCTAATAAGGATAATGATTTCAATCTAAACCTTTTTATTTTTATTTTTATTTATACAAAAACATCAAATTCTACTTTTCATATCGAGAGATTATTTTTATAGAAATTAACCAAAAGTAAACATGAATTTAGAGGGAAGAAAAACAATCTCAACACAAGGATATTATCACAACAACAACAAAAAATTTGAAAACTTTTTAAAAACTTTTTTTTTTGTATTTATTTAAACAAAAAATAAAAACAAAAGAATTCCATTAATGCATTAAAGAAAGGGTCCTTTTTTTTTACTATGATGGTATCACAAAAAACATCCTTCTCTCACTGAACCAAAAAAAAAAAATATCATTTATTTTCCTTATAACAAAAAAAAAAGTTTAGTGGTTTTTTAAAGGTGTTTGTGATTATTGTAAATTTACCGAAGGGATTTTACGTATATATACTAAAAGAAACAAATTTCGGGGTACTAAAAAAAAATTCAATGATGAGTTAGCAGAAGTTGATGAAAAGCACACGGTAAAACTTTATTGCTTAGCAAACACTTTTTTTTTTTTTTTTGCTAATGATTCGACAAGTTTTTAAGAACATTACATTTACTTCTTGCTTCTTGTTAATATACTTCATTTTCATCTAATAACGTATACACATTCAATTTTCAATTCATATAGTCCTTATAAAAAAAACGCCCCATTTAAATCCGTTTTTAGAAATCCTTAGAATGTTTATGTGGTAAAAATTACGGGTAAATAAATGAAAATTTTTCATTTTTAATTACAGAATGAATGCGTTTATTATTAATACACGTACAATTCATCCTTATACGAAAATAATGTATTATATACATACCAAAAATTTCAGTTCCTAAAGCTTAAATTTTTCGGATTAATTACATGAAGCCATTAATGTATAGGAGTTGCTAGTTTAAATCATTTTGCATTAGGAGGTGATGTTTTAAAAGCAAATATTTTAATTAATAGTAAAATTATTGCTATTTTGTGATTCTTTGATAGTGTCAACAGAAATTTATCACAAGTCGCAACAATTCTGTATATTTCATGTTGTGCAGTAAATAAGTAAAATACAAACTTAATTACTATCTACACAGTACACACGTGTCGATTTAAGAATTATCCTTTTAATAACTTAATGGAAAATAAATTAAATATATTTTTAAATGATATTTTTGTGTTTAGTTACATTAAATACTAGAGTTTTGTGAGATGTAGTTAAAAATATGAAGAATAATACAAGATGATATTTATTTGCAGTGGCCTGTTACATTGTTGATTACTGTTGAAGATATGTACACTTTAACTTTTCTGTTGAAATAATTTTATCATAAATGCTTCAAGCTTTTAAAATGAAGTGCACATTTCGTCGACTCAGTATTGATTTGTCGTATACGCCAAATTGACCATTTTAAGCTAATAAGTGATATATATGATTTTAGATATCCTCTTTCTATTTCTGCTATCCATTTTTTAATATTTACAACGATTATGGAGATAACGGATATCACTTTTGTCGTATATACCTAAAAAATATGTATTTTAAAATTTATTTGTCGTACATCCCAATACAACAAAAATAGCATACATATAAAAAAAATCTTGTCGTATGTAACGAGTTGAATCCAATTATTAAAATTTTGCAATAGTTTTTATATGATTCCTTCAAATACAAAACATTTCTTTGTGGAGTTAATCAGGATAACTTTTTTTACATTTTCATTTTCGATAACATTTTCATGTTGTATTACAGTACGTGTATGAACAAAAAAAAAATTGTTCGTAAGTTTGCGTATACGTATTCGATAAGGTAAAGTAGGCAATTTAATAGAACCAAGAAATCAAATTACTTCTGATACAAAAAATAGAAGATTGTATTGCACCATTTTTTTCTGTGATCATCTTAACATTAAAATGCATTTTCCAGAGTTCGTCAAACTGATACCATACGATAAACCAATACCGGCCGCCGTTTTACTATTATGTTAAATAAGAATTTGAAAAAGAAATAGGACAGAGATCGACATACAAACAAAAAATTCTAAACATATGTACTATAAAATTATAACCTAAATAAAATTCAAATTAAAAATATTTCTGACAAAAAATATTATGTTCATTAGATATGAAAATAAAAATTATATTTACATACCTGGTATCACAATTATCAGCAAACATAAAATTACAAAATGTAAATAAATCTTGCCCCTTGAGTACAACATTTTACTTTAATTTTTCAGCTTCTTTTTGTTTTTGTATCTGTTGTTAGTTCGGTTTACATAATAATTTTTCACCTTGTTCTGAATAAATTTGAATCAAAAAAATTTTTATTTATATTTTTCTTAATTCAGATTAGAATTTTATTTATTTTTCCACACATTTTTTATTTTGGCTTTTGTAATCTCTGGAAAATCTAAGCGAAATTCTTGAATTCCAATTTCAGTTCTTTTTTCGTGGACATATTTTCAAAACAAAAACAAAAAATAAAGAAAATTCGAAATTACAAACACCGGAACAACAAAAAGGAAACACTTTTTTTATTGTGTTACAAACTATAAGGACGAAAAAAATAATTGCATTTATTTTTTATATACAAAATCTAAAGGATTTTTCATATTTTAATAATTTTTTTTATATTAATATGCAATTTTTCAATATATTTTTTATAAGTTTTTTACTTTTCTATATAAATTTTAATTTTTTTTATTTATTTTTGTGGCATTATTCTTTTGAAATTTTCCCAAAAAACAGGTGTGAAAGTAATTTATTTTATGTACCAGAGAATAAGAAAAATTAGTTGAAAAGTTTTTTTCTTAAAACAATAAAAATTGGTGCCAAAAACATGTACAGAACGAAAGGTACTTCGGTACTTGTAAATTAGTTTTTATTATTTTTATGTCGAATATTTTTTAAAATTTTGTATAATATTTGCTGGTTTTACCATCGTAAATAATTTCATTTTGGTAACATTTATTTAAAATGAAATATATTTTTTTCTAAAGTGGATTCTTAAAATAAAAAATAAAATTAAAGCAATTTTGTAGACAGATGATGTTAATTTTTATATAGCAATCTGTAAAGAAATTTTAAAAGAAAATTTTATATATAAAAAAATTAGTTTTATTTGTTTTTCGTTGAATTATAGTATAATTAATTATAAAAAATATTTAATTATTTTTTTGTTATACAGAAAATTTAATATTTTTTATTTATTACAATGGCGCTACAGCCCATATCGAGTTTGGACTCCTCCAAGAGGTTTCTTAACATTTTATTGAAATTTGGACCTACTCATTTTATATGGATTCCGAACCGTAACTTTCTTTATAGCGAAGGAACATTTTAATTACAACAAGCTTTTAATAGTGAAACATTTGTCTCAAAATCACAATTATAGTTTTGCAAATTTTATTATTGGTACTAAAGCTTAGTCGACTAAGAGCGACATTTATATGTCTCAGTAATGTATCACAGCATAGCACACACCACTGTAACACTTTAAATTTTTCATTTAAAGATTGGATTTTATTAAATTATTTTATTTTACTTTATTAATTTAAATTTAATACCAACTTATAAAATATATTTCAAAATTTGGAGTTTACAGAAATGTCCTCGTAACTTTAAAAATTGCATTCAAAATTTCTAGAGATTAGAAGGCAATGTGACATAAGGTCATAATCAATGCGACATAAAGCGATAATAGTGAAATTTTTATGATATAAATAGCGATACTTAACAAATTCCTACTTAAGTCAATTCACAATATCGCCAATATAATTTTTGTTTAAAGTTTTTGTTCTTCCAAATTACCGATTTTCTACAATCACTGAATTATTATTAGTTGCTATATTAAATTATGCAAATCCCGCATCGTAAATCATTTAATTATAATATTTGATTATCAAACCGACGGAATGAATGCAACAGGACTGCTTCTGTTTGGCAACTGTTGATTTTACAGTCAGTTAACAGAGTATAAAAATATATCTTGCACCATCAATATAAATATATAAATACATTATTTGACATCCAGAAGAATTATTACATTGAGTTTAGCTTGTCAAATTTTTATTACAAATCATGATTATGTTTTTTCTATTATTGGGGTATTAAGTAGCCTGTAATAGTGACTGCTTTGACAAGAATTAAATTTATTATATATACAAAATTTGATTCTCTGGAACGTATAAAAGAAATTTTAGGTATAACATAAATTTTGATTATTATAAAAACCAAATTACTAAGCTATCTACCATCAAGTAAAATGTTATTCGAGATTGAACCTTAAGATATTATGTTTCAATGTATTTTCTAATTAAAAAAATTAAACAAATTGCAAAATTATTTTTATATTGGATAAAATACAATTTTTTTTTGGAAACTATAAACAATATTTCCATACCAAAAATTGCAATTCAAGTTAATTGAATTTGTAATGCGCATTTAAACCTCAAATATTCATTAATGTGGTAATAATTTTATAATTACAATATAACTATATTTCTACGTTCATATTATTAATTATTCAAAGTGTTTGTGATAAAAATCGTTCTCCATATCTAAAAACATAAAATTTATGGTTATTTTATTTAACATTATTCAAACAACAAAACTTTCACTCTATGGCAAGACATTTCCCTTAATATTTCCCTTAAATATTGAACATTTATTGATTTCAAAATAATAAAAATCCAATGTTAAAGCCTTTAACACTTCTTTCGTATATTTAAAGTTCAATGTACATAAATAAGGAACTACCCAAAAAATTAAAATGCACAACAATACAATATTAACAAGGATCCTTTAACATTGTTATATTTAATAATATAGAAAATTATTGTATGCTTATATATGCAATATATGAAAACTTTATGCGCAACATAATATTATGCTTATCGATTAAATATTATGCATAACTATAACAAAAAACTTTAAACTTCTGGAAACATAGATAATATTTTGAAAATGAAAATCTTTTTTTTTTTTCGTTGTTTTTGTGTTTTGTGGAACAACAAAATAACAGAGAAACTTTTTTAACAATATTTTCCCTACTTTTAGCCTAAAACAATAACAGTGTGTGTCTATGTCTACCAATAAAATCTAAATTGAACCAAAAAAAAAAATGAAAAAAAAACATTGATAAAACAAATTCTTCTTGGCATCAACTAACACTTTTGTAATAATTTTGTATATTGAGACAAAAACTATTTGTTAATAATAAATTATTATGCATAGTTTTTTTTTAGGGTTTTATTTATTAGACAAGAAAATAGATAAAGGTCAGTAGCTAATAGCCTTAAGTCCCAAATTTGTTTCATGTATATACTATTAATGTATATAATAAATGTATATGGACAAATTTAATCCTATACAGTTTAGGTATAGCCAAAAGGAATATTTTAAAGATTTTTTTATATATTTAAATCCATTATTAATTTTTTTTTTAAAATAGATTGATAAATTATAACCCCCAACATTAAGAATATAATGTATCACTTTTGGCAAATTATAAAACCAAGTTAACCAAAGGAAAATTTATAAAAAAAAATTGTATCATGGAAATGAGGAAGTTTACCGAACTGAGTAAAACAGATATTTTAAATTTTTTTAACGTAATAACTTAATTTAATTTAGTTATTATATTTTTCCCTTTAAACTCCTTGTTAATATTTTAGCTCTCACATATTTAATTGATTCTAAATCAAATTAGCTTCAAACATTGGTCGTCATTACCATTTTTTCAACTTGCTCAGTTTCCTGAATAGAAATTTTTAAAGAATTTAATATTAGAAATTTCCCAGTAAAGATTGATTATCATCACTGATTTAATTACAATTAAGAAATATTGAAAGCTGTTAATATTATTATAGTCATTATTAAGACTGAGATTTTGAAACAACTAATAGAAATTAGAGAATCATATTTCACAGGAAAATTATCATTATTGTATAATTTTTATCATTATAATAGGATGAGCTACATTTTAAACATCTCAAGACGTAGAGATAAGTTCAGGGCTTAGGTATCGAGTGAACGAATCAAAATGACAGCTTTTAACATTTGTGTATCAAAATTTCTATAATTTCATTTATATCATAAAAACAATATCAGTTTTTTAATCTTAAGTTACGATATTCATTCATAATTGTCATAATTTTTTAAGATAAATTCTAAATATCTGTCTTTAAGCTTGCTTACGCTGATCTAAATAAATAATCAGTTTCATTCTTAAGTTCTCATTTTCTTACTTGCCTCTAAGATTAATGAAGTATTAAATATTCGATTACTAGTCCAAATCAATATGAAAAATGGTTTGCATGTGAAACTAAATATAAGAAAATTAAGTTTTTGTATTTAATTATCCATTAGCAAATTTTGGTTTTTCCTTACGAAATAAAGTTTAATTTAACTACAATATAAACAGTCCTTCTTTAAGTTTTTCAAATATCCTTGATATTTTGTTGATATTCTTCGTGTATACTTTCGTGCCGTGCCTAAAGGAAAATATTCTTCCTCTTTTTTTTTTATTGATTTCTGTGACCATCAACGATACCATTGTTAAATATTAAATAATATCTTTTTTTTCTCCTTTTTTCAGATTATGATCATAAATAAATAAATTTCGGTATATAACGTCACCCAAGTTCTAGCGCGTTGAATAGACGATATTTATCGAAATTGAGTTAGTATACGGATTTGAATGAGATGTGATACATAGGTTAATTTCGTTATCGGTAAGTTTAATGAATCCCAAAATATAAAAATTTCTGAATTATAATTTCTACATTTGCGGAAAGGAGACTTTTTTTAATTCAGTTCATTTCATCGTATCGTAGGAAATTTGCTGGTGAGACTTTTTTTTTAAACTTTGTTTACTTTGACGTTTATTTTGACAAATTTGATCTTTTGAAAAAAAATTCAAAAAAAGTTGAAATTAAATAACCTTTTCGAGGAGAGACAATAATCTAAAATTGAAAAATGAGAAAAAATCATTGATTCATATAAAATTATTGCTCGCGGATTAGTTTGCATACGTTGGACGAAACAATAAATCCAGCAATAGTGTTAAACTTAAACCATTGACAAATAGCAACATATGAAATGAAAATGAAGTTTTCAACAGGAATTTAAAGTATATTGAGCAAGATTTAACTGGGGTGACTTAAAAGTATATATTTTAACTCTGATATTATTACTATATACATTTTTATTAAAATTATGACTTTTTTCTACCATTTAGCTTTCCAATAAGCTCAGATTTATCTAAATTACCGAATTATTCTTTTGTGTTGTTCTTCAGAAATATAAAAGAATTTTACCTTTTCTTTATTATTAATATCAGAAAATTGTGAAATTCAGAAAAAGAAAATTGGCCACAAAAATATGAAATATTAATATGACTTATATTTATAAAGAGATAAGTATCATTTTTTTGAGATTTTCTTTTGGGTTTCTTTTTTAATATGATTTTTTTTTGTTATTAAATATATTTAAATGATTTTAAATTATGTTTAATGATTTTTTAGCACATCATAAAATAAATTGATTTAAATAAAAAATTGTGTTTCATTGTTGAAATTTTTTTGGATATACGATGCTAATATTCATTCAATATAATTCTTGTAGCTTATTATCATGCATCAAAATTGATATACATTAAGTCGTAAATGCATACAGTTTACATCGATGCATTTTAAAAAGAATCATTTACTTTTATAAAAATAAATAAGATAAATTGAATTAAAATCGTCTATAATATTTTAAATTCTCAAAGAGTCGAGATGAGTACCGCCTCGTTGATCAAAAATTAATTTCAATTGAAATCCCTACATGCTAATTACCGCTCAAGAAACTGGATTCAAATAACTGAGACATGAGTGAATTGCCAGCAACTGCCCTTCAGCAGGCCCAAACCATTCTGTCGTATCTCTAAAAGCCAAATAGGAGGGAAAAAAGAAATGGGTATAATATCCCCATTTCTTACGATAAAGGGAAACGGTTCCTAGATTTGTTCTTAAAAGAGAGCTTAAGAAGACTGCATCCTTAATACACCTGGGTAAGTGATTTCTTAGTTCCCTCGAAATAAATATCTGTCCGTCAAGAAGATTCTTGGCTTTTATAGAAGCGTGGATATTAACTGACCAAACCTGCAACATTAAGGATTAATGAAACAGTCAATCCCAACATAATGTTTACATTAGTCAGTAAAGTATACTTTCTGCAATAAATTAAAAACAATTTGTAAACTAATTCAAAAATTCATACTATGATACACAAAATTAAAGAAATTTACTTATTATTCGAAAGATGTAACGATTGTTTTAAAAGTCGATGCTTTATTATATTCTTTAAGCTGTGCTGTAAGCTTTGTATTCATTTTGAATACATTCTTACATAAAACATTTATAATTAATACACACGGACTAAAATACAATCGCATTATAATTGAAAAATATGCAAGAATTGTGTTACAATATTTGATTCAATATTTATTCCATAAGCTTCGATGCAAAATTTGCATCAAAAACCGCCACAATATTTCTAACTATACATCAAATACAAAATTCTCTTTATATCCATTTAAATTCGAAATTTTAACAAATATAACCAGTTGATTAAATATTTATCTAAATATTAAATATATTTTTAATGAGCAAATATATACTCAATAAAATTATCAATATAAACTTTTGGTTTATAATAATTTAATTATTCGGTTCACAAAATAAATCGATCCTTAAATACCAAAAATTACATTTTTCATACTTGAATAAATTTTAATCATAGCAAAAATATTAACTCAAACAATTTTTATATATATAAATAGTATCAATATATTTATATATAAAATGTTGCCAAAATAGAAAACTTTACTCATTATCAAGAAAATTTGTGGTACTAAGAAATATATTTCAAATATCCTTGAAAAATATAGAAAAAGTTTTTATTTTATTGCCTTCCTTATTGTTGTTCAATAATTATTATTATTAAAAATAATTAAAAAACAAAAATTTATATATATAGAAAGAATATGAAATAATTGTAAATATATAATAAAAGTCAATAAATTATTGGTAACAGATAGTCTTACTTAAAAGTAATTATTAGAAATTACTATAATTTTGAGAAATTTAATTATAAAAGTATCAATTTAATTAGTTTTTCTTCAACAGCTTAGAAAATTTTTATATAAAAATAAATAAAAGGAAATTAATTTATTTTATTCAATCCAAAATAATCTTAAAAATCTATAATGCTCGATTTCACACTGAGAGCTTAAGATCAAGATTAACTAAGCTTAATCTTATTTGGTATCTCAATCGAAAATTTACGCTAAGCTTATCTAAAGCAAAATATGTGAATTATTGTGAAGTGCATACATATATGAAATAATGTTATTGTGAATAATAATGAAGTGAAGCTTAAGATATGTGACAAATTAAACCACAACTTTAAGGAAGGTTTAACTTTAATAAGAGAAAACAGAAAATAAGATAAACCCAACTTTAAGCTCTTGCAAAGGCTTAAGCTCGTACTATGAAATTGGTCATAATACAATTTAGATACTTTAATGCTCAAGATACTTATAAACATTATTTAAAGAGAATATTTAGTAAAAAAAAAATTATATAATAATAAACTTTGGAAAATATTCTTTAGAGTGAATATAAACCACCCCATAAACATTAAATAATATTTATATTGCTAATCTAATTTAATTTTATACGCTATTAACTTATATATAAGTGTAGCTTTTAATCTTGTACAGACATTAAATTTGCTTAATCTAATAGAGATTTTAGTATATTATGTAATTATTATTACAAATAATTAACTTTATATTTATTGCTTGAGAATTTTACTGAACAATAAATTAATAAAATAATCATTTAATATACGAAATTCAAATATATTATAAAACGAAAAATTGTAATAATTTTATTTTGTATTATTAATAATTTCATTCTAGGTTTATAGATTGTAATTTTGATGGTAATTAAAACTTTTTTCCGAATACTTATTTAATAATTTAGAAAGTCTATGGGAAATTGTTAAATAAGTTTATTAATAAGATAATAAATCATCTCAGTTTGCTTGCTAATAGGAAATATTTATTTAAGGGCTGGCAATTAATGGTTACAAAATAGAAAATAAGTTAGAAAGTATATTGTCTGTCGACGTACAATAGTTAGACCTTTAACTTCTTTATAAATTAAGGATTAATTAAGCCGTTCGGCATTTTAGTTACGGATTCTGATTTTAAATGTTGTTCTTATAAAATGACTTTGTGAAAAAGTTAATTTAGCTTTAAATGAATGTACTGGTAATAAGATCAGCAGTACAGAATGTAATGTAATTTATAGACTGAGAAAACGTTATGCAATGGCCGTGGATGAAAGGGGTGCACAATAGTATTTTAAAATAGACCTCTGGATTCACGGGCCTTCAAAATGTAGCTAACATCTAGCATTACTATTGGAAACTATACAAAACGATCACAAGTGTATTTCGCAACAACAAAAAAACCTGGTAATAAAAACGAATACAACTATGTGAGGAGCTTATGTCAGACGTAATTCTTTTTTCGAATTACGAAAGAAAGCCTCAGATATTTAGTTACTGTTTTCTACGTTATTAAAGCAAATAGTTTTTTATTATACGTTATGTTCTATTATAAATCTTAGCGAAAAGTTTATTAAAGTTACAATTTTCTTATATCAGTTTATGAAAAAGTAGTGACAGAAGAATCGCTTATCGTAGCTAAAAGTTTTAATTCCGAATTAATAAGTTTCGTTTGTAACTTCTTTAAGTCTCGATAGCGTTTTTGTTAAATTTTATTAATACATATATTTCGTTTTTGTTTTTGATCAACTCAAAATATTTTTTAAATGTGCAGTGGCCACATATATTACCTGACCCGGACCTCCAATTATAGGCCCTGTGGGATAATTCTATTTCAGTATTAAGAGCAATTTTGTATATAGTATGTGGCTATAAAAGAAATCTAATTATCGGAATTTGCATATATCTGGAACTACTACCAGTAGAAAATGAAGTTCTAGGTTCAGTTTGTTTTAACTTTTATTGCACTGCACTATATTCTATAATGTATTATATCACAGCACTAGAGTCAAATTTACTATAGTTATTTAATTTTCAGACCGAGAATCGAGACTCTCAAATAAATGCCTCACTATTAAGAAAAAGCTATTAACTTGTTCCGGTAATAGTGTTCAAAAAAAGTGTATATATTATGGTTCAGAATTCATAGTGTAACATGTTTTATATAAATATCTTTTGTTACATAAATTTGTTACTTAAATAGATCATAACCGCGGTGTAAAACTAACAAATTCATTTCTTATAGGTAATTTATCCCTAATAGTTGAATAAAACCATATAAAATTAATAGATCCACCTTCTATACAAAGAAGATAGTATTTAAAGCATAAATTATGTTGGTAAAGTAAAATTTTCATAAAAAATTCGATATAGAAAACGCACACAAAAAACAACATGAACGATAATGTAAAGTATATTCTGTAGATGATTTTTTTATGAAATATAAATATTACAACGACGGGAAATTCTTTATCAAGAGAAAAGTATATCCCATCAGTAATTTCGAAAATAAATTTTTTATACGATAATTTGTCTATAATATAAAAACCAGATAGTTTATCGTCAACATGAAAAACCGATCAGAAACCATTAAAAAACTATAAACAATATTCATATTATTTGTTAAAATATTTGTATGTCAATGCCGCAAGGTAATGTCCATAGGGATTCATTAAAATAACTATGCTTGATAAATTTTTATTTTTCTATTAAAATATGCAGAGATATAAATAGATTAGATACGAAACGCAATATAGTTTCAAATAATAGCTTCATAATAGAATAAACGAACCGTTTTACAGGTTTTCCCACCAAACTTAACCGCACCAGAACGCAAGGATTTTGTTTTTATCTTGTTTTAATATTGTTCAGAGTTGTGAAGTTGTGATGGTTAAAGGATATATAATAAAATAGCTAGGAAAATATGTTTTTCAAAATTTCTGGATAGAAGTTAAGAGGAAAATATTTTGTTATTATGATAATAAGAACGTGAACAAAATATTTGTTGTGGGGTTTTTGAAAATTTTAGAAATAAATATTTAAATATTGAAATTGGAAATTTTATCTATATTTGATTTTTTTTTTTTTGATATTAGAATATAATATTTTATAGATACTATTATCACATAATATTGAAAATTATTGATATTTATTTATAGGAAAGGATTCTTTTTAGTATTTTTTAATGAAGGTATTTAGAAATTAAAATACTTCAATACAAAATTAAGTCTAATTATCGGTGTAATTGCGTATTTTAGATTCGTATTTGTTGTGGCATTTCATGTAGTGTAGCAAAATAAATTTATAAACGAAGAGAATTCCAAATATCAAAAATTTGAGCTCAATACGATACGAAGCTGATAAAATTTTTGATTATATTTAAATTTTAAAACGCTGAACAGAAAATAATGGCACAACTGTCAAATTCAGCGTATAATATAATACGAAGCAGATCAGTACACTACTGAAAAACTGAGATTCAATAGTGTTGACAATATGACGGTACGTATAAAAATTATGTTTCAACGATGTAATATTAAATTTTTTTTGAGTTTTTTAAAACTACGCATTCAAATATGGAAAATATTAATTTTAAAATATATTTCTTTTTAATAATTATGGCTGTCCTTTGTTTAACTCTAATTTGATTATGTACGTCATTCTGCTGACAGCTAATTTCAATTGTATCTCTTTTTTGAGCACATAAACCTTAATGTGATTTATTTATAAGTTCAGGCCAAATTTGCTAAATCCTAAATTTTAATCAACTTCAGTAATTCCATTTCGTATTATTGCATGGGTTTCGTTATCTACACTTTAAGTCTCATTTAAGTTTTCTCATTTTATGTGCCTTTTGAGGAATCACATTTTAGTATCTGGTCAAAAATTTAATAAATTTTTCGTTATTTTTTTCCATAATTTATTTTCTGGGCTACGATATTCGGCATATTAATTCAGCTTGAAATCTGTTAAAATTATTTTTGCTGAAGATCAACCAGGTTCTATTTACAATTTATGTATGTACAATTCAATGAAATTACTACATTTGTTGCATTAGGTTTTTATAGAGATTCGTGTCGAATTTCTTATATGAAGAGCCATCATGAATTAAGGTAAATTTAAATTTAATATTTTATATCAGGATTATCAATTAAATTAGAGAAAATAGTTTAAACCTTAAATGATCCTTGTACAAATATCCAGCCGTTTTGGATCTTAACATAATGTGTATTGGCTATAATTTTGTAGTGATTTAATTCAAACTGAAAGTATATGTTTAAATAATGAATCTGTACCAAAAAAATGGTGTTAATAGTTTCCTAAATTATGATATGAATTACAGTACCGAATTAAAAAAATACTTAAGCTTTCTGAATGTGAGAATTTTAATCCTTACTTTTATTTAAATCATTGATTCAGTTGGGTTTCTTTATCCTTTCTAACAAATTGGTGCTGGTGGTAGAAAATGAAAATTTAACAATACTGAAACATAGAAATATTGAAACGTTCATCTTTGATTATGTTGATTAAAGTTCTAATTTCTAATTCAAGAGACACAATTTATTCCAGAGCATTCCAGAATTCTAAATTTTATTTCTATTACCGAAGGTAATATTATATTTCATGTCCCTAAAGATTAATAATTCATTTATGAATTCTTCATTATTTTAGGCTAGAAATCATCACAAATTTCATTATATTTATATAACTAAAATTTGTCACATTTATTAGTAGTAACATACAAAATTTCCTTAAAACACTATATAGAAAAGTATATGCGGTGACGAAAAAGTTTCCTTTTTCAAGGATAGGGGGAACTAAATATTTACTAGACACTGGAGAGAATATAATATATTATATTGACAAAGTTTTTGTATCATAAAAACTTTTTTTTCTTCTTCTTATAGCTAAAATATATATTTAAACTTTCTTTATAGACACAGAATAAAAGTAATAGAGGATAACTAAGAAAAAAAAAACTTAAGGTTTTAAAGAAAATTGTTGATGATGAGAAAAAATTCTTCTTTTATAGATTTCCTTAGGATCATTTTCTACCATCATGTATTTTTTTTTTATTTATTATATCTTTTTATATTGGAAAAGTTTTTTAGAAAACATATTCATAATATTTTGATTTTTATGAACTAAACCAAGGGGGATACATTATTGTTGATTTGTGGAAATTGTATATATATATAAATATAATATTAGAGAAGGTTTTAAAGTTTTATTAGAAATATTTTCACTTTACATATATTTCGATGTAATTTTAGTAAAAAAAAAAAAGATTAAATAGATATAATTTTTATAGATTTTGTTGACATACATAAATTCACTTATGTAAACATTTTTTGTTTGTTTGTTCGTTTGTCGGTCAGTTGTTATTAGTGACAAATTAAAAAACCCTTGTAAAATCTTTGTACCCCACAAGGATACAATAATTTCAAATTAAGTAGATATTAATTTAAAAGTTATAGATGGCACTCTTATTCGTTCATTTTGAATATAAAAGTTTTTGAAATGTAATTTATAACATTTAAAATTGTATTAGAACTAAGATTAGGAATTAGAACTGTATGCAATTGTATGCAATCTACGGGCCAAGAATATTTAGCCAGCCTTAATTAAATTTTATTACATAAAACATTCACTGAAAATTTTACTGCTTAAATTATATTTTAAATACAATAAAAGTTTTCTTACAATTTGTAACAAATATATGAATATCATCCGTAATGAATTGCTTAGAGATCTATTGAAAATAGCATCTACTGAAATACTTCCAGATTTTCAAAAAATATGGTAGAAACTGAAACTGCACCATTCACTTTTTAAATATCTACATGTCATTTATTTGAAATATTTAGAGATAGACGGGAAGAATGATTTTATACTTTTATGCACACAGAGCCTCTCATATGTTTAGAAGTGGCGCCTGCCAAAAAAAAAATGGGTAGCTATAATGAAAGGGTAAAATAAAATATCGACAATAAAAGATGATGAGCGATTTGTAAAAAAAATTTTATCAAACCCTGAAAGCATTTTTATTACGCATTTATACAAATTAACTAGCACTGCAATATTTATTTTAAAGTTTTATTATACAATCTAAAAGCTCATTAAAATCAATTTATTTGAAACAAATGCACAGTAAATCGGCTCCGTGCCGTATATTTAAATATCACCATTATAATAATCTGCATTTTATATCTTTAATAAGCTTTAGTTGCCACCAGGATAAAAAACTTTTTAAACTGTGATTTCAATCATGATGGTAGTAAGAAGTATAAACCTAAAAAATGTATCATTAAAAAAATATATACTATTATTATTATACGGTTGTTTTGAATTAGGAAATGTTCTAAATATAAACATTTTAAATTTCACCTTTAGATATTTTAATCTTAATTTAAAATATACATGATCCCACCAATAAAATAAAAGTTTTTCATATCTTTAACAATAATAATGTACACATTAGGCAAAAATTTTACCTTTATGTTAAGTAGAAAATGTTAACGAAAACATTTGGCATCAGAAAAGTTAAAAGAAAGCATTTACCGAATATGATTTACCCACCCCACCAAAATTGGTTCGCAGCTTGAGCATTATCACAAAGTGTAAATATGTTTATATAGTTTGTATGACGCGTAGATGAAGATTTAAATTTAAAGTTAATAATCGCTGGGAGGATCACACTTGTTATATTTAGTTAAAGAATTCAAATCGTTTTTAAAGAATGGTTTTCATAATTTATATATAAAAAAACCTAAAAATTACTATTAAAAAATATGGTAAATCGCTGTACATATACAAAGCACATGAAAAAAGTTTTAATTTCCTCTAATGGTATGGAGATAATAAGACTTTCCGCACATTTCTGCAAGTGTAGCAAATTTTGGAAAAAAATATTCTTTAATGATAATATGTATAAGGATAATTTTTACGTGACATAGCTTATGTGCTGTTGCAACCCACTCATGTATTATACGCCCCTAAAATATATTTTTGCGACATTATAATCCATTTTTTTTTTTTTTTTTGGGGAAGATATCTGTGAATATTAAAAGTTGCCAAACTATTTTGCATATGGGAGATCGTTTCTGGAGTCACATGGAAAATAGATATCATTTTTATATTCTATATTATTATAATCATTATTATTTTAGTTATATATCAACATATAAATTTGCATGCATATAATCTCTTGCATCTTATTATCATCATAGACTCGTAATATTTTCGGGTCGATTTTTGTTTGAAAATCGTAGATAAAGTACTGGAGAAGATGATATCTATTTGTATAATATATGTAAATATAATATTAAGCATAAGTAGTGAATTTTTTCGATATTATATTACATAAACGTACCACAAATAATAAAAATCTAAACTATCATTTCCATACAGAGATGGGAGAACGCGACGATTCGTTATGTTTTTGATAACTTTATTTAAAATTTAATTTTTGTACCATTTATAAAATAACGATAAATAAGTATGTAACGTTGTAATATAAAGCTTGGTAGTAAGTAATGCAATCTAATCACTAAAATATATTCCAGAATTTATGGTGATGATAATTTTTACCGAAAACTTCTCAAAATGAAACCAAAATTTGTAAATGTCATCATTACATGAACTAATTAGAAATACCTTAACAACGCAGTCTTTATTACTCTAATATTGTAATTGTAAGATAGAATTTTTATGTTTCATGCGAAATGCATTATCAAATTCTGCCGATAACGCAGTAATATTTACATCTTTTTTACGTATATTTACAACTTTAAGTTGTAATAATAGAAAATTCTTAGTTAAGATTTTCCCAAAACGAAATTGCTAAACGTTATAAAATAATATTGAATTCGTTATTGTTATTAATAACGTTATGTAACAAATATATTGCTAAATTTATTCGGTAAAATTAAATTTTGATCGTTATTATAACGTTATCGCGTATTGTCATTATCATGGGCCCTGATAATAACTATTTTCAATATACCACATACTTTTAATGCAAATTGTCGTAGAATTGTAAAAAGTTTTTGTCCTATGGCGTTGTAATATCGATATGAAAATATTATATATTTATATATACATACATAAATTGATAGTGACTATGAATATATGGAATGAAGAGTAAATAGTTATTTCAAAAGTATCAAAATGATATTAAGAGGATAAAGAATAATGTATGTTTACAGCTATGGGAAAATCCATTAGTTCATTCAATTTAATCTGGCACCAAAAAAAAGAATAAAAACCTGTGAGAAAAAAAAACGTATATGATTATGGATATGTATACTAAAATGTTTGAATTTGATATTTGAAAAGTATACATTTTAAGAATATATCGGTTTTTTGCTGTCTCTAGAGATGGAATTTTTAGTTTTCTGAAAACTTTAATTGTGAAATTTATTTTGGAAATGTTAAATGACAAATGATATTTTCTATTATTTATTTTTCAATTGAAAATATTTTATATTTAAGAGAAATTTTATTTATTTATGTATACACAACAAATATTTCTGATAGTAATGGCTGAACTTATGTGAGTAGACCAGTGGTGGTCAAATTTCAAGAAACCTTCTAAATATATTCATATTTTCGAAATTTTTGTTAACCTTGTTAATACAATGTTATAATAACAATTCAAATTTGATTTTTTCAAATAACCTTAACGATATTAAATACGTTTTTCCTAACAAGAATTCGTATACGTAAAATAGTCAACTTTAGCAAAGTTTTAAAGAATCCAACTTGATCTGCAAATTAATCGCTCCAAGACATTGAATATATGGAAAACACTTGTTTCTGGATTATAAAAGTGTTAACAGAATTTAACAGACTAAGGATTCTTAGGGATAATTCCATTATTTGAAGGAGATTACATAATCTCCATTTAGCATATACTCAGATAAGTGAAAGGGACGACCTGGATTCAGTAAGGGCGCGTGCAAGTAGTTTTATAACAAAGAATAACTATAAGTTAAATAGTGGGCTAGTTTGAGGTGTCAATTGGAAATAGTGGATGACACCTTAATAATAACTAAACTATCATATCCATTTTAAAATCAGGTTTTTCTTAATTTAACTATTTTCAATCAATATACATATATTTCTCTGATTTTTTTATATATCAATCAAAAGTAATAAACTAATAAAATAAAATTAAAAAATTTGTCAAACAACATAAAATAAATCCATGTTCCAAATTATGTAGGTTTCGAGACAAGTAAGTATAACCAACAGAGTTAAGTATGTAAATATGTTTAAAGTTAAATTATATAAATTTTATTATAAAAAATTTCTTACATTAAAACAGTAAGCATTTAATTCTACACATATGCAAATATTTATTACCAATATTTAATATTTGTTCTTAAGATTTATAACAAATTAATCATGCTGAGGTCAACACAAAACCATACTGAGATGATCCTTCTAACGATGATTTTAAAACTAATTCTACTATTTATGATTGAATTTAAGGTCTATTTTATACAAGAAGGTGGAAATGTAAAATAAATCATTAAAATTTATAAAAAAAATTAAGATTAAACAAGAAATAAATAGTAAAATCTCAAAATAAAACTGGAAGAACAGCCAGTGAAGAATTTCGAAATATTTTATTGTCCGCCCAATTATACCGCCCAAAAACTTTGCAATGAATATTTCAAAATATTTATCTGATAATTTATTATAGTCAAAAACTTTGTATAGAGAGTAGAAATAAAACATATTCAAAGAAAGGAAGCAAATTAATGTATAATATAATCTGAAATACAAATCTAAATAGTCATTTAGTAGTCATATTTCGTAAGCATTTATATTTCAAATATAAGAATCTACAGTATGCACAGCTTCTAGAGAACATTACGTACTTTCTAGCTAGACATACAATTTCTTCCATATTTTATTCATTTGTCACAATAAAGTTTCACACAGATCTTAACAAAGAAGTAAACCGAATTCGCAGTCGAATTTCAAATAATTTGAACTCTTCTGCGTGAATTTCACTCAAATAATACCAATTAAAAAATATATTTGAAACAGTAGTGGTTACTGTCAATTATGGTCACGCAAATCAAATTTTAAAAAAACCTTTTGAGCCAAACATGAGCAGTTTTCGTTGTTAACAAACGTATTATTATATTAATGTCAAACATTTAAAATTTTACAAAAAAATTGTATGTTGCAATTATCAACAAAAAACACATAAAATATCTGGAAATCATGTTCTATTAATTACATAAAAGTAATTTTTAATTAAATTTTGTATACAGAATTATGTTGGTACCATAAATATACTCAAAACTAAAAATTTATATTTAAAATTTATAATTTACCATAGATAATTATTACATATTACGCAATAAATTGAATATATCCGTTTTAATTAATATTATAATTATTATATAGATTTGAATTAAATCAACTGTTAATTAATATTTGTGTGAAAACTTTTAGTACACTTTCAATTTGTTTATTCAATTTTTTATATATTAATTTTAATTATGACACCTTTCACCAAATATATATTTAATTTGATTAATTTCTTTTTTATTTTACATAACAAGTAATAAAATTGTTATTTGAAGTTATTGAAAATGTTAAATCATGTGATAATGTTTTCATTAAATTCATTGTTCCAGTAATTAAAATTGTTTAACAAGATTATATAGAAAATTTCGAAATTATTTAAATATTTTTTCAATTTAATCAAAACAAAAAAAATTCCAAATTGAATCACATTCTTTCAAAGGAATTAGAGCTACTGAATATAGTATTAAATATCCTTTTCGGATAAATTTTATGAATTTCTCTATACATGTCAGTTGGAAAATTGAAATTATGTTTTCGTTAAAAATAATGTTTTTCTCTTCGATAAACTGTTGGGAAAAAGAGTTTTCCACTGAAGCTTTTTTGTAGAAAATTCTCTTATTTTCAACTTTTACGACATGCGCTTCACTAAATATTTATGTATATCTTTAGGATACATTTTCATAAATTTTAAATGTTTTCAATCCAAAATTTTTGGTTTATTTGTTGTATATTTTTGTTGTCATATATTTGTTGAAATGATTTTAATTGCTTGTGTACAAATATTTTGATATATAATTAAATTGATGGAAATCAAATTAAATTTTATTTTGGAATGGATAGAAAAAGTCCTTCAAGTCCCTTACAAGTCAAAAATCTGGGGTTGTGTTAAAATTATTGAATTTCGGTTTTTATTTTTTATTTTTTTATTAAATTAATATTTTATATTGGTAGTTGTTGTTATCTTTGAGAAAGTTTTAATTGAAAAATATGAAATTTTTGATAATAACATTTACAATTTATTTATAAATAGGCATTAATTAAAATTCTTTGTCAGTTATTCAAACGCAGCGTGAATAATTTAAAATGTAGATTCTGACAATTTAGACATTTTTACGCATAATAAAATTTTATAATTAAAAATGTTTAATTAATGGAAAACAAACCTACATAAAAGTATTATCTAAAAACGTTCAATTATGAGTTAAAAATGAATTGAAAACGAATAGAAATTGTTACAGTTTCGATATTCTTGGAATTAAACATCCCCCTGAGTATGGTCTTTAACAATGTAGGGTTCTAGGCTTTTGTTACCTAATGCTTTTTGGCGTCAATAAAACTTCAAGACTTTTTCCTTTTTAAATGATATTTTTAGGAGGCTATTTGGTTTAATATTTTAAGTAGTATTGTAAGACACTTTGATCAGTTATAAAATTCAAGGATACCAACCATCTTATTATTCTTCACGAGTTATGAACAATTCGTGAGAGTATACTGCCGGCTGGGTAACATTACTAGTTATAAAATTATTGTAATTGTTCAATTGTTGATTACAAAGCTTTATGGCCTCAAAAATTAGATGCCATACCCGAATTGTATCTGAAAACTAAATATTGCTACCTTAATAGTCACAAATTTTGGGATTGGAAAGGTTTTAATACATTGATGAAGCTGTATTCGATTATCTAAGCAAGTTAAGGTATCAGTGACAGATGCTAAGTAATCCATTAGTGGAATTCGTTACTGAATTTTTGTTACATCAAATAATAGTTAGAATAATTTGTTGATGTTGAATCAATTAAAATTAATGAACACCTGGTAAATCAAATTGTGATTCAGCAGGTTTGGATTTTCCTGATTCCACCAAGCAATAGCCCATTTTTAGCCAGCTGGATTAAATTTTAAACAACCGTTTACAACCAAAATTCAAAATAATGATTCAATTAAGCTAAATTTGCATTTAATATGAATTGTAAATATATGTTACAACAATAATTATTTAATATATTCATTTTTCATTTTACACATTACAAATTTTAATTTTTATTATTATTTCCACATCATAAAACTAAATAATATTACATAAAAACATTAATTTTAAATTGGTATTACTCGATGTGTTTTTTGTTGTTATTTTGTTATGTATGTGCTTCAAAAGCATAATATTTTCAATAAATTTCTTTTAGAGGATTTTTTTACACCTCCTTAAGCACAATTGATCAATTTTCTTATATTTTCCCAAAAATAAATATATAAAATAAAATTTCTTTATATAAAGTTCAAGCTAGATGATCATAAGCGATTTTTATTTTGTATAATATTTTATGTAAATATATTTAGATGCGTGTAAATAAGATCTATTAAGAAAAAAACTCTTTGAAATTTATTTTATGTTTTATATTTCATAGATTTGACAAATTATTTTATTTGAAATTATTGAAGTAGAATTTGAAGAATAAATCTTTTGATTTTAGATCATAAGTGAATTGATTTAAGAGCCAAAAAAAAAAATCAATGGAAAATATATTTTTAAAATTAGGTTAAAATTAATATTATTTTATTTATTATAGATTAAATTAAAGCACTTTGATTTCCTTCACGACAAACACTTAATAATGCATAGAATTATTATACTAATTTAGGTCTAATTTCAGTCGAATTTTTTGGGCGACTTTTAAAATTTAGAGATAAACTTTCTTTAAAATCTTGTTTTTAAATGTTAGTAAGTGTAAATGTATGTGTTTTAGTCGTTATAAATTCACATTGTCTTGTGATTAGAATTGAGATACCAAAAAATTACTGAATAATGATGAGGTGTTCGACTTTGGAGTTAATTTGGATAATTTGCTAAGCAGTTAAACTTTAACATGAATGTCAATGTAATTATTAATAAAGTGAACTCTAAATGCTTGGCTATATAGTTCGTGAATCTCATGAATTGTTTTATTCTTAAGTTTTAAGCTGGTAGAATAGATTCCAGTTGTAACCTTATATAAATAAGTTACTATTAATTGATCTACTAACTCTAGAAAAGAGAATTTTTCATATTTTCGTTTATTCATAACTTAATGTCACGTTAATATTAAATCAATATTTAATTTTATAAATAATAATGGTTAACAAATGAATTTTAAGGTTATGAAAATTCTGATTATTCGAAATACCCAAAAACCACTTAATTCTATACCTCGCGCTTTCCTTAATAACTTTTTCACATGGTATCTCTTTCCGTAAATTGGCGAAAGAAGTCATATATATATGTCAACAACAAAATTTAACATGAGAGAGAGGTCCCTTATCCCTTTACACTAGTTCATTAAAATTATAGATATTATGGTTATTCAGGTGATGATTTAAAATTAGTTTATAAACATATGCCCATGAAAAATCAGCGAAATAACTAATGATAATTATCCAAATGAGGAAATCAATTACAATATGGATGAATTTGTATTGTCAATAGTTAATTTAAGACAAATTGTTGGCATTCTACCTGCTTATCTAAAATTTGGAATATTTCCAGAAAAAATTAATAACTAAATGAAATTTAATTATGTGTGATAATTGATAAAATAAAACATTTATTTCCACCAGGTAATAAAACTTTCTGTTCTGATATCAGAATATAACAAAAAAAAAACGATTTTAACAATAATTTTATAATTTGTTATTCCAAATTTAAAACTTAAAGTTTATAAATGTAATTGTTTCTTTGAATTTATTTTACCTTTTACTCTCACCATTTTTTATTTTATAAACTAAATTTATTATAGGAAAAACTTTTTAATCCGTAGCTAGTATGAATTTAACTTAATCGACTTGTATATACAATATAAAATATAAAATAAAGTTTAATGGGAAATTTACATTTTCCAAGGATAACGAATATTTTTTATATTTTTTTTTAAACCATAGCTAAAGAAAAAAAAAATGTAAATTATACAAAGAAAGCATAAAAGTAATTAAAAATTTTACAATAATCTTAAAGGGATCAAGCTTTTAGCATATATACAATTCTACCTACAGTTTATATTGTTTATGTACTGTTACTTATGGTGCTTTTAAGATAATTAAACTTTTATTTAGTTTTTCACTTAACGCTGCTGTCGCCCAACGCCTGAATGTTGACAACATAATTTATAAAAAGTATAACAAATAATCTCTACAAAACTAAAAAAAAAAAAACAATTTCAACTTGCCAAGAATAAAAAATTTAAATTTATAAGAATTTTCATGAAGAAATTATATACTAAAAATATTGTCGACTTATAAAAATTAATTACAGATTAGATAATTTTCGTTAAATATATAGTAGGAAATGTTAGTAGATTAAGGCTTAGAGATAGAATTAGCTATGAACAGTTTTTAATCAAATTTTATTTGAATAGAGTATTAAAAATTCATTTATCTTTAATTAATTTCTTGAAAAAATCAGACCTGATTTAAATAATTTCTAATTTGAAATAACCAGACTTAATTTAAATAATGATTTGGCCAACATTTGACATTTCGAACGTATCAGTAGCCCTTTAAATGAATTTTATAATCTATAGAGCGTTTGAAATATAATAAAAAAATGATATTAAATTATTACATACGCGATAACGTTATAAAAACAATTTAATGTTGGTTTTTCCAAAAAAAATTAACCATATTTTGTGAATCGTTACATAACGTTATTAATAATAATAACGAAAAAAATTACCATTTCATAAAGATTCACAATTTAGTATTAATTTTTGTTAATACATTGAAAAATCTGGTAAATATTGCTACGTTATTGGAAGAATTCGATAATTTAGCTCGTATGAATCCTTAGAATTACATCTTTAACAGCAATAAGGACTGCTGTTCAATTACCAAATAGTTATTTTATGTATTAAAATCCTACTCAGGTCATTGAAAGACTATTTTTTAATCGTTTTCGTTTCATTTACATAAATATTTATGATCATAAACGCTTGAAGATATTTTGAATAAGGATTCCAATATTTACCAGATTGTTTAATGATATCGAATAACATAACGAATCATAATGTTATCCAGTCCCTGTATCAAATATTTAAACTTTATAATCAATTTTGTCACCATTATTTTACTTTATAGTATACAGTATAACATCAGTTTCAATAGCTTCACAAGCATAATCACTGGCAAGTATACAACCATCTTTCACAGTTGGTGATTTAATTAATTTCCAAATTGGCTTATTGCCATGGCAGGCACAATTTTTAATTTAATTACACAAATTTTAAATGATTTCGTTGATTCGTTTAGTATCTTAAGAGCTTTCCAAAAAAACTTGATAATCTGTCAAAATTTATAAGATAATAAATGTTTTAGTTATCAAATTAATATCAATAAAAAATTATTTTAAAATTTAGTAATTTGACTGTTAACTTTATTTAATTTAAATACAATTTATCCTAAATAAAAATTATTTATTGATTGATTATTTTGTATACATTTATTCTCTACATTTTAATTAATCTACTTCTCATTAACTTAAACAACATCAATCTTTCGTATAGTAAGATAAAAATAATTAAATGTTATCAGACTGACGATTCACCATTGAACTTGCCATAAGAACAATTTATAATGTTGGATGTACACTGTTAAGAATTTTTTTAATATGTATACTTCAATTTTGATTAAATTTTTAAAAACTATGAACATTTTTGTAAATCCTTTTAATTAATATTTTTAACAGATTTTTAACAGCTCCATGTTTAGAACTACCAACCCTAAAGTAGGAAAGCACTAAACATTATCAGTGTAGTGACTCTTTCACGTATATATGATAAATATTTATACAGATTAGACTCAATCATTCTGTGACATATTCCTAATTACCTACAATCTGAATTTCAATTTATAGTTATTTATATTATAAATATTGTCTTAATACAAAAAAAGAAAAATGATTTGTAATCGAAATGGCGACCAACTTTTTATACTTTATGCGGTAATTGCCTCTAGCTAAATACACTATAGCTATATATATAATAGAGATAATAAATTAAGGAACCTCTCTATATAATATATGTAATTTATATTTGATTCATATTTCAAATATACTTCTTGTTATTTTAGGTCTCACCCTTACATTAAGAAGAACCGACATGAACAATAAATACATTTTCAAAAAGGAAATTTTTATGATATTTTGTGGTGTTTCATAAAAAAAAAATATTATGATTTTCGCTAAAAATCCATTAGAGGAGAAATGTTACGGTTCAGATTTTATAATATTGACCGTCGTTTTACTTCAATTTATTATTGCATAAGCTCAATATTTATTTTCATAAATATTATTTATATATGCCTGGGCTGAAAACTAAAAGGACATTATTAATATTTATAACTTGAGATATACGATTCAATTTTTGTGGTACCAAATAAGTTCTTAAGAAGAAATTGTAATTTAAATCTTTTTTTACCATTTAAAAAGAAACCAAATATTTATTTGAAAGAAAATCTTTGAAAAGAATAATAAATTTTCCATTTTTTTTGTTATCTACCAAATAAGTTAATTTTAAAATTGATTTAATATTCATAAAAAAGTATTTTTATTGGTATATTATATTATAGAAAAAAATCAATTAAAGATTTTTATTTATTTTTTAATAATATATTTAAAATGTAATGCAGTTACAGAAATGCAGCTTCCATAAAAGTATATAGAATAAATTATTACAAAATAAAAGTCAACGTTATGCAGTATAGTTCTCACTTAATGTGAATATGCTACAGTTCTATATTTGATAAAGGCGAAATGGTATGCGTCAAATTATCATAGTTTCAGTATCAAATTTGTTAATTCATTAAGGATAATGAAACATTACTCGTTGATAACAGAAATAAATAAAAAATGACTCGCCCCAATGTTAACAATTTGATATAATTGAACTCTTTGTGACTCTTTTACTGTATACTGCAATTGTCAATTTAGTCGACTAGAATTATGGCAGCAAGAGGTTAAAAATGATTTTTAAAACAATAGTTTTGCCATTGAAACTGAATTAAAAGTAAAGTGTTGTCGTTTTTTTAAACATTTTCGCGTAATACCGAGTCGTGTTCAATCATACCAAATAATTTTTTACTTAAATCGAAAATTTATTGTCTGGACGATGTGTGAAGTAATAAAAGTGAATAATTAGCGATATGAGTTCAATCATAAAAGTAAATATTAATATCGTTAAGAAAATTCACTTACGAACCCTGTAATTAAAACTACTGATTAACTGTGGAAACTTAAGTAATCAGTATCATCTGGTGAAATTAATACCAGATGACGTTATCCTTGGTTAACGAACATGAATTCATAAATTGATTAACGATCGTAAAGTGAATTATTTAAAAATCAGTATATGAAAAAAGGATTTCTATCTGTATTTCAAATTTAAATAAAAAAAAAACGAAGCTGAAAATCTACTTAGTATGTACTTAAAAAGAAAAGTGTTTATTATTATTATTATTATTTTTTTATCCACAAAATAAATCGAAATAATAAAATAACATGCAAAACAATCTGTAAGTTTATATTATATGTAAACATAAAAAATTCATAACTTTGATATTCAATGTAGAAGATATAAATGCTAAATAATATCGTATAAATATATTTTCCAGGAGTTGATTTCACTTTTTTTTTCAATTCCTTCCTATTGTTTGTATTGATATTATATTATAAAACAAACCACCCTAAAGCATCGTTCAAAATAAAACTTTACAATGAATTTTTCTTGTACTTTTTTTCAGGGCTTGTTTTTTGTTTTTCGTTAAATACATTTTTTCTGTCCGTTCCTTCGTTTGGTTTTTTAACCATTTTTAAATTGACATTTAACATAGTATAAAATATTCTCCGAAATTGTCAGTAGATTAGATTAAGGTTGGCATTAATGATTTAAATCAAAATGTAGTCATATGTTGGGAAATTTAAATGTCGTCGATAAGGTGGCGTCAACGAAATATTAAAATTTAATATAATGAAAATATATGAAACTAATTTATGACGATGGCTTCTTTCTTGAAAGGGTTATTTATCATGTGAGTGTTTAGGAAGCCTTAACATTATATAATCAATGTTAAGGAATTCAAAAATTATGAAACTACTATATAGTAGTTTAGCTCCGCGACCTTTTTTCCTTTCTTATTTATGGAAGAGCAAATATTTTCATTTTCGTTTTTTCGTATTTATAGGAAATTTACATATTGGCATCATATTATTGTTGGTTTAAATAATATTTTGTTTTTAGTCAATAAACTCGAAGATTTTTTTTAAAAAAAAAAATTCCTTCTTGATAAAATATAAAAATTTTCAAATTTTTGTTATATTTTTATTAACATTTTATCTGTGAAAAATATTATTTCGTGATACGTTAAATGTTTTTCAAAGAAATTTCTTAAATGCATTCTAGATTTGCTTAACAAAATAAGTTTTAAGAAATTGTTAAAGTAAATTTATTTTATATAAAAAATTGTATTACAGCATTCAATTTCAATGACCCAATAAAATATGCAAAGTCATAACAGCTTACAGTTAAGTCATGTACTACTTTTTTTAATAAATTGTTTCGATATATTTCTTTATAATTTGTCAATTGCAAGAAGAAGACAACAACTTGTGAGAAAATGTTTCCATACTATAGAAAAACAGGCCAATGATTTGAGGAAGATATGGTTTTCAGTTAAGCACTTGTGTAAGGTGAAAATTCTTACATCTAATTAATAAATAAATTTGACATACGGGTATATATGACAGCAATTGAGAACCACAGATACGTTTACTACAGAATTTCATCCTACTTATTATGGTCTGAATGAACACTTTACTAGAATGTTGATAAACGACAATAAATTGGGTTTTGACTGTGATTTTAATATATCAAAATAATGTTATAAAGAAAATCCTGACCGTGACTTTATGACAATTCACGGTAGGCACTTATAGCTTACATCTTTGTTTTTTATTACACTGTTTATCTTTAAATTTTACACCCTTTATTCTTTTCTTTATTCACTAATTATAATGTAATTTCTCTAAAAAGTTTGTTCCTATGTGCTTGTCCTAAGCAAAATTTTAAAATCATCTAAGCCTCAACCTTTGGGAAGGAAATGCTCTGAATGTTCCTTGGCATTAGATGAGTACGAAACAGTTGTTGTTTTAAAAATTCTATACAATATAAATAAAATTATGCACTATAAAGAAACTAAGGGTTCGAAATCTATATCTAAAATGAGTAAATTACAATACATATAAAAATTATAAAACCTCTTCTATCATTGAAACCTCTCGAGCTGTACCGCCAAAATTACAGAATTATAAAAAAAATGCGGTCCTCCGTAGCTCAGTGTAACATGTACTGCTCTACCAACAATGAGCTTGTTGGTTAAGATTCAATTCCCGCTGTAAGCACTGGTCTGACAAGTTACACATTTACACTTTTCCCCTATTATACATGACACAATTATAAATTATTTAAAATATAAAAAAAGACCCATAAAATCAAAAACGATTGGTGGGTTACTATAAAAAAAAATTAATATTAAAAAGTTACCCACAAATCCATCTATATAATAAATAATACATGACGTATTACAACAGAAAAAACCACTTACATGCGTAATGTTAACTAGAGAATGTTTAAGTTAATACGAAAAATCAAATTGACATAATTTATTTTATAAAATTGGTTGTGGTTAAAACAAATATAACTTTTACTATCAACACACAATATTATTTAAGAGTATCATCAAACAAATATTAATATAAGTAAATGATATATAAAACTAAATATAAAATTTATACATAATCTAAAACCATTATCACCTAATGTTAGCAAAGACAGGTGTGATGAGTAGATTCTAAGAGATAAAAAGTTTCTATGTCGAATAAATATAACTTAACTGAATTGTTATGCTTTATTGCTAAAAATTAACACAAGAAAACAATTTGTTAATTTACGTATAAATATAATATTAAAATATATAGTATAATAATAATTTAGACGACATTTGTTTTTGAGTATTCCATTACTTAGAGAGTTAAAGCATTTTATTGAGGAACGTTTTTTTTTTTGAGAAACATAGAAATTGTTATAGTTTTGGCATCCGTCCGTCTGTCTGTTGTAAAATATTTAAAATCAGTATTAGATTATAGTTACTGTCTATATAACGAACGTGTGGGAAAGATTAATATCAATTTAGTGGAAAATAGCAATTGAGGCTGTAGTAAAATGGCACCAGATGATTAATCCGTAATAGGAATGGTATACTAAAGAGTTAGTATATAGTAAATATAAACATTGTTACAATGAGACACAGCATTATTAAAAAGGTATTAAGAGATTGAAAAAAATCATCAATTTACACGGTACACAATTTGCACGATTTCGGTTTATAACACGAATGATGAAATTATGTTAAATTCTATTTACATCACTCTATAATTTTCAATTTAACACGACTTTAATATAAGATGTAGATACGTATTACATGATTTCAGTTCGCATGATTTCGATTTACACAGTACTTTTGATAATTCAATCTTACGTTTATCTTTGATTGTATTATCTTTAATTTCTTTCTATAAAATTAGCTCATAATGGTGGTACATATATAATTGTGCGTAATGGTGGTACATAAACGTTTTTAAACCGTTTTACACGTTTATGAAGAAATGAATTAACAGGCAAACGAACCGCTTTTTTTAGAGAGGAATACTTGCTGTAGCATTTTTTTTAAATATACTATATTGTACTTTATTGATATTTAATTGTCTGGTAATCAAAAATAGTTAATTAATATAAAACTACTGTGTATATTAGCATTGCTGCGCGAAATTTCTTTATAGCGTTACATTATTATCAGATTTTCAAAGATTTAAATTATTAACAAGTCTAAACATAAAGCAATTACGAATTAAAAGACTTTATTTCGATTATATATGTTTCAAGAATATATAAAGTTTACTGTGGAGATTTTACGTAAACATCACCTTAACGACAATACACTTTAGATTTATTTTAATAGCATTTATGGTTAAATACCAGATTCTATAGGCTTTTAAAAATGATAATTGCTCTCATGGATATATTATTTAGTATTATATCGTTAATATGAATTAATAATAACATTAAATAAATTCTAAATATAATATTATAAATATTATATAAGTCGAAATATTAAGGAATTTAATATTAATAATTTATTTTGTATATAAATAGTCAATGTAATTTCATAAACAGTTTATGTATTTAAAATGTATTTATGTTAAATAATATTTTAACAAATTTAAATTCTTATTAATAGTAATTTGAATTTAACAATAATGAATTTTACTTGTAAACTGTCTTTCAAAATTAAAGGATGTGAGAATTATGATTAATAAAAAACCAGACTTTTAACTAACCTTCGTACTTTTTGTTATTTTTAGAAGAAAAGATATTAAATATTGGATTTAAATGAATCGGTTGAACTACAATCTGAAATGATATTATTATACATACTCGGTTAATTACGACAGAATAAAGTCTTGTTATAAGTGTGCACCTGATAAGTTAAATATTGTGGTCATTGTGGACCAAAACAGTGTAAACATATTATCAGGAAAGAATGACGCCCATGTATCTTTGAGGATATACAAGCTGTACAAATACAAGTTGAACTTATCTATATTAGATTACGTTAAGGTAAGTTATTTTGGGACTAATGTCCTATACCCTCAACTGCGGTCACTTTAGGACTATTGTGCTCTGGCCGCAATTTAGAACCGCTTTCCAAAGCAAGTACTTTCAAATATGTATAGTAAGTTTTTGAGTGGGTTCGACGAATAGTTCCACTCGATCTATAAATCCGTGACAGAGATGGATCTAGCCGTTTTCGCACATTCTCCATACGCCGTTTGCAGCCATTCCAATTTTATGCAGATGTTTCTTCAGATTGCAGTAGCCAGTAAATAATCTGCTCATATCAATCAACTCGCGCATCCTCTTAGCTGACTTAAGGTATTAGGTGTTTAGCAAAGCTGATTTTCTTGAACTGAGTGCCGGTGTTTTTGTATTTATGAATTTATCCATTTTTTTCTTTCTATTTTTGTCGTGGTTAGGGTTATACAACCGAATGGTATTGGGTTGGTGAATGTTTGTCTCCCGTACCATATCCGAAATAATATCATTATTTTGTTGCCATATGTCCCGGAAGTTAAATAAATGTCTGTTTCATTTCGCCAGAGTTATTAGGATTTGATGTAATTCCCACATAAGTTAGGATTGGCATGTGTATAAATTCAAGACTGTCTGACAGAAAATATATAATTAAGCCGCAGTATTTTCTTCTGATATAATATAATATCGACTTAAAAACCGTAGAGTAATTCATTAAAGATAAGCGTGTAATAGTTAATAACTTGATTGAGCATAATATTGATTGATTGATAGTAATTTATAATATTTACTTAATGTGTTATTTAATCTTTGTTAAAGCATTTGTAAACATTCCGATTACGTCTCAAATAAGGTGTGATATGTA
Source organism: Rhamphomyia laevipes (assembly GCA_963920725.1). Classification (NCBI taxonomy): domain Eukaryota; kingdom Metazoa; phylum Arthropoda; class Insecta; order Diptera; family Empididae; genus Rhamphomyia; species Rhamphomyia laevipes. The sequence continues at coordinate 37,523,088 of OY987258.1, read as the reverse complement.
TATTTCTATATAATCATCGTAATAATATTACTATGTACTTATATACGAATTCATGTTTTGTAAAGTTGATTTAGACATCATAATTATTATCTTACCAACAGAAATATGAAGTTTTCAAATTCTTGTATTTTCGATAATATCATCAACATTAACATATATTCATAATTATTAACATAAAATGTATACTTATTTCATAATTTAATTAACAAAAGAGAAACTATTTATAAGATCATTATAATGTTAGCATATAGAATCGTTTTTTTGTCTGCAAAAGAAAAGATTTTTTATATAAAGTTACCTAAATTTAACTGCAGAGGATAAACTAACAAAAAAAAAATATATTTTGAATGGAAATTGCAGAATTCCTTAACAAAATTTATAATGAATTATAGTGACTTGATAGATAAAAAGTACTTTATTAATAAAGTGACCTGTTTCTATATTTTTGTTTATTGTTGGCTGCACCTGTTTCTTTTGAATTTTAAACAACTCCTTTGACAATTTATGAACAGAGAAGAGACCTTTTTTTGTGTGTGTCTCTTTTCTCAAATTATTTACAAAAATGAAAAACTTTTTTTTCTTTTAAAATGATCCAAAAAAAAAAAAAGAAATAATGAAGAAAAGTTTTATTTTCCTTACAATTTTATTATATATTTATATATTAACGAAGAACTGATGCTGATGAGGTGACGTCTTTTCATGGACGAAAGAAAATTTCCTTTTTTGTTGTTGTTGTTGTATAATATCCTTTCTATACTGTACTGATTTTGACAAAAAATTTGTTTGTCTAAAAAAGATATTTTAATAGAAATAGCAACAAAGGATGAGAAATAAATTTAGTGACTAAAATTTTAAAAAAATAATTTTATTTCGTATTTTTAATGAAATATGTATAAGGAAATTTTTGTTATTGATTGTGTTGATAAATTTATTAAATTTAAGCAAATTCTGGGTAAATAAAATCAAAGTTATAATAATTTTAAATTGAGTACAAAATATAAGCTAATTTTATTTGAGTTTAGAATGCCATTTATTAGTAAATGAAAGTGTTTATTTAGTACTTATATTAAGGCAATTTTGACAAATAAGTTATTTTAAATTAATTCTTACCATGCTGTAAACCTTCAGCAGCTGTAGCAAAATTATTAACTATACGTTTTAGATATATGACATTGTAGTTTAGTTTAGCTTTCTCAAATTCTTTTCAAAACAGTTACATATTAATCTTAAGTGATCCGCACGACCTATTTTTATTTTGGTTACATGGATTAGTTAATTTTATGTATTGCAATTTGATTATCGTCTTATAGATAGCTTATTGTTAATGTAAACCATACACTACTACTTCTGTATCTTGTCACTTAAGCAGATCGAGTTGTGAATTCCTTCATGATCTGTTTTAAGCCAATAGTCGAAAAATGTATATAATACAATTATGTATTCATGATTTTGGCTAACAGCGATTTGGTTGTAGGTTGTACCATCTTTTAATTGTTTCCATCATTTTTATGTCTTATTATCTTTCATTCTTGCAACCATTCTTCTATTTTTTATCTATTAACTCAGTAATAATTCATTCTGTCAATAACAATTACATACTTTCAAATATTATTATTCGTTAAATACATTAGCGAACAAATTCAACAAATGAATTCGTAATATCATAATATAGTGACCTTTACTTATGTATCGAACTTTGGATTTCAGTTATGAGTTTAGTTTTCATCAGCTTATCCCAGTTGATATTAATACTACAGTCTACAGGCCATCCATAAACATTCTCCTTTACTTAAAAGAACCACAAAACTCCTTTTTACTTAATTAAGATCGTATCCGTTAAGAATCTGTGAATTGTAATTATAGGAATACACAAATCCTCTTCTAAATTATCAAACTGATGACTACATAATTATTTTTCATAAGGGTCTGTACCGTCGTATAAAATGTTCATATACGTCCTCCAATATTTTGATAATCACAACAGCAATGTCTTTGCCATATTTTCCAATACTGACAATAATCATTTATTTATTTCAGTGAAGAGGTTATCTCATCTTTCTATATTTAATTTAGACTACTCTGTCCTCGCAACATGACAGGAGCCAGTTTCCTCTCATATCGTATTTACTTTACTCTTAATCGTACACAACCTATCAATACGATGGAAAATATAATCTATTTCATGTAAATTTCAACAAACGTTTTTATATAAATAGGAAAACAATTGACACATAATTCTAAAAAGAACTTGGAATGTTTTATGATTATAATTCTTATGATTTTTATTATTCTAGAAATGTTGTGCATAATATTTTTATTATTTCTATATATATATTTTATTAACATAATTTTCTTAACATAATAAGCTCATTATTATTAGTTAATTTGCATAAAATACCTTTACTACCTTGAAATTTTGAAAACCAGAGAGTGAACCAAAAAAAATGAAAAAAAAATTACAATGAAATGCAAAAGGAAAATAAAAGTTTTTCCATTTTTTTTTTTTTTTTTTTTGGTAAACACAGGCACGTTTTAGTAATTTTAGTCATAAATTAACCACAAAAATGGCTTTATTGTGAGAATATTTATTAGTTTATTTTTATCTCCTGGCGTCCTTTTACATATCTATCTTATATTTATACATATATATATATTATTTCATTCGTTAGCATGATGCTCTATATATACCTCAGGATGTTACATTTTATTTTAAGTTATATAGAGTATAAAGAGATTGGTATTATTTTATAGGAGTTGTGCAGTTTTTTTTTTATATTTTACTTTTTCATTTTTTATATGTTGTTTATATATATTTTTATGAAATGTAAACTATAAAAAGGATTTTTTATTTTTCACAGCCATATAAGTCTTCTAACCTGTGTGTAACTGGATATATTATTGAATACAATATAAAAACAAAAAAATTGGGATCCCTTTAAAAATGACATCATTCCCCATTTACCAGTTGAAATTTTCATAGAATTTTAATGTTTAGTTTGAGGGCTCAACAGGAGGTGGTTTACCATATATGAATATAAAATATACTACCTCTCGTATATTCCACTCAACGTATATATACATATTTATTTATATCTTAATATAAAACAAAAACAAAAAATTTACGTATATGGAGGGCGGGTTTGTAAATGGGAGCGAAGTGTTTATGTTATTTCTTTATTATGCAAAATTGTATATATATATATATGGCGACAAAAGGTTAATTTTATTATGCAAATTATGAAGATTCTGTAAAAAAGATATATTCTATGTTTTAGCTATAAATATATATACATAATATAGAAATATAGAAATGATTATATGTTACGGATCCCATGAGATATGTAAGTTAAAAAAATGTGTTTACATTTTGTGAAAAGAAAAAGTAAAATTAAAGAAATAATGCTGCACAAAAAAAAATTAATTTAATTATATAATTCGTGGAAAATGAATTTTTTGTTAAAGAAGATTTTTAAAAATGAAAAATATATTAATTATTTTATATTATCTTCAAATATGTATAATTAATCATTAAGGGCAACACCGTCCGATGGAAACCACCGGGAACAATAAATATATGGTAAGGGAATTGAAAAGCTGTAACAAAATTTAAACCATATATTAAATTTAAAATGTAGTGGAATCTGCTAAAATTAAATTATATGAAGATCTAAATTACAATAATAAGAATTGTGTGTAACCCTTTACTCTAAACTTATGCTATACTAAATTAGATTGATAAACTTAAATAAACATTATTAATCATTGAATATACATTTATAAATTCTAGTTAAGTTCGTTAATGCCAATGAATTTGAATGTAGAAATAACGTCTTAATTAAAATGTTAACTACTAGATTCAACAGAGGCGATGATGATGCAGAAACACATTAAAATAACTGATTTACCAAAGGTAGAGTTAGTATGCTGACAAATATTTTTTGTATAATGATGAAACTTTCGGTTATAACCAAGACCATGAAGTTGAAAATATTCAAGTTCTTTCTTTATGTATGAAAGTGAAGCATAGGTTAATACCAAACTGGCTAATACCAGGTATTAGTTTAGGTAAACGGTCAAATATCCTAATATTCGGCAAAACGTAAAGAACGAACCCATTGTGAAAGAGATTAAGTGATGTAAATGAAAATTGGTGAATGATATTAATAGAAAAATGCTTTGAATTCGAATGGAATCATGAAAAAAGAAGAAATAAAAGTTCGAAGAAAATCTTCCTTAAAAATGCAGCCGGTAAAATGAAATGGACGAATCTCTATGTTCTCAAGGATTAATAACTGTAAAGATTAACTTCCTCGAAAGGTTAACTTCTCTAGAAAAAAATCTATTAATTTATTTTATGTATTTTTTTTTCTCTTAAAAAGATATTAACTCTTCGTACATCATTAAATCTATTTACACAGATCCAGTTGAAAAAAAATTAATTATATAGTTACCCAGAGAAAATATTAAAAAAAAATATTTACCGTCCATGGAAAAAATAATTACGAGATTTTTTAATTTCATTGTTGCCTTGCAGGGGTTCATTTTTTTTTTATTTTGTATAATTTTAATTTATGATGAGTTAATGGTGGTTTTTTGTGGTAAGATTATTTTAATATACAAAACTTTTTCAACACGGACAAAGTTTCTGGGTGTAGAAGTAATGAAATTGTAAGTTGTTAATATACGTATAGAATAATGTAATTCATAACAAATATAACATATAATATAAATTTATATTAATCCCGTGATTTTATTTTTTAAATAGAATACATAAAGCTATTGAATTTCTTACATAATTTCATATATGCGTCTGGGATTAGTTTCTTAGAAATACCTCTTGGTGGACAGTCTGGAGTTTCCTGCAAATTTAATTTTAAGTCATAGAAATACCAACGATGATTGATAAACTTTTAATTTTTAAAGGGTTGCCGCTGAGTTTATTAGTTCTATCCCAACTACATTTGTTTTAAAGAATACGGTGGGTAAACAATTTAACAAAGCTTATATTCAGTATACTTATGACGAGAAATAAATGGATACTGCTTGATCAGCAGAGCACGAGCGACTGAACGAAACTATGGAGCATTTTTTATACCACTGATCGAAACTTGCTTTTAGAAGATTGTATAATTCTGTGACACATATTCCTTCCTTGTATCGAAGAGGTTTCTAAATTAAGTGATTATATATATCTTCGAAAGTATGTTTTAATCACGAAATCCTTCGATTTGAATGAATATCTCCAATAAATTTCGTTGATAAGTTATAATAATTCTTATAGTGATACCGATATGGTCTATCCGAGGCACATTACCGTCTTTCTAACATAATGAAACATAAGATATTGTAAGCGTACGTATAGTAGTACAGGATCTAACTCTTTGCCAGTAAATTACCTATAACATTAAATTTCAGATCTTGATTTGTGTAACTCTATAGTTCCACAATTGATAAATGAGTAATAATTTCCGAATTTGGTTATGAAATTATGACATATTCCTTTATTTCCACACATCGACAATTCGAAACGCTGTTTATAATTCGATATCGACAGTTCGGAATATAAAGAGTTCCGATCACAATTCTAATAATAAAGTCGAATGAATATTTGGTTAATTTTAGTCCTTTTCAATTCTGAAGTTTACTTTTTGTATTTTGGAAAACGTAATTTGATGAAAACTGAAACTTATTTTATATATTTAATAAATTTAAAATACTGACATCAAAATATAATATCGATTTTAAATTTGGTTTATTAAAGATTATAATAAATATATAGGAATTTTTAAATTTAAATATAGTATATTTAAAAATATATCATTCCATTTTTATATCTACTCCAAATATAAATAAATATGAGATTTAATTTCATATTTTTTTTTTATGATATTTTCCATGGCCACAGCTATGTAAGTATATAAATTTGAAACTTATAAAATAAACCCCAAAGCGACAGTATGATATAAGAAATAAAATATAATTTACGTTTGGTTTCATCCCCTTAACTCAAGTCTCCTATATATATATCGCTACAAGCTATTTTAGGTTTGTTGGGATGGAAATTGCTGGGTAATGTAAAAATCTTCTTTCGTTTATTGTTTGTCGTATAGTGTTTAGAGCATTGTAAAAGGTTGGTTTTTATTTCAATTTATCAAATTTATATAAGTAACACCAAGTGTACTCCCAAAAAAAAAAAAAAAATTATATGTACATATATAAAAATAAAATAAAAAAAACCTAAAATGATATTCTTTCGCTTTGGGCTACAAAAATTGTCACATCTGTACAAAATAGCTTACCCATGCAGACCTTTAAGTATATAAATGATTGTTTATATGTTCAATATATACAAACTTACTGAATAAACATTGTATACAAAATAGTTACACATATATGACCAAAAATTTATACAATAAAATATAAAACTATGAGCATAAGTGGATTTTGGGTAAAAATTTATATTGATAATATTTATTAAGACCAATAAAAAAAAAACGTTAATGATCTAGTGCAGAAATAGGATAAGATTTTAAAAAAATATTACATAGAAATACCATTAATTTTAAATAAACTAAAACTGATGTAGAGCAGGTATATCTTTATAAATCTTTATTTATATGTTATCTTTATTGGTTCGTTGGTTTTCCAATAGCTGGAATTTGAATTTATTTGAATATATTGGTTTGGATTAGCAACACATAGCATGTAGGACAGTAATACAATCCAATATATAAATATCAATATATTATGTTCCTATAGCATATCGATCCATCCTGCCTTTATCATAATCGAAATTGAATAAGAAGGCTTGAATTTACCTTGCTCAATTAGATCACTAAGAATCTATCATATTATTTTTCGTAATCGGCTTTCTCGAACGGAAGACCAGTGACAGCCTACGTGTTCCAGGTTTATCCTATTTGTAACAACCTCTGCAGAGCTAGTTTATATTCATACCTAAGACTGTAGCATGTTTCCTTAACCTAATATGCCTATTGATTGGCAATTCCAGTATTAATTCTGAATTCGCATTTTCAATATTGCAGTTGTTGTTGTTTGCTAAAGGATTTGGATGGGATATGGCTCATGACATTTTCCAAACCATGTCAATATTTAGGATACTTTTCTTTATATTAGAATCATGAATTTTTTGTAATGCAGTTAACCTTAACTTCTTTAAATTAGAGAACTGTTTGGTATCAATATTTGACCCAGCACCTACTAATTATGTTTTTTGTAGGTCCTATAAAAAGCTATATAAAAAAGCTTGTCAGACTAAAAAAAAAGCTCATCAGTTTAACATATAAATCACAGAATCAAGTATAATAAGTCCCTTATTGATCGAATCATTTAACATTTTGTCCAGACTGTTTTCCAAATCATCTTTCCCAGAATGTGACAAAAGTTGAACAATTTTGTAAGCTTATAATATTTAAAATTCGTAATTTAATTTTATAAAGCATAACAAAATGCTATAGTAAATTTAATAGAAAATATAGTCTCAATTCAGCAATAAGTGATAGAAATTAGTATTTTGTACAACTAACAAAATAGGACAACATTTAAAATAATAAAAGATAAGCGGTAATATTTTCAAGCAGGTTTATTTCTTTTTTTTTAGTAAATTTAAGGAATTATTATTAAGGATGGTGGGAAACATTCACTGCTTCTATAAAAAAGTATACAAGAAATAATCTGTTGTTATATACTTAAAAACTGCAGTACATTAGACCTTAAAAGATATGTAACCAATGGAAATAGATTATATTATAAACATGCAGCAAATTTTAACGATTAGAAAATTGTGCTCTTAAATGTGAAGTTATCATTTTAATTTAATAGTTGAGCGAATATTCTAGAATTAGCATTAAAAATTCGAGTTTGTTCAATATTTTCAAGATCACTTTAATATTTAAGGTTCCAAGGGCTGGAAACCCATATGTATTTCAGCTTAGTTTGGTTTTTGGTTTTGGGTTTGGTATAGGTTTTATACGTTTTTAAATCATGGTTTTGGTGTTATAAAAATTAGGATTTGGTTTTGGTTCTGGTTTTATAAAACTGTCAAGAAAAAATGCAAAAAAATCTATTCCCAGTAAATTTTTTTTTAATGTTTAACGTTTAACTAACTAACCTTTATTTTTATAATATTTTCAACGATTTAGTTGTAAGTTTGGGTTTTGGTTTTTGTTTTAGTTCTATAAACTTTTAAATCGTGGTTAGGGTTTCGGTTTTGGTTTCGTTAATTTTTAAATCATGATTTAGGTTTAGGTTTTGGTTTCGTTAAAGTTTTGAGGTTTTATGGTTTTTGTGGTTTTGGTTTCGAAAAACCGGTTTCCAGCCCTGAACACATAATAATGATCTTGAAAATGGATATTAGTTGAAAATGGATATTAGTAATAGTGAATTACGACATTATTATTTCCAGTAAACTTTAATTTTAAGTTAGGTGAAATTTCAATGATTTTCAATAGAGGAGGCAATATCAAATATAAAGTTTTAAACGCTATTCGTGTAATTAAACGCTCTCCAAAGTAACAAAACTATTGTTCTATATAACTTTTAGAGCACTGTAAGGATAAGTTAACATTTATAAGAAAAACATAATATTAATCTAAAAACTTCAACGACTAATATTTAATTCAAAAATTTCTCAAGAAATGTGTTTTTACATAATATATAAGAGACATAGAAACAAAACTTTCACGAAAAACTAATTACGTCTAGTTTTATTGGTTAAGATGAATTTAGCTATTAATTCCGTTTTTTGTTCTAGCTATGATATGTTTACTTGTTTGAAATCACATTTAACATTGGAAAAATTTTCTTAAGCTTATTTCACGTCTTTGGCCTAATATAATTAAGTCTTAGAACTTAGGATAGCAACTCAGAAAATTGATAGTTTGATCTTTTGAAACAATGTGCTTGAAGCTTGACTAAAATGTCTTTGGGGGTTGGCGAACCATTAAATATTAAACTATAATTTCATTATATCAATTTAATTTTATTTTAATTTATTTTCAAAAAAAAATTAATGTTTTATAAAATTGACAAATAATTTCATTAATAAATTTAATTTACTTGAAATCCAAAACTTGCAAATAAAATCTATTTTTTATAAAAATATTATTTATTTTATACAAATAAATAAAATATATAAAGATTAAAATTTACAAATTTCTTGTTTCAACGAAATTTTTGAAGATATTTTGTGTATTTTCCCAAAAAAACAAAAATTATGAAGAAAAAAGTTTTAAACTTTTTTTTTTTTATTCCAAAATATAATAAAATAAAATATTGAAGATTAAATTAAATTAATCATTGGAAATTTAATATTGAAAATAAATTGACTGGTAAAGTGACAACTTGACAGAAACATAAATCAAATTGAACTTCACCATATTTTTTGAAATAATTTTTTATAAATTTGAATATATTAAATTCCTGCTGTTTGATCGAAATATTGAATTTTCAAATAATGTATAATCAAATTTGAATTGAACATCTTATCATCATCTCATATTATAAAATGTTGCATATATTTGAGTAAAATACAAAATATTTAAGGATTATTTCAGTAAAAATAAGTTTAAATTTTATTCCTTACACATGAGTAGATATTTTTTCCGCATAATTTGACAATTTTTTTAATTTATTTGTAGATCTTAAAATTGTGTTTCAAATAATACAATAATTATGAAAAGAAAATATAAAACTAATTTCGTTGTAATTTGATCTAACCATTTTCACCAATTGAAATACCAAAGTTAATTAATTTACATGAAATATTAGAGAGTTTCACTTATTTAGTACCAAATATTAAATAGCTCTACTAAAAAGTAGCTCTCAAAATATTCTGTAACATAAAATTTTTAATATAAATTTCTCCCCATCAATATCATGTAATCCACAATTTCCTTTTATTTAGAAAATTAATTTTAAAATATTATATAAAAAAGTACGATCCTTGAAACCTTGAATATTATTGGTTAGTTGAAAAATCTTAATTTCATTTTCAATCATTAAGTTCATTAAGTTTTCAGTTTGGTATCAGTAATCTAGCTAATAACAATAATATAATTTTGAATTTATTCCAATTAAAAATCCAACAGATTTTATTCAGGTACCGGAAACGCTATACGACTCGTTATGTTATTTCTATAAGTAATGGTGGTAATAATATAACGCTAAATTTAAATGTTACGATATTAAGGGCCACAGAAAATGTAATTTAAGAAAGACTAAGAAAAAAGCTCACAAATTTCCAGAAGGCTAAACTTAAAATATTCAAAAAAAATCATTAGCAAATGTGTGAGAATAATATGTAAACTAATCGGGCTCAACACAATCAGCAACACCGACATCTGAGAACTAACCTTACATTGGAAGGTAGCAGCTGCTAACAGATTAACCTGTAGATTCCAAGTGGAAGCTCTATGCTCCCAATAGAGGTTATGGCAAACAAAAGCCCCATAACAACAGGCTTTTCATTACTTCAATGTTGTAACTTGTAAAATATAATTCTTATGATTCATGTGCGAAATGTGTTTTGTTAATAAAAAATGTTGACGATAATCAAAAATATACCATAATTTTGTTATAATTGATTTTAGGGCTAGTTCTTGTTGTATATAATAATATCGATAATTTTAATACATATAGAACACGATTGAGCTATTTACGATAATGCGATTAATTAAGGGAGCACTCCAAAGTTTTTGGTCTTAACCATAATAAACAACCCATAACCAATTTTATCAATATTTGACCCTCAATATTTTAAATAATTCCCTTTGGCACTTATATATTTTATTTTATTTTATTTTTTACACAAAAATCCCTTAGCATTTTTCATTGACAACAACAACAAGTACGGCCACAACTATAGTGAAAAAGCATTAACAAATATATTTTGATTTTTTTTTGCAATTTTGTTAAAATTTTCTGGGGTACATGAAGAATAACTTTCAAGAGTTTTGTAGTAGCTAATAGGATTTTATTATTTTTTGGTTATACATTACTATAGTGATGCTCTACTAATACAAAGTTTTACTTTACCATTTTATTACAAATCACAAATGTTCATTCCGGTGACGTAGTGTGAGCAAAATATTACCAACACATTTTTTTTTTTTTACTTTTCTAATAAAATGCTGTAAATTTTCATTAAAAGTTTTCTGAAAATGAAATAAACACCGAAAGGTACCTCAATAATATTATTGGTAATATTTATTATACATTTAAAAATTATATATATTATTATGTTTGGATAGTGTTATATGGCATAATACAGTTTAAATTATTAATTTGGTAACAAAATATAAATTGAACTTGAGTATAATTTATGGAGTTTTAAGGATAATTATATTTTACATATTTCATAATTAGTTTGGTATAATTCGGATTGAAGATTTCTTATAACTTTTGAAATTACATATCCCAACATGCCAAACCTTCCAAATACTCCATAAGTATTGCTTTATAAGTGGTAAAATGTTAAATTATTGTATTACTATTTATTATAATCTTCATTATTTTTACAACACTGCTGATTTTTGAATTTCTATATATGGACCATCTGATACATCTGTAAAAAGCATAGTTCATTTGTGAACCGCGCTCATCACGAAATACTCAAAGAGTTGACGCCTCCAAAATAATGTGCTTTTATTGATATTGTCCGTCCCTCATGAATTTGTGTCATAAATACTTTGGTTACTTGTTATTCAATACATGGTTAGCAACCAATACTGACCGAGTCTAGTGATTTTTCCAGTGTTTTTTAGGAATACGATATAGCTAATTCTTGTATGATGCGACTATTAATGCACACATCTATTCGAAATGAAGGTCTACCAACAGAATATGTGAACATTTACTATATGTAAAATAACCACTTGAAAAAGCTTACAATGAACAACAAATAAACAACACAAGCCCATGAAAATATAATAATTTAAGTCTTAAATATAATTTATTTAATCATTAAATTTTGTTTTTGGTGTCATCGAAATGAGTATTGACTAAAAATAACATGATAAAACGCAAACAAATTGAATAAATTATACACAATTTTAATATATTAAATCAATTCTTAAAACATTATTTGCAATAAGAGTTTTATAAATATTAAAATTTCAAATATTTTGTAAATAAAAACTATTTATTTATATGTACAGAAAATTTAATGTAGTTGAAATACAATTTTCCGTATTCGACATCAATTAGCTAAAGTTCTTTAACATAAAAAGAATTTGTTAAAATTATATTGATTTTCTTTTAAAGAAACTCTCAAAAAAATAAGTACACACAACTCTTTAAATCTAGAGAATATCCTGTATTTCAAATTGCTGCAAATATATTTTAATAGATTTTAAAAAAAAAAAAAAAATTTAGGTCAAGAAAAGTTTAAACACAAAAATTAGATTGTAGGGAGAAGAGTTAAACCCAAACTTTAGAAAATAATATAGAATATTTTACGAGGAATTAAGAAATAACTAGAAAATATTGTAATGGAAAGATCGGTTTAAATAATGGAAATGAATAGAATCAATTTTTCTTTAACTTTACGAATGCTTAGCTAAGATTCCAAAAATGCAAATAAATGTACGAGTAAACATCAGCACAATCGTTCTGCCTCTATCCGCAGTAATAATTGATATCAAATTTCAATTAAATTTGGTCAACAGGATAATTTCGTGATCTAGTCTTTATATAGCTCCCAGTAAAGTTGTGTCTATTTCCAAATTATATAAAATATTAATGTCAAAAATTTGAAATTTTGTACACATTCTTGAAATGTAATATTATTTTTGTTACCCCTAAATTTAGGAACTGTTTTCACTCTGTTCGAAAAGTTAACTTTATTTTTTATATTCTTGTTATTTCGGAAAACGTTTCGCCTTTAACTTTTAGTAAATATAATAAAGTATATAAAAATATGTGATGGAATTTTAATTGAAATTCAAACAATAGCATAACTTCTTCGATGAGTTTTATATATTATTTATAGATGAATTTATAAGTCTACTACAATGTATATAATTATATATGTATTATGTATAACGTTATTTATAAGCTTAAAATACGATGAAATGTTCAATTAAAATATATCTACGTACAATTTCGAAAATGTTTCATATTATATTTAGAAATTTACATTTAATGTTATGTTTTTGAATTTTCTTCTTTTTAGTTTTTTTTTTGTTTAAGCTTCTAATTTTCCTTGAAAAATTAGTCATTTTCAAAAGAATTTCCTAACATTTAATTATTTTTATTTATGTTTTTGGAAAAGGGTAAATTTTAAAATGATATTTTATAAAAGAGCAGCTGTGATCCTTTTTTGTAATTATCAAAAGAAATAAAATGAAAAGTTTTTTATGTTGTAGACTTAAAAAAAAAACAAAAAAATTAAAATATTTGTATAAAGGAAAATGAGTAAAATTTAAAAAAAAAATATTTAAATTTATTTATATAATATGACAAGCGATAAATTCGATTTTACAATTTTAATTATATCTCGAAATCGTGAATATTATTATTTGTATATTTTTTGAATATCCAAAATTATGTTAAAAAGGAGATATATAAAACTCAGGAGCTTGTATATTTGAATGTTTTTGTGCTGTCATCTATAATTTTATATTAGTATCAAAATCGATATTGATAAAGCCTAATTTATAACATAACATGACACATAAAAAAGGTTAAGAATGTGAAGAAATGTAAAAGTTAAAAGTTATGAAATGAGAATGGATTTTTATAAGATACGTACGAATGTTACGGTTACGAATTCCGTAAGAATGTCTAAAATTAAATTAACTTTAACTATTTGTTAAATCTCGTACGTTATTTAAATTTTTATCAAATTGGAAGTATGCTTCGTTTTTGTTAATTAATAATAAACATAAAAATCTATCATTTTACATATCATTTTGTTCCTATTCACTTCCGCTTCCGTGTATTGTAAATCTAAAATATGAAATCATGTGTTTATGTAAAAACTTTATTTAAAATAGTAATACTTCTTTGAACAAATAACTGATTCAATATAACTGAATAAAAATCATTTTATAATTATTTTCGTTTTAATAAGTATTGTCACAGTCAATAAATTCGCTTACATTTTAATTAATTGAAAATCATAAACTTCGTAATTCTTGTATATGCAAACTTCATATATTAGTTTGACCTGTTTTTTTAATATCCTTTATTATGTGTTCTAACTTAATTGCATCGTAAAAAGGTTGAGTAATTTCCATTAAACTTTATTTGGTCCTTTTCAAATTTGAATATAACCTAAAACTTTTCACTTTAATAAATTTAAAAAAACAACTCCAACTAATGGGCAAATAATTAATTATAGACTTCCATTTATAGATAAAATTAATTCTATATAAAATAAATACTATTTTTGTAAAAGTATTATATAAGTAAATTTTAAATGAATTAAATTTATATGACAAAATAGCTCACATAAAATTAATTTTATTCAAATTTTTAAAAAATATTTTTTCAAATGTTCGTCCCTTTCGTAGGTATACTAAAATATTTTAATGGTTTAATCAAATCATAACAATTTATAAGTCAGTCATGTCGTATATGACTGCGCCCAAAAATATCTCCTATAATTCTTGATATAACTTCTACGATGGTTATATCGCTCTTATTAAAATGGAAGTTAATTTTTTTAATTATTTTATTTCAACATAATTATTAATTCATTAATTTCATTAGTGAACATTGAAACAACAACTTACTGCAGATATTAAATATGATAAAGCCGATTTCTGCAAACGTTTTAATCTAACATTTTGTTTTATTTTTATACACACCATTCAATTTATTCAGATTTTCCTGTAACATTTCATAATTTCATAATCCAAATAATTATTTTCACGCATTTGGTGTAATGGATTACTTTTTAAAAATCTATTACATCAAAAATTATTTATAACTATTAAATTTTTGTTAACAGAAATACTCAAAACATGATTCAAATAATTATAGCTTAATAAGATATCCATCAATTTTCAATCCTTAAGGAAAAAATAACAAATTAAATCATAATATTGAATATTGCTCCCTTGACATCGAATAAAAGCCAGTAATATTCTGGCTTATTAACTGATGGATGTAAATTTGAAAATCTCATAGCACCAATTTCTGACTTGTTATGCAGTAAAATATATTAAGTAAATAATATCAGGTCAGTTATTTTAAAGCTCAAAAACAATCAATCAAAAAATATACATTCAATGATAATGATTGATACCTGCGGATTTTAGAAAACCTGACCTTATCATTTCCATATACTTTGTCCATTTGTTAATATATATTTCTTAAAGAAAGTGTGTTTACGTACTAACAAATGTCCCACTTGGTTTTTATCTGTCGTATTACCAAAATCAAATTTTAAATTCCCTTTAATATTTTATAGTTCGCCAAAAACTTCAATAATATTAGAACAATTTCTGTAAAGCACCTGATAGTTACTAACAAAAACAAAAAATTTAATATTTAATGCTCATTTTTGTTTTTGTTCAACTTTTACAGATTACATATTTTTGAGATGATGACATGTATTCACTTTTAACCTTTTCTGTGGTTATATCGCTCCAAAACAGAAAAACCAAAATGCATGTATTAAATTGATATTTTCCAGCATCCGATCAAAATTATATAATGAAATAAATGAAGAGTGAAAAAAAACAGTGTTATATTGACGATATATGTAGAAATACATTCTTTAATGGATGTTATTGGTATATGCCCGGGAGGAGGTACTATTATACAAGAGATGTATGTGCTTTTAAAGTATATTAAATTGATTTTTTATTGATTCTGAATGATGGGTTTATAAAAATATTATATGCTTTCAATTTTTCTACAAGATTTCATAGATTTATTTTGAATTTATCATTCCTTTCCATAACATTACTTACTACTGTTACATACAAGAAAAAAATTAAATAAAAAATGTACGACATTTGGTTAGGTAATGAACTGATAAATTTATAAAAATTTATATAAAAAATAGTTCTATTTTAAAGTATATTTTGTAGTTTACATTAATTACCTTTGAACTTTTTATCAGAATGGATTTAAAAATGAAAGATGGGAACTGCGAGGCCAATGATTCATATTACATATATATGAATCATTAGCCTCGCAGTTCAGGGGACAAAATCATACAGAATAGTAGTTTTTCACTAAGATTCATGAAAGAAGGATAATATCTCATAAAAGGATTAGGTCTTATTTGTATCTCTGAAACCTCTGCGTATTATACAAATTTAAATTTGTATAGTACGCAGAGATTTCGGAGATAGCTTCAATTTTTTATTTATAACTTTTACCAAATTATAATGAATTTTATTATATTATACGCTTTTGATCGTCATAGGAACTTTTAAAATATATCAGTTTCAAAATTATTTACCCATCTTATTTGATTGATTGATGAATGAAAACTTAGTTATTTCAGATCCATAATATATCGATTTGGAAAACAAAAACTATGATAAACTAAATAAAAAATTAATCATTGTTAAAAGAAAATTTCAAAAATACATTTCGTCGGCTGAGAATTTGTTTGTGGTAAACAAGATTTTCCAATTTTTTGACTTAGGCAGATTTTTTTGAGGATTACGAACTAGCTTTTTCGTTTGTAATCATCGAAACTCAACTATCTCCTTTCATTACTGGAATTTTCAAGAATTTTGAATACCACTTAATTGCTTTATTCAAAATAATTAACATTTAATTTAACATATATTCAAAAAAAATTAACGTAAATCCCAATCTAAATTTGTGGCCTTTAACCCAAACGCATTTTGTGCGAATTTATTCATTATTTTCTAAAGTTAATACGTTCGATCTCTGGAAAATGTTAAAAATTAATTAAAATTATTGCACAAGCTTATAAAAAATTAATGAATCAATTTCTCAAAATCTTAAAAAATGTGTTTACGATAAACAACAAATTTTCATCCGACGATTTTAGCCTACATTGAAAATATAAACAAAATTTTGACCATCAATTTGAGATCTAAGAAAAATAAAAATAAAATATAAATATTAATGGGAGCATATAATAAAATACTAAAATATTCAATAATATTTTTTTGAAAAATTTTCATTATTTATCAATTTTGATAAAATGATTTATGGACAGCAAATTATTTAGATAGAATTTATATACAGACAAATTGGAACCAGCAAAATATAATGAAAATTGGTAACATGAGGAAATCGTAATTAATAATTATTATCAATTTATGTAAGAAATGCTGCTATTCCGATACAGGATAAGATTTTATTTTATTTTTACTCAATAACGTTACAATTACAATAATGATTCCAATTTTATTTTTACAATTTCTAGGAGCAGTAATGTAATAAATTGAAGTAGATTATTTGATTTGCATGTGCGCAGCAACATCGCCTAGGACCGCTTTTAATGAAATTAAAAACGCAAAATGGCTGAAGGTAAAAAAAGCTTAGTATTATTATTCACAATAAAGCAAAAAAAAACACTATTAAGTTTCACATTCAAATAAAATTATGCACATATATTAATATAAAATTGGAAAAATGTCCTTTGTATGATAATTAACGCTTCATTTTAATATTTTTTAAATTTAAATTTTTATAAAATCAATTTTTCTATACAAAAAAAAAAAAAAACAATCTGAAATTTTCAATTTCGATGCACACTTTTAAAACAATTTAAAATTCGCGAAACATTCGGAAAACTCAGATTTTTTTGATTAAAATCACTGTTGACTATAACTACGACTTATACTAAGGTACCCCTAATTAGAAGCCGGCGAAGATGAATTGTTCATTAAAGAAGTGAGATTGTTCGAGACGATATAGAAATGATTCAACGTTCGACTGGAGGGTACAACGGGCTCCCTTATTAATGGACTATGTGTTCGGAGTCTAATAATTCCCACTTAATATCCAAGTATAAAATTGATCCACTGACTTTCTGTAAAGCCAATTTAATATTATTTGAATTTTATGTAATACCGTACTATAAATTTCATAATATCCGTTTACTAAATAACAAAAAAATAACCGTCAGATTAACATACTATAAATAATTTGCCACCATTCATTAACAAATAAATAGTTTGTTCAATATTTAGATTGGTAAAAATGTAAACAGACATAATGTCTATATCATCAGGTCGGCCCCAGGATATAAAGGATATAAAATCAAATATTTATACAAATATTCAAATAGTATTAAAATATAACTATAATTATAACTTTACGTTTAACTTTATTATGTTTACTTTTGGTGTATTTGTTTATATTTATTTATGATTTAGGTATTTTTAAAATTCGATATCAGATCGAAAATATAGAGACAACATTTTTTTAACATAAATAACTATACAAATAATAAATGAAATTTTCTAATTTGTTTAGGTACAGTACAGAGGTACTCATGACCTCATATAGATTGCAAATAATAATGGTAAATACAGAAAATATACAAATGTCAGAAATATTAAAATATCATTTGAGAAATTGATTTTCAAATTTAACAAGATTCTAAAATTTTAACAACATTACATTAAAGTTTCATATAAATTTTGCTATACTTCAAACGTAATAGACTAATATGTAGTTAGCAACAAATTTGGTTATTTTACCAGTAATATAAGTAGGCAAATTATAAACAAGAAATTGAAGGTTTGGCAACCATAATTTTTAAATTCGTTTTTAATATACGAAACAGTGAAGGGTTGCCAGACTTGATAATTGACTACACTGTAACTATGCAAATTCACCAGAACGTTAATTTGACAAATCGATTCCAGTTTGTAAACAAATTAATTATTAAAAATTTATGAATTTATATTGATTTTTTCAGTGAACCTTGGCAATGTGCTTCATTTTACCTTATTATTTTTATTTTTACTATATTATTTTATTTATATAATTAAAAATAATTAGTAATTCAATTTTTAATTATTACTTTTGTGTCTCTACTCTATAATTATGACAAAAAAAAAATTCATTTTCAATTTGATGTTGTTAATTATATGGTTTTCCAATGTTGACATAAATCTATGATTATGTTCAATACAGAAAAGTAAACATTTTATTTAATATCAAATAATATAACATAAAATATATGTTATAATAATTTATACAGGTATCAGGTATTTCATTTAGATATATTTGTAATTTGTTTATGATTAGATCTTCATTATAATAATCATAATAATTTATAGGTTTATTATTAATCATTTATGTCATCATTTATTGTGGCGTTACAATTTTTTGTTATATTTATTATATATAAATTTTACGATCATATGCATAAATTCGCATAAGGTAAAATATATAAATAAATTATAATATATAATAATAACTAGAAGCAAATGGGTTTCATATTAAATTATAATTATATATACAAATATATATATTTAACCAAAAACATAAAGTTATGTAATTTTTGTATTGAAATATATTAAATATTCAAATATTAGACAGGTAAAAACTAAATATTGTGACAAGGAATGATTTTGTAAAATGTTAATTTATATTTTATACATAATTATGATATATTTAAACAAAATGTGATTATTTTCTAATAGATTTTATTTATTACATACATATATGTAAGAATCCTTTGTTTATTCACATAAATTTATTAGACGTAACAAATTTGTATTATAATTTTACCAAAATCTTATAAAATTGAATTATAGGTCAAGCTAAAATATTTACATTAGCTTCAATTATTGATATATAAAAATAATACAAATTTGCATTTATTGAAGTTTATTGAACATACTTACATAGCCCAATATATCTAGATTACGGATATGAAGCGGTTTTGAGCCGAAAGCATGCGAGCAACAGAATTTTTCAAGAACTAAAAACCAATTTTTTTACAAACCCTAGACCAAAATCACGAAACAGAAGAAGTTTTAAAAACCAGAATCAAATCATGAACTATAAAAAAATTGTTGCTTTACGAAACCCAAAATTCAAGTTTCATGAATACAAAATGATTAAATATATTTCTAGTTATTGGCCTATGTCTAGCGTACTATGTTGTGATCAAATGTTGCCAATAAAATCCAGATGACTCTGTATGGAATTGAAAAATAATTATGGAAATAAAATAATAATACTTACATCCCAATAAATTCAAATCACAACATATAATTCCAGTTTGTTTTATTGATATACTTCAAACGGCGTTTTCTGAACATTCTATCTTAGTTTTACTATAAAGGCCATAGGAAATAAATGGATTCGTTTAAAACATTGCATTTATTATAATTCTAATTGCTGTTGTATTGAAGAAAAAAAGGTATTTGCTTTCTTTCTACATGTTGTAAAAACCTCGTACAAAAACCTCGTTTCTTTGCATACAAGGAACCAAAATCAATCAAAAAACAATTTTTGCATGCCAAACCAAAACCGAATCAAAAATCCTTTTCTTTGTTTGCTTTCCGAATTTGTTGAGAACTCAAAAAATGTACTTTATTTTGTCCTTAGTTTCTATCCCTAATTTTAATATGGCATAATATGTTAACATCTAATAAGCTTTAGCAATATTAAATGACCACAATTCTTATTAAAAATGGTTATTGTTATAAAATTTGAATCAATTAATTTACCTTTCTTTGTTTTTCTTTGGTAATTTTAATTTAAACCTTTTTTTTCAATATTAAATTAAATTTTTAAACTAATTATCTGCTTTATAATATAAACATATATGAAAGTATAACTAAAAAAATAATAAAGATTATTAAGTTTATTTTGATATATGTAATATAATATTCTTAATAAAAATTTTCTATATAATATTCGTCTTAAATTTTTGGTAACCCTACGTTATAGAAAGAATTAATAATTTAGAATTTTAATGATACCAATAGAAATTATAGTACCAGTAGTTAAAGTAGTTTCTTTAGATTTTAGACTACACCATTAAAAATATATAACTTTAAATATTATTTTCAGTATAGGAAAATGTTACTGTAACTGTAACGTAACAAAATAACAAATTAATAACGTTATTTAATAGTAACGATACATGCACCTGTAATCTCAGTTCAAAACTATCAATACTGTTTCTTTAATGTTTAACGTACCTATAAGTAATTGTAATTAAAACCATACTTTACGTCTACAGATATTTTTTGGATTACCTACACTGTTTATTTATTTGAATTGTTGAATTGGGCTGCATGTAAAATGGCTGTACTTTTTAAAATATACGCGTGATTTTACAATACTTTTGACATTACAATTATATTATATTGCAAAATATGCAGTAGCTCATAAGTATGAAGCTATTGCACTGTAATTCGACTGTGTCATATCATTTTATTTCATATATTATTAGTAATTTGACTGCGTGATAGTTTTTCAATATAAATATAATTCTTTCATTTTTCTACATCATTCTATTCAGTATCCTTTTACAACAAACATATTACTCTCTTCAAAAACAATTAATTTTAAACAAAAATTAAATAAAAATGTTACCAAAATTCTTAAGAAGTGATTATCCAATTGAAAAAGGATATTTCGTTGTACCAAAATTTTGTTTTTCAATTTTAGGCTATTGGCCTGAACAAAAATTAACAATTCTATTATTTATTCGATTATTAATCAATTTTTTAATACTTAGTTATGCTACAGTTTCTGAATTCACTTTTGGTATAGTTCACATTAAACAATTATTAAATGCATTAGATGCTATTTGTCCATCTATAACTAAAGGTGTTACAGTTTTTAAAATGTTTATTTTCTTTGTGTATCGGAATCAGTTTAAAGTAATTGTACAACAAATTCGAACTGATATTGTTAAAGGTAATTTTATAAATTATTTGTATAATATAAAATTCTTTAATTACTTATATAATAATTCTAATAACTTTGAAAATCACTTCTTACAATTACAAAGCTGCTAATAATATTGAAAAAATCAAATTAGTTCAATTGAATGCATCCATAGCTGGAATTTTAACAGGAGCTATATTCACTTTTTCAAATTTAACAAATTGTTCTTATTTTTTTCGACCATTAATCAATATTGCTATTCAACATTTTAGTGGTGAAAATATTACACTGGAATTTCCATTTAAAGTTATGTAAGTTAAAAATAAATATAATATATGAGCACTCATGCTCCAGTTAGTCTCCTCTCAACATTCGCAATGGCAACGCGTATCATAAAATAAGTCACCCCTTATAAAATTATATGGGAGTAGATAAACTGAACCCAAACATTCACAAAATACGAAAAATGGAACGGAAACATTAAAAATTCAGCAATCAAAAATTGCATGATATATAACAACAATTTGTTAAATTATATCATGTCTTCATTATAAAAATATTAAAGAAAAGCTGATATATGAAAAGAAGTTGCTGGAGCATTAGCAGCAACCGCAAAATAATTATTTTCAACGTTTGCTGATTAAAATCACAACTTTGATAAAGCCTAATACGCTGTTGTAAATGTTGCGTTGTTACACGTTGTCGTTGTGTATGTTGAGATTAACTGGGGATTATATAAGTGCCAATCATGTCAATTTTTGCATAATGTAGTAGTAGACGTCAAACCATTTTATTTATGCTGATATTACGGAATTACAACATACAAACAAAATTTTGACGTCCAGTATCATATACGAAAAAAACACATGACCCATGGCCAAGGATTTTCCGAAATTGCTAAGCAACATACAAAATTGGTTTGATGTCTAACCAATTTAAGCAAAATATGTACACAATATGCAAAAATTGATGTGAAGGCAACACTAATGAAAATTTTATAATTTTTTTTTTTTTTTCATTTATTAAACATTGGTGGGATTTTTAGTGGAGCAGAAATTATAATCGAAGAATTATCTGGAAAATATTTATGTGTAATATATTTAATATTGACTTATTCTGGATTTATTTGTTGTTGTGGATTTAGTGGTGCAGATGGTTCTTTTGCTGGATTTTGTTTAAATATTTCATCATTATTTCAAATTCTTCAAAATGATATTAAAGAAATATTTCATCCAATTTCAAAAAATGGTAAATTAAATTAATTTATATAATAAATATTATTCTATTTGATGGAAGACATTTAGATATACTTAAAATAAAACATTAAGTGCTAAAGAAAATTTCGAAGTCAAACGAAATACTAAGTCTGTCAAATTAAAAAAAACTAATTGCGAACCCATATTTAACTATGTTTCCATGAATTGGTTCGTTGATTCAATTACGTTTAGCTGGTAGTATGATAACACCGATTGGCAAGTGTATTCTGTAATTGTCGCTTGGTGTTTTATTTCAAATTTTCTGTAGAGCTTTGATAAAAAAAATTATTCCAATACAATTTATTAATTTACGCATATATTTCACAGATAAAATGGCATCTGATTTCGAAAATAATATTTGTTATGATAAATTAAAGCATATTGTAATACAACATAATCGGATAATAAAATTATGTGAAACATTAAGAAGTTTATATACACCAATGATAATGGTACATTTTGTATCGACATCAATTATTACATGTTTAAGTGTAATTGATGTAGTAATGGTAAGTAATGGTAACATATTTTTTCAAAATTTTAATTACCATAATTTTCTTGTAAGAATACTGGCTTTGGAATTGTTCTTTATACATTTTATACATGCGCTGCACTAGCTCAACTATTTGTTTACTGCATTGGTAATACACAAATCATTGAAAGCGTAAATATTTAATTGAATTATAAAAATCTATTTATTATATAATATTTATTTAACTAATTTTAGAGTTCTAATGTTGGTAATGTTTTATATCAAGTTGAATGGTATAAATGTAATACGAAGGTTCGTAAATTAATTATGTTAATGATAATGAGATCACAACGACCAATTAGTATTTCAGTTCCATTTTTTGCACCATCTATAGAAGTATTTGGAACGGTTTGTTTTTTATTTTTATAATGTTTATACATACTTTTAAATTATGTATTTTTAATATATAAAAATTTTCAATTTTAACAGGCTTTAAGTACAACTGGATCATATGTTACTCTACTGAAAACATTTTTTTAAAAAAAAAATATTATTATATATTTATGCACATAATTTAACTAATTTTATGAAAGATATTATGTTAATTTTAAATTATATATCAAATTAAACAATTTAAATAAAATGTGTTGATATTAATTTATCAGAATTACTTTCACAACAAAATGTTATTTTATTATTAATTTCGTCTTAGTTATATAAATTCTAATTATTAATAATATAAATATATCAAATTTTGACTAAATGTAATGTGATCTCATAGTATTACTAATGTCTAATTTAGTTTATCCATTTTGTTTATAAACGAAGTAAACCAAGTGTTGTGCAAGTTCTTTACAAAAAGTAATTTACATAATTATTTACGTGTGAAGAATTAATTATTCACATAGGTGCTTACATCACTGTAAATTCGATTAGTAACTAAGCTTCTAATTCAAAATTAATCCAAAATAGAAGGTTTTTTATCTTTGAAAACTTCTGAGTTAATCATTTATCTTTATGGATTAGTAAGAAAAATCATAAAGATAGATATGATTAATAAGAGGGAAAACATTTTTTAAGCTCGACCTTAACGCATACTTTATTATGCTGAAATGCTGTGAATAAGTTTCTCTATCCGCAATGGATTAAGCTCAGATATAAATATACAGATTAATTAATGATTAGGAACCACCGACTTAGTAGACATTTTTAGAAACATAATACATATTTAGAAACATAATGAAATTGTTAATCTAATAGTAAACAGGTACTAAATATAAGTACAATCCATGGAAAATTAATCAATAAATATGATTTAACTAATTAACAATTGAAACATTAAGATTGGGAAAAAGCAGAAGTCCTGAAGTAGTAATTTCCTTGTCAACAAAATATGCATTAATTATTGTACAAAAACAAAAACAGCGTGAATCAAAATAAATGAGGCAGTCTTTGAGACCATAAAGAAATCTTGTTTTCTTAAAAACTGATGAATCAAATTTGGCACTTAACATAAAGTAAGAAAACAATTAATATTACATAAACTGTCAATTCAATTGAAATTTTGAAATATATAAATTGATTTAGATAGACTATAATTACTAAAAAATTATAGAACCGGAACTGAATAAATAATTAATTATTTAAAAAGTAAATATCTTTAAAATATGTTTTTTTCATCTAATCGGAATGCTGGTTATTTCAGATGGTTTGGATTAATTTATGTACAAAATTGTAGATTAATAGCCAAAGGCGTAGTGGCAGGACAGAGGACCAATATTATTTCTATCGATACCAACTCTTAGAATTATAGTTCAGTAAAATCAATTATGAATAATCTAATTGGAGAGTATTGATTTTAACTTGAAATTTACAGTGTTAAAATTAGTACATATATAAAAAAATACCATTTTCAATTTAGTTCCACATAATATTTTTGTACAAATTCCTCAATTGATTGACTATTTATTAGTAATTATATGTCACTAATTACTAGAATTTAGTATTTTTTTTCGAACCGTATAATTATTACTGGATTAAATATTGTTTAAATTAATATAAAGTTGAATTATTAAACTATCTTCGTGTTATTAATTGTATAATGTTATTTATAAACAAGGACATTTTAAAAATTGTTAAACCATCTTGTCCTTTTTCTGAATTATATTTATGGCTATGTATTTTATTTACAAATTCTAGTAACTCAAAAGATTACATTTTTAATTTTTAATTTAACTAGTTTGTAAAATTCTTATGAAATTAAAAGAAACTTATAGAATTTTCAAATGTTCACAAGCCAGTCGCTAAACAGAATGGAACTGTATAAGATTAGATTTATTCAGAATAACATAACTTACCTTTACTACAATTACCTATCTGTCAAACAGTTTTAGTGACAAAAGATTTATAGTTCTTAACCAGCCTACTTGGTAGAGCTAACATCCCAGCGATTTGATTTATATTAATCAATACTACTATAATTTTGATGTAATGGTACGCAGCTATGTTAAAACTTGTGGTGAATTCATTGATATAACAAAATCCTTTGAATAAAATAAAATCGGTTTTGTAAATACTTAGTTAAGTTTTTCACAGTCTCATAGACAATATGTGTAGAATATAGTTTTCTTAATCAACTTCAAGTACATTACCAGAAAACATTACGCCATAAATTGAGGATTTTTTATGTATCTCAAAAAGCAAAAAGCAATATCGCCAGTACCATCCACATATTGTCGTCTGCATTTCTAATTGACTTAAAGCTAAAAATCCGAATTTCCTAAAAGTAGCAACAATTTTTGGTCAATTAATCTCAAAATCATTTAAAATATTAAAACTGACAAAAATGGTTTATTGGACAAGTATAAATGCAGCCGGCGATATATAGAATGATTACATTAATCTTGGTATTTACTTTCATCCAGTAGATTTATTCTAATAAGTGATACCTCTAACGACTCGCTTTAGTCTATAAATGAAGCAGTCGCTGGACCCATAACTGAATTATATACATATGAAAATAGAAATAAAGGCAAAACTGATTCTCTTAAAAACTTTACTTTATTTAATATATTTTTTTAACATAACAACATAAATGGAGCTATTTTTTTTTACTCACAGCAATTATTTAATCAAAAATGTATTTTTTTTTTTGTTTTACTTATTTTTATAATTATTTCTAAATATACATAATTTTATCTCGAAGATTTACAATTTTTTTTTTCCAAATTTTTATTTTAGCCAGTTTTTCAACTTCATTATTAGCTTTAAATCTATTTTATATTATGATATACAAAATAAATCATAATGAAAATAAATATAAAAATATAACGATATTTATTACCTCTACGTAGAGGTGAACGTGGAATTGATTCATTTATATAGATACAAAATAAAATGTTACCAAACCTTATTTATCATAAATAAATATGAAGATAGAAATTTTTGAAAAAGAAGTGACTTTAATTTCTGATCGCTACTATTTTAGGCCAATTTACTTTTACTGTTTTATTTTTAAAAAAAACTGCTTTCAGATGTAGCGATGGTAAAATCGTAATTAGATCCACTTTGCTTTGCTTCGCCATTCGCAGGGATGTAGTTAAATAGAAACTCAAGTCTATTTATTATACCGAATTGATAAATATTTGGCTGGAACACGTTCTCTCTGAACTGAAAGGTTTTAATAATAATCAAATTCGATTTTCCACCCCAATTGACAATATCGAAAAAAAAATTATTATCAAAATTTACACCATTTTTTTTTGTTATACAATGTTATATACAAAATTAAAATTTGTTAATTCTTTTTAGAGTCCTGCATTAATTTTTTTTTTTTTTAGTAATTATTTCAAAAATGTATTTACACTTATTTTACAGAAAATATAGAAGTAAAAATTACAAATCAAAATATGGAAAAATATCATTTATAAAATTTTGGAATTTGGTGGTGTTTTAATAGAGTCTTATCAGCCGCGGCTGTTAGCTAATACGGTTTACTTTTTTGTATGTACTACCTAAAAAAATGTATACTTTCACACAAATTCAATAATAAGATCCTTAAAACATTATTCGAATTCATATTTTATACAAACATCCACAACATTATAAGACTTTTTATTCAGTAGTTTGTAGAATGCGTTTAAATTCTGAGTGTCATGACAAAATGCTATGTGACATAAGGCAATCATGACTTATGTCCACTTATAATGGACATACAGCGATCATTGTTTACATAGCCATGACAAAATGCCATATGTCACTATAGACAGATATAAATCCATGATAGATTTATATTCATTTTAAGTAGAAGTAAGGCCATGTTCATCTTATGTTTTATGTGTTTATGTCATGGCATCTAAATTAATTAAAAATATACAAATTTTATTTTTCTCAACATTATCAAATTTGTCCATGTTTTGTCTTCGTCGTTTTAATACTCTTGCATCCATAACGTTAGCTGTAACTTGTTAGACTTAGTCTCTACATGTTCGTTAAAAAATTTCATCTACTCGTACAACTTTTTGTTAGAGTTATAATTTCAAATAAACTAGATTGTCAATATTTGTGTAGTATTTTTAATAATTTAAATCGACCGTATAGCTCTAGAGTCCAGAGTATGTTCTATCCAGCATTTCATTGCACTAACTATGGACTTCAAGAAACCTATCAGAAAGTTCTTAATTATGTTTGATTCTGTCTGTATTTCAGTAGCTTTTTTGAATTTACATTTTGTAAAAATTTACATTTTGGAGTATTTTTTACTTCAAAACTTGTCAAATCTTTCCTTAGTATTTTCATTACTAGCCTTACGATTGGTTAAGAAAATATAGCAGCTGATAAGACCCTATTGAAAAATCACCTAAAAATACTAAATTTATAAATTTTAATTTATATAATATATTATTATAGACAGATTAATTTTATGTTTTCATACATAATTAATAAACAACATTCTATATATGAAAATTTATGCTAAATATTTGATTATTTTTTTTTCATATATTTTTTTTTATATATTTATTTATTTTTTATTTTATAATTATTATTTTAATATTTATTTTATATCTATTGTTTTAGTTAACTAAATTTTATTATGTATTAATAATATTTGTGTAAATGTTCATCTTTAATAAATATGGAAGTTAATTAGTACACTTTTTCTGTATTTTTATTTTATATATTATATTTTATTTATATTATTTATTAACTAAATATACTCAGTCATTCTAAATATAACCATTAATATCAACAAAAAAGAAAAAGAACAAATAAAAAGTTACATAAAATATGAATTTGGAAAAACATAATTACTAAAACAAAAAAAAAAACGAATAAATTTTCTTTATAATGTCAAATTAATTAAATCATCAAGAAAATGTTATATTTTCTGTTTGACTTTGATTGAAACTTTTTGAATTGATTTTTTGTAGTTTTCCATTATGATAAGGTTTACTTCTTCTATTTACCTTGTTAACATCACAATAATAATTAAAATATAATAAAAAATTACATAAATTATTTAGTAACAAAATAAATAGATAAATGATTATATAAAATGGTAAATTAAATATTGAAAATATATTTATAATAAAATAATTTTCAAATTTTGTTGTTCTTTTGAAATAATATTTAATTTTGTTGATATTATGTTGGTAAGTAGAGAAAATTGAAGATGCGCCGGCCGAAGAAGTTTCTGTAAAAAGAAAATATAATAATTTTTTTTTGTTATATTAAAATTACAATTTAGATTGAAGAAATCTAATTTATTATTCTTGTAATTTTAAATTTTAAATCAAATATATCAACAAACAACTGGAAAAAATTGTCACATTATTTCATTTATCCTAACGACAATTTGGTTCGTTTAATTTTTTAATTGAATTCGAATTTGTTGAATTTGCGTATCCTTAAAACATGTAACTAAACTAACTATAGCAAAAGATTTATTCGATTCTCATTTGTCATATTATCGTGAAAATTAGTCGAAACATTAAAAGTATCCTTATCAGAATACCGAAAATTTAACTTCAATTGGTGCAACTCAATTAATAAACGAATATTTCCTTTCGTTGATTTTCAAAAAATATACTTTGTATAGATGTTCAGAATAATATAACAAACTTAAAAGAACTTCTCTGACATTTTTAAATTTTCCATTTAAGAGGCAATTTTTATTGTTTAATATAATAAATAGTATTACTTTAATGATTTTACTCACCCTTATAATGTGTTGAAAATAATTCATTTTGATCTGGAAAATCACCATCACCCTGTTGATCAAATGGAAATAAATTCATATCTGGTGATCTACCTGATGCTAATATTCTAGGACGATCTTCTTCAATAATTTTTTCAGATTCTTGTTCATAAATATTAAAAATTTTCGCTGTACATTTAAGCTTTTTGAATGAAATAAAAACAATTTTTTATTAAATTTATAAAATAGTGTCATAAATCCAAAATTTTTTAATATTACCTTCAATCGACCACGTATAAAATGCATATGATTAATAATAAAATTTATCTCAATCACTGATGTTTCTAAATTATCTGATGGATTTTTTTGTACATTAAAAATTCTTATTTGATTTAATTGAACCTATATAAATTTCAATTTATTAATAAAATTTAATCAATATTATTTTTATCAATTATCATTTTTCACATACTGAAATATCATTTATTGTCCATGTTAAATTTGCAGCTGGTTTTGAATAATCTGATGAACAATTACCATTAACAGTGTCACCTAAACGATATCTTGAATGTATACTTGTTATAATTGGACGTTGTTCTGGTAGTTCTATAAAATTTAGAAAAAGAAATTTGTAAAATTCCTATATAAAATTCCTTAATTTTCACTTTTATTTTGATCTTTTTTGGATTATATTCTTACCTACTACAATCATAGTACCAGTTGCTATAAGTGTATGAAATTCTGGTGCATCTGCAGATATTTCACATGCAAATTTACCAGATAAATTTAATTGAACTGATGACAATACAAGATGACTTTGATTTGATAAAGTTTGCTGTATGTGAAAAGCATTAAAAGAATTTTACAAAAAAAAAATTCATTTAAATTTTGGAAATTCAATTTAATCTGGCAGATATTTAAATTTTTTTTTAATTATTCTTTTTTTTATTTACCTCAACATTAATACCATGTGATGGAAAAGTTTTCATTGCTGGTACTTCTTTTGGTGTATATCGATAAAATTCACGACGTCCTTTATACCATTTTACTGAATATAATGTTTCGTTTTCTATATCATAATTGCATATCAAAAGTGCATTATCGCCACGTCTAACAGCTGATGGTATCGTTACAGATACATCTCTTAATCCTAATATTAAATCTGTCAAATACAAAAAAATAAAAAATAAAAAAAAAAATTTAAATTGGATTGCAAATTACTGGAAAAATATTTTTTATATATATTTGAAAATTAAAATTGAATTTTGTTAAAAACACGTAAACTGATTGCATGTTTTATAGAAACTTTATATTAAGGACAATTTACGTTAACTTTTAATTAAATTGAAATTATCAATGAATTTGTCTTAGAAATGTGAAAATCAATTTGATACTTAATATCTCTTTAGTAAAGTTAGTTATAATCAGTCTTTTTCACAATATTGTGGACGCTAAGGGATATGAAAACGGAAATGTTTCATTTAAAAAAATATAATTATAAATGAAAAATTTATTATTCAGGGAATGGAAAATTACATATTTTTATATTCAATACATGAAAATAGTAAAACTTGATTTTCATACAAAAAAAATCAATAATTTCTATTAATTTTTGCTGATATTTTGTGATCAGGGATGTAGTAACTAACGATACCGGATTACGTTAAAATTAAAATAATGTAACTTTTGTTGTGTCATTTGCCCATCAGTGTAACAAAAAAGATTTAGTAAATTTGGTAGTTTCTTTGTAGAAAACCTCGAGAAAGCGGGTGAGATAAAGCCAGCCAAGATGATATCGTTCGTTAAAGAAGTGGGATGGGTCGACGCGCTGTAACTATGGTGCAACGGGCTAACTCTTCTGTGGCCTATGTACGTGGTGGTGGGGGTCTCGTATTTCCCATTCCTTTAAAACCAACCAAACCAATAGAAATTTCAATTAATAGAATTGTAATAAAAAAATATAAAATCGATTTTTATTTTTATAATAAATTCCAGGATTATTTGGTCTAAAAAAGAATAGATAACATTTATAATATTACTAACAATAATAACGTTATTTATATAACATAACCTGCAATTTGACATTATCGAATAACCAAACTTTTCGGAAAAATTATTACAACCCTGCTTGTCATTCGTGACTATGAATTTTTACCACCATGATTTTGTTAACACTCAATCAAAAATTTAATTTACTTTGTCAACAAATGAAATTCCTTGATATTTTATATTTATTATTCCTCTTGGTGTTACTATACATAAATCCTAAATTTTATTTGATCTCTAAAATTTTAATATTTGAAAAAGTTTAGTTTAATCATTTCTGTACCATCTGGTCACAAACGAAATAAGTAAAATATATATATATAAAAAAATCATACATTAGCTTTGAATTAATTTTAATATCGTATTTTTAATACTCTGAAATGTCACACATAACATCATAGAACTATATACACTCTACTACCCTATTCACCCAGTGTGTTCATTCAATTGCAATATTCAATATGTTTCTAATTTGTCACATAAGTTATTCCCCACTTTATTTAAATCTATAACAATCTGTACTAGTAAAATGACATAGCTACGTATACATTGACATTCAAAAAAAATTTCATCCCCAAAATAGATTTTCGAATTAAACTATAATAATGTATATTAAATCTATATGTACGGCATTATGTTGTGCATAATTTATCTGGAAAAATCAAATTTATCTATCGTTAGCTTAATCACGTGGAATTAAATAATATTGGCAAACAAAACTTTCTAAGTATTAAAAATTAGGGAAAAATTACGATTTCAAAAAAAAATTAATATAGAAAATATATTCAGGGAAATAGATAAAAAAAGAGCGTGCGGTGGAACAGTATAACAATCGTTAAAAAGTATCGCAAAAACGAATTAAAACATGCGAATTAAATATTCAAATATGGAAATTGAAAATTTAAAAACTATGATTATGGAATTTTAGAAGTAATGCAACAGCGCTTTTTAAATATATATCGAATTGGTAAATTGAAAGAAGTAACTTGTTATCATAACTATGCAATTCAATTAAATTAAATGACCCACTGTTAATAGACAATAAACCATCGGGAAACATCAATTAGTATTTTATTTCCTAATGTTACCACTAGAAAAAAATTTATAACTACACCCATGATGTCAGCTTAATATTTCGCATCAGGTTTTCCATGAAATTATGTAGCCGAAATCTTAAAACTTTCCACGGAATCGAAAAGGCTTTCCTCGAAATACAGATTGAAGAGAACTGAGATTTTATTTTTGTGCATTGACTGGATAATTATCATTTTCTGTAGAAATAAATTATCAATTAATTCAGCAGTGTTTGAGCAATATATGTTTAAGTAGAAAATCGATGAAATACAAAATCAGTTTATAACAAATAAATTGAAGTCAAGTATAGTACTGAGTATATTTTGTTGATAGCGTAGAAATATGTAATAATTTTATGTCATAACTTATAATTTAATTATTTTTTTTGGTGTGTCGAAAAGAATTAGTTTCAGTAATGCTAGTAAATATTAATGATTTCTTTGGAATTTTGTATGATTTTAACGATAATTTTTACTAATTTATGATAATATTGAATATGGAAAGTAATTTCATAAAAGTTACTAAGGTCAAATCGTTAAAATAACATGTTACAAATATAAACATAATAGGGTCAAAAATATATACACATTATGTATATCATGATTTTTGTAATTAAATATATTTTAGTCAAATAACAATAACCCCAAAATTTTTGTCATAACTAATAAATGTCAAATAGTTTTTTGCAATATTATTAAATATATTTGATTAAATGAAGAACAATCAGTGGCCAATAAAGTGTATATATATAACATAACATAATCTGAAAATATTCAATTACATAATTCTGGAGCTAGTCTAGCTGATGTGATTCCATCAACATATAAATTAATCCGACTTTTACTATTTAGAGTAAAAATAACTGATTCCTGATAAGTTCATACATTTTACCTCTTTATGACTGTTCATAGAACTGACGGCGATAAGACTAACTCCAGCATACAATATACCATATATCCAAAGATTCCACTCAAGTTCATTGGAAACGAGTTCATTGAAAACGAGTTTATAGAAAACGAATTCATCGAATGATCAATTTATCGAATTACATCAATGATTTTTTTTTTAAAAGTATGTTGAGAGATCAAAATGAAAAAGGAAGAATGGGTACATGTGCTGTAGGAAAAATGTGAACTAGAGATAGGAGGACATATTGGACCTATTACAGCACATATTATCACTCTACTTTAACGTAACTTCAGAGTGGGCATCGAGAACTATAAATTGTATATAAAATATAAAATTAACAATTTTCTTAAACTTTTTATACACTTCTGATTTAAATGATTGATTCTTTTATGTTTCGTCAATGATAAATTCCTAACACAATTTTAAATAACAATCTTCCTTAAGCTGCAAAATAACTTTCCTTGTGAAATGATTCCCAAAAAAAAAACTTCTCATTTAAGAGAATTTTTTTTTTTGTTTTTGGTCCCAGGAAAGAATTTCTATAAACGAAATGTGAATCCTTTTGAGTGGAGTTCATTAAAAATATAACTATTTCACTTGTCAAACTTTTATAATGACTAGACAAATTTTCAAATATAGAACAGCATATTTTAATGATCATTTTTATACAGGTATCTACAGATAAAGATAGTATTTAGGAAAAAACTTTAAATAATGAAAACTTTTTTTTTTTAATGTACAAAATTATAAAAAAAAATTATACCAAAAATTGGAATTACTAGTGAAAATTATATTTTTATATAGTTTTGTAGTGTAAAAAGGTGTAATAATTAAAAGTTTTATTTATATTTATATTTTTTAACAACTAAGAGTATTAAAACTCAATCAGAGCGTCAATTTCAAATTTTATTTAACAGTCATCCCGACAGTGACTGACTGACCTATGAGTAATTATGGATGGGTTGATGGATTGACAGGTCCTCCTTCACAGAGGATAAACGCATTGAGGCTGTATTTTTATACAACAGCATGGTCTATTTTATAAACTAATTTATGTAGCAGTTGACTGAACCACCAAATTTCAAAACCAAACTTCAGAAATAATCGATTCATTAATTAGGAATGAACTATTTGATAATAATTACATATTGTGATTTTCAAAGTGAAATGATTCATATTTTTAGGAGATTTAAAAGAATCGGTAGCTTATAAGTTATAAGTTGGTGTATATCGATGATTACATTATGTATAATTTCAGCTGAATACTTTGAACCCTTGGCACTTGGCATTGAAACCCTTGAAAAAATCAAATTATTTTAGTCAAGCTGTGAGAATTATTTGAGTTTGACCTTTGGGACTGTCTGTATGAAAAGGCAATAATATAGCAAAATTAATTTTAGAGTAGGAATTGTTTTGCTAAATACAAAGTTATAGGGTATACATCAATATATCACCAGTATATACTGCGTTTTAAGTGTTTTTTTTTATTGACAGTATTTTAACATTAATCTTTAATATTCTTAAATTTATTATTATATTTTTTTAGTTTGTTTATTTTTAACCAATTTTTTTAATTTCAAGTTTAAATATATAAATTGATTTTTCTACATGAATGATTTTTTTATTCGATTTATCTTTTATATATAAATTATATTAATAATAAATTTTGCTTCTGGATGAATTGGTATGGATACCATAACTTTATAAACAAAATTGGAAAAATTTAAATAAAATTTTTTTAAATCTTTTTCTTATACTTAATCCTTTTAATTTAAATATATTATAATTTCATAAATTTATTGGTGTTATACATAATTATTTTAAATATGATATAATTTATAAATAAATAATTTAATAATAATAAAATTAATTAGAAATTTCCAAAGCACCATTTGATAGAACTATCATTACCATTGCTATTAGAAAAAATTAAAGAAATTAATTTTATATAAAAGCAATGGTAATGATAAAACAATTTAAACATCATCTGCACAATATAATACAACACGTAATTCAATAATATATTTATATATATATATTGCTTCACCCCAATATTTATGTGACGTATGCGCATTTAGATAACTGATAAGTCTACATACAATATCTGGCCTATTAAATGTTTATTGATAAATTGTATAAGGTTCTCATAAGTTAAAGTTTGAAAGTGATGGCACTTAAGTTATGAATGACAATTTCGTTAGTAGTTAGAGTTTTTAGTATGAATCCAAAATGGATTTCTTTTATTTTCGTAAAAAATCATCATTAATTAGAAAAATAAATTAATAATATTAATTAAATTTAATTGATTTTTAATTATTATTTTTGTTAAACTTTAATATAAAATTAAAACTTGCACCATTAAATTTTTCCATTAGATTTGTAGCTTAAATATTTAACTGCAGGCGTTAATCCATTTCAAATAGCAAAATTTTGCAAGTGCAGTGCAAGTAATTAACCTTAAGAATAAAATATTAAATCCTTCTTTACATATGTTTCCTTTTAATATAAACATCCTAATAACAATATCTCTCCTTATTCTTGTTTTCGCTGTTCGAAACAAATAATAATGAATCAGTCTCTTTTTCTGGTCCCCATTTTCTTTATTACGAGTAAATAAACCTTATTTCCGAGATTGATAAGGATTAAATGTAAAGATAATTTTGTAATATACTGTCAGCAAAACAAATAGAATCGATATTCGAAAAGTTTATCGAATGATATCCTCAAATCTTACTAATGAACATATAATATGTATAGATATAGATCATTCAAGAACTCAAGTGGCGATATAAATATATATACATTTATTTATAATGTTATTTAGAATAGAACAAGTTTTGAATATTTCAAATATTTCTATATTATTATTACCATTATTTATAAATCTAACTATATATATAAATTTACAGAGTGAGATCACGTTTAACTTCTTAAGGTAATTATTTAATTAAAAGGAATCTTAAAAGCATTTTCTGTGTTATAATTATAATTTTTATGTTGATTTTTTTTTTATTATCTATATAGACAGAAGAAAAAGGATATAATGTCGACAATGTAAAATTTACCCCATCCCGCGTGTAAATTATTCCAATTAAAATTCATTCAAATTTTGAAGTGTAGTAGTAGTTAAAAAGGATGCTTTTTAATGTTTTGTCTTGTATACCCATTTTTTTATTTAATTTTTTTGAATTTTCTCGAAAATACTTCAACAACTTTATAAGAGTTTTATATCCTTATCCATTTTTTGAAGTACTATCATCTTTGTATTTCCATGGATTTTGTCTTTTTTATGGTATAAGTAAATTGTTATTATATTATATTTTTATGAATTTTCTACTATAATTTTCATTTCCCTTGATTCTTTCACTC
Source organism: Rhamphomyia laevipes (assembly GCA_963920725.1). Taxonomy (NCBI): domain Eukaryota; kingdom Metazoa; phylum Arthropoda; class Insecta; order Diptera; family Empididae; genus Rhamphomyia; species Rhamphomyia laevipes. The sequence continues at coordinate 37,485,944 of OY987258.1, read as the reverse complement.
TATGGTCTTTTTCAAAATTGTTATAAATTAAAAAAAAAAACATTTTTTTTTTAAAAGGATAATTATAAATTGTAGATATAAATTAATGGAAAAATAAACTTAAAAAAATTTGTAGAGTTTAGTTCCTTGTGGAGTTTCCTTCCTTTTATCATATCCGTTCTTTTCTGATGAGTTGTATTTGTTGTTGTTGTTATTATTTTTTATGTTTTGATTTTTTTTTTATTCATCTTAATTATTAGCTGATGGGTAATCAGATTTATTTCATTTTGATGCAACCAAGTGCAATGGACTTTGTTCAAACAAAGAATTTAATAAAATTGTAAAGTTTTGTTCCATTTTTTTAATTTTTTTTTTTTTTTTTTTTGATGATAACATTTTCAATTTTAATTTAAAAAGTTTTTTATGTAAAATTGTCGAAAAGATTTTTAGAATTATATTTATACGCTTGAAAGAAATTTTATATAAGTTGAAAATTTGAAAATAAAATTTATTAAATAATTAAAATTTAGTTTTGAACAATTTTGTATTTGATCCTGTGAACATTTAGTGTCGAGCAATGCAAAGAAATTAATATTTAAATATGAAATAATTTAAATATGAAAATTGCAGAAAATTAGGAGCTGATAGAATTGACAATTCATTAGACAGTTTTAATCATTTTAAGTAGAAACAGTGTTAATAATAGAGTAATTTCAATATAATACTATAAAAGGCATTTTTTAAGATGAATTTGAGTAGATGAAAGGAGAATTTTTAAATAATTTAATATTTGACATTACATTAATTACAACGTAGCAAGTTGTAATTAATGAAATGTAGTCAGCAAATATTAAATTATTTAAACATTCTCCTTTCATCTTCTCATATTCTGCTTGGCAAATCATCGTCTTCCCTTCTAAAAAGGATGCAAACAACTGACAGTGGATCTGCTTAGCGAAGTCCTCTACCTATCTTAAATGAATAACCTGTTATTCTCATACATACATATATTTTAAAATTGATGTATGTTTTATTCGCTATACATTTATCTTATCCAGTTAGCAAAGTCTACGAATACTAGGCAAATTTTTCCGGATTTGTTTTTCTTGATTTCCTTAAATGTAAATGGTCCAATATTTTCACTTTCTTCAATTCTATCAGTTGTAAATTAAATCCATTGTAATGACGTAGTATATATAATTGGGTCATAAAAGTCTGTAGCAGAAAAAAATGTTTTTTGCGGTTTCTTGTTACTATCGCATTCCGTTTTTTCTTTACTTTTATAGTAATCTAATCTTTCCAAATTTGTAGACGTTTCGTATATACAAAATTCATTCTTTAATACCATTACATCTCGATCCCTAATAAAATCATAATATTTTTGACTATTTTTCAATTTTAATTATACGGTACATGTAATTGTGAAATTTGCTACTAAAAGAATTGTGTCTTCTATTGAGAGGTATCTTTATAATTTGTTATATTTATATAAATTTTAGATATATGACATGGACTCTTTTGAATAACTTTATAAGTTTTTGAAAAATATGAAGTTGCATAGATTTTTATTATGAACTAATCAACTTCGTTTTTAACTATTCCATAAGCAGATTTCCATGTCCGATTAATTTCTGTTTTCTTTTTAATTAATATTGAATTTCAATCCATGTTGACCATGTACTCATTGCCACATTGAATAAATCTTTCACTTCTAATTATTCTTTCACCTCAAAATGAATGAAATTAAATGAATGAATAAGTCTGATTGAAAATAGTGTTTAAATCTAGCAATATTTCCATAATTTATCATAACTTCGAAATGAAATAGGCCAAAAACATTTTAATTATATAAAATTAACGCTATAAACTTTTGGCTACAAATTTTAAAATGACGATATTAAGTTAAGTGTTTTCGACATCAGATTTTTATTATACAAATATGTCTATAGATTTTCTGTAAGTATTAGGACATAAATCTATACGTACGTTCGTACGTATATTTTATCTCTATATATAAATATTTTTATTTATTTATTTTCTTTCGCCATTTTTTGTTATTGCTTGATATATTTTAGTTTTCATTTAAAAAACAGAAAAATTTATGACCTTCAACATTATTAACAGTTGAAATGACAGGTTTTTTGCCTTACCTATTATGTTAGTATATAGATAAAGTACATAATATATATATATATATATATATATATATATATATATATATATATATATATATGATTGACTTATTGATATTTATCAACAACAACAACAAAAAATGTAACATTTTTGTTGCTAAATCTGTTTTCTCTTGACATTTCAAAACAGAAGATAAAGTTTTGAAAATACGAAATATTGAAAAAAAAAATTATGTCATTAATTATGTCAAAGTTTCCAACTTTTATAAATTAATTTTTTAAGTAGACCGAAAAATTTCAGATTGATATAGGACGCAGGACATTAGGAAAATAAAAGATGGTTTTAGTTATTTCTTAAAAGCATCACTCTATAAATCATAAATTTAGAATAAAAAATAGTTTATATACTTTTTAATTCCATACGTTAATTAATTATTAGAACTAATATAAATAAATTGATAATTAAATTAATTATAATATTCTTCAGAAAATCAATAAAAATCAAATTGAATCTAAACTTAAAGACTTCGAATTTAAACCTAAAGACTTCGAAAAAATTCAGTTTCAATGTAAAAATGGACATAAATATTTTTATTATCACTTATTTTCTGAAATTTGTATAAGTTATTACTATCGTGATCCATTAAAACAAATTAATGATGTCGAACTACTCTCCATAAATACTACCGGTGTGAAGTAGATATTAATTTTAGTTATACAAAGAAATCTATGATCTTATAATTAATTTGGGTCAAATTTAATTTTCTTTACGTATTCAAGTGTAGCGATTCAGAAAATGACCATAACAAAATCACGTACCTATGCGTAGCAATATATGATAGTTATTTTTAACCTAATTTAATGAAATTGATTTCTACCGCAAAGATTGGTAGCTTCAAAGAGTCTATATCAAAATTTCCGAATTATATTTCAAGTTTGTTCTTCTATACCATACAGTAATGATACACAAATTGTTTTCGGAATATAGTTGGGGCTCCTGAAAATATGGAGTCGGTAGTTTTAGTGGTTTAATGATAAACTGTCGAGTAATGATAAATATTTGGAAAAACCTTAATGATGTTACGGAACGAAAACGTTGAAAGAAACACTCGAAAGTCAAAAAATATGCCACTGGTCATATTCTACTCAGGAAAGATTAATTTGAACGGAAACCTCAATTTGTAGGGAATGCGGGGAAGAGGAGAAAACACTAGAACATCTTCTTGGTCACTACCCAACAATATAAAAGATGTCATTTCAACACATCATTCCTTGACTGACATATGGATGTGATAAGTTAAAACCGACTAGAATAATTTCGTTCATGAGAGAAGTGAATTCGAATGATGTGCTGTAGAATAATCCATCTAGGTGGAGAGCTTTTTGTACCCTTTTCTCACTTCATACCAACCAAACCAACTATCAAATGATAATCTTCAATTGAGATTCTGCAGAATAAAATGTTCTACTGTCTATAGAAATTATTAACTGATTTGATACACAGGTGGGTTTTCAGTTTACTTAACTAAATATTTTTAACGGTTTGAATTTCAAAATATTCTTTAATACAACCGATCAATTCTTATAATGAAAATGAACCAAACAATCAATTATCAAATAACGATTTTCACTAACGATAATTCTAATTTATTAAATATTTAATTTAATGATTGGTTTTCTTTTTTTTTTTTTTTAAATGATCAAAAAGGTTAATTTTCTAATTACCCAATATAGATCCTTTTTTTTTTGTAATTTGGGTAAAACATCGCAAATTAAAATTGTTTGACATCATTTTAACCATACAAATAAATAAATACTAAAATAATACCCTTTAATCAATCAACATAATAAAAACATCAAAAGATAAATTATTTTTATATTATTTACTGTACCTCGATCTTTACATACACAATTCCAAAGAAAATATCTATACAATATAAAAAAAGGATAAGAAGTAAAATTGATTACCCATAATCGTTCACATGCACAACTCTTACCGGAACCAATAAATTCTCTTCATTTCTTTTCTAATACCTTAACATTACTTTTACAAATCCTTTTTCTGTTTTTTTTTTTTCATTTTATACTACATACATAAATATAAATCTTGTGTATGTATGTGTATTTAAAAAAAAAGGAATATTTTGTAAGTTTTCTATTTCTGGGTACTATATTATAATACCTGATGGAATTGAAAATTTTTTACCCCATTATTTTCTGTCATATATATTATAATATATAAATATAAGTATGTGAAAATAAGAAAGTTTTATGGGTAATGCTTAAAATTGAGTAAGAAAATAAAACTTGTAAAAGGCTACTTTTTATATATATCTACAAAATTTATTCGGTTCTACCTTCGCATTTTATTTCAAGCATATAAAACACAATATTTTTGGGTGGACAACTAAATTCTAAATTGACTTATTTCAGTTTGTTCGTTATTATAGTACTTTCGTATGCGTATCATGGGGCATAAGACCCAGATAAATATAAAAAAAAGTCTTATGATGGTGTTGTATAACTTAACTAACTCAATTCGGAAATTCACCATATTATTATATAAAAGATACTTTTATAAGAACATATTACATAAATATATTTTACTATATCAGCTAGTTTAAAAAAAAATAGTTATTTTCTAAGGATTACATAACTGATAAAATAAAAAAAAAAATATTTAAAAAAAATTTGGATTTATATGTAATTTTATAGTTGATTAGGAATTGAAAAAAATTGTAAAATAAAATTTATTAATTTTTGAAGAATAAAATAAAATATATATATATATATCAATGTGCGTGGTCTATACTATTTCAAGACAACTTCCAAGTCTATTCTGATATACATATGTGGTGTTTTTTAATTGCTCCATGCTAAGATGCACCTTTCAGCAACATTTTGAAGCTCTAAAGCTTATAAGTTATAGGATAAAAGATACAGCTCTTTGATTTCAAATCTAACTTATTGTTGAAAAGTGGCAAATAATTTCTAAAATATACCATTTTCGTCAAATACAAGTCAAGTACTCAAGTTACAACATCTAGGAATTATTTGATTTTATTTTGAAGTGTTCTAACTTAAATAATTCCTAGATGTTGTAACTTGAGTTTAGAAATTTTAGAAATTATTTGGCACTTTTCAACGATGGATTAGACTAAAATTATTGATTGCAATATACATAATACGACATTATTATCGTAAGTTGAGTTGCAATAGACCAATTTCCTTTAAATTTAATTTCAAAAGTATTCTACCTTAAGTTGGAAATGATGCACGATATCATATTTATATTGTAACCCAAATCTGATGCAAATTACCAAGTGTTCTATCTCAATTTGAAATATGTTAGGTTGAGTTACAAACAATACAAATTTAACTAAATTTTTTATTCTAATTTAGCTTTTTAATTATAACTAATTAATTTCTTAATTAATATTTATTATTTTAATTTCAAAAGATGCAGAAATAAATAGTTTTTCTAATAAATACAAATTGTTCGTGGACTTTCAACTAATAAAATAGTATTTATGCTCTTCTGATATCCTGCGAAAATACTCCAACTATTCGCTCAGTTAATAATCGCAATATCGCATATAATTCGCAAACTTCATGGTCAGTATACTTTTGTCCAGCTTTATTAGTAAAGTCAGGTAAAGTCATTTATATTAAAATGAGTTATATATGTACTTGAGATTGTCATGACACATGAGATAAGGTTGCGATTAGTTAGAAAGTTTATCATGTACTAATGCGTCATCAAATTTAGGGTTATAGGATAGCTGTGACCCGTTTTTAAAAACCGTACCCGTTTTAAAAAATATAAAAAAGCTATATTATTCTAGAGTGAGTAATATCGGTTGTTCAATAGATTGTATATAAGCAATTTATTATTAATTCGCACTGTGAAACTATAAATGAACCGAAAAGAATATTAAATATAATTGACACAAATTGCAATATTATCAAAGCTGTTATATATTTAAATATTATAATTATTTGTATTGATTTTTTATCTTTATTAATATATTTTAAATTAAAAATTGTATTTGAATTAAATATATATTTACCTGATATATTAATTATGATCACTAATAATGAAAATACTATTCGCAAATAAATTCGAAACATTGTGCTCCACATTATTATTTTTTTTCTTAATTATTGATGTTTTCTTATTTTATATTTTAAATTATTTATAATTTCACATTTACAATTATAGCATCTTAAAATTTATACACTTCTTAGACAGTTTTTTTTTTAATTTAATTAATTTGTTTTTCATCAAACAAATAAACAAAACTTGCTTGTTTGTCACCAATGACAAACCTTATAAATTGTTTACTTTATCTGAAAATTATAATTTATTCTAGTTTGCACTCTTTTTAACATAGCTTACACATCATAATTTTTTTTATTTTTGGTTTTTGTTTTTGTACCATCATCCGCAATACAATATTAAACACAGAACATCATCATCAAAGATAGAAAACATAAAAGAGCACATAAAATTCTTGTGTACAAAATTTTTGTTGATAGTATATGGAAAATAAAAAAAATGTTTATCCACGAAAACAAGAATATCAAATGAAAATCCTTTTCAATTCTTCAGAATTTTCCTTGCAAAAAAAAAAAGTTTTCTTTATACAATATTAAAATAATAATAATTATTTTTGACTTCAATATTTTTGCTTGGTAATAACAACAAAATAAAAAATAATAAAAAAATTTAGTTTGTTTAGTTTTTGCATTTTATTTAATTATTTTAATGATGTCAACATCATCAAAAAAATTCAAAAAAAATTTTTAATGTCCATTGGTTTCCATACAATTTTTTGGTATTATAAGAATTAAACTTTTGAACTCAATTATTTTGTAATGTTTTATGGATGTTGAATCTGTAAGAAATTAAAAATTAAAGAATTATTTTTTTTTCGTATAATATCTAAATTTAAAAATTTATTTTATATGTCTACAATAGAAAAATGATATTAAATAAAATTATGTTTTTTATTAGTTGCATAATACATAAAGTTAGTAACACAGGAGTAGCCCAAAGTAGGTTAAAAAGTGATTTATTTAAAAAAAAAAAAAAAAAATAATTTATTTTATATAACTAATTCATTTTGTTAATATGAACCCCACAGACTTTACCGACATAAAGTTTGTTAAATATTCTTCATTTTACAATAATTGTTCAATTTCAATGTCAATTTGAGACACTTCAGGTTGATTTTACCAAGTTAGTGTTCCTGAAATTTGGAGTCTGCAGTTTCATTTGGTCTATGGAAAAATAATCGATGTGCAATTTAGTTCCCGAACTATATAGCGTATAATAATAATAGTGTAATAGTTGTACTATATGAATGAAATTTTGTAATTTGGAATACTATGAGGTCCGTTAATATATTAATAATGAAATTTTAGTATACGGTTTAGTTTTTTAGTTATTCACATAAATTAGTAATTTCAATTCGTTCCTATTCTATCAAGATTTCGAATTATATAAATTTTATTCTTTGTGTTTCAAAAGATCTGAAGTTTATAATAAAGAATAATTGTTTGTTACAAAAAACTATTTCACATTACTGCGAGTTATCTGGTCTATCTAGGTTGTATCAAATAAAGGCAATAGTTTACCATAATTTGTCGAAATTAAATAGTCACATATTATTACAAGGATTAATTTATTTCATTTCAATTTTGCATTGCTTGTATTAGACAGCAATTTGGTCATTAGAATCTGTCAAACTCATTATTAATATCTTATATCTTTAGTTAAATTGATTTTTAATCAATTTTCCTTAAAATACTAACCTTTCCTTCAAATACTAATATAATTAGATTTATTTATCATTAATGTATTAAATTTATATACATACATAATTATTAAGGATTAAAAAAATCAAATAATTTGGATGAAATTACTATCTAAAACTGTCCAAATACAAAATGAGAAAAAACCACATTGATTTATTATAATTGAGTATGGTGTCATGTGGATAATGTCAGTGTACATAATTTATAGAATTTTATAGTGAATATAATAAGATGTAATAAAATTTAATTTAGTAAACTTTAAAGCTACTAATAATCAATTTTCTTAATAATCTTACTGAAAATTAATAATTAACAAAATAAAATTAACAGTATAAAATATTTTCAATCCTTGGAACTCCCCAGAGAACTAGATTACTAACAACTAAATCAATTGCAATAGAAATTTCCATTTATTTTTTATTACATATTGTGTAAATTATCCTTTTTTTAAAAATTATACACTAAATATTTCTTGGTACACATATACACAATAAATTTATTGATTACGGATAAAAACTTTATCTGTATATGAATTCTCTCATAAATATCAATCTATAATAAAATATATCCCAAAAAAAAAATCCTTTCTGCTAAAAACATAAAAATAATATTCACAATATAGTAAAATATTCTTAAAGCCAAATAATATAAATTTCAAAAAATGAAACATTTTCCAAAATATCTTATCTTTTTGTTAGCCTCTTTGTATATAGTTGAATATATATTTAATGTTTGTATAGGTAAGTTTGCATTTTATAAAATAATATTCATAAAAAAAAAGGATCAATAAATTATATTTCAGTAAACAAAATCTGGCTATGAAGTCAACGATTATTATACGTGGACAAAAACCTAACCAAAAATAGAGGAATTATATTGCAATTGGATAACTATAATAATTTTTTAGTTATAGTTATCATAAAAACTAAAATTTGGCACAACATTTTTGTAGAAATAAAATGAAATAGATAAAAAAGTTTCAAAAAAAACTATCAATATTTTTTATAAATATAAATTTAGAACAATATCCTTGTATATCTTATAATTAGATTCTCCTTTATTGTTATTTTATATAATTTTCTTCAAATAAACGACTATAAAGGAATAGAAATTTGAATAATTGGGAATAGGGAATTGGGACGTTATCAAAATATGTAAAATTTCTTAAATAAATAAAATTGGAAGCGGTTGTTGACATACGGCTGTAAAAACGATATTTATTAAATTTGCAATAACAAATATTTCGCCAAATTAGATTAGAAAAATGTTACTATAAAGATATATCCTAAAATTTAGTATACTAAGCGCTAAGCTATAAAATAATAGTAATAATCGTTAGTTATTATAGAAAACGTCCGAAAATAGAGCATTCAATTGTAAGCAAATGACAATGCGAAGTAGAAGTAGTCAAAGAAATAACCAAGAAGGACAATATGAAAACTGAAAATACTTAAAAAAACGGAACAAATACAAATACTAATTGTCTGACGACTAGAATTTGTGAAAATTAGGTATATAAAACTATAAAATTGTAAGCCACAATTTAACTAGTACACAGATTTAAGTCATACCAATTACAAATTTACCAAAACCATATTCAAATACGAAATAAGCAAATTCAGAGTAAAAGCAAATTAATTTTGTAATTTCGTATAACTTCACTCGTACGTCCAATTAAAGCTTATAGTAGAATAACTAAGACTTACTTAAAGGAATGACGAAATAATTTTATAATAGCTCATTTAAGTCTTAACAAATATGTTTTGATTTAAGATTCTTTCAGTGCACTTAATGGCTTCTAAAGTTTCATTTAAGTATCATTTTTGTCACAATTTCGAAATATTTTTTAAATTCTATTGTGAATATTTTAACCCAAAAAAATAATAGTCAATTATTGCAATATACAACAACAGCAAAAAAAGTTATTCAAACCAAAATGATGTTTCTATTTCTATTAAACTACAATGTTATCTTTTGCATAAAATTGTATTTATTTATTTTTTTCATTTAAAATTGGTATGTCATTGACACTCTCCTGATGAACCAACAAATCTATTATTTTTTCTATACACATGCAAACACACAAATTCTGACATACGAAAATAAAGAATAAAATGAAATGAAAATGAGTTCAATTAAAGTTGGAATCTAATTGACTGTTCATTTGATACATTCTCTCTAGGTTTTGTATTTGGTATGGCATGGTGCATTTGTACAAAATAAATATATCCGAAGTTATTCGGAATAATTCAAACTCTGAAAATTACTCTAAATTATGTCCATAAACTCAGATAGCTCATGGGAAATTATTAGGTAAATTGGCATCGTAATTTAATTGTTATAAAATAAATGTTGCATGTAAAAATAAAAATAGCGGAGCCATTTTGGTACCATCTTTATTATTCTCTTCTACAGGAATTTAAATTTTGAATAATTGTAGATCATAAAATTTGTGTTACAAAGCCAGAAAGGAATATTCTCTGGCTTGGTGATCAATTAGTCCAAACAGTACTACCGATATATTAATTACAAACAGTACTAGCGATATATTTAGTTGCAGTCCCATACTCGGAAATGTCCTTTTCAATAATTCATGGCAAAAATTATCTCTCATATTTTGTGTATGCCAATTTAGAGGAAAATGAGGTGTAATAACCAGATACCGAATCTGATACTGTCGGTTTTTAAGAAATGTTGGCAAATAAATAACTCATAATTATTTAACATAGCTTATAATGAAACGGAAAAAATTACTTGATAATCCGAAATTGTAATAAAAAAAGAGATCCCGATAACATATCCGAAGAACCTTAATTGACAGTGAAATTTATCTACGTATAGAAAAAACAACATAAACTAAATAATTTCGTTACAATAATAAAATAAATTTTAATATTTCCATATCTTTCTTTTTCTTTTTTTTAAATAGTATATCATTTAGGAATAACTTGCACCAAAAATATTCATCTCTTTAAGTTTGTTGTCCAAACTGTCGAATTACTAGATAAAACTGTCCGTATTACTGCTATTGTCTTATGTACTTTTCACAGATTAAACCTCTGCACTGTTTATAAAACTTTAAGCTTGGGCTACATAGTATCGATAAGTTCAGGACTGATTCGTTCAGTAAAGTTCAAATCTAACCTTTTCATATATTTTGATTGATGGACACATAGGTGCGATTGAAATCAAATAGGAACTAATCGAAACGAAAGAATTTGGGACGATTGATATTTTGAAAATCCAAACTGAAGCAAATGTCAAAAGAAATGAAATTGACACTTTCAACAACAAAAATAAATAGTAATATGTAATGTAATCGATTGCAATCGGTAACTATATGTTCAGTCTACTTATATATTCAGTCTACTTAAAGTAGAATTGGCTACTTTACGAATTGAATCGAAACTGAACTGATCGGTACATTGTAGATTATAGCCTTTACTTTAGATCTGCTGGGTTTAATTGTCATATTCCATGATTTCAAAAGATCGTAGTTGAGATAACAATTCAAACATTTAAATACATAACCTAAGAAAATTCAAAAATAAACTAAGCAGAGAGTATATAAAAATACATGAAGAAAAATTATATTAAATAGCTTCAATGATTTTTGAAAAAAAAAAACTGATTACACAATTAAAATACAAATTTAAATATTTACTTTAATTGAGATATCATTTCTACAAACCCCGAAATTTTGTGTGTTTACAAAAAATTTTAATCGAAAAACTGTCCACGATTCATTTTCACTGATGGTGAATAATATTTACGATCAATTCACTGTTGTTGTTTTTTTTTTTTTCATCTTTTTTTGCAAACCCAAAAATATCTTTTGAATGGCGCTTTTACATAAAAAAAAATTATTCTTTATGCTCGTAGCGTTGTTGGAAAATTTGCACTCTGTAATGATTTTACATATATACACCAAATATAATACAAAAAAATATCAAAAAATTGTTGCACTTTTTTTATATATTTTTTTTTTTACAATTTCAATTCAGTAAATTGTAATTTGATTTCGTTGCCAACAATGTGCGACATATAAGATACACATTTTTATCCTTCCCTACATTTATAATACAACATAAAAGGATAAAATGAAATTTTTATAGATTTTTCTGGTTGAACACATATAAACACACTTGAGTAGAGGTCATTAAATGGTGACCAAAATTGTGGTAAAAAAAAAATGAATTTACAAAAAAAAATATTCCATTACATTTTCTGATATTATTACAATTTTTATATGCACTTTTATAACCTTTTATATTTTATTTAAATTTATATTATTTTTTATGTATATAAACATTTGTATATGACAAAAAAAAAGATATTATGTGTTTATTTTGGTATGCCCTCAAAAAAAAATTAAATTGCATAATAATATAATATTTAGAAAATTGAGAAAATATTTGATATTTAAATTTTACAATAATTTTTTGGTTACACAAAATTGAAAATATTTTCAATATGAAATTTATTCATGCAGAATTTGAAAGGAGTCATAACAAGAACGAAAAATATTAAAATAGTAAAATGTAAAGTTAAAAGTTTTATAATTGTATACAATAAAAGAAATAATAATGGAAATATTCCAGGAAATAAAACTAAGATATTTAAAGAAAATATTTATAATAAATTTTAAGAAAGAATAACATAAATTTTTAAAATTATTTTCTATAGACTGTGTTGCCTAATTGGGGATCCTCAAATGATTCTATGAAATTGTTTAAGAAACATTAAAAGCATTTTCTTTTACATGAATTATTAATTCAATTTTAGTTTTGATTCTTTTTTTACATATAAAAAGTTTTAATAAAAATGATTTGGAAATACAATATAGAAAAATTGAATTTGACACATTTAAGCTTGTGGCATATGAAAAAATATCAATATATTTTAAATGGCTTTATGACTTATAGCGAATTTATCGCTTACAGGCATTATAGGCCTTATATCAAATGTTAGCCATTATGTCACGGTACCATTTAAAATAATTAAAGCAACAAACAATATTTATATATAATCAGAAACGTAAAATTTCACAAGAATATTAATCCCATCCAAACAATTTTCCGTAAATTAGATTGAAAATAATTTCTATATAAATAGTACCTGTCTCATCATATTTGATTATTGACCCTCTACAACTACTTTTTCAGTACTTGAAAAATATTAAATAATAATTCATATTAAAAAATTTGAAGCTATACCAAAATAAAATAAGAAAAAACAAAATTTTTTGTACAAATTATATTAGCAGCTAATCGTATACAGGTAATGTTCCAGGACGAATAATATTGCTAATTGTTTCAATACATTCTATAAATGGTATTAAAACTGCAGGAGTTCCTTGAGGAACTAAATGTTCAAATTTATGTTGAGTAAGATTAATTCAACCATATAACATAAATGATAATCAGAAGGGTAGAGCTAAAGCTAATGTTAAAGTAAAAACATAAGGAAATATAAAATTATTAAAAACAATTAGTGAAAATAATGAAACAAAAATAAAAATACTACCATAAATTTCCAATTGGTCCTAAAAGAGTTTTAAATTAGCTTGCAACCTTTAAAATAAAAAGATAATTAGTTGAGTCAATATGAGTTAGGTCACAAACATAAAACTAAGATTAATATGAAATACAATTTTTTTAATATGAAAAGATCGAATTTCTTAGATATACGTTTGCATTATATAAATCATGCATTCCGAAAAGTCTGTAACCCAAATATCAATCAATTACTGGATATTATAATATACTGACAATTCGGATTTTTAATTCAGAAGTCAAATCTGCCGGAAATATAGAAGTTAAAAACTAGCATTTGAAAATACATAATAATAAAATTTGGGAAATATATACATTTTCTCAGAATATTTCAAAGGTTTGGGCCATTTAAACGAACTCATCATAAGGATTTAAAAGTTGTACTAAAACTATTTTTAATTACAACCTAAATCAATATGAATAGTTCAGGCAAAAGTCACTAACTGATTTACAAAAGAAATTTTATCTTATATTTGTATAGAATTTATTTATAAATGAGTTCAATTAAGCCAGTCTTATCAATTTCGAGATACACCTCCAATATCTGTAATTGACTAAGCTCGACTACAAATCCTAAGTATAAGTTTAATTTTTAAAGATTGTAAGACCATAAAATATCTAATTCTTATTATTTATGTCAAAATTATTGATTCTTTATGTCAATATTTATTTCAATTAATCATAAAAGTATAGTTTTTCCAGCACAATATAATCTTTCCTCAATTTAGATTGAACTGAAATTACATTTTTTTTTCATTTTGTTTAAAAGTTTCATAAATCATAATAATAATAATAAAAAAAAACTATATAAAAATATAATATTTTATTTCCCACAACGCCAACACCTAAATTTATATACAATAGCAAAAATATATAACGTAATATCCTTAAATTTACTATTTCCAACTCTTTTTTTTTATCGAAGAAAAACAAAATGTATAAATAAATAATATTGGAAAATTTTATTTAGAAAAGTTTTTACTTGAATCCTTGAATCAATTGAATTCCTTTTGGAATATATAAACGAAACAATTGCTTTGCTTCGGTACACTATCAATTGAGCAACATGGTTAAAATTGAATGTCAAAAAATAAATATAGAAAAAAAATTTTCCGATATTGGAATTCTCAAAAGAATTTAATTTTTATTTACCGATTTCTTTGAATTGAATTATTATTGTTATTTTGGCATTGCTCCAAAATATTTTTCCAAAAAAATATTACTTTTTTATGGTTAAATGGTTTGACAGACTCGTTCAAAACAAAAACAAAACTATGTTTAGAAAAAATAATAATTTTGCTTAGAAGAAATAAGCAATGGTAAAATATCCAAATAATATTTCGAATTGAAATATTGATATAATAGGAAATTCTAAGATTGATTAGTAAATTGGTATTGCAAATATTTGAGATAGAGTTTATTAATTAAAAGTTAACTGAGATAATTTAAGTCTAAACAATTGCACTGTACCAGCAAAAATAAAACGTAAATAATTCGTTATATGATTATACTCCAGGATACTTTTATTACGAACTAATATAATTATAATATGTATTTTATTTTAACTTTACAGCCGCAATTTCACAAGATAATTAAAACTGTACTGTACATAGCAGAATCTTATCGAATATAAATCTCTGTTGCCTGTATCAATCTATAATTATTTTAAAAAAACGTAACTGCTCGTGAATTATATATGAAGCGAAAAGTATTCGACACATATTATTATAACATCGCTTCTGTACCGCTGCCATTTTGTAATGTCAGAAACATAAATTCAAACATATAGAAATATATGAGAATAGTTAAACTCGCCGCATAATGGTTCCGCATCGAACTTTTCCGCCATGTCGGTATGAAATGCCAAATAATTGTATAAGCAATTTTTTTTTTCATATTATATTTCTATGTTTCAATTGACAATACAAAACTCCTGCGGTACAGCGGCAACGGCGAGAGTATCTCCAGCATTAGCTGGAGATTGCTAGAGACTTTAGTATAAACTAGACCTCTAGATCTAGAGTCTAGACTATATTTATCATATGGCACGTAACGAGTGTAATAAATGATTCGTTTTTTACGCAAATTGTTCTTACATCCACTTTAATTATATTCATTTATAAAATGTTTAATTAATCAATTTAAACTTGAAATGTTTAGTTAATCAATTTAAACTTGAAAAGTATTGTCTGTACTTGTTCTTTGGTCGAGTGAATTATTTAAAATTATAATTTAATAAATTATTTTGAAATTATTAAAATTATTATTATTATATTTTAATGTTTTAAAACAAACTTGTAATTCCAATTTAAAATCAAAAAATAAACTTTATTAAAATTGAAAAGCACAGAACAAGAAAACTTATGAAAAAAAAAGTTTATAATTCAATTCTATTAAAAAGAAAAATAATGTCAAGAATTTTCTTTTGGGATTAAAAATTAATATTTTTGTGTATCAGTTTTAAAAATGGAGCAGTAGTCCAGTAGTAGCACTACTACATATAGAATTATTATATAGAAATTTTATATCTTTTTAGAAATCTTTAATATTTCGAATCATAAGTTTTGCTTTTGGAAAATAGTAAAAGTTTTACTTAAAAATTAACTTATTATTGACAATATTTTCATTTCTCCTATACTAACTTTTTTTATTGGAAATCTATTATTTGGGAAATTTTCATCATTTTGGGATTTTTATATTTATTTTGTTTTGTGGTATTTCTTGGATCAAAGTAAATATATTAATAAATTATTATTTGTTTACTTACAGGCGTATTGAATATTGTGATTATGGGAGGAATATAAATACTTTCTTTAGAACATTGCTTAAATTGCTTTTTGAACAATTTAATTCTTTAAAAAAAATGTATTTCAAAATATATGTATTAATTTAGTGAAAACTCTAATCTAACTAAATTACAGACAAATTAACACAAACAGGCCCCAATCTGATATTTAATTTCAATGTGGCAATTCTAAAAAAACATCGAATGGAAAATTAAAATTAATAAAACCCGGAAAACTATTCAGGTATCCAATTTTCAAAAAAGAGAATAAAAGAAAATATATTAGCAAAACTGAATCGATATTTTTACAGGGCATCAGAAGAAAATTGGAAAATCTGAAAGTTGTGACTACCGAAATCTGAACACATATTCTTTGCAAATGTGAACCTATTGTCCCGAAAAATGTGCGATATTTCGATAAGGTTTTTCTAACTCCAAATGCTAAAGAACAAATTCGTCAGGAAGGAATATAAAAAGGTTCGACATCGACCTGCTCAAACTAATACAATAGATCGCTTTAACAAACCATTTCCCAGGAAGTATAATTATGTAGCGGTACCGCAATAAATGTACGTATATGGAAATATATGAGTGTAGTTAAATCTGTGCTGTCAAACTTCATTCAATTTCAGCGCTGCCGTGCGTTTCCATCACAGCAACAGGCGAGAGTATTTCCAGCATTAATTGAATCTAATTAAAATTGAAAATTAATATTTGAAACATTAATTATATAATTTATATTACTATAAAATATTCCAATTACAATAATACTGAGCTCGTCAACAAAAATTCCAATCTTTAAGGAATATCACATAATATTTATTTAACCTGGAAAATTAAATTTTTCCATTTAAACCATAAAAAAATAATAAAATAACAAAAATTTTCAAAAACAAATAAATAAAAATATATTTTCGTAAAAAAATAATAATATTTTTTTTTTTTGTTTTCTTGTTGATGTAACTAAAGAATTTGTATATGAACTACACTCGAGGATAACATTTATCAAATTGAAAAATATATTTTTCTTTTTGGGGAGTAGGAGGCGATGAAAAATAACCTTTTCCTTTTCTTATGGGCCCAAAAAGGACTTTTTAAATATATATTTTTTAAGCTCTTTAACACTAATATATTTCTATACATCTAGAAAATGTTGCTCATATATTGGAAAATTGTCTACAACAGTATTTATATATAAAGTTTATTTTTATTCCTGTTCATATCTTGATCTATATGTGAATTCATCAAAAAAGGTTAATGCGGGTAATTTGTGGCTTGTATAAGCTTTAACCATTGTCCAAAAATTTTAACCGTATATATACAAAATATTCTTTTGATTTATCATTGTCGGGTATACAAGGGTTAATAGAAAACCACTTTTATTTATATTATTATACATAGAGTTAGGTATATATATAACATTTTTTTGTTTGGTCATTTGATTAATTTTGGTAAAGCAAACCGGCCACCCATTATAATTACTCAGATGAGTGACAATTTTATGGTCAAATTATAAACCAAAACAAAAATTTTATATTTATTTTTAATATTTAAACTTTATTATATAATATTTAATTAGAAATTTATTGAAACAATAAATTTTAGGAAGTTTTACTTTGATTATTATAAATAATGTAAAGGGAAAAACCTTTATAGATTATATAGTTAATAAATTTACTATCTTTGGTTATAGGAAATTAATGTTTCTGAACAAGGACTAGGAAACCCTTATCATTTGAATTGAAGCTTCCTATAATTATCCAACTTATAAATAAGTTGGATAATTAGAAATAACTTTAGTTAGACCTTATTATAATTATAAAATCGTGTATTAGTTCGTGTTGGATGCTTCAATTAAAATAAATTTGAAATGCCTTATAGGAACGTAGAAGAATCGAGATTATGTAGAGTAATTCAAAATGTTTATGTGACCAAATATGTTTATATGAACAACTACTATTTCAAAAAGTATTAAACTAAAATCAATAATTGGTAAAGTCGCTTCTTATGTTATCAAATTTAGATTTAAGACTCATTTGAATTAAGCCTGATTTTAATGAGTCATTTTTGTAGGGGAAATAATTGTAATTCTTATATGAAATTGAATGAAATGTGTAAAAGCAAAAGGAACAGAAAATTAATAATTTATGTTGTCACTGTCTAAAATACTTATTACTCACTTGGGGAATTGTTAATTACGAAATGTAAGGTAAATTTTAATTTAAAAAAAGGGAAAAAGGATTATCATAAATCTTCGTTTTTCAATACGAAAAATATATTTGTTCAGAAGTATTTTTAACAATTTCATTTCATAAAATTTAGTACTTTAACAAAAATCATTTGCAGCCATTTATTTTTTCAGATATAATAGAAATATGATACAAATGTAATATTATTTATCCAAGTCATAAACGGCTCATTAAAATTAGCTTTTAACGGCCATTATTACCTCGAATTATTTAAACGAAAATTGTTTTTAGCAAATCTATCAATCTACAACGAATGCTAACAAATATGACTAGCAAAATAAATAGATATTGAAAACGTATAATAATAATGGTCATTTATTTGTATTCTTGCTTAACGTACTGTTGCCTTATGCCACAGAATTATTTTTTATTTTATAATTACGAAATTTATTTCTCATATGAATGAATAGTTGGCACACATTGTTATTTTTAATTATGAAAATTCATTTTAAAATATTATTAATTTCCATATTTTATATTTGAATTACAAAATCGATTATTTAACACGGTCCATAAATAATTTTCATAAAAATCAAATTAAATTTTAATATAATTTTATTACAATTAGGCATTTATAATTATTTATAGCGTTTACACAAATGTAATTAATTACATTACAAAAATAAGTCAATCGAATTTCTGTTTATAATTTATAAATGTCTACTTTTTTTTATTAAAATTTAAATTAATTGAATTGCGTACACAATTTTCCTCAAACATTTTATTAAATTTAGTTAAATTTAATTTCGTTTCAATATAATTTAGTAGACTAAATATTTAGAGATTATACTTCATCCTATCTCAAACATAATATTGAAATATAAATACCATCGGTTGGACATTTCTAAGGGTTATGTGCGCTAAAGCCACCCAAAAATTCAAATATCCGATTTCATAATGAGAGTTCCTTAATTAAACCGATTGTGTGGCTTAACCCGTCAATTGAATCTCAATTTCTTGGTCAATCAAAACATGACAAATATTAACGACTCCGAAGGGAAATGGAAATCTTAAATTTTAATATTAATTTAAACTATTAATTTTACTATTTAACTAAATTTTATGTCCTTTAGTAGACTAAAAAGCATTAGGATTAGGAAGGAGTATATTTTATATATATATACATACATTTTCGAATATAAATTACATATAATAAATTATTCAAATAATTGATCAGTGAAGACTAGAGAGATATATAAAAATAGCTAATCAGTAATTATATAAATTGTGAAATCGTCTAAAACCATGCAACATTAATTATTAAATTTAAATATTTTCCTTGACATGAAAAATTTTATTTCCTATTTTTCTATATTTTTTTTTTTTTTTCATTTTAATTTTAATTGGTAATAAATAGATTTGATCTATCTTAGATAAACGAACTAAATAATATTATTACCCATTAACATATAAAAACGGAAATATTCTAGAATATTTTTATTGATTATTGAACATAAAATGTATAAACCAGAAAATTATAAACAATTTATGTTTTGAAATATTATTTCCATAATAAAAATCTTTTTTATTCTTTCATGTCCTTATTTTCTTTAAAATACTTCACTTCATACCCAGTAATATGAAAAATATTATGAAACTTTATGGTATGGATTCGAATATTCAAAAAATTATATTCTCGAGATTTTGTGTTTCATTTCTGATATCAAACAATTCAAATAACGTAATTAAACATATTATTATACAGGGTTATATTCAGTAAAGTAAAAATTTTCTATACTTATTAGGTGTCCATTTTTACACCCAATCTAAAATGTTCATTAAATTGTGGGGATTGCATTTCAAAAACTGTCTACAGTTTAATCTACGTAGCGATATAGAAAATTGATAATATGGGATTATCAAAATTAATATTCCCGAGAAAATGGCGAATAATTGTTGATATAGAACACTGAAAGTATAGTGTAGAATTTAATGTTTTTCGAATGTTTAAACTCATTAGTTTTTCCATGTTTCACTCCATTTGGGATCCTACAACCTCAAATAGGGTTTCATAACATTTTTATTGCAATTCAATTTGAACCTAATAATTTCGAATCATTACCGCCACTAATATGGGAAAATTGTAACTAATATCCGGAAAAGTGTTCTTAAATTTGACAATCTCTAATTTTGTCCCAATTACTATTATTAGATGAATTCATTTATTAATATGAACTATACTCTACTAAAACTCATAACGGAAATAATCAAAATAAATAATATTTCTAATAAATGAATAAAATTTAGTCATTGATTTTGTACATAAAATTTATACTAATTCCTTAAAAATTAAAAATACCATTTTCATAATAATAACACTAACTATATAAATACAGTTCAAATTTACATATTTCTACTATATATAAATTTAAAAAAAATATTCAATCAAATCCGATGATACTCGAATATTTATTGAAGTGTAAAAAATTGTTAGAGCATATAAATCTATATATAAAACAAAAAAAAATTATTTTTCAATATTTTCTGTCGCGAGTTACGTAGATACTATCAAAAAATATCTTATTTATCGTTTAATTATATGCGCTCTAATTGTCAGTTTCCGCGTTTTTGGTTAATGTATAAACATATAATTATGTAGCTATGCTCTATGTATATATTTTATTGTTAATTTATGTTGTTGAGTTGAGTATATTTCTGGAGGGTGGAATATTCTATTATATTAATATATAAAATTTATATACAAATTATTTCCATATTATAAAAATTTAAATATATAAACACGAAAAACAGGAAATTTATGTCAAGTTAAAAATATATTTGATAAAAAAAAAATATTATTTCTGAAGTTTTACATATTTATTAAAATTTCGGGGTATAGGAACCTCTAACTACACAAGTCAACTTCATAATTGAACTTATGATCCATTTAGTTAGACATATATTATAAGTGATTAATCGCTATTATCAATTGCGATTATTGCGTTACAATTTCCAATACTTAGTTACTAAACTTTTAACTTTGTAAATAATATTGAATTAAATTTAAAAATTATAGTTAAATTAAAAGTAAAATTGAAATTTAAACTTTTTAAGCTAAACTCAAACTAAATAATGCCGCCTATATCAAATAAGAAATAATAAATTACTTAATTGCGGTATTTGTAAATATTAATACAAAGGACGAAAAAAAAATCATCAAATTGTACAAATTGAAATTTCCTGTAAAAATCCTGTAAATCTCGCGTTACGATTTTTGGCTTACACATCAGATAAGTCATAAATCTACAATTTAATTATGGATTTATTACCCAGTATCAGCTCAAGTTGATAAATACTTCTATATTTAATATTTAATATTTTTTTTAATATATTTTTAATAATTTAATATTTTTTGACAGTGTTTTCTATCCTGTCTTTCTCAACCTATCAATGTTAACCATCAGATGGTGCCACCTATAACTTGCTGCAATTTACGAATGGGTTACAAAAATTGAAATTGTTTACTTATATTTATAAAATTATAAAAACTAGAACATTTACAAATTTTAATCCAAAAAAGCTTAAAAACTTTTGATAAAAATTAAATCTATAAATGGAAAATAATCAAAAGAACACAATACCAACAACAACAAAAATCTAAGCTAATCTAAAAACAATTTAGAGATTTAACTTGACAATTCAAAAAAACAAAAAAAAAAAAAATGAAGAAAACATTAAAATAAAACAGATATAATCCTCCATTTAAATCTCAGTAGAACATAAAAAAAATGGTTTAGTCAATTATTAATGGTTGTGGTTATTTACCCAAGCGTAAATGCCAAGGATGATGATCAACAAGAATTCAAATCGACCAACTAAAATGTTTTTATTTTTATATTTATATTTTATTTTATTTTTTGTGTAAAAATGGAATGTTAATAATTATATAAAAATGTTACACTGTTTATTATAAAAAAAAAATTACTATTACTTTGAATGAAGTAATTTTGTATAGCGTTCATTTAATGTGGACTGTCTAACGTTCAGTTTCACGAAACAAACCAATTATCAGCGTTGAGCATAAATATCATTTCACGAATATTGTGCTTTATTTGTTATCAATATTTAAATTAAGTTCATTATGAGAAATTTTAGGCGTTTCAACAATTAATAAACTGGTAATCATTTCTCTAACTTTGACATTTAACAAAATATTACGCTAGAAACACTTTTTAAATTTAATAATCAGTAATTAAAATAAATATTCTATTGAAAAGTTTTAAATGTCACTTTTAAGTAAATATAAATGTTTACTTTAATCTTCCGACTGTAATATTTTTTTTTTTAACAGTGTATATCAATATATAATAATTACAAATACAATCATTTCTTATATTACCAAAAATATTATTGTACCAATATCTTTACCCAAGAGGTACATAAGCAGGGGTGGTACGCACCCACAAAGCAGCATGCAATTTCTTATTTTATTGGTGGTAGAAAATGTTTATTGCAATTTTTGTGTTACCATAATTAAAACGAAACATTATTTAAATTTTGATATTTAAGAAATTTTCATGTACAAATATCAAATAATTTTTTAATTATAATATTTAATGCTTTTAACAATTCTACTTCATAACTAGAACTGAACTAAAATTTCCTTTAATGTATCCAAGGACTATTTAAAATCTTCGTTTATGTTATTATAACTTATAGCCAGAAGAATATTCTCTAATAGTAAATGGCCGGTAAAAATTATTATACCATTGATTAAACTAAATAAAATTTGAAAAGTAAATATGAAATAGAATCAAAATATTATAAAAATAAAAGTTAATCTTAGAGATACACCTTTCACATTGATACACTCCAAATACAATTACATATTTTATATAGTTTAGTGATCAATATTTCTTCATTAATTACTCAATCTAATGAAAAATTACCCAAGAAAACTTAATACAAATTTTTTTGTTTTTCATTTTCACTTAACAAATGCCAACTTTTTTATCAGATAATAATAAAATATAATACTGATTAAATGCATGTAGCTTTATATGAAACTTTCTATGTATATATACCCTACTGGACAAAAAATAGACCCCGTTGGTGTAGCGTATGGATGTCGGGATCATTATTTAAGATTTCAGGGCAATATACATAGATATCAACTTTAAATTAGATACAAATTTCTTAAATATTGACAAACTAATCATGATTTCTCAATAAAAGCTTATTCAATGTAATGAAAATCATAGTTTCGAATTCTAATGAAACTAGTAGATTTCGTACCTAGTTGTTCTATGGAAAATATAAATATAGTTAAAAAAAATTAAATATTTAAGAACTGATGGATAGTAACCAGTGGATACGCCAGCTATCAACGAAAACTTAAAAGAAGTTATACGTTTATTCATTAAATAATATTGTAATTTAATATGTAAGTCGCTAGTTTCTTTTATCAATTGATACGTCAACATAGTTATAACATTTCTATTTCTTGTCTCCTAAATTAATGAATGCCAATTAAATTTTAATGTTCCACTGTTGCCAACCTTCTATAATTTTAATATAACCAAAATATATCCACCGTAAATACGGGCAGCTTAATTGTATGGCAGGACAAAATGTATGTCATGCTGGTAAGTTTTATTTGGCTACTACTGTATATATCTAATTCTAATCTATATAAAAAAAAATTTATATAATTATTTTTATAGGACTTTGTGAGAAATTAATTGAAGTTAATCTCGAAACTATGAAAACAAAAACTTTTCTTCTATATACAATTTTAAGACTATTGATTTTATTTTATATTATTTTTGGTTTTCAACATTATTTTCTACATATACACAATCTGTATATACTCAAAATGAATGACAAACTAATACAATATTAAATGTGATATTTCATTTTATATATTTTGGGTATAATATAGAAAATATAAAACAGAATCCTACAAAATCCTCCACGGATTTATTTAACTAAATTGATATTATATTATATGATTCCTTTTTTTATATGTACGTATATACATACATACATATATATTTTATAATTCATTTATTGTATATATATTTTCATATAATAATAAGGACTTAAAGACTTTTGTCTTGATTTTCTTAAGAGACGACGACAATATAAATATTCATTTTCAAGGATATTCAGCTAAGAAAAATAAACATACGTTTTTACCAGCTGTCCTTTTATTTCTGTAATTTGATATACACATAAATCTATATACAAAATATAAATATAGAGAAGCTCAAAACTGGTAATGTCTTCATTAAATTTTTGTTAAAAAAACAAGAAAACTTTTTTTAGATGAAATGTGATATATAAAAAAAATTACTTAACTTAACCACAAAAGAAAATTTTTATAAAATGCAAAAAACATAAAAAAAAAATTCTTAAGATTAGATTGGAAATTTCTTTATTTTTTTTGGAAAAATTTCTTTGTGATACTTAAAAGTTGGATTTTTATTTTTCGGATTTTCCAATTTTCCAAAAAAAAAAAACTTTTTAAAGATATTCGTTTTTAATTGC
Organism: Rhamphomyia laevipes; assembly: GCA_963920725.1. Lineage (NCBI taxonomy): Eukaryota > Metazoa > Arthropoda > Insecta > Diptera > Empididae > Rhamphomyia > Rhamphomyia laevipes. The sequence goes on along the minus strand of OY987258.1, from coordinate 37,460,935 downwards.
GTATCGTTTAGTATTTGGTTGAAGTTTTGTTTAAAAAAAATTCTTAGTATATTTTAATAATTTAAAATTAATTTAAGTATATCGATAAAGAAAAGGAATTTCTTCAATTTTAATTAATTATAAAAAAATATTTTTGAAATTCCAACTTTTATGTCAATCAAAATCAATTTAAAATGATATTTTTCAAAGTATATAAATTTATTAAAAAATAAATTCGGAAATGTTAATTATAAATTAGTAAAATAATCATAAATAAATCAATTCTTTGGAGATTAAAACAACGCGCGATATGATTCACCTAACGAACTTACTCACTCTCACCTCTCTTGCAGATTGAAAAAATTACCAGATTGCCAAAAGCATGGACTTTTTTTTCACCCTTGTGTTATGACAAATACAAGTTTACAGAATAACTTCTTGATGTGAAACCAGTAATGTAACATTTTCAAGTTTCACAATCAAGCATTTACTATGAAATGTACCATGCTTATTGAGTCATCCAATTTTACCAATCTGCAATAAAAATTGTTTCATTTGTTTATGTTTGCAACAATTCAATGCATGACATCATGACAAGCTTCATTAGTAAAATTAAGAAATATGATGTCATAATATATTGAGCTTCATAAGTCATTTAAATTGTCAAACAAAATTGTGATATCAAAATGTTGAGATGAAAAATTACTCTTGACAGGATTCATTTCTAAATTTCTATACCAATTCAATTTTGTAAGCTATAAATGTAAATATCGTTCACACACTCTTGGAGTTTGAATTAACTAATTCTTATATATACACGACGTGAAACTTACATTTATTTTTACTGCACTTCAGCATTAATATTTTAAGCTTCGATAAATCTTGCACTGTTTTAATTATTCATTCCACGTTGTTGCAAATGTTAAATAGATAGTAGAGTCTGAATTGTACGGTTCTGAAATTACAACTGACAGTATAAAACAAAAATGGCGTTTAGAGAATTCCGCCACATTTCATTAAAACGCATCCTTTTTATGCTGGATATAGATACAAATTTCATAAGAATGTACCTCCTTATTTATATTTAAAATAGAATTAAGTTTTAAATTCATGTATGTATATTACATCCTGGTATCATATACATAAAAATATAAAAGTTTTTGCACTACTGACAACATGAAAACATTTAATATAAATATAGAAATTCCCTTTTCGAGAATTTCATAATAAAATTTTAGAAGAATTTTGTTTTTTATATTTTTTAGTTGAAGCGAATACAAGAAGGCTCCACTAAGTAAAATAATATTATTATGTAATGTCCTTATGAAATATTTTGTTGCACATTATAATATAAAAAAAAATATTTTTAGCATAAAGTATTATTATAATATTCATTATATTTTGCAACATTATTTTCAACATAAAAATCTATATGTAAAGAAGGTCAACTTAAACAAAACTAAACTTTAAAACTAAACAAATAAATTATAAAAAAAATTTTTTAGAATACTTGTACTAGCTATTCTGAATATTATTCATATGCTGGCGAAGACTAAAACATGAATTTAACATTAATTTAATTAATATTTAATTTAAAAAAAAAAGTTATATTTTTAAAAAATTTGCTAAAAGTTCGCTTGAAGTAATTCAAAGAAACATTGAATGAAACGAGTATTATCAGGATCTAAAAAAGCGGGTACTGAGTTGGACATTAATCTTTCCATACTTACTAAAATTAATCTTTCTATACTTACTAGCTACAATATTAATACTAATAGAAGCGAGTCATACAGTGAAGTATTTAGATTCAAAACAGGTTCAAGAATGAAGTATCAATGCGATGTAGATCTAAATATCGATATTATTGATGTTAACCCAGCTTTTATGGATAATATTTTAATCAAAATTTCATAAAGTTTAAAAACTGAGTTTAAGAACTGGTTTAAAGCCATTTTCCGACAACAAATGCTTTTCTTTTTATAAAAATATAGCTAAATGATGTTGGCATGATGATTATCTGTAATGTTATTCATGATATCACGTGTTTAATTCTAACCCAAAACATAGATGTCGCTCTAATTTGACTCTGTACCAGTATTAAGAAACAATCTTACCAAAAAACTGGTAGAATTACTTATTGTTTGATTCATTTACGAACAAACAGCAAATGTTTCACTATATTAAGATTTCGCTTGTTACAACATAAAGAAGTTTATAGGCTAGGAAAATTATTAGATCGAAATTATGATAGAAAACTTTGAAACATTCTCTAATCATCAGTTAATTACAGAAGACTAATTCTTATATTTATAATGACTGTGAATGAATGAAACTAAGCTGCGCGTGCTCACACAATCGAAGTTTAAGCACTTAGACTATTTCTTCCCATTGTATCACGTAGCATTGAAATGAAGTTGGTTGTGATGGTTTTCTGTTTAAACAGACCAAATGAACGACTGTTTAAACAGACTATCTCTTTATTGAAGTCGGTTGGTTCCCCAATCGGTAGCTGGTGTTTCTGATCGGTTCACCGGAACTGAGCCCCTTTGAAACCTCTGTTTCATTAATTATTCTCGTTTTCATTAATTAATTATTTATATTTATAAATTATGCAAATTTTTTATCATACATTTTCTAAAACACAAAATTTGGATTAATTCAAAAAAATTAAGTAGATAATTACCTTTTTTGTTGTTCCAATCAACATCAGTTATTCTATTATGTAATTTTAATAAACTTATCCATTAAATATGTGAAAATATTAATTAATTGATAAATAGTATATTTATAATCTGTACTTAATCACAATTAAATTTTAATATCTATTCAAAGTTTTTATTCAGAATATTTATAACAAAATATATTTTTTATTATTATTATGTTTTTTTACTATATACATATACATAATATTTCATATTAATTTAATAAACCACTAATTAACCACTTGCAAACACCATAAAACAATTCCATTTTTTTGTTTTAAATATATCCTTTTTAATGGATTATAAAAAATTATATTACGCGAGTTTTCATAAAATTGAATTTGCTACAATTTATTATTGTACGCATATAAAAAAAAAACATCCATTAAAAATTTACGAAATTATAGTAAAAATATAAAAATCATTAATAATTTGTAATAAAATTCATAAAAAATCACAGAATTAATTTATTTGTTCACAATTATTTACAATATAATTTTAATATTTAGGTCATTCATTTTAAACACTGCTAATTAAATTTCACTTTTTTACTATCTTCGAATATATAGAAATTATAAAATTTAATTGATATTTATGATAATTGTAAATTTACTAATATAATTCAGGTTTTATATATGAATATCCTTAATGCAGACAATCAATTTTTTTTGTACTTTATTTCTTTTAATTAGTTTTAGTAAATTACTTCTCACTACTTGCAATTTCACTAATACACAACTTTTCACACATTAACAACCATAAATAAATAAAAAAAAATATTATATGAAAATGTGAAAATTCACTCAAAACTAATTCAAATTTTGATTATACACAACCGTCACGTTCAACGTTTTGAAAGTAACTGACTCTTTGCAAAGGATCAAAAACATAACCAAAAAAAAAACATAACCAAATTCTGTATATAATATTTGTGGAGTCTGTGATCCGGTATAAAAGTACAGGAAAAGCAGAAATTTTCATTTTGTTATTTTTGTATCTATATATTTTCTTTTGGGAATTTTTTTTTAGCAAGAGTTGCAAAAAAAAATATTATTTTACGAAGTGATTTTATTTTAACGAAACAAAATTTCTACTCATAATATTTCTACTCACATTTTCCAATTTTGTATTTTCCAATGATAATATTGAAGAAAATGTAAAATAATTTTCAATTTTCTATTATATATACAAATGTATATTCTCTTATTTAGTATTATCTCTTTTTGCTCTCTCTGGGAAATTTATAGAGTTACTCTGGTGAAGGATATTCGTCCTTACAATTATCGGAATTATTTGTTTGTTCTGTATGATGATAAAAAAAATATAAATTTTTTTCAATTAGGTACATACATTTTTTGTTAGGGTGCTTCATTCTAAATTAATTTTCTTAGATAAATTATTATCCTTATTTAGGTGGGGTGGGGGAACGGAGGTGCTTATATTAATACGATTTCTAAAAGATTTTAATTTACTTGATATATACAGATAAAATATTTATAAATTCTTTTCTAATTAATTACGATTATTGACGGGCATTGCTAAATAATTTTGCTGATCTTAATTTTTTTGTTTTATTATTCGATATTATATAGAAATAAATTTTGAACATTTTATTAAAGAATATTGAAAAATTGTACGTTGAAGAGAATATTTTATTCGATAAGCTTTTGAAAATATATTAGCAGATTTATATACCATTTTTAAAAAGTTTATGAAATGTTCAGATTATTGACCGGATATATCAAAATTATATATATTAAATATTTTATTTGTTTCTATATCAATTTAATTTGGGTTAACATTTATCAATATTGATAAACAACAAATATTAATGATGAATATTGATAAATATTACTATAATTATACAATAGAAATGTATTTACCAAGTGACAATAAAATTTTACAAAGTTTCGGACGATAAAAAGTTTCCGGAATTCTATTTGCATATCGATTAGAATTTTGATCGAATGCTCTCAACATGATATTTTATGATTTTTTTCAATTAATTAACTTTAAAATTTTACTTATTAATGTAATAGAAAACTAACAACTATTAAAACAACTATATTTAAAATATTGACTGAATCCTCCAGGTCATCTCCATCAAATCATCAAAATGGAGTGATAAAAACAAAATTCGAAAAGAACTTTGTGCGATACTGCACTCTTAATAGCAACAGGCAGCTAGTTCCATAGGGAAAGTATATTGACACATAGCTTACTATATTGACATATAGTTTTATTGACTAATTGTAAGTTTACTTACTACTTGGTATACGTATTGTTATCAGTTTCTTTATACTAAAGAAATGTTTAATTACAAAGCGCTAATGGCTATTGATTGTGAGACATTTGTTGTCAGGAAAGTGTCTCAACTGTTAGCATACAGTAAATTTAATTGTCATTCAAATCTGGACTGTTAAAATGTGGTTTTTATTGAAAATGCTGATGAAAAATTAAAAATGTTGATATAATACTAAATCTATATTGTATTTTGACTGTATTTGTATAATTAAATCCTATCTATATGTAAAATTATATAAAGATAAAGCTAGTAATATATAGGAATAGCTCAAAACTCTGACTTTGTTAAAACAAGGTTTCCAACAAAAAAACTTTCTATTCAAGGTTTTTGTCTTATTTCAGGAAATATTTACAAAATTTTCAGATCACTAATATTTAATTTCCATATTTTTAAATCGTACTTTCCTTTACAACAAACATTTCATAGTTATTCTATAACACATCGTAATAATTATTGATAACTAATCATTATTTTTGTTTCAATCAACAACCAACTTTTTATTAACTAAATATATTTGATGATTATCCTATATTCTATATGTACATTATATTATTTACTTATATGTAATCATAAAATTGAAATCATAACTTGTTTATTTAGAATTCATAAAGTGAATTTATCAATGAATTTATTTTAAATTAAAAGATTTAAATTAGTTTGCATTGGCTGTCAATAATCCTAATTAAATAGGAATCGATTTACTATAACAAAATTTAATATTTTCCACGAAGTTTCCTTAATAAAACAAAAGTAATTTTAAATTAATTATTTTTGTTGTTGTCAAGGATCTAAATATTAATTTACCTTTAAATTTAAATTCAAACAATCAATTACTTCTATATATATACAATATTAGCTCCATACTAATTAAATTATATTATATTTATAATCCTTTTATATAATAAAATCCTTGTACACTGTACAAATATTCTAGTAAATTTATATTAAAATAATAAAGCCTTATAATTTTTATATTATATACATTGACATTTTGTCCATTCAAATATCTATAGAAAGTTAATATTCTTTAGGACCTACTACATTTACTACTGCTGTGTATTAGATAATATTTTCAATCTTTCTGTTCTTTTTTGAGAGTTTATAAATTTTATAACGAATAATATGATTACAAGGATAACAACAACAACAAAAAACATAAACCTTTTAACCTTTTACAAATTAAATATGTACATATACATATATATAAATATGTATGTATTTATAATATCCACCTACAATATAGACTAAAATTTAGTACAAATTGACAAGGTGTTTTCAAATCGTTTACCCTTTAGCTTTTCAATTTTGACAATAATTTTGAAATAATAAAGATCGACATTATACATATATTTATTTATATATACGGTATATATGTATAATATTTTATATACTAAAACACCGGGGATATCCTAACAAAAGGATCAAAATAATAACATCAAAGGGTTCAAATTAAATTACTTTGGATTTTGAATAGAATTTCATCCTATGGTATTAAATGTAAATAAGTAAATGTATATTACAACTATGTATATATATATATTTGTATTATGTAAGTTAAAGTCAATTTGTTTTCGAGAGATAAAAAAAAAGAAAAAAATATAGAAAAAATCAACAGCAAATTTGACAATAATAGATTTTCTATGCTGCTGTAAATTTTCGTTTCTTGTAAGATTTATTATAATATTATAATACATATATATACATATTTCTCTACATACATATATACATATTTTTATACATTAAGAAATTTTGAAACAAATGCTTAAAAGTATTATATTTATATATTTTCTTATTTGACACTATTATCAAAAATAAAGTTAACATTTATAAAAAAAAATCAAATCTGCACTGTTGAAAATAAACCGATAAAATTATAAATATCTATGAGTGTTTTCGAAATGAATATTCATTGCAGGATCTCTGGTACAATCGAGATGCCAATGGGGTCTTTAAATATAAATATAACGTAAAGCTGCACGAGAGATTTATGATTAAGATATATTGAATAAGGTTTGGACAAATCGTCAAATTGGAAGACAATTCTCGAGTATAAAGGATATTGATCCCCAGACGAGTTATATACTAAATCATTTTCAATTGGAAAGATTTAAATGCTGAAAGAAGAACAAGTAGCTCCTGAAAGCAGAACCAGTCAACTATAATTGATCCTACGACGTTTCAATACTGTAGGAGTAATTAAAAGTTTAAGCAGGTGTTCCATTTCAATATAGAATATGAAGTTTTTCTTTTTACTTCGATATTAATGTTTGATTCAGAAAAATGCATAATTTTCTTCAATTATTACTTAATGTTAGTTAATTTCTAATTTTTCCAATAAATTATATTTCTTTGGAAGTTAATTTTCAGTAGAAAATTGAAGATATATTCCTAAAATTCAACTCATGCCATTGATTTCAAAATATTTTCAATGTTTTCTTTCATATATTAATAAATAACAAATTCATAAAATTCAAGCTAAATTATTATTATATATTTAAATTATTATTAATAAACATTAAAAACAGCGAATAAAAACAATATTTTTTTTTTAGTTTATGAAGGTTTCTTCTTACATTTATATTTAAAAATTAATTTTCTAATAGTGCGAAACTATTTGAAATGTTAACTTAAATTAATTATGTAAAATAAGTCTTCATTTCACTAATTATGTACCAAAACTTGAATGTCATATGGAACTAAAAAAATATTGCAATTGCAATTTTAACAAAAAAAATTGTATTTTTATCAGTGTACATTTATATTTAAAGGATAATGTCCATTATAGCTTTGATATTATGTTCAAATAGTGATAAATTGTAGACATTCTAGTAACATTGTTCTATAAAACCCAAAATAGATTAGTTATTTTATTTCATTTTTTATAAATTTATATTATATATATAAATGTGTGTGATATATGAGTATACTATTAAATCATAGAGGGAGTGTACAAAATAAATATTTTTGATCATAATATATCCAACTCCTTTTTCTTCTCTTAATTTTTTTATATTTTTTGTATTATATTTTAACAGTAGTATATAGTAATCCAGGATGGATAATGACAATAATCCTAAAACATATTGTGCTCCCAAACAAAACAACTATACATATTTATATATGTATTTGTTGAATATGTATATTATATATATATATGTATAGGTAGATAAATGCTTATTTATATTTTTAACAATTTTTTTTTTATTTGCTAACATCCAGAATAACATTTTTAGAACTAATACACGGGAGAATGCACAAATTTCTTATCTGTCAACACCAGACGTTAAATTCACCCTCATTTTCTCTGCATGAAAATCATATTTTTATAGTATTATATTATTATATGATAATATATATTTTTATTACATATTACATATATATATTTGAAAAAATGAAAAATACAAAAAAAATGATGGTTTATGAAAAGCTGAAGTGTAAACATGTGTAGATTAAAAATAAAAAAAACTTATAAATACTTTTACTTGTTATATAAGTTTTTTTTTTATTAATAGCAGCATAAATTTTAACATATTTTATTTGTACATAACAAAACTATTGCAATGTGTTTTGATAATAGAATTACATTGTTAGTAAAACAGATTTAAATTATAATTATTTAATTTTTTCCTATAATACCGAGAGTAAAAATGTCAAATAAATATTAATATTTTCGGGTAATTTAACATAATTTTAATATTTAATTGAACTGTAGAATTTATGCAAATTATACAGTTTAGTAATGTTAATTGACGTATAATATAAAATTTTAATATTTGTTCATGGAAATGGAAGTATAGTGTCTAATATTTATCCTAATTCTAATTAAGATTGTTAGAAAATGTCATCCGCTTCATTATAATCTAATTTTTCATATTTGTAAAGGAAATTAATTGTAATTTAGTTGCGGATATTGTTTAACAAATTGTGAACTTAGTGTTGATGTTCACATGGAAATACCAGATAATTAACAGTATTTTTAAATACCTAACTTATATTAAGCTGAATTCCATTCGACGTATAGATTTTAAAAGAAATAATGAAATTGCAAATCGGTAGTACTTTAGGTAAAGAAAAGGATCAAATGTCGTATAATTTTACTGTCTAAATACTTTAAAATGCTTCTAAAAGTAAAAATTCTTATGCAGTCTCAAAATAGGTATGCGCATATGGTGTAAACAGTTACGGTTGCCGAAACATTTTATATCTAATCCATTTAAAAAGTAAGAAACAAAACTTTGTAGAATGAATAGGATGAAAATAAAAAAATTGGTAGTATTTCTTACAGTACAGTGCAAAATTAAATAACCGAGTATTGTAAAGATTCTTTAACTCGATAATAAAACATCTTAAAATATATTGTGTATAATTATGAAGCGATAATTCTAACTAAACGACTTCGACATTTTGTCAGATTCGATGGCAACAATTCATCATACTCTAGTAAGTCATAAAATTGAAAATTTCTTTTTTATTGCAATAACCTTTAAAAATAAATATATGGCAGATCATCTGCTTTATTCCCTTTAGTCCACAATTATTGCAAAGTTCATTAAAACCGCATCAAAATAAAATTTGTAACTCGTAACTTTAATTATGATAACAACAAATTCGTAACTATACAAATTGTAAAAGCAGTACCGAGGAACATATTAAATTTCTGATGCAAGATCTTGTATGCCTTCAGAGAAATGTACATATTAATATTTTAATCCTCATTTTTAATATTTTAAACTGTGCAGGCCCAAATGTTTTAACCCAAAAACAAAATTTTGTGTCAAAATTTTTACATTTTTATTTAAAAGTGTCTCCCGTAATACTTTGCAAAAATCACTGGCGGAGTAATGAATTATTGCCATCGATGTGACATTTTCGATGTCGTACAAGATATTGTCTTTTCAGAGTCACAGACTGAAATTAGTGTTGAAAAAGTCTATTGGCATAACGTAATGAATCAGTAACTATAATATTGTTTACAAAAAACCGTACGTATGGCAATAACAATTTCTCCATATCTTATTTTAGACCTATAACTAAAGATATGTTAATGTTGAACATTAACTTTTGTATTTATGCATTTCATTATTTATGTATATCTATAATATCGTAAATATAAAAAATTTGCAATTATGAAATACATTTCTTATTTTTACCTTTATATTTCATATAATTACGTATACAGACTATTAATTTCATACATTTTGTTGATAAAACTATAATAATTATTCCTTTCATAATAATTCTTTCTTTGAAAAAAAATATTATATGTTTTGTGTTAAAAAAATATTAGAATTTTGTTCCCTAGATAAAATATGAGCAGCCGCTTCAATTACACCAAAGTAATTAAAATAATACGCTCTGATAACTTCATATAGCTAAAATATGTATTACATTTTCTTCAATTAAATTGTATTTCAGAAATATACACATGTAATTTGTAAAATTAAAAAAAAAAGATTTTATTATTCTACATATATTCAACATTATTGAGATCATAATTCAAACTATCTCCGATGTGTCACAGTCATGATTGTAAAGAAATATGTATTTATATAAAAAATCATAAATTTTTTTTTTAACAAATCATAAATATTAAAGATTGAACTACAAAATTTAATCTTTTTAAAGCTAGATTAATTTTAATATAAATTTTAAAATGACGGTGCAAAATGTAATTTTTTTTTATTTTTAGATTCTTATTTAGACATAAAATATTATATAGAAGGATTAATATCAAATGGAAAAATGATGATGTAATAATATTAAATAAAAATTAGGACGGGACGATGATTTTTACTACCATGACGATGATTATTTAATGATTTTTTTTATGTATATTTACATTTTTATTAAAAATTTTGGAAATTGATTTATATTTTATAATGAAAATTGAATAAATACAATTTAATATAGAATTATGTTTGGAAATATAAAACGTACCAAACGTATACAAATTATTGGAAAATCTATTATGAGAATTATATAAAGATTCTTTAAATTTTAATAGTATTAAATAAATTTTGAAATTTTTATGAATAATTTTAATATCAATAAACTTTTAAAAGATAAGAAATTCTCATCATTCGTAAATTGATCCAATCAAATATAAATTTTCTTGTTTAGAGTTACAAGTTTTTCGAAATTTGCTCGGACATGGAATAGAAATCAAAACTTTATTCTATAATTTTAAATTCTTACATTAAAAGGATTAGAAATACATTTTTAAAAGGATTTTTGTAAATTACGTCTAAGGATAAATCAAATTTTTTCGAATGATGTTTCAATAATATTTGCACAGCTTAGTACCCTATGTGAAAGCTAACTAACTTAATACTAAAAAGCTTAGTATGAATTTATAAAACGTAGGGAAATTTAAGCTCAGTCTCCACACCTCCACACTCTACCGAAAAATTTATGAAAAATAAAACAATTTGACAAATTCAAATTGAAATTCTGAATCTAAATTATTTTGAAATAATTATTAATTAAATATATTTGTTATTATTATACATTAATTTTTAGTATTTTTCAAGTTTTTCATTTTTCAAAAAAGTTTTATTAATAAAAATGGGTTTCTATTCAAACAGGCACCTAATATGGAATGAATTACTATAAGGTTTGATAGTTCAGTAATGTTCAAATCATAATCAGATGGTTTCCAATTAAAAATTATATTATTTGATTATATTACTTCCACAGATATTAATTATTTTTCTGAATTTATGCTACACCTACTGGTCTTCCATGGAGTCATTAATAAGTAATTCGATGTTCACAAAATCCAATTTAATTCGATGCTCACAATTATGGGGTCTACTTTCAGTTCAGTTACTTTTTATCTTTATTTTTAGTGACTCCTGATGTAAGTACATAGACTAAAAGGTTGTTTTATAGATCATCAAATTTTAACCTAATACCAATATTCATTTTGTAGGGTTCGGAATGTAAAATTGTGAAATTACATATATTTTCTTTAATACAATTTAAATTTCACGCTTCATAATTTCTCAAAGGATCCTAATACATTGAAAGTTTATGTATGACAATATAAGTTGAAGCTGAAATAATAATAAGTGATTTGCTCCTTGTGTGAAAATATTAAATAAAATATTTGACTTATTTTGCTATTATTGTTAGCATAGAGAGGATAGCAATAATCAACATAAATAGATTTTATTATGCGCATATATTATACAAATAGAATAATTCTATATTTCTCTTTTTAGATTTTCTAAGTGAAATTGTATATATTATTATTAAAGTAACATACTTTTGTATCATAATATCAAATTATAATATTGTATAAGTAAAATAGGAATTGCAACAATTCCTTAGAAACACTTTTAGTTATATCTAGTTTTATAGCATTCAATTAAAAGAAATTGTACAGAGGAAGCATGAACTTATTGTTTTTAGTAAAAAATTAGAAATTTAATAATAAATGTTGCTTTAAGAATGTTTTAGATACCAAATATTTAAAAAATTTAATATTTTATAGTACACAGTTTTCACATTTCGCAATTTTTAATTAAGATCCTTAAAGTATATGTAAAATGAAATTTAACAAAATGCTCATTTTAATATATAACTAATCATAAATCAAATGTGTCAAGCTTATTAAATTATATTTTTACCATTAATTTAATATTGTTGATTATTGACAAAAAAATGATTTATAAACGTAAGAGAAATTCGAATAAATTTGATATCCTTTTTTATCAAATTGTTATTTATTTACCTTGATTGATAGGAAATACACAATTTATAACTGATACATATAAACATACTCATTTATTTATGTAAGATATCTTAATATATTGGATTTATTTTAGTATCATTGGTATTTATATTTGTTGGCAAAGTATTTTGATATAAGTAAGTACCTCAGTAATGCTATAAGTATATAAAATAAAGATTAAAATTTTTGTTACAAAAGTTGTGTATACAAAAATGTATGCTTATGCTTAAAAATAAAATGATTTATTGGTTGGTTGATTAAAATGATGAGTTTCGGAACAAACTGTCTAAGTCTCCAATAAGCATTTAGTATCATTTTGATAACACTCACTTCACTCACACTTGTGAAACGTCAATATAAAAGAGTTAATCAAGATTATTTAAATCCACCTCGAGACGTTCAAGAAGTTTTACTTTTCCGTATGTCGTTTACTGGCTAAATAATAGCACTAGACAGTTGCATACTAAGTCTCTTCTATACAGCTACACAAAACTGGTAATTTGGAATACTTACATACAATATCGTAGTTCTAGCTATATTTCTACGGGATGGCTTAACATAACAAGGGGTTTTGCTTATATTAATTAATTAATAATTTCTTCGTTATAATTACTATTTTTCTACAACACAATAAAGGATATTCTAATATCTTAAAATATCCTTATTCATAATTTCTTCCATGCATACAAAATATTAATTAATCATAAAAATAAAACTTTTAATTGCTTTCAATGTAATGTTAATTAATCAATTACAAAAAATTATCTAATTAATTCATTTTATTGTTTTGAATTTACATCCTTTTTCTTATCTTAAAAACTATAAAAATTCTCTCTACATATTGAAATAGAACCATATTCAATTAGGGTCATGTAAATTTGTATGCTAATTTTATTGCCACATAATTAAAATCCGCCCTTTTCAAACACAAAAGAACAGGACTAACAAAATTTTTGCATATATCCTTTTTTTATCATATTCAAGCGACAAAAAAAAAATCTTTGTTGGAAAATATAACTAAATGTCAGTGACACTCTTAAGTGGAAATTTTTATACAATTATATTGGAATTTTGTGAAACTCTTTGGTTTAAAGGTTTCTCATGTTTTTTTTTTTTTTGGTGTAAGAGATAGGAAAGGCGGGAGTTTTAACAAAATTTGAATAAATATACGAATATGGATTAAGTAAAGGGGTTGTCGGATAAGACTTTACGAAAACACAAATACCACCAAATACAAAAAATAAAAATGAATTTTAAATGGATAAGAAATTTTCAGGCTTTTTTTTTGTGTAATTCTGTTTTATATGTACGACAAAGTTTAACCAGAAAACTTGAAATGCAAATTGATGGTTTTGAATACATATAAGTTTATAGATATAATTGATGTGAAAATAATTAAAACAAAAAAAAAAGAGAATAAATTTAATTAAATTTTTTTGATTCTGAATAGATTTATGTTTAAACATATATTTTTGATGTCAACTGAAATGTTGTAATGCATATACTTAAATTAGCTATTTATAGTGAGCTGATTTTTAAAAAAATATTTAGTAAAGATCAAATGTAATTGAGGGAGCATTATTATTAACGTCTTTTTGCAATGACACTTATTGCAATTACTCTAATAATGCCGGAACTGCTAATTTTGTATTGAATCCGAATCATATGTTTCTTTATAAATACAGGGTTAATATGTGTTTCGTTGATTAAAGTAAGCATACTACTCCACAGTCCATAGGATTATATATATGATAATTTTGAATAACTTACCAAGACTTAACATAAAACATCCTTTAATTCACCACTGGAAACTATATAATCAATTATTGCAGGGTGCATTAAAGTACTCCGATTACCAAATTTTGAAATGAAGGAGCATAATTTTGTTCTGAGTACGAGAATCAGATTCCCATCCATGCTCCAAAGTTAAATGAGCAACAGAAAATATATAAGGATTTAGAAATAATAGCCGCCGCCCATATTTATTGAGCCCTTTTATCACATTGCTTCTCCCACCAATAAAATTCGCTTTAGGATCTGCTCAGCTTCCCGCGGCCAATATAATTAACCTTAAATGATTTGTAAAACTTTAACATTTTTTTCGATCTTTTATTTAATGCTATCGTAAACTTACAGTGACATTAATTAATCAGTTATTAAGCCTCATTTCCTTGAAGAGTACAATTTCATTTTAATTGATGTATAATCACGAATTTCATTATCTCCTAACAAAATTTCATATTATACATAAAACTACAATTTTAAACTTGAATTCCACATTTTAATCAATCAAAAAAATAACAAACATATAACAATTTTGTGAAATATTAAATGTCAAGTAATAAATACAATCATTAATAATTCGTTTTTACAAACTATGAGTACAAGAAAGAAAAATATCAAATTCCATTATTAATTTAATAAAAATTTGTAAAATATCCAAAGAAAAACAAAAAAATAAAGGAAATATAAAAGTAATAACCTTTCCCAATTTTGTATATTATACTCTTAATGAACGTATATAATACGGACACTTTCATTCCCACTCATAGTTCTAAAATATATAACTAAAGATGATAAATTTCTGTTTAACAATAAAAACTGGAATAACAAAAAAAAAATGAAAATCCGGGGGTGACCAATCTGTTTTAGATGGCCTCATAAAAGTTGCTGGAACAATAGGATATCAAACTGTGAGCACAACATGTTCTCTCTTATAATAAATAAAAACAACAAGTTCAAAGGTCAAGATTTATACTTATCCTTTCATATTATTATTATTATGATATTCTTTATTACATAATATACAATTTTTTATGTCCTTCCAAAACAAAAAACAACAACAACAACAAAAATAATCATAATAATAATATAGTTGTAGTCATATACAAACACTATTTACAATGCATTAGTAATTTATAAAAAAAAATACATGAATGTTTGCCGTTAAGGGTGTAACTTTAAGTGCCGGAAATTGTATTATTATGATATGTATAGAATCAATAAAATTTTCAATTTAATCTAAAAGGATGTTTAGTTTTTGTTTTGTTCTTTCATACCAATTAAGTATTAATTGGAAAAAGAACATTATTGTTCATAGATATTATTGGAAATTAAACATGATGAATAATGAATTGAAGAAAACTCTATAAAACGTTAAATATAAACGAAAATAATCAAAAAGTTAAATTATTTATATATAGACAATATATATAAATAAAATTATTTATATATAGACAATAAATTTTATAATGAGATTAGTAATAAATTAATATAGCATAAAAATGAGTTACACCCATAAGCAGCCACAGATAGGAGAAAGGTGGGATCACTTGCCTCCCTCTGCCTTTAAAGAAAAATGAAAAAGTAAATAAATATATTTAATAAAATAAAGAGATGCCATTCCTAAAAAAACCATAATAAGAGAAAAATAATTTTTTTCTTGATTAAATTTTTAGAAATGGCTAAAAATGGAAAAAAATTCTTGATCTTGAGATAAACGATTTAATACAGTATAGTTTATACTTCTCGCTAGTTTATACTTCTAATTTATTTTTGTTGCTCTGATACTTCGAGCTATGTGTTAGCTATCGAGCTATGTGTACTCACGCAGGTTTAAAACCCTGGTTGCGGTCAAGGTAGATAATAGACTGGATGGTATTTGTATTATGAGTGAGTCTAATAGAAATAGACGAAATTCAAGAACTTTATAGACCTTCTTAAGTGTTTTGTGTTAGCGAAAAGAAGTTTAAAATTTATTTTTTCAGAATAATTTGTGGTTGTCAATAAGACACTTTTTCATTTTGAAGTTCCCTGGAAAAAAAAAATTCCAGGCGCCTAATGATTACACCGCTCTGACTCTCGCAGATCTAGGTTAAGAATTATTAAAAACCGATTAGTTATTTTTTTTTACAAACGACTCGGTTATATATAAATTATTATATATAAGACCCGCAAGAGACTTGATAGTATATTTGCCGGGACTGGAAACCATTAAACAATATCAAATATTATATAAGTTTATATATACTTAGGTCAAGTAATATCCTTTATAAGAAAACACTACAAGGAATTAGACTTGCTCCAATTGGGTTTTGTTAATGGAAACTTGGAAGAACATGTTCGCAATGGTTTCGTAAATATTTTATTGCCATTTGGACCTACCAATTTCATATGGATTCCGAAATTCCAAACTATAACTTTCATTATAGTGAAAAAAAACTTTCTTTTTCGAACTATAATGAGACATTTGTTGTCAGTAATCCGTTACCATTTTTCGCAGTCATAAATCCATTACATGTTAAATATTTTTAGTACTGGTACTCATTTAGAATTAATTTAGAGCAACATATCGATACTTCATTCTGGAGTTGAATTCGGGATTTTGTTAATGCAAATTGTTGAAATTAAAATGGCTTGAAATCACACTATTAGCTCCAAACAATAATCGGAACTACATATAATAAGTATTGTAAGGATATTGTCCTTTTACTATATTCGTAGGCCAAGTCGCCATTACTATCCACATATACATAGAATAATGATATTCTATATTATGGATTTAACTCTAACTAAATTTCTAACTAAACTGGCTTCAGCCACAAATTATTTAATGATGCTTCAATGGTGATTGATATCGTATATACCCAAAAATTTATAAAAAACATTCTTTATTATAGTTTTGTAATTAAATTAAATAATATACAGAAATATACAATCATTTATAACGAAAATGTCTAACTTAGAAACTATAATATATTTAAATTGTTTGTATTAAAATTCACAAAAATACCATAAACTAAATAATATTATCGTACTGTATAAAAACCAAAATTATATTTACCCAACAAAAAAAAAACCAATTTAAGTCAGACGACACCTTAGTTGATTTATGTGTGCAATGGTATACCTGTGTGACCTTTTAAAGAAAACATGCACCGAAAAACTTTTATTTCCACCTTCTCGTACATAGTAAAAAAATATTTTAAAATTTGAACATAAAAAAAAAGTTCGTTTTTTTTTTTTGTATTTTAGTATTAAAATGAAAATGCACAAGAGATTACAATAAAAAAAATACATGTCCTTGATATAAAAAAAGAGCACTCTACTCTGGATGGACACAATTTATGGGATTCTATATTATATAGTGTGAAAAAAACAAAAAAAAAATAATCTAAAAATTATAAAAAATTTCAGAATTATTGTTTTTTTTTATACAAAATCTCTTAAATTGTTTCATAAAAATCTCAGTTTTTATCTGCTTTTATACATTATAAAAAAAAGCTGCATCTAGGAACCGAATGTCCAGCGGAGTTTGTTAAAGTAGAGATTTGTTAAAAAAAATTCAGGAATTAGTAGAAAATTTGATATGGTTAGGAAATTTTGATAGTGACCCACTCATTTGGAGAATCGTCAACGAATTTCTTTTTTTTTTGTTCTACCAATCTGTCCGCTACATTCTATAATTTCGTAATTTATATTTTTAATGTTATACGAATTTTCCATAAAAATTTTATCTGTCTAATAATAATTAGCCTACACAAAAAAAACATATAAAACTTATATCAATTTTTTTGTGTAAGCTGTCACGATTATTAATTCATTCTAAGATTAAATATTAATTAAATATTATTTTCCCTCTCTGAAATAAATATATATTAGCTATGGTATTTTTGATATTAATATTTACATTGTACCAGGGACGGCCTATTTTTTTTATATAAAATTATATTTATGTTTTTTAGAGGGGTGACGATTTAGTTTTTTCCATTTTGGAGCTGTAAGTGCTCAGTCCGGCCCCACTAAATGTAAATTCGAGTGTTACTGATTAAAATTGAATGTCAATATATTAATTCACATTTGGATAATAATAAAACAACATTTAACAATCCCCAGCCATAATCACGAAATTAATTCTTTTTGAAGAATGATTTTCGCCAAACAAAATTAACTTCACGAACTTAAGTTAATTGTCATCAAAGAACGAAGAACTATAGAAAATAAGATTCAAGTATCACTAGAAGGGTTTAAGTCTGCTGCCCTGTTTTCATATTTTAGAAAATGTCCAAACCGATTGGCCAGAAAGACTAATGCAATCAGATTTATTATTACATTTATAAATAGGTGACAATTTCAATAAACACTATTAGCCTTCGCGCGTGCGTTTCAAAGTAATATAGTATTTTAAGCCATTAAAACACTCACCCTTGTTGGCAACCATTCCGATAATAATCACGTTGCGAGATATTGAAATATAGTCTTAAGACTAATAAGCAATTATATTTTTTAGCGATACCCTATAGTAACTCTTGTTGTAGTCTCTTTTACTTATGTTATCTATAGCTATACTAACTCAAAAGATATCACCCTTTTAAATCTTCGTGTTATGTCGGTTTTGTTTAGAAGTTTTAGAGCCCAAAACCTTTACATGTTTTCTAAACGGACGTTTTACAACTTTAACTACAGTGTCTATTTCTAGATTAATATGCAAGTTTATGTAACAAGGAGCGTCAACGATGTTTCTTAGTATTTTGTTCTAAAGCTGCTGTGTTGGATTTAAATGAACAACTTTTATTGAACATATATATTTTTTAACTGAACCAATCGCAAGGTGACGACTCTCAATTCATATATGTCTATGAAAAAATAAATATAGAAGGCTATTAATTTATTCAAATGTTAATAAAGTTCTTTTGATAATATTTTTGTTTTAAACAAATTTTTACTTAATCAAGGAACACAATTCCATAATTAAAGTAACTTTGACAGGTTTATTGATAGTCAACTCATTAAAATAAAATATGTTCATCTAAATCTATCAATAAAATCTCATATAGATCTATAAATTATATATCGAATCTTTCGTACTATTATAACATTTTCTCATTTCAACAGATTAATTAAAAAAATTTACTAGTTTATTTCTAAATTCAAAAATACTCTGTCAAACTCAGCTCCACCATTAACGCAAATCTTTCTGTGTCCTTTTCACATTAATATATATTTAATATCTATAAAATAGATTTTCTATTTCGAATTTTTTTTACGCCATTTCACTTTAATCTAAAATAAATATACAAAAAAGAAAAAACAAAAAATTTCAGTTTCTATTTTATTTCATATAAAAATCCAATTTTTCTGTTTCTATTTTAGCCTTCCATATTTCCATATACTTTTGTGTATAGGAAATTAAATGAAAGCAGAAAATAAAAAACAAAAAAAATACAAATTGAAACTTTGAGAAGAATGATGACCTCCCCCAGCATGATAGCAAATACTTTTTCGGACACCATTTTTATTTGTAAAAATAGTATATTTAAAAAAAAATAGCTCATCAGAACGAACTATTGTGCATTAGTTTAATATAAATGGGCGACTAAAATGTTCCTTCCTATCTAAAGCCTTTTAAATTTGAAATGGAATATTGTAAGAGTAATAAAATTTATTACAACCTTCTTTAGTGGACGGAATGAACAATAATGATTCAATGAATTTTTTTCTATAGCTCTATTAATTATTATCTTTACAAAAAAATAGTTCTAACCTTAAAACCTAATTTATAATTTATCTAATTTATAATTGGAATTCATGTGGATATTACTATATCTTAATTTTTTTTACAACGAATGGACAGACTAACCGTCAACATTAGACCTTTTTTTGTTTCTCAAAAAAGCCATAAAATTCCAAATAAAAAAAAGTTTAATTCTATATTAAAGGATGTTAAATTTATATAAACAGACAATTTTTTTTACACTTATTTGCTTTCTTTTAGAGTGACAGATGTTATACATAAGTGGGTGATTTTCGTATAAATATACATATATATTTATTTATTTTTTCATACTGAACATAATAAAATAGGAAAAAGGAAATCTCATATTTGACTCCATTTACAAACTTATGACTGGACCAAATATATATATATATATATATCTTGATATCATTCACAATTTTGAAACATATGATAATATTTAACATAATTTTTTTATTTCATGGAAAAATAACTTTTTTCTGATAGTTTATAAATTTTATAAAAAAAAATGTTGTAACATTTTTATAGAAAAAAAAAATTGTTTCCTTAATAAAATAGAAATTATTAAAATTAATGAAAAATTTAAAAATAATAAGAACATTAAATTAAATTTAAAAAAAAAGAATTAATGAAAATTTTTCATAATATGTGTTAACATGCGCCATTTATCAAATAAATAATATTATATACTATGTGAACATTAGCATCCAATTTTCTAATGATAGCTTTCCATTAGCCCCCATAATTTTCTTTACTAGCTAAATGTAATTTTAATAGAAACATTTTGTTACTATTCGCAAATTAACCTTATAATTCATAATTTTTCAAAGGCGTGTAACTTAAACGAAGCCGGTTATTTAACATGGAAATCGGTAATTTAAAATTTCAGTTTCGTAACAAATATTATCACCAGTAATCTTCGTACAAGACATTTTAACAAATTTATTTGTTGTACTTTAAATTTTATAATTGATTAATTTATATTGAATATTAATATTTCTATTTTATAATTTTTTAACCCGTATGTCGATAGTTACCTGGTGTCACACGCCTTAACGTGTCATATAAATAGTAGTTTAGGAAACCTTAACTATGCAAGCTAATATGAATAATCAAAGATGCGGTCGAGTCTGGGAATATTACATTATGTTAAAAACTTTTATCTCAGCACAATATAAATTATTTGTTTACTCATTAATGATATCTCAACATAACCTATTAAAAATAATGAAATATATAAACAAACATTTTTCGGAACATTTAAAATTCCATCTAGATTAGATTTGGTTGGTACTTATCTTTAAAACCCCAGCTACTTTTAAGGCTACATAAATTTACCCCCTATTATGTAAATCTCTTTTAAGGTCATAGTACTTTAAAAAATTCAATGTTAATCTCTTAGTAGATTCGGTAGTAGTTTTAAACAATTTTTATTTTCAGTTATATTTCCAAAAAAAAAACACAATTTTTATTATTATTTATTTCAACTACATCAAAATATAAATAATAAATTTTCTCCATCTACAGATTGAATTTGAAATGTAAAGTATACTATCAAAATAAAATTATAAAATTCATCAATAAAATTTTCTATCTTACAAGAAATTTTACACTTGGAATATCTAATATACAAAAATAGAATAAAAAAATTATGATGGATTAATAACTATTTATTTAAATAAATAAACTGTATATAAAGTTTATATAAATTTATTCGTTATATATATAATTAATAAAATATATATATATACAATATCATCATCATTTGTCTAATGTGGCTAAAATATACAAAGAGAACTAAATCAGTATATAATAGTATCTATAAATATGACTAAACTTTAGCTTATATGATTTATGACTGGTCATTTGTAGTCCATACAAGTAAAAATATTTGCATCAAGGATTTATATATAGTTTATATAGATATAGTTTAACGCTATCCAACTTGTATATATGTAAATATTTATGGAGATATCAGATTTTCTCCATTAGGAAAAATATATTCTTGAGATTAAGAATAATATTGTGTATATATTTAGAAATATATTAAACTAAAACTGAATCAAAGAGATTTTCTTTAATGTATCTAAACAAATAACAAAATGTAACAAAAATAAAATAAAAATCTTTTATAGAATGCATAAATAATCATTTTATATAAATTTCTTGTTTCTTATATTTCATATTTTTATACATTACTTTATATTTTACATAAATATTTTTTTTGGGTTGAGGCTAATTCAGTTCACACAATTCACCGTACACAAAAAATACAACTTTAACATTTCATTTTGACCAATTCATATCGTGACGATTTACTGTCGATGAAAATTCATTACAAAAGTTATTACACAATCAGTGTTGGTAATTTATATGTAAAGTAACTCAAAATAGACGAAATTTGCTGCTTTAACTCCAAATAATATATAGAAAAATAATTCAAAGTGATTTACTATGCGCAATTCATTTTACATAATTTGTTGTTATATAATTGGCTATGCAATTTTCATTAATATAATATCATTTTGGTAACAATTTACTGGCGGTGACTGATAATCCACTGTCCGAAATTCGATATGTACAATTCACTTTGCACAACTCACTGCGGTTAAATTTTTCGGTGATCACACTTTTCTGTATTGACAATATATACTGTGCACAATTCATTGTGTATCATTCATTATGAATAATTTCACTATATACAATAAAATCACTCTAAATTTAACGCGGAAATACGAATTGTTCACAATAAATTGTCACCCCAGTGAATTAGCCGGCTTCGATTTTTTATATATGTAACTTTATTCAAATTATTTTATATGATAAACTTTCAGTTAATATTTAATGCTTAAATTTTTATAAAGATATTAATTTTTTCTATTACATATAAAAATTTTATGTGCGTTACTTAAATTTAGGTTATTTTTATTTAAGTGTTTTTCAAATTGATCATTTATCATTTAAAAGGTTAAATATTTTATTTTATGGAAATTAGTTTTTTTTATTTGTGATTCATATGCTCATATTTTTTAGGGAAAATCTTTTAGTTTCAGTAATTTATTAATATTACGTGGCAGTTATTTTCGCAATCTTAAAATAATGAGATAAATTATAAAAACCACCAATATTTAGATAATTATTTTGGATCATCGAATTTTAAAGTTTTGTGTAAAAGGATTTTACGATATCTTCACGAAAAACCCCTGTGTCCCATTAATAATACCTTTTAAAATATTTATAATGTTGTATATATAAAACTTATGTTGTTTTTTCTTCTATTCAGCTCGATGAATACATATTGTGGTTATGATACCGAATAGTTTGAACAGAGCAAATAATGGTTACGGATGCAAATATACAAACATGTAATCTGCATCATGTCCTTATATGTAAATTAAATAATGTAATATTATTTTGGATCTCTGATATCCGCGCAGTTATGGGGGTAATACACAGTTAGATCTTTTGGTGAAAAACGGACCAGAGAACACATTTATAACACCTTATACATTTTATCATATATCGAAATGTTAAATAAATTCACTACGAAGCTTCTGTCAAGAGTGTTGAATGGTTGATAAATGTTATGCTCTTAATATCAATTGTGTACATTTTTTAATTATACATGTTAATTTTAAAATCATTCATGGATATGTAATTGTTCCTTGAAAATCATTGAACTCATACCATAGACTTCCAACAAATGTTTCAAAAAGCAATACAAAAAGCAAGATAAATCATAAACCAATTTCAAATTGAATTTTCCCAATTTTAAACTATTTACTCTTAATTGAAAGGTGCTTTCTAACCGTAGGAGATGTCATTGCAGTAGAACCGTATTAGAGATCTCAAATTACAGTACTAAAAAATTACGTAATCCTACGACTTACTAAAAGCAACTCAACACCTAGTTATATGAAACTTTGCTGCTACTATAACCTCTCAATTGCCTGAACATTTAATGAATCCGCATAAAACTGAATCACATTTTTACTTCTGCCTGTCAATAAAATTTTATACAAATCTTCTATATATTCTTTAATATGATGCCAAATATTTTCTCATAATATCCTTTTTATAAAGCTTACAAAAATTAAATTCTAATTTTCCATATAAACCAAATATAATTTCACAATTTCTATGAATTCTGAATTAAATCACCAAAATATTAATAATACACAACATAGAAAAACACCAACAACAACAAAAAAAATGGATGTTATTGTAAACCAATTTTTTTTTTCCTTATGACCATACTTAATTCTGAACATAACAAAAGGCAAAACGGAAACTATTATACAGAAATAAGGCGCCAATACTATTTTCTTCATATAGTTATTTATATATTATACAATATGACTAAAGATTAATTGATCTCTTATTTTATAAAAAAGTTTGTGTAAAGCATTTTAAAGGCCATTCCTTCTTAACATAATAATATATCTATATATACAAAACATAAAAGTAGAAAACAATTTAGTATATAAAAAAAAGCTATTTCTTTACAGGAAAATCAATATTAAAAGTTTTCAATATTTTGCTATATAGTCAGCGTTGTGTAACAGAAATACTCAATATTAATACTGAAATTATGAAAGTATATAATTTTCAATTTCAATAGACAATAATATCGAACAATTAATCAAAAATGTCCATAAACTTTTCCAATTTAATTATTAGTCGTTTTGTAAGTAAGTTGAATCCGATACCTTTAAATAATTTAATTTCATTAAAATAAAATGATTTATTTAAAGAATTTGAAAGAAAGCAAATAAAAATCGGATTTATTATTTTAATTAAGGAAATTAAATTATTTAAATTAAGGAATTAACATAGATTTAGTGAAACTTTAAAATTAATTTTACTCTATTTTGGGAACATAATCTCATATTAAAAGATATTCAAGAATTGCGAACTAGAAAATAATGTAAAAGAGTATATCCAATATAAATAGAAGATTAGATATATGAAATTTCATTTTAGGGATGAATACATGATTATTGTATATTCCAAAACTAATTTAGGAGAAAAATGGAAATAAATAGTTTTTATAAGCTGCTTGTATAGTTTTCCTTTTTTACATTTAGCATTTAGTCTGACCTTAATTCTTATGTTATCCAATAACTGGAATTGTCGCATACGTTTAGCATCACCAGCCACTATTGTGTTGGACCATCTCGTGTTTTTTCCAAAAAATTGATAAAAATGGTTTGAATGATATGTGGTTACAATAAAATGGTGCTACGGTTCAAACAATGGATTTATTACATGGAAAATAATGATTCGTTTATTTCACGTTTTAGACCTAATAATTGACCAGTAATTTAAAAGATCGTGTAATTTTACACCTTTACACTATTTTTGTGGGGGCATGCTAAGTTATTGATTTATACAGATAAACCACGAATATTTGATGCACTCGAAGTCAACATCGAATGAGTTATGAATGATATTCGGGCAACTTTATGTGAAAAAGTATGCAAAAATAGGGTTGATCGAATTGGCTTTCTCAGGCGTAACTGTGGTGGTCATATGAATGAAATATTGTTGAAAAAGTAATGTATAGGAAGATAATCTCTATTCGTACACTATTCATACTTTTTGTTTAATTTCAATTTAACATTTCACCATGCTTAATGAAAGACTCTTTACTCTATTCGAATTTATTTATTTTCCCTCGTATTCGATTAAAAAATCATTGATTTATCCTTTGCGCTAAGGTATCCAGAGCGTTACATTAATTTTCATTATCGTATTTGACATTCTTACAGGATATGCATAATTAAAAGATCTCTTCCAAAAATCCCACTTAGTATTAAGAAATATTATTCATTGCAGACTTGTATTGTTATTTTTCAATACTTTTGATATTATAATATCTTTCATCAAATTTTGATATCTAATATCTTTGTCTAGAAGAAATTCTTTCACCAAAAACTCAACAACTAATGGACATATAATTTATATAGATTTTTATGAATTTCCGTCAGAAAATATAAAAATTTACATCAATAAAATACTAAATCTAAAATATCAATAATTCAAATGTAAGTAAAATAAATTATGTTTTGAGATACATATATGTTAAGATCGAAAATATTACATAAGTCACATACAAAATTTTAAAGATTCAAAGTCCTTTCCAAATTATTATTGCTTATTTACATTTTCTATATACGTACTGTAATTCGAAATATCCGAAATAAACATAAAAAGAAAGTATTTACCACAAAAAAAAGGTCCTTAATGAACTTCATTACACACCATCCTAAACAATTTAATATCAAAAATATTTTTATACGGTTTCTGAGCCAATAATCAAATAAAGTGTGGTAATATTCGGTTTTTCATACAATTTTCTTTTTTGGTACCAAAACATCAGAAAGTAATTGATATACACAATCTTTATAGAATTATCCTTATAGCAATTCATTACAATATTTCAATATATTATATATAGTAAAAGGTCAAAAGTAAATATAGCAACAGAAAAAAAGGGATAAATTGAAAGTCCTTTTACTTAAGGGATATATTGGTTAAACGTATATGTGTAAAGGTACAATTTTTTTTTTTTTTACAAAATTTTATAAGTCATCAAATTTATATTATAAACCAATAAATTTTATCAATTTTTATTAAATGATGATGACCAAAAAAAAAAAAATAAAAAAAAATGAAAAAAATTCACGTAACAAATTCTAATACAAATAATAATTCGGATAAAGTAAATTGATAAAAAGGATATAGGATTATCATTATCCTTATAAGTTTCTTAATATACTAATACAAAAGTAATATCCTAAATACATATATACAAAATATATAATATTTGTATATCATTAAAATTTATATTAATAATAATACTTAAGGGAAAATTGATTTTATATTATTAGTTTAGTTAGTAAATTTGTTTATTTTACTATTACAAATAAATTTGCCCTTACAAAAATTTCTTAATTAACTGTTTAGTTTTATCATAATATCTATAATATTACTGACAAATATAAATACGTAATTTAACTAGGATATTTCTATATACATATATATTACATAACCATAAAAAATATACAATTTATTAAAGGATTATTTATTCAATTTTATTCTATATTAAATATTCTTTTTGATGATAATTATTAAAATTTACATTGCATAATTGGTAAAACAAATAGTGTGTACCATTCTATATTAATAGTTAACTACAGAGGGATTTACAAATCAAATAAATATTATTTTATGTTGAATTAGTGTACTAACGTATATCCTCAATGCTAATGGATTCGACTGGTAACTTTTATTTTGGAAAAACTGTTTGTACATATGACCGCAAAGGGTAATTATGTACGTATTGGCCATTTTAGGATCAAAAATGCGATAGGATGAATGAATGAAACGTAGCAAATGTGTATAGCCCCTCAGGATCTTTCGGTTCATTGTACCACCTCACATACCATTCAGATGATGCTGGCTACGATGGTTTGCTATTTAAACATACTAAAGGAACAGCCAGACTTCATCTCTTTATTTAGCTCGGCAGCTTCCGCAGTCAGTCGCTATTGATTCCAATCGGTTCACCAGCACTAAGCCGTTTTAGATTTTACCGAATCTACATATATATTTCACTTTTCACAAAACGGTTAGTTCTTTTAATAAAGTTCATAATCTTGGTCCAGAGTTATTATTTCGGTAGTTTCTAAAGCGTGACCTTAGTTAGTGTACGAATTCTGGTTCTAGCATTAACCGAACATTCGCACAAGAGAAGCGCTTTTGTTTAATATAAATAGGATATCGCGTGCCGAGCAAAATATAAACTGTTTTGAATTTAGACGTTATAAAAGTTTGAGTATTATTTAATACATTTTGACAGATTGTTTCTGATAAAAAATTATGGGATTATAGAACAAATGACCGAGTAAGATAATTAGAAGAAATTACTTTAATAACCAACAGCACTTAATATGTATGTGCAATTGTAACGAAGAGATATTCCCGAAATTTTTAGGGTGGTTTTCAATGTAAAATCTTTCTAATGTCCGAAAATGACATGAATTTTTATTCTCAAACCAAAATTTACATTGAAGATTATAGTTTTATAGATGCGGGACAATTTTTATTTAAAAAATGGAATTTATTTATTACATTTTCATTGCGATATAGTTAAATATTAATGAGCAGTTAGTGTTTTTAATAGTATATTTCCAAGTACAAAATCTTTCGAAGCATATTAAATTGTAATTCTGAAGTTTTATTAATTTATTTATGATTTTTACAATAGTGATTCTTCTTAAACAAATTTTAATTTTTTTATGTATATTCACCAAAGCCTCTAGGATTGGTTTTTATTACAACAATGTTTCAGTTCATCCTGTATTATATCCACGTATAAAAACCATGTCAGAAAACACATGCTTTATTTAAGTAATTAGTGGTTTTTAAATAATACAATAATTAAACGCATATTTCATTATAATAACCTCATTTTTTTTTAGAAATCTTCTTTTTAACGTTTTTTTTTTGTATGATTTTTGAATTAAATATGAAATGAAATTATGTCAGCAACATAAATTTTTAACCTACAAAAAAAATAAAGCTTAACAACTGAAAGAATATAAAATTAAATATTTTTTTTTATTCACTTCATTTTTAACTATAGGTACAATAAAATTTAATATTTCATAATAAAATTTTATTTATTTTTTGCCTCAAGTAATAGTTTAATTTAATAAATGATTTTTGAAACTGCTTTCTAACGCAAAAAACTGCATTTTTAAATTAAATTAACTTCAATCACATTTTTGATGTATGAAATGGTTTTTAAGTAGTTTTTTTTTATACATATTTTTAATAATTAAATTATGATTAAATTGCATTTTTATTACAGTTTATAGATATAGGGATGTAGAACCCTTGAGCATCTTCAGTGTCACTGCTAATCTCTCACAAGCGCCCTAAACTCGAAGAGATTTGAAGAATCGCTATCACGATGATTCCGTATTTCGAAAATAGCACGCAAAGAACTTTCTGCAATATTTAGCAAATTCATAATTTCATTTTTATTGCAATAACTTATCAATTAAATAAGAAACGCTTTTGATTAGATTACTAATTATTTCGTATAGCTAGTAAAGCAATTAATATAGGACCACAATCATTTATATTTTTATTTTTTTTGCAAATTGATAAAACTTTTGATAGTTTTCGGACCTATTTCACAAGGATTTCCCGTATATTTGTTTTTAAATACAAATCATTAGGAAGCTACACATTTTTTAATGTTACTCTCCTACTTATGGTTCAATTTCATAACCTTACAGCACATTACAGTATCCTTAATGTATATACATAATCAATTTCGCACCCTTAAATCAATTTCGCAATTATCTCACCTGACTTCTACTAGGTTATAAAATAGCACTCTAACCTCCATAATCTGCAATGTTGCAGTGAATATCAAAACAATGACGTATAATATTCTCATAAAACTAAATATATTTAATAAATTATAATCAAATATTTAAAATATGTTTTCTTAAAGTTACTATAAATGACACTATTTTCAATAACGCTAGGACTTCTATGAAATACCTTTTTCCTCTTCATATATTTCAAATACTATTTTCTTTAATTTAATTTAAAGTATTTATTAAATATATATAACAAAACTCTATTCTGTGATTAAAAAACAATTTCCAGTGACAAAATAAAGAAAAAATCATGTTGACAAGGGTTTGATATTTTTTTAAAAAGAAACAATGATTTGCCAATTTTGTTTCAGCATAGGTTTTAACCCTTCATCAAAACATTACAAAATAAAAAAAATCTCTTCTTAAATACAGAAATGATTTTCATTTAGGAATTTTTGGTATCTTTTTAACAAAATATCAAAGATTTGTAGACAGACTACTATAAAAAAAAATATCTTTTATTTTGTCATCCTGGGCTGTGCATTTAATACAAAATTCCAAAAATCGAAAAAAAAAATATTTACTTGATATTTTATAATTTCAATTTAATTTTCAATTTCGGGAAAATTTACGTTATTTTCGTATTCAAATATAATAAATTAAAAATTCTGAAAATTCAATTTCTCATAAAAATGAACAATCTTAAAATGCTTCTATTTAAATTGTAGTAAAATATTAAATAAACTGCAAAATCTACAAAAATTGTTTCAATTTTTATTATAGTTGCTAAAAGAGATATGATGTTTTAAAATTCATTTAGACTGGAATTTTTTAATCTATAAATTATATATATAATATATATAATGGAACATTGTGTAGTTTAGCTTGCTACTGAATGTTAACTTACTTTATCTGTTAATCAACTGTTAAAAAAGATTGTTAATATTGGACTAATTGACTACTAATCTTAAGTGATGAACTTAAAGCAAACCTTGGACTTAAACCTTTGACTTATGCTACTGTTAAATGTCTGTTAAAATAACTTTATAGTCTGTAATTTGCAGGATATATTAACCTAACTGCTAACTCCATAATGGAATTATGATCCATCTATAGTAAAACATCAAGTTTATGGAATTATATCTCATTAATTAGAAATAACTTCTGCATCGGTTGGATAAAACTAATTGTTTTTCGAAATTTCAATTTCATTGCAGAACTAACCGTGGTGGTTAGTTGTAATCATTAAATGAGGAATTTTGAATATTACTTTTGATACAGACTTTTTAAAACTTGAAACATTTTTCTTATGACCGTCTAACTTGGCTGGGAAAGTACTATTAATGTTCTATGAATCCAAAGTTATGATTACGCTATATATAAACCATTCTATTCATCAAGGCACTGAGAATCAATGCTCGGATATCAGACCGACTTTGCTGGCAGCATCCTGAAATAAGAAATCTGCAAATAAATGAACTATTTTGATGCAAATATTTGTCATATGTGCCCAGTGATTATTAATATTTTGCTGTAAATTTTTTTATGAAAGTATGTATACAAATAAAAATTTTACATACAAATAATTAGTATAATCTACTATCACTGAGGTTGTGGGTTCGGTTCCAGCTGAAAAACACAACTTAGAAATTTACACTTTTTTTAAAAAAAAAAAGGAAGACCCATAATTATCAAAAATGGTTTGGGGTTCTCTATAAAAAAATGTGTTTTCATTTGGCTACATCATAAGGCCGTGTCATATAATTTATTAGATTTTTTTCTACCGTATGTGACACCTAAGACTTAGATCAATTAAGTAGAAAGTGAATGTGTTAAATAAAGAATTTTTGTTTTGTATATAAAAATTTTATGATATACTAGCTAAATTACTACAAATAAATTAAATTAAATTTAATTATTATGTAAAGAGGACTTACATTATTTATTTTACTACATATATTATTAATACATATACCAAAAAATAAATCCTTATTTTATATAATTAATAGAATACTTTTGGTATCAGCAAACATTTTATTTTAAATAAAGATATATATTATATACGCAATAAAATATACTAAAATTGGATCTTAATATTCAAATTTCTATATAAAACTGAATAACATTAAGTTGATTTCATTATAACACGTAACGTATTTCAATTCATTGAGTTTTTTTTTTCTTCTTTTCGAGCTAGATAAAAAAAACTACCCTATTTTATATATTGTGGAACCTAAAGAAATCTAACAATACAAAAGAATCCCTTTTTTTGTTGTTGTTGTAAAATAAAATCCTTGAATAGAGTATTATCGTTTTTACTGTATATATATATGTATGTATGTATATCATTGTTGTTATATAATACTAATATTTAAGATGAAAATTTACTGTATTTGAGCGCTAACGAAAGTTTTATCTATTTTGTCCTTTTAAGAGGACATGACTATATAATAATAATATATAATATTAAGAAAAGAAAAAAAAGGAGTATCAATCTGTTCAAAATGAGAACATAAAAATACCCCAAACAATAGACTTTTATATATGCTGAGTACAACACGTCCGCTTCTATATAAAAAATGAAATGCCATCAAAGCTTTAAATACAAAAGGTCATTTGGTAATCAAACTAAATTTTCCATCTAATATGAAATAATAATAGATAATACTGAATACAATATACCCTATTTATTATTATTATTATCATTATTATATCCTTTTGGTATAGAAATTGTTATTTTTAAATGTTTTTTAGAGATTTCAATCAAAACTGTTGACGTATTCAAATCAATATTAAAATAATTTTATAATGAAATTGATTTTATTTACATAATTTCATGTGATTCAATAATTTGATTTTATGAAAATAAATGAAATATTTATATTTATAAAAACAACACCTAACATACTAAATTTGCGATGCCGCTACATCTTAAATTGAGTATTAGCCTACTCAAAGAGGTTTGATTGCAATTTGGACCTATTAATTTTATATGCGGATTCCTGACCATAAATTTCTAACATTAAATTGCAACAATCTTAATGAAAACTGCGGTTCAACACAACATGCGTCAAAAAAACAAATAAACCAATATAAAATGTATGGGAACATTGAAACTCAACGCGAACATTCACAACGCAACGCAGAAATTCAATAATTGGAAATTTTAATTTCCAACGCAAGTTGACCGCGATGACAACTAAATATGACAGACGGTTGAAGAAAAATAAATTGAAAATGATGAAAGAAAACAAAATAATATACGATAACCTGAGCTATAAATTAATATGTCATATACATAAATGTCAAATGCACTAAACTTTGAAACTGCCTACTAGGGAGTTAACGCACGTTCTAATCGTTGCGTCTCAAAGCAAGTTACGGAGTTGCGTTAAGACTTAATGTTCATATCCAATTATGTTATATTTATTTTAATAATTCAACAAGTCTCAGCATTAAATTATATAATAAAGCACTCCAGCACGAATTATTTCAAAATTAAATTAGAAATATCATTTGTTTTTCAGTTACCAAATTAAAATCCCTTTATACTATAATGGTCAAATATTTTACCACATTAATAAATTATGTAAAATTGCTAACTTAACCATAGTTTAATTATAAATTTAATATTGCAAGCCAGAGCATTTATAATTAATAGAAGTTTGTAGAATTTTTTTTTATATATATTTATTTAATTTGTGGTAAATATAATTATATCCGTGGGTAAATGTTAATTTTCAGATAATCATAGGGAATTTGTTTAGTGGTTAACGTTATTATACATTTGGATAAATTGTTGAATTAGTTAGGTTGATTAGTGTATTTGGTGGCATAAAAGAAACTACAATTTTAAATATAAATTTAGTGCATTGTAAATAAAACTGCTGAAATTTGCAAAATGTACATAAACTAAAAAAAAAAAACTACTCGTTATAATGTTGACCCATTTTTAATTTACTCATAAAAATGCTTAGAAAAGCAAATATATTTTCGACCATCTTTTTTAATCCGTGAAATTTTAAACTTTCAGCATTATAACTTTCTTTATTTTGAAAATATTTCACCTTTCGCTGTACAAAATTTATGAGTATTCTTAAGGTGCTTTTACATTATTCTTTTTTAAATTGTTTTGTAATACATTTCTTTCGCCGGACGAAATGCAAGATTATGAAAATCAGCTTTGCAAAATACACAGTTTTATACCTAAGCAATTACAATGTTCAACATTGATGGTGATAGAAAAATTTAAACTATCAGCGCTGAAACACGACATTGATACAAATACGTAACTTTCGTTTCAGGTGACTGTAGCGCTACGAGTCGAGCTTTTTTTTTTGGTTTCTTCGGAATGCCAAGAATCCTATAAATTTAATCTCGCTTTGTACTTAGTAACTTTTGCATCCTAACTGTTTCCGCCTAATTTAGGTTTTAAAAAAAAATAGATTAATTCATTAAAATCTCGCTCTAAAACTTTTGTAATATTATTACAATGGCGCTACAGCCTAAATAAAGCAGCGTTTTTGAAGAGGTTCCATAACATTTCCTGCAATATGGACCTAGTAATTTTTATATAGATTTCGAACCATAAGTTTCTTTATAGCAAAGAAACATAAACAATTTAATTGCAACTAGCTAATGGCTTTTAATAGTGTTGTCAGCAAATGATCTCAACCGTTAGCATTTTTCCAGCCTCAAAATCACAATTACATATGTATTACAAATTTTATTACTCGTACTCATTTTAAAGCTAAGTCGGCTAAGAGGGAAATCGATGTCTCGGTCTGGAGTTGAACCCAGAACCTAATGCATGACAGCATAGCACACTGCCATAATTTAATAATATTATTATTTTAGTTTAGTCATAATTTTGTCACAAAAATTGTGCAAAGCAAATATGGAAAATAATTGTCAAAGATTTAACTAAATTTATATCAATGTCCTTCCTTATCACCAAATAAAATATCTATTATAAACTATTCAAAGATTTCTAAATATTTGCACTTGAATGTCTTTTGTAAATTTGATATTCTACTATAAATTGACTTTGTACAATATTATCTATTCCCAAAAAAAATGAGCAAATGCACCAAAAGAAAAATATATAGTTTGTTTATATAATGACCAGAAATGAATTCAAGTGAAATATCTAAAAAGAAATTGGGAAATTCTATTCATTTAAATTTAAGGCATAAAGTTTGCTGACTTGTCATTTACGTGCATAGTTTATTTACGAGATGAATTCAATTCACATTTAGAATACAAAATTAGATTGCAGTTACAATTCAAATATTAGATACATTACTATAGTTTAAATATTGTATATATATATATATGCAAACTATTAAAATTCATATCGTAACATTCAAATAATATCTACTAGTATTATATCAAATGTGGAACAAAAAAAAACTCAACATAAATTTTGGAAAATTTTAAATTTTATAAAAAAAAAATATATTTAATTTTCCGGTCATAAATATTTTTTTTGACCTCTCGGGAGGCATATTTTCTCCCTATGAATTAAAGTTTTACTTTAACTCCCTAAGGCCTGAATGTAAAATATACCATTTCGTATTGAATTTACCCAGGCATATTGTACCAATACCAAAGTATTTTAAACAATTATTATCGACAAAAGCAACTCCCTTTTTAACCCGGATTAATGTAACGCGGATAGATTATGATAGGGAAATCTTTTCACTTAGAATTCTCTAGAACTGATAATTTCGAGATTCTGTTGTATCGAGAAAATTTTTAAAAATATAGCCAGACAAAATAGCTGCAAGGATACAACAAAAAGGTAAATTGTATACAGATTTAGTTTTAACTAACCTGGTGGCTTGTACTGCAACCTCATACCAAAAATACGATTTTCATTATTTATATTTGCTCACTGTTTGGTTAATAAATAATATTATAATAATGAAATTAGAATTTATCACAAGTTATGATCTTCTTATAATAAGGTTCCTACAAGACCCGAAGAGTTTACAATTAAAAGAAGTCGTAACGAATATTTTTTTTATAATAACTTTCAAAAATATAAGTCAAACGAACTAAATCATAATGAACAGATTTAAAAATAAAAATAATACTGGAATAATTGTTCTTGAAACTCAACAATAAGCAATTAATTTGAAAATAATGATGACGTAATTGAAATTGATAATGAACAAACTAATAGTTCAAATCTTTAAAGATATAGTTAGAACATTCTATCAGCCAAACATTCAAAACGACGCAAATACTAATGATGAATTCCACATTTACGAGATGAATTGAAAGGAAGAAATATATATGAAGTTACTGGAAACATTACAAATAAATAATGGAAAATAAGTTTTTTTGCATACTTAATATATGATGACGTACTCGCGATATACAATTTATACAAATTTTGAAAATTTCAAATTTTGCATCGTTGTACAATACATTGGACTGTAACTCGACAAATGCAACCATACCTGGCTTTTATAGAGTTGGTATATAATAGTATTACCGTATTAACAATTATTTTTCCAATATAATCTCTAGCTCTAAATTAAACCCAAGTTCGTTATTCTATACAACTTTTAGATTATTCCAGCTTTCTCTTTATAAAATTTATACGTACGAGTAATGGCGATTTTGAAACTCAGTCACCTGAAACTTGTAGAATATAAAAAAAATATTGATAGTTGTTCTTTATCAATATTTCTTGAAAATTGTCAGAGTTCTAGTGAAAATATAAAAATATTTCGCGTGTCTCGAGAATATAAAAATACAAGCGATCACATCAACTCCGTTTTAGGGTTACAAACTGCTCAATCGAGATGAATCGACATTAGTTCTATAATTGTCTTTATATAATATACTATTAAATATATATTTTATTAATCATTTTTTAAAAATTGCAATTTATAATTTTAGATTTAACGTCTTCCATAATTTGTTTTCTTTTATAATATCATTTATTATAATTTATATTATATAAAAATATTATATTTTATTGGTATATGAATAAAAATTCTTACTTTGATCCCATATATTTTATTAATAATCTTTTTGATTATTTTCGTACATGATATGAAATTTTTCTATAAGAAGGTCTATTAATAAAAATTTGAAATATTTTTTTTATATTTTTTGGTATATTACACACGAAAGAATTTTGAAATAAAACTAAAATTTATATTGATATCTAACAAAGACAGTAAATACGGATATTTTAAAATCAATTCATTGGAAAAATATATAAATTTAAATAGAAAATATCCTTATATTAAATATACAAACATATTATATGTATTTACAAGTAAAATCATCCATTAAAAAAGAATTATTTAGTATTTATAAAAATAGCAACATATAAATAGAATATTCTGAATTTTTTTTATTTTAAAACCACTAAATAAGCTTTATACTCCCATAGCTGGAACCGCAAATATAAATAAATATATTGATCATTTGAAACCACAATTCATTTCTAACTAATTTTCATCTATGATTAAACACAAATTTTTATATATAGAAATAAATAAAATATAAAAATATTCAATATTATTTTAATTTGTATATAAATTTTGTAAATTTTTGTAAATTTTAGTTTTTATTTACGAATTCCATAGGAAAGATTACAATATGAAATACAATTTGCAGACCACTATTTTATTAACTACAGAAACAGATTGATACTACATTGGACCGATACGAGACATTCTTTAAAACAAATGACTAGTATATAATAAAATTGGAATTAAAGTGTGTATCTAGACACGCAAAAAACAACTTGGATAAGAGCGGTAATGTCTAGTGAATCATTATATCTTATCTACATCAACTCAAATGGCATAAAAGACTGAGGAAATTATTTCATTAATAAGTTGCATGACATAGGAATTTATACATGCGAAACCGATCCAGAAGTTCAGATAAGTAGTACCGTGTTATTAATGAATTGAAGTGATTATACAATGAGATGCTGTACAATGGTTCCAATTTAAGGGGTTCATTCTTGAATATCAACATTATAACATTTAATAAAATTATACATTCCGAATTTTAAAATGATGAATCATTATTATAATTGTGATAATTATAAACGGTCTTTCAATAGGTGTGGTACATTTGTCAATACGGATTGCGTCCGAAAGAGATTTCTGACTTATGTTAATTTGTTTTTTTAATTCATTACAGACATACAAATTATCATGGATTGCAATCCAAATGAACAACGTTTACAAATCCTGCAATTATTGTATCAAAATTCGCTCAATTGTTGCAACTAAAAAAGAGTGCTTCGTGGATTATTAAGGGTTTATTTAATCAGTTAAATGTATAAGTTAGTAAACAAGAATTACCATAACAAAAACCGTGTTATTTAACACTTTTAGACTAATTTTTGTGGGGGGTATGCTAAGTCATTGGTTTATACAGATAAACCAGGAACACTTGATGCCCTCGAAGTCAACATCGAACGATTTATTAATTAATGATATTCGTATTATTAATGTTATTATTATTATTAAATTTCAATTTATCAT
Source organism: Rhamphomyia laevipes (assembly GCA_963920725.1). Taxonomy (NCBI): domain Eukaryota; kingdom Metazoa; phylum Arthropoda; class Insecta; order Diptera; family Empididae; genus Rhamphomyia; species Rhamphomyia laevipes. The sequence continues at coordinate 37,422,754 of OY987258.1, read as the reverse complement.
TGTATCACGCTTAATGAAAGACCCTATATAATTCACATAGAATAATTCCTAAAACTTTTAAATATAGTTTCAAATGTTCGTAATGTCAACTAGTGGCAACATCAGATTTTTTTGTATTCATTTCAATATGTTGTATCATATATGCAAGATTTTTAGTTTTTATCTCTATATATTATCCTTTAGGTTGCCTAGAATAATTGTTTAACATAAAATAACACTGTATGTGGTCAAAGGGACAATTGAAATGGAAAAATAATCGAGGATTTTCAGTTTTTGTTATTTTGTTTAATGCAAATCGGATTTAAAACAAATCTGTAAATAATTCGCACAACAAAAACCTTAAAACTATCAAATAACTATTTCTATATGCTCGTACCTTTTATCATATAAATATCCTTCCTAGATATAATTGAAAATAATTTTATTAAACTATGAGATATTTAATTATTAGATTAACATAGGACAATCTTTTATTGATACAAATTTTGTATTTATAAATATTATTTTGTATGTTGTAATCTATTATGTTATTCGATTGTTTAATTATTTTTAATTTAAAATAAAAAATAGAATCGAATTAAAATGCATGTTAAACAAAACAAATTTTATAATGTGATCGGTTTAAAATCTATTTCTAAATTTTTGTCACCGCATTACAGGATTGCCAACAGCTTTTTTATGGTTTAGTTGGTATACTAACAAATTTATTTACTATTTCAAAAATATATTTTTTAATTACATAAATTTTTGAATTTTAAAAATTGTATTTAAAATTATAATTATTTTGCCGCCGGTCGTTGTTCTCTTACAATATTAGCTTTAGCGAAATACCGTCGTTCAACAAGTGAATTTTGTAGATGTCGCTCGTAGGTATTAATGTTAAGTTTTTCACATCATTTTCCAAAAGTTTTATTCACAGATTGAAACCATTCATATATTTCCTGTCGGGTTGGTGACGTACTCCAAAAATAGTTTTTGTTGGCTTGGAAATGGCATGACAATCGGTATGTATTGAAAATAAAGTGTCCAAATTCCAAATATTTCTTTATGTAGGGTTAGATTGAGTACTAGATATAAAAGTGCTAGACTGGTAGTTGTATCACTTGAAAACGATGTCCCCTGTCCATACTATTATAACTCAAAAATACCACTTTTCAGGAGATCATAAATACTATTTCATTTCAGTCGTAGTTGAAAGTACGCATTAAAAATTTGCATTTATTAGAAAAATAATTGATTTCTGCATCAATTCAAATTAAAAAATTAAATATTAATTAACAAATTAATAATTTATAATTAAAAAACAAAGTTAGAATAAATAATTTTAGTTACATTAGTATTGGAAAACAAGCTAACATATTTCCATCTGACATTAGTGTTGAGTGTTGTAACTTACCTTATAAAATAATGGTAAACTTTAGAAATTATTAAGTAAAGATATTTGGCGCTTTTTAATCATGAGTCAGATTAGAATTCAAAGAGCTATCTTTTCTCCTATATGTCTGAGAGCTTCCAAATTTCGCCAAATTATGGGGCACTCAATACCACTATATATTCTAACTTAAATTGTATGTTTCAAAACTGGTTTCCAATCCTGTTTTTATTATCCTTTCTCTTAAATATTTGTTCTCTTAAATTTCTCATATTGTATATAAAAAATCTTGTGATCTAAATTTATAAAACCTATAAATTTATCAAGATTTCAGATCCGATTCGTGAGAATGTTGAATTTTTTAAATCCAGAATTTTTAATTGAAATAGAAAAACACTATTAGATCGCAGTCATTTAAATGTGAACTTAAGCAGGTTAGTAGCTCTGTCTTTTATAATAATTGTAATTACATTTTTATGTAATAATATTCTCTATAACGCTGTTAAAACCACTTTTGAATGTGTTATATTTTCAGAATTTATAAGAATTTTCTAATACTTCATCAATATTTCATAAAAAAAAATGCATTTCTTATATTGATTAAAAAACTTTTTTATTATAGATTAAAAATGTATATTTGCAGTGTAACAATTTCAAGACTTTTTATTCTTCTAATATTGAACCAGAAAAACAAACATCATAAAAAATTTGATATTTCAACATAATTTTCAAAATTCTAACTCAACATACAAGTTTACTTTAATATAGTAACAGGTGAATATCTTTGTTTATATAATACTATCAATTATTAACTATATATTTTAATTTAAAATACAGAATTCAGCACAATTTCAATGAAAACATTTTTTTGTTTTTATGTTGGAAATAAAAATGTACATACAAAATTTCATACACATCTGTGCCAACTAAACAAAATCAATCTTTTCAACTTGGAATTTAAAATTTTCTGAATACAAAAAAAAAATATAATAAACTTTTTCTGTATTTTTATATATAGACAGAGTACTATATAATGCCAATGCCATACCACATAAGAATTTCACAAAATATTTATACCAAAAATATAATTTTGGTTGGTTGGTGTATTATAGCTGAGATTGGTGAAGACAAAGTTTTCGTGCCCAATTATTTAATATATTTGTAACAACGAGATATTTTTGTGGAAAGATGCGTGTAATTAAATAGAATTTTAAAACAAAAATAAAATATATTGTACCAACCATAAAAGTTATATCCTTACGAATTAAAAAAATAAAATAAAATAAAAATTATATGTATTTAACTTGAAACTTTATGATAAATATGAAATATATCCTTTGAGATTTCAGTATGATACAATTTATAATGTTCTATATTATAATATTTATAAATATATATAGCTATAAATAAATATTATTTAACAAAGATATCTTGTCGTAAAATCGGAAGCTTTTAAAGAATATTTCTATAAAGTTAAAACTTTTATATAAATTTCTTGTGTTATAATTATAATTATTAAGGTAAATAAATATTAAAAAGAAAATATAGAAGTTTTTAGTTATACAAATTTATACAAATTATATTATTTAATTGATATTAAAGAAGATAATCTATTTCATAAAAAATTTTATCATATGCTTAAACAACTTATGAAACTATAAAGGTTTATTGATGTATGTATAACGAGACATAAAGATTTGAGTCAGAATATATTTCGTTCCAGAGGTAATGGTTTCGTTTGTGTGTTTTGTATTGGTTCCGGTTACATTTTCGTTTTAAAATAATTGTTCCGGTTATGGTTTTTGGTTCAAAACTAGTCACGGTTAAAATTAACAAATATGTATATAAATTTAATAATATCAAAGCTGTAAAATGCTATTCAGAACGTAACGTTAAAACGAAATAACGAAATGAATTAGCGTGTTACAATGTGTTTCATTTTTCGTTAAACAATTTTTGAAAATTATTCAGCAAAAATCTAGAAAAAATCTTTTTCTAGCAATGTTATTTTTTAATTTTTTAATTACTATAACTTATTGTAACGTTATAACATAACGATATCAGAAACTTTGTGGTTACATATTTGAATAATGAAACGGAAAAAATATATTATTTTGTTATATAACGAAATGTGTAATATAATTATACCGTATATATTTTTTCCGTTTTGAAAAACAGTTTATAATATTATTAATTAAATTCATTAAATAATAATATTCAGTAATATAATAATTTTATAAAACAATATTTATTTCAAATAAAGCAACTACAATGTTAATCATTACCGAGCAACAACCACAATAAATATGATGTTAGTCATTACTAAGGTTTGACTTTTCAAATTGTTGCTCAATAATGAATCATTATGAGTACTAGAAATACTAATTGCATCAAATTCACTAAAACTGGAAACACAACTTCATCGTAACCGTTACCGAGCGTTGACTGTTATTTTAAATATTAAATTATATTCTACGAGGCGGTGAAAGGAACTTTCCAAAGTTGTCCGTTCCTTATTTTTTTGTGAAATTGATGCTACTTAATGCTTCTTCTTAATTTTAAAGAAGTATTCTACTACTATATTTTTAGCAAAGCTACAAATCCATATTTATGTCACGTATTTACTATCAGGGCAGTAAACATGGCGTTGCTTTTAAATAGGTATAAAGCTGTGTATTTTACAACGCTGTCAACGCCATTGTGATTTCAACTTTATACATTTAAAAATGTAATGTCGTAAAGAGATTATTTAATATTAAAAATTATATTTTTTTAATATTCTCCTTTATTTTATTCCAATTTTATCCAATCATTGATAAACTCAATTTCGCACGTATATCATAAATATATATTTACATAAATATAAAATTATTTATAGTACTTACCACTCCAAATTAAAAAAATTATTGAATAAAAAATCAAAAAAACATCAATCAATCTCTAATACCATAAATTAAATTAACGGATGCTCCTTTGAATTTATTATTATTTATTTGATTTCTTTTAACTGGTCCTTTTTCTACCAGACAATTCTCTTTATCAGACCAAAATAATCAAAATTATTCTATTACCTGTCGCTCTTCCTAGTACCAACAAAAATTGAACAAGTCCTTTTTATTTTTGTATATTACATCAAATTATGCCTGTGTAAGAAATTATTTCGCCTAAAGGCAAATTTAATGTCTTACCTTTTTATACAGAAAACTCCAAAAAAAAGAAAAGTATATAAAATAATATTAATACAATAAAAAAACGATGATTCCTTGTTAATATCTGACCGACTATATTTTAATTCGTATTGTAAAATGTATAAAAAAAAACATATACCAAAACGTAAAAAGATTTTTTATTTTTTTATGTTATTTTTGCTTTTATTGCAAGATTTTTATAATTTGCATAATAAAATTATGTTTTGAACGTAAATTTTGCATAAATCAGGAAAAATATAAACACTTGTATAATAATAATATAAAATAGGTTGGAGTACAAATAAAAGGAGATATAACTAAAAGTTGGTATAGTTTAAATTTGATCACGTAAAGATAACAACTTAAAATAATAATAAAATCATAAAAATAACTAACAACAAAAATAAATGTTGCTGGGGGTTTGGGAAAGTAAATTAATGTATTTTAAACACATATCTTAAAAATATTACCAGTTAATACACTTCGTAAATTGTTTATAAACATAGTATGGTCGGTCGGTGGTTGTGTCTTGAATTCTTGGAGAATTTTAATAATTTATATAATGTGATAAAATAAAAATACCGAACAAAAAAGATTTTCAAAGATAAAATTTTTCATTTTGCTTTTTCATCGTATTATTAATGCATAGATATTATTTCTTGTTATAGAAAACTTAGCATTCTTAGTCATTCATAAATCAAATAATTCATTTTACAATAAAAAATTAATTATATTATTATTATTAGCTTTATTTGCAACAATATTTAGCATAATATATAAAAAATGTAATATTTAATCTAAATTTGAAATTAATTAAAATTTAAAATAATTGGTATACATATTTCATATTTAGAAATATGTATACCAATATAGAAAGGTGACCAGCTCAATACTTTTGTATTTTCGCTATTTCTATGGTTCATACAAAATCTGTTAATCTTCTTATTGCCTGCCAATTGTCTTAATAAATATATACTGTTTTAAATGTTTTAACATTTATTCAATTTAATTACTGACTTAAAATGGCACCTTAAACCAATGGTTCTAACGCTTTGAGCTGAAGTTTTTTATAAATTTCGGAAAACTATATTTCCATTTTCGACTCAAAGATTCGCAGTATTCGCAGTACATTTAGGCATGGGTTTCATTGTCGTTTAACAGAAAATGCATAATTGATGATAAAATTTATTAGACTTCAGTTTATTTAGGCTTTTAGTTTTATAGGGCGTTATTTCCTGGAAAATTGCAGAAATATATACCTATATCATAAAAATATTTCACTATGACTTAATCATAGTGGTATTTATTTGAAAGAAATGATTTCAGTAAAGCAAAAAGGATCTATAATCTGTAGTTTTAGTACTCGAACACAAACTAATTTAATGCCTGGATAACTTAATACTGTCCATCCCCACACAATATTTCAGTGTACAATATAAAAAGAAACTAAGCTTTAAATTTACGTAACTTTCATCCTATTCGTAAGTAGTTCTCTATGTACTTCTCTCATCTCCGTCAGATCATAAACGCTTGAAATTTTTTATTAATGACAATTTAAAAATACTTTAGTACCAGTCAGACTGGCAAAGCTTAAACCTCATCTTAAAAATCTATTAATTCAAATAAATAAATAATAAACAAGTTTTCGTTATTTTATTAAAAGACTATAACCAAACTTTTGGAGGAACTCATTGCTCGTATATTGAATAAATATGAACATATAGTACCTCAAATCTCAAAACCTATGAGAATTAAAGATCTGACATAATAGTATGTAGCGTGTTGGTAGTGTGCTATGATGTGATTTATTAGATCCCACTCGCTCTAAGTTGACTCAGCTTTTAATGAGTAAAAATTTACAATATGTTATTATGATTTTAAGACTGGAAAAAAATAAAAAAGTTTCTTCAGTAAAGTATGGAACTTATGGCATTGGAATTCATATAAAATTAGTACTATCAAAATACAATAAAATGTCATGTAATCTCTATCATTCATTCCCTACCCTATGCTCCCAAGTTAAGTGTACAACGAAACTAACACTGTTTATTTTGTTGGCTAAGTATAGTATTGGGCTCACTTATTATAAATTCTATATATAAACAAATAAGATTTAAATTTTAACTTAATTACTCTTGTCTTTCTATTTTTTATTATTGAGTTCATCGTATCTGCGATTGATGAAGTTGAACAATGTACCTATATGTCATATGTGTCTTGTCTCAGTGCTTATATATTAATTGTACGAGAACGCACAGCTCTTATTATTCAATTCTTGTGATATTTTATATAACGTCCTTTATGCTTTGATTATAGAAAAATATCAAAATTACTAATTTTTCCTAATATTGTTTTAAATCTTCAAAATTCTTAAAAATATATTTATCATAAAATCATCAAATTCAACTATAAATCTTGAAAAATAAAATGTAGGTATATTTAATAAAAAATATTTAAAAATACATAACTAATAAAAAAAATATTTTGCTTTAATATAAATTTTTTTTTGTCTAATTTCTTAAACTATAAATATGAAAAACCAACTGTCAACACATTTCATTACCAAAAAAAAATGAGAAAAAAACAATTTTAATATTTTTGTGCCATGTCAAAAGTGTACTTTTCATAAATTTTTACTATCAACGTGACTTGTATACATAATAATTAATAATAATTATAATTATTATTATATAATTAAAACTTGTAGCGCTCTTAGTATATACTTTTTGCCACACTCTCTGATATTAATATTCATACATATATAAAAAATATAGTTTGGTTTGTCATCTTGATCATAAACATAAAATCTTTATTCTTTATTGTTACTTTTGCCAGGACTAAACTTTATAAATAGATATGCAGACAGGATGTCACGATAGTAGAAAATAATGAATCGAAACTGAAATTATGTTTTCGTCGGGTATATTTCAATTACAATGTTAATATAATGCCGAAATCTATCCTAACTTCTAACAGAATGCAAATTTGTTTTAACCCAAACCTATTTAAGTTATGCATAAGTTAATAGAATTCATCAATTCAATTGAGGTTTTGCAAAAGTTTTGTATGAATCTAATACAGTCCAGTCCACTTAAATTTTACTCATTTATCGCTAAAAAAATATTAATTGTTGTTGACTCTCTTGCCGGTCGGTTGCAAGTTCAAACGAAGCCAGTGATGCTCGTACAACTGACGAGTAGTAGAAATAATCAAAGTGTCATTGCGACATTTATGATACAAACAATTCCATACAAGGTAACAGGTTTGCCCCAAACAATTCGTAACTATTTACTCTTCTCAAATGACGCGAGAGTTCCTTGATATGAGCAGATTCAGAGAACGAATTAGAACTGGGTTACTTATGGACACTGCACCTACACATAATGGGAGTAACACTTATTTTTCACAGTTTCAATTAATTGTTCTTAAAAACTTGTAAGCCATTGTAAACAATTCCACTTTAAACTGAAGAAATTTCATATTAGAATTAATTAACTAACCAAAAATATTCATTTTATACCCGAGTAAAACTATAATCATTGTTACCACAATCTATTTACAACACCCTGTACTAATTGTAATGAAAATTAATTTTAGTCACGTTTATATGCGCCAAAAGAAATGCTTAAATTTCAAAAAATAATAAAAAGAAGATTTTTACATTGCCGGTTGCAATATTCATTTTATCTGATCTCTTCCTAACAATTTTAATTTCAATTTTTTTTTTTTACATTTTTGTGTAAAGTATAAAAAAAGGACACAAATAGACCATAGAAGAATTTTTAATTAAATAAGGATTAGTTTATAATACACAAATATAAATTATAATTTATAGTTTAAACTCAAAGAATTTAAAGGATAACTAATATTGAATTATATGTTTTGTTTTTTCAAAATGTTTTTTTTTTTTTGATTATATTACATTTTATTAACCCTTTTTAAAAGTTCCCCAAATGAAGTCCTAAATTCATAAATCATTTATATAAGATATTTCCAGTTATATATAGAAATATGAACTGTGATATTAACATATAAAAAGCAAAAAAAAATAAACAAATCGTTAAATAATTTCGAAATCTCTAAAACGATAAAGATTTTATATCACAAATAATTTAAATAATTCATAAGCATTTTAAAAGGCTCACTTTGTATAATGTAACAATTATAATTCATATCACGTCAAAACCATAATCCATGCCATAATCTAAAATCATAAGAAATCTCCTTTTAAAATGTCTTTTAATTTCTCATTTTATATCCCTTCAAAAAAAAAGAAAAAATACATTTTATTTTTTAGGTATATTTATTATTAACCTAAAATAATATGGAAATTTGTATACAAAAACATCCTTTCCCATTATAAATTGTATTTTGTAAAATTGTATTTTTTTTTTCTTTAATCAAAACAAAAATTATATTATTGTTACAATCAAATACAAATTTCTATTTTAATTAATTATCACAATTCCATAGCTTAAATTCTAAAGGACACTTAGCAAAACTGAGTGTTTAAACTGCACAGCAAAACTGAGCTTCGATTCAGCTGTACTATCTGTACAAAAGGGGAAACTTGAATTATGATGATGGACACTCGAATTTGCTCGGCTAAGAAGAAAAAACTATAAAAACCACTCCGAAACGACATATGTATGTCAGGAAGGTTCTAGACAAGTTTATAAGTTACTATTTCTATAATAATTATAATACCGACGTATTACAAAATTCTGTATTTAATTAATATAATTGTAGTTTATATTATATTGATATAAATTGTAATAAATTAAATGCAAAAGTAATTAAATATTGTATTGCAAATACAATATTTTATACCGATTTAACAGGAAATATTTTAAATATAATACATAATAGAATTTTTAGCCTCCCTAAAGGATTTTACTACTGATATAATCAATTTTGTAGACCAAATATAGATCTTCTATGATCTATACATTCGGTATGAATATGAATTTTATATGTACGACAGTAATGAGCTACATTTTAAGTCATTTTGCATTTAAATGAATGAATCAATTCAACACAGATGTTCAAATTTAAATTATTTTATCGCAGTCTATCTAATTTAATTATAGCCCTTTGCTAATAACTAATTTAATTAGACTCAACCAAGACCATTTTTACGTACATATAATAAATTAATTTGTGTTTCACATGTTCAGAGTTCCATTAATTATCTAATTCAAAAAGATCCTTTCCTTTTCACTCACCCTTTCCAAAATAATACTAAATAGATTCCTGGCAAATGATGAATTTGCCAGCAACATTTATATAATAACCAAAAAATCAAAATAACTATATATATATAATAATAGAAATTTTACCTTTGAGTTAAGTCATTTTATAATTTTTGACAAATATTCCTATAGGCATTTTAAGTTGTCATCATCATATAATATATTTTCCTGTCCCGCTTTTTAAACTCCTTCAAACATTTTTATAGTTCTATATTATATTTTATATAAAGGAAACAAGAAAAAGTGAGAAAACAAAAATCAGTAAATTATAAACTCTGTTTACGCATAAGTATAGAAGTAATTGTTTATAGGTTGATTAACCAAAACCATAAAAAGATTAACAAGGAAAAAAATGTATAAAAATATCCTTAAATATTTTTTTTTTCTTCTGAAAAATATATTTAAGAATTTCATTCTTTAACATAAAATCTTTAAGATTCGACCTTCATAATTCTTTGGGCGATTAACTAAAATTACTTTTTTGTTCTGTGGGATTATTATAAATTTCCATAGTAACATCATAACCAGCAGTAGTAAAATTTTCCACAGTCTCAGTTCTATCTGTCTGAAAATTTAATTTAATTTTCATAGCATAAAAACATAAAAACATAAACTAATTATTATTATTATACATTTACTAATCCGAAAAAAAAATTTGTATTACAACTCATTTTAAGGGAATAATTTCAAATTAATAAGCTGGAAGACAAATTTTTAAGATTAAGTATATAACAAAATTTATATACAAAATATATTATTTTAATAATTTAAGCCCCAGGAAATTAAATCAACAGTTTTTAGAAAATTGAATAAGTTAAGAAGTGTTGAAAAATATTTCATGAAATAAATATTAGATTATGAAATTATTTGAAATTGAATTTAACATTATAAGAAGGAGGTTACCAGCCGCTATGAACGAGGCTTAAGTTTGGTTATATTAAAAACAGAAAAATAGTAGTAATTATAATAAATTTTTAATTGTAAGTAGTATTGTAATCTTAAATCCCATTCACGATCTAACCTAATATAATGATGGTTTGTGGTTCATATTAGAGTATTAACTATAGTTTTAACGTCGTATGTAAAAAGATAAGCTTAAAAAATAATAAAAGGAAATCGCATGATATGACTTAGTAATTCTATTTAACCAATACTGTTTGATTGTAAAGAACAGTTCAGCTAGAACCAGATATTGCTCTTAATGACCTAGCTGCGAAACAACCTATAATATCAATTGTCAATTAAGCAATTGGTGGTATAATACTAAAGTATTAAAAAATTCTCGAAAATTGGAAATATTTTACTTTTACAAGAGTAATGTAGAAATTATTCTGTAAAATTTGGACGAAAAATTTGATAGAAGCAAAAGGTATCCAAAACCACGACATATTCAATATTAGAAGATATCTCAAGATACATTAGCGATGGCAACAATTCATAACCTCTTCAGGTTTTCTTGATGCAATGACCATTAAAAGTATAGTTATAAAGCGGATCATCTGATTTATTATTGCAAAGTGTAGAAAAAACGCGCCAAAATAAAACTAGTAACTCGTAACTTTATAGTGTTAATAATAAAAAATCACTTTGAGCACGTAAAGTAACTACAAATTGTAGATACACAGTACCACGAAACTTTTTAAGCAGGACTTTATATGTCTTCAGAGTAATGTATTTATAGTTTAATTCTTGTTTTTAGTATTTTAAACTATGCAGGCTCAAATGTTTTAACCCAAAAACAAAATTTTATATCACAACTCATTTTTCTGTATAGTTTTATGTCTCCTGTAAAACTTGCAAAAATCACATATTGTGTTATGAATTGTTGCCATCGATTAATGACTTATCTCTTCAAATTTACAGCGAACACAGAGAATCCTTAAAACTTCAAGAAAGTAACTTAACATTATTTTAATATGTGCATCAACACTCTTAGGGTGCAAATCCAATAAACAATTCTAATTAATCTTAACAAAGAAAAAGAACATTTGATAAAACTTGACTCTAGCTAGAAAGGATATTGATAAATTTCATATGTTCAAACACTAAAATATATAAAATAATATACTAAACTTTAAATATATAATTATTTTATAAATTCAATTATTTTATTGTTATGTGAACCAAAGGATAAAAAATTAAATAAAACCATCAATAAAAAAATAATTTTAATTGCCATATTACATAAATAATGTTACCCCAGCGGCTAATTTATCAATTAAATTATTCCATGTAGACTTTACCTTATATATACATATTTCCTATAAACGCAATTGTTGAGAAAATGTTTTTTTTTTCATTATATTAATTGTTAGGAAAACAAAAGAAAATTTATATGTAAAAGAAAATGTTATCTACACCAATATATAATAAGATACAAAATTATTGCGGAACAATTTATCGGTTTATATTATTTTTTATAATTATATTATTAAGTTTTCCTGCTCTTATTGAATATAATAAATATTTGTAAATTGATTGTTATCTTTTTTTAGAATTTTATTATTTAATTGACATAGTAAAAATCATAAACAATAAATTTGTGTTAATTACTGCTTCTAATGCTTATTAACTGTTAGATATGAAAAATCATTTAAGGAGAGTTAAAATATGACTTCTCTACACCGCGATCTACAATACTACCCTGGAAGTTTATAGTCTTTATATAATACAAATTTCTATAGAAGTTCAGAATTTTATTGACGGTTATATCTTGTACTGCTTGAGGAGTCTAAAGCCCATTACATAAAAATTTTCAGTATATGATTACGATAGGAATATGATTACGCTAGAAAACATCCACTCTTACTACCTACATCATACTGGAGCCGTCTGTTAACCAAACTAACGTTCTTGTTTCGAGTATGGCCCCGTACTTCTTTAATATTAGTCGAAATTAAGAATTTTTTCATTATTATGGTACCAAAATTTAATTAATCTAATATAATAAATTATGTATTTAAATATTTCTGTTATTCATTTTTATGTTGAATTAAATCTAAAATAAAAAAAAATTACATATACAAATTTTAAAATTTATTCAATTTATTTAAATTTCACAATCAATTCAATAAATCTTTTGAAATTTTACACCTCTACTTTTTTTTTGCATATATTCAGACTGATTTTCAACACCAGATAAACAAAATATTTGACTTTTGACAGACAATATAAAACCGAATAAAAGGTAAGAAACAAAATACGCAGAAATAATCAAAATTATGCGCATATTTTTAGATTAAAATTTTTGCTCTTCTTATATGATTTTTTTTTTATTTGAATTATGGTTTATTATGCCCAATACGCACATATCTTTAACAAAAAACATAAATTCTCTAGAGTTTTTCATTTTTTGTTTTACTATATACATTTTGGTTAAATTCCTACATCAACATAAAATTATGCATAGATTCAAATTTTTGATCCCTGAACAAGTAAAAGGGGATTCTATATAAAAAAAAAATATTATAATACCTTAAACTTTGCATTATAATAATGCCACAATTTCTATGTTTTTCAGGAGCGGTGATTTCAAGTATACAGTAGTGGGTCCAGATAAAACTTAGCATACAGAAATAATAAGTATTCCGAAATTAATAATTCTATTGTATAATGGGAGTACTAGTCAACTTCCTAGCATTAGTTTCTTTATACTGCATAATTTGTATTGTGACAAGCAAATGGTTTAATATAATATTGAGAAATTTGTTGTGAGTCTATGGTATGTCAACAGTTAACACAATCCTAACATCCATGGTGGTAGAATTACACAAACTTAATAAAAACTGAATTAATTGAGAACAACATCTGGATTTTGGCTTGTAATAGAATAAGTAGATCACCGACACACGGCACTGACAAATGTGAAACAATAATTTAATTAAAACCATTTGTCGAGCGATTTTTTTTTTCTTCTAATTTCTAATAATTTGCAGATGGTAATTAAATGTTAAATTTTGTAAAAGGTATTTATGACGTTACGCCACTGAAAAATTTTACAAACAAATTTAGACTATTATTCTGGTACCAAGTTAAAATTTCTACGAATATCTATAAAATTTTCAAAATATTTAACAAAATAAGGTATAATCGAAGCAGTTAGGTTAACGTGATAAGGATGAATTTGATATTAGATATATTTTGAATATTTGCGAATATGATAAGTGAAATTTAAACTGAATTTTAAGTTTTATATACGGTAACATTTTTCCGCAAAAGTATAAAAGATTTATTATAACACGCTACGATTAATACCTTATCGAAATGGTAAAATTTGGACATAATTGAAGGATTTCAAATTACGTTTAATAGAATTTCAATCGTTTACATTCGGATTAAAACTAGTAAATAAATATATCTGTTATTAAATATATATTTGATCTGGTTATGAATATTATTCATATAACCTAAAACCATTTAGTTGTTAGTAATATACATTACTACCAACCCACTTAGCTCTTAACAAATTTGTAGCAAAAAATCATTTCAAAATTAATTTATTAAACGTTTCATTTTAGAATATTTAAGTCTTGAATATTATTTTATTTAACAACAAACTTAATTTGGAACTTACCGAAAAACTAAATTTAAAGAATATCCGCTTTTCAATACCAATTAATACAAATTCTTGCAGCTTCCACTATACACAGTAATTGTTTGTATATTAATACCAGATAAATGGAATCACTATAGTTTCCAATTTCACAGCTTAAATATTTCCTAAGCTATATCTTGACTTTGCTGTCCAAGTTAGTATTGTCATAGATAAAGGAAAAATATTCTAATATAATTGAAAATTATATTAGATATGTTTTTTATTAATGTTAACACAAAGTTATGCATAATTTCAAGGATTTAACCATTATAAAATGTGAAAAGCTTACCGCATTGAAGTAATTTACAAACTCGTAATGGAAAGCTCAATACTAAAACTATTCTGAAGAGACAGAATGAGAAATGTTAGCATTCGAAATCGAACAAACATTACAGATGTAATATGTATAGAGCTAAACACCGACTGCATGCCAGGTGGACCAAACTTACGATAAACTGAATACGAACGAATGGAAAAAGAATACAGTGGGCAGCAGAAAAAGAGAAGGCCAGATGATTAATTTAGGGAAAACTTATACCCAAATGAATTAAAGAAATTAAATTGAATAAATACTAAGACTTAATTTTAAGTAATATTATGTTATGTAGTTAATTTTATATTATTCAAACTAAATATTATAAATAATTAAGGGTAGCTTATAATTTCAAAATCATATAAATAAATGCCATCTGCAAAAGATTCATCTATTTTATAAAATATTTTGGATTTTGCTGATTATTTACATTTTTTTTTTTTTGAATTTATTTTGTAATCCCCATAAATTTATAATATTCTTTATAAAAATACTTCCTCAATTATTATAATAATTTCAACCTCAATTTGTATAATTTAACTTTAAATACATCCAGAAAACCTACATTTCAAAATGAATAATTTTTTATTTTTAATATAATTCAAGTTAGAAAATGCTTATACAATAAAATACACAATTACTTTATAAATTTTCTATACTGATCACAAAGAAAAACTCTTTTCTAATATGTAATCTGCTCAAATTATCAAGCTATAAAATACCATTAAAATTGATCCTTTTTTTTTTGGAAATTTTCATTCTATATAGCAGCAGCTCCCCCTTTTGCGTTCCATAATAACCAAAAATGTTATTACAGAGGACAAAAAAAAAAGAAATTTATTTGCTCAATTGAAAAGAATTTTTTTTTTTGTGTATATATAAATATAGATAAAAATCTTTGAAAATCCCGCAGATTTTCGATAATTCTGTAAGCTATTCAATCAAGCTCTAATACCATTTTGATAAAAGAATTTCATTTAAGCTAAATTCAATTGTTATAAATATATATTTGGATATATTTATATATATAAACATCTATAAATATTCATTTTGGTTGAAGGTTGATTGATTCTAAATGAAATCGTTTAACGTAATTCCATTTACGTACTTACCATCCACAGTAAAGTATATCATATTATATAACATTATTCCCATTGTATGAATGTTTGTAATTCTCATATGTAAAGTATATTTTATAATATACATTTTCTTTATTACAAAGAAAATGTATTTAATTTTCTTACACAATGTGTAATTTGTCGAAATCAGTAAATTTTAATATATACATATGTAAAGAAAATTTAAATTCTAAAGAATTTTCTTGGTTTTGCCCTTTGTAATTATCACTTACATAATCAAAATGTTTTAAATTCTTATTTCAAAAATGAAAATTGTTTTAATGATGATTGCAATAGTGAATTTTCTTCTATATTTTATTTTAAATTAATTAAATTGAATTTAAATTACGAATTAAATATATTGATAAAATTAAACAAAATTATTTTTATTATAATTATTTATGAAATTAAAATTAAAATTAAAATTTCCAATAAAAAAAACGTTAATTCCTCTTTTTTATTTGGACCCTGTAATTTTTTTTTTTTCATTTCAGGAAATTTGGTATTCATTTATTCCAGATTTTTAATTTTTAATTCGGTTTTCATATCTGTAATTGCTTTTAAAACATATTCTACCATTATTATCTGAATTTCAATAATAATACTTTCAAATTACTGGTTTTTGCATTGGGATGTTTTACCTATTTTCATACAGATGGCGCTGTTTTTAAAAAATCTGATATTTGTGATCTTGTCAAACTATAAATAATATAATCTATCTATAAATACTAAAAAGATAAGCCAAATTTCAGTTCTGCACGTGTTATGAATGATTTTGCGTGGAGTATTAAACTAATAATCGACAACAAAATAAAAATTTTATTATAAACTATAAATAAATGAATAACTAATAAAATAATCTTATTTATCTTTATTTAATTAGTATCTTTATTTAATTAGATAATAAATCACCAATTAATCAGAAATAATAAATTTATGAATAAACATAATTTATGAAAATACAAAATATGAAAATGTTTTTAATTTTGCTTATAATTTATAAATCTATAAATAGTTTTTATATTCATACAATATTTTTGATTAAGCGATCAGCGTCGGCGCAGCGATCACCGTATAAAGTATGGAATGTTAATCAATAAATAATTTTCTTTTGTTTTTATAATTCACAGTCTAGTTTAGCGGCAACTCGTAGATATTCTACAGTGAATTAACTGTAAACTTTAAGACTATACTTCACAGGATCATTTCTGTAGTCAGTCTTCTTCAACTTTCAGAGCAATCTGAAAGAATTCGCACCCGCGATGAGGAGTTAAATCGTTCTATCTGTAGCGTGAGGGAGATTTAAGTTCTATGTTTAACATTTGAACTTAAATTGTCGATGATCGCTCGGTAAAAGGATAGAACGACTTCTGAGTGGTGCAAATTTTATAAAATATCCAAAAACAAAAAATAAAGAAGTGCAATGCAATTAAAGTACATATTTAAATTCAATCAATTTCTGTTGTGCTGCTATGTCCTCCTATATGCTATGCTATGTCTATGTAGTTAAACCGAACACACACAACACAATACTAGATTTAGGTATAAAAATATTGTGTTTATGGAAGTTATGTATGGATTTTATGCATAGGTAAAATTATTTTATAAAATGCTTTAAAATGATATATCAATTTATTTGAAATTATATTAAATATCTTTAAAAAAAATCAGAAAATAGATTTTTATATATAATTAAGAATAAATAATTCAAATTTGTATTACATATAAAAGATAATTTATAAATTGGATACTAACGTCAAAACTAATTACTGAGACTACTCGTAATTACTCTAATATTGGCAAATTAACTTGGTAATACGTCCATCCATAACCATAAATCAGAGTGCAAAACTTTTAATAATCTTTGTAATTGAATGAAAATCAAATTCAAAATGCTATGTTGGTTATTGGTATCACTCTTATAGTAAGTTGTACTGAAAACCTCAAAATAGTTATATAAATAAAGTAAAAAAAAACTGTCTTTAATACCCGAACTATCAAAATTGATAGATAAAAGTTAACATTTTATTTAATATCATTTTGAGATTTTGCTTGGAAATTTTTCATAATCAACTTCAAAGTAAATATAAAATTATGTTTTTCAAAAATTATAAAAAAAAAATTTAAATTATCATTTGTCATGGTTTCCGTAAAAACTGTAATTTGTAGAGTTCTAATGGCATTACTATTGAATAATACGTTCGTTTTCCCTGATTGATAGTTTACAAACGAACATAAATTCATTTACATATATATGATGCATTATCAAAAACGTTACTTATACCCCGATCCCCGATAGATGCACTTGTTAAGCAACATTGAATCATAGATGTCCTTTTATGTTTGATAGTATTTGAATAAATTACTAAAAAGAAAATAGAATTATTATAAAATAGTTTCTTTTTAATTACTTTATTTGAAAATGCATAAAATATTTCAATCTAAACAAAGTTATTTAACTTGCATATAAATACAATTTTTATATAAATTTTTTTTTAAATTTATCTTCTAAATATTAAAATTCAAAATATTCTCAAAAGTCAAACGAGATCACATAAAATATGAACTCAAAACGTATTTCTTTTTTCCATTTATCATAAAAAAGAACATCGCTTTGTACATTTTTATATATTGAAAGTGCATCTATCAAAATATCCTTTTTATCCTTAATTGTATTCTTTAGGAATATTAAATTCCTTCTGTACTATATTTGAATGAAATATTATTGGTCATTGATTCCAAAATCAAATAATTGGAAAAAATTATTATTATTATTATTTTTTTTTAAAAAAATATAAAACTATGATATACGTAAGATATAATAACCGATATCCATTTGGGAAATATTTCCTTTTTCATAAAAGAAAATGAATGTACTGAACTGAAATATATTTTTATGCAGTCAATATTTTGCATACAGATTAATCCCAGAAAAGGGAATATATAATATGCAAAATATTTCAAAGATAAAGGAAATATTTTATAAACAAATAAAAAAAAAAATATTCATAGCTCGTTTTTGCTTCACCTAGAATTGTCGACATATATTGGATTATACGAAATTAGAAATTTTCGACAATACCTTCACAAAACGATTACAATGTAAAAGTTCACCTGATACTCTCCTAGAGAAAAGACTAATATGTAAATTATCTAATGTTTACGTTACCGGACCATACCTCAAAAATTCTTGAAATACATCCCAAACCTATCTAATTGTCAAGTTAGAATTTCCTAAGTCTTTTCTCATTTTTTTTTAATCCAATAGAGTTTCCGGTGGCGTAACTTCAAAAATTATACCAAATTCCGACCTTAATTTACCTATTGTCCAAACATGATACAAAAGACGTATGTCTACTAATATTTCTAATTGTTTGACAAATACCATTTTTGGTAGACTCACTGGACATCGGAATGGGACATAGAAAAAGCATTTTTTTTTTCAATCTGATTTGATTTCTGTGATATTTGAAATGAATAGGAAATAGGAAATCTCGAAAAAATATTTTTCGTAATTTCGAATTGAACCACAAAGGTTATATAGATATGTAGCAAAAGCATATTATTTAAATTGGATTTTATTATATTTTCCATATATGGTATTTGTGATAAAAACAAAAATTTGAATTTTGAAATTATGTTTTTTTGTAATATTACTGACCAAGACATAATATATTCTAGCAGTAATGTTAAAAATCTTATGTTTTAAAATTTATTTGGATTTATATTTAAACTTCAAACAAAATTTTTTGATAAATACCATAGTTTGAAGTTCATGTTCATATAGTTAATTTTCAAAAACTGAATTGATTAAAACTTGAAATTATTTGTTACAAAGTTGTTTAATGTAAAATACCTAATATTATACGTTATACTGCATCTGAAAATTGAAGACAAATACTACCTTAAATCAAAAATAATGTAATATATATAGTAATATAATAGAAATTACGTCTTTCCTTAAATTTAAAAAGTTACACGAAAGAATTTTTGTTCCAAATATAAAATTAAAATTTTCCAAAATTACAAATAATAGCATTTTTTGGAGACCCGCAAATATTTAGATTATCGTAGCTTTAATTTCAAAGCTGGGAATACAATTTATCAATCAGTTAAGTATCGATTCGTTCAATAAAGTCCAAATTTGATGTCTTCATATATTATGTATAGAATATCAATTAAATCGACACATAGGTGCGATTAAAATCGATTCGGAACAAATCAAATCGAATGATTAAATCAGTTTAGAATAATTAAACTTTTATGAATGCAAACTGAAGCAAATATCAAATAAAGTAAATTTGACAGTTTCAAAAAAAAAAATAATGAAAATTGTATAGAAGATATTAAAAATTATTCATAAAATTATTATAATAAACAGAATAAGAAAACTTCAGCAAAAAGACAAAATGAAAACGTCAAGCTGACAAATTTAATCTATAACTATGTGTTTAGTCTACTTAACCAGTCGATTGGTTACTGTACGAATCAACTTTAAACTGGAAAGATCGGTAAGATCAAGCTTAAAAATCCATTCGAAACTTAAAAAAAAAAAAATTTTATAAACATTAAAATACATTAATTTTTTAACATTATTCCAAATAAATTTTAGTTAAATACATATAGTAAAAAAAAAATACTTACAAATAAATCAATTACTCTATAATTTTACCAAGATACGATAAACTTTTCCTTGGAAAAACAAAACAAAAAATATGTAGCGGAACAGTTTTCTTATATAAAGAATAAAATTTAATATTAAAGGATTATAATTCAGATCCCTTCAGAAACTTTAACTTTTCCGCGTTAAAATATTGTTATAATAATAAATATACCATGGATTCAAGATTATATACTCATACTCATACTTATCTATATACATATATTTCTTATGTTGACCGCAGTGCAGTTACCAAAAAAAAAGATTTCGTAAAATATTAAAAAAAAAAAGTTTTTGGTTATATATAATGTCAAAGTTTGAGTAAAATAAAGGTGTTTCTAAACAAGGATAATGGTAAAACTTTATACCATTTACCATTTACCACATACATTTATATACACTTTACATTTATATCCTTTTAAGGGGTTTTTATTGGAAAATATACAAATAGGATTTACACAAAAAATAAATGTCATGTGTTAAATAGAAATTATTTGTTTGGAGAAAAACTAAACAAATAAAATAAAAAATGAAAGAAAAAAGGAAAATGTACAACATAAATTGGGGTAATTCAGTATTTATGTAATCTTGTAATTAAACTTAATTGATTTTGTTTTTATTTATAATTTTAATAGTTGTTTATTGACAAATAAATATATATTTAAATAAATATATATTTTAATAATAAATAAGAATATTTAGTTTTATTTGTAGAAATAGCATCCGATTTCACATTTATCAAAGATCATTATCCATAAAATACTTCACTAACACAATTCACTTATAGATAGGTGACACATCGTTCACTATAAGTGAAGCTTGTTTTACATTTCCAACGATTATTTATTATCTTTGGTCAGGCAAAATTTATCAGCCTAAGACAGGTAAGGTAGCTATCAAAATCAATTTTTATATATAACGTGTTTGAATGTGTGACCGCCGTACCGAAAAAGTTGAAGTTGAAATAGGGACAATGTCGCTACATCTATACCACAGTCAGAGCATTAACGACAACCGGAAAAATATTGTCAAAACGAACGTTGTAAATAATTTGAATTTAATTTTTTTTTTAAATAACTAGTTCTATAAACGTTTTATAATTTGACTGGTATTGTTGCTTAGCGTTGTCTCATTCAGTAATTCTGTTTATCCCTTAAGAGTTTTATTTAAAAATGTTTTTTTTTTAAAGTTAGAACTCATATATCTTTATAATAATTTCTGTATATTGCAATGCTCACAATACAGAAAAATGGTAAAGTTTTAAAAAAGTATTTTTATAAAAGTTTTTGAAAATATATAAAATATTCTATACCAGAATGCAACAAAAGAAGAAACTGCAAATTTACAAGAAATTTTCATGGTTCAAGGAATTCTTTTAACTCAAAGAATATAACATAATTTTCACTTAAATATAGTATTCAAAGTTGTAATATTAAATTTTTATAAAAAAATAAATATATAATCTGAAAAAGATCATGTTTTAGAACTGTCCGAAGAACCAACTATGTTGATATAAACTTCAACTTGTACGTAAAACTCTTCTCAACAAAATGTTTCCAAGATTTTTTTTTCGTTTCATAAATGAACTTCTATTGGCACCTCCCTGTTAATCGCATTATTCTTCACTGTATTAACCGGATAAAATTGTACATGGTAAAATATAATCTATGCTATGAACTGATAAGAACTGCAACATAAAAGTTGTATCCTAACAGAGATCGTTTTAACTTAACCATTATTGATTAAAGCATAAAATAACAAATTCTTCATTATTATTTATAATTTAAATTAAATTAAAATTGATAAATTAAATCTGAAAAATGATGAAGAGCATTGTTAATTTCATATTTGGTAACTTTGACAACAATTATTTAATATGACTTTTAAGATAGCTAATTAATATTATTTATGGTACTACTTTATGTATGGTAGCTATTAGTAAATTAATCAATACGATATCTAAGCGAGGATCTTTCGAGGTATAGCATTGTACAACCCCAGATTTAACTACCAATTCATACAATCAAAATCTTTTATACTTACAAAAGTCAAAGATACCTGTTTTTAGAATCCAGAAAAATCCGCAATATTTATCAAAAAGTTACGTATAACAAAATATTCTACCCTTAAAATCTAGAATTTTCCAATTTATAAAAAAATTCCTTTAATGTTTTTCTATATATAATTTTCCACAGTTTCCATTATGATCTTGATCTTAAAAAAATAAAACACAAATATTTTGTACACAATATTCCATTATAAATTTTACTTAGAAAACTCCCATAAGAATATCATTTCATTTCGATAAATACTCGTATTAAAAGTCATTTCTGTTTACATTATTGGTCATATAATATGAAATGGAAAATACATTAAGATCCTTTCGACTATGATTCGACATATATAATGTCGAATCAATAACCCAGTTTAAATTGAATCTTTTCTCAATTATTTTTTTCGTATATTTATTTATTGAATCAACTAAGTATTATAGTTATAAAAATATATAGATTAAATTGAATACCGTAATAGAAAAAGAAATTATATTCAAACAATTTAGTATTAAATTTAAAATAATTCAAAAATTTATCGTTATAAATTTTAAACATACGTGAGAAAGAACAATGAGCACCGTAGTTAGACAGATAATTATAAAGGTTGAAAAATACCGACACCACGGACAAAATACATGAATAGGCGATCAATAATTTATTCAAATAGTCACGACAATAGTGAAGACAAAGGTTATAAAAAGAAGTATTACATTCTTAATGTTGTAGTTTACACAGCTCAAAAATGGGAACAAGATGTGTCCTGTGATCTTGTCTAACGAATTAGATTTAAATCTGACATTTATATTAGACTTCTATAGATACAACACTATATTCTAAGCTGAAATCGTTGCCATTAACATTCTCAAAATTGGTAAATTTATATAAAATTAATCGTAACATCTTTAAGCTTCTGTGGATCACCCGGTCATACTTTAATCGAAAGTAATGTAAAAGCAGATGAACTAGCTAGGAAATGTTCTACTGATATGTCTTGATAAGTTTATATTATATTCTAACACCCGGTACAAATTAAAAGCTCAATAAGTAACTTGGTCAATAGTAATTACTAACCATATAGTAAATCCAAAATAATTCTATAAAAATGAATAAAGCAATGTGATGAATGATTCATCGTTCGACTGGAGGGTACAACTGACTCATAAGAATGTGGCTTTTTTTATGTTCTACAAAAACAAGTTTTGTATCAAAACAAATGACAACATCAATAGCAGAAATTCTTTTTTTGAGATTTGTGAAAGTCATACTTACACGTAAACGCCATCACAAAGCATGTATCGTTTAAAAATAAACCATTATTATGGCACCAGTTATAAAAGTTATCCAAATCAGATTGTAATTCAATAAAGTCAAATATATATAGATAAAATATTGTATAAAAATGTTTTCAACCAAAAAATGATATCCTAAATACATTTTCGCAATAGTTTAGATCTAAAAAATTACCTTCTGCTGTACTATATTAAAAAAAAGAAGTATAGTGCCAGAAATGAAGTATTAAATTGTATTCATTTCATTTTATTACAATTTTCTATTTTTTTTTTTCCATAAAATATCAACCGTTGAATTGCTTCCTTTTCCTTTTTAAATGTTTTTCTTTTTGTAAACCAGTTTTTTCCTTTTTTTGTGTCTGAGTAATTTTTCAATAATTTGCCTTTAGGGTATTTTTCTTACAATTTTCATTTTATATAATGTAGGTATAAAATATACCACCCACCAACATTACCCAGATATATCCTTTATAAAATGTCCTTACTGGATAGTGTATATATCTATATCTATATATATATAGATAAAATATGTAAATATGTTCAGAGAATTGTATATTTATACATTTATATAATAATAATAACTATTTCAATTGTTAGAAAACTTCAACTTTGATATGCCTTTAAGATACTTATACAGTTTTATGCAATTGTTATGCTTTTTTATATTACATTTTTTTTTTTACATTCTCTAGTAGATTTTTTATTCTTTCATTTGGTTAAAATTGTTTTTAATGTTCATATACTTTTTAAGGAAGTTGTATATTTATATTCAACAATGATAGAATTAGTTTAGAAATTATTATATTAATATATACATAAAAAGTACCTGGATAAATTGTAATAATATCCTATTAAAATAAGTTGTTAGAAGTTGATATTAAACTTATAAAATATAATAAAATAAAAATATTAAAATAACGAAATAAATATAGTAATTAGTTTATGCGATAAAGATTTTATGATGTGAAATGTGATAATTTATTATATGATTTCATGAATTAGGTTATGGCATGGATTTGATATACAGTTTTTTCAGTTATAATTTTTTATTATTATAAAAAAATATATATCAATATTAAAAGCTGATTATAATAATTGGCATATTCACATAATAATTGGTCACTTAGGTATCACTTAAACGAAACCGGAAAGCCTGAACATAATTAATTCGAATGATGAAGAAATAGCAGAACAGATTGCGAATTTGTAGCGTTGAAAATGTACCTAATGTAATGGGTAATAAATTTCTGAGTCATCTGAAAATTAAGGATCTTGAAAACTATGGGCTTCCACAGAAGCTTGTGTATATCAACTGACTAAATAATAATAGTGTAGACACAATAAATGTTTTTATATGGCAGTGTAAGCAGTCGGAAATTCGTAACGTCTGCTTTAACGATCCCATATTAATTTAATCTAATCTAAAAGCCCATTACAGCTTTGCTTATAAGTTTTTTTCATATACAATTAGTAGATTTGGACTATTAAATAATCAAATTATGAAAACTTAGATATTTATCTTAATTTAACTTTAATGTGAAAATTTCATATAAATATTTTCATATTACATATTTCTAAAATTGGATTTTGAAGCTATTTTGTAATGCAATAACATAATTCCCATTACCTAAATTATCAAATAAATATATTCTATAATTACTGGATATTGATAGCGATATGAAATATTAATTGAGATAATCACGTCTTAGCTTTGTTACATTTGAATACTTTGCTAAGGTTAAGTATTTTGGATAGCTCTCCGCACTGATAAACCAATCAATTAATATTTAACTAAATGAGCACAAATATTCGATGTATCAATGTTTTCGATGTTTATCTGCTATTAATATTGTACTTTTTTCAAATATAGTTTATAACTAAATTCCTGTTAAATATTTTTCTTTTACATAAAGTTTCTTAAGGAATTGCTCATTAAAATTTGTAGTTAAAGTTTTCTTACTATAAATCCTAAACGAAGTGCTTAATCAACATATTATTTTTAAAAAAAAATATATATTTTGTACCACATAAGAAAATTAATTGTTAAAAAGCATTTTTCATATTGTTAAGAAGGGAAATATTTAAATAAATAAATCACAAAATATATATACATTAATTAATTTCAACTTACAAGAGATTTTGATTAATTCTCGTGAAAACCATTTTTTTTTTTTAGTTATACATATTATAAAGAAGAAAATATATTTAACATAAAAAATTTAAGAGAAATGTTGAAGATTTCAATTTATATGAAAACTCCAAGAAATAAATAATTATGTAATACGACAGAAGATAAATTACCTAGTCTTATCATTTTCCTAAATAATCTTTTAGATGTTTATTTTTAAAGAAATATTTCTAATTTTAGATCCTACTACAAATCAATATATAATTAAGATTTCCAAGCAAACAAGTTTTAGATTTATCGAATATCACGAAAACTAAGTGTTTATATATGAAATAAATCTTTGGTTGAAATAAACCCGGGAATTTACAAATTACATTGTCAAATTTGTTTATCAACATTTTCTGGTCATATTCCTATATACTAAATCCTAATTCATCACAACTAAACTACCATTTCTCAGATCATTGATCAGCTTTTGGTATATGGTTCAGAATCCTTTACCATATTTAATTATGATGAATAGTTTCTGATCAACCCATAATTCAGAGTATATGTACGTCCTGAACAAATCGTCAGGTCGGAATAAGATATCCGGTATTTAAGGGTTTCCTCTCACATCCGTAGGGCAGGACAAAGAGAGACCTATACTCTTCGATGGAAAGGTTGGATTTTGGAGTGACGACAGTAAAAAAGTTGTATCTAATTTGACGTTGGAGAAGTTGCCGCAGAACAGAAACTAATATAGCTTGAATCTTGATGAATAATCATTAATCAAATATAATTAATTTTAAAGAAAACTTAATACTTTTGTCTTAATACACGTCCAGTGTCGATTAATTTTGTTTCCAAACAACAAAAATGTGCGCTTTAAATTAAAAATTCTTTAAATCTTCACCTGAGATTCCTATATTTTACAGCTGGCGTAATATAAGTAATATGTATTATTTCTTTTGGTTAATGTTATTACGTGATTTTGTAAACTTTCGTAGAAAACTCATTTATTTCAATACATTTACTATCGTCAATTTATATGGTTTATATGATGGATACTAGAAAAATGCATTAAAATGATATGTGGCAACATGAAAATCCTTTTTTTATATAATATTTTATTAACATTTTTATGTCTTATGCTTTTAAAATTTATTTTATAATAAATTGAAGTTCATATCATAATCCCATGAGTTTTTATTACATTTTTTAATAACATCTTAAAATATGAGTATTTGGTCGCCTTATAATAAATATAAGTATTTAAATTTAAATCGATGAATTTAATTTAAAATTAAATGTGTTTATTTTGATTTTATTAGCACTAAAACTGCGGATTGGACAGCTGGGCAACGAAGGGATTACCAAAAAGTATTTGTTTTCCTATATGTTATGCGTTGCGTTGAAACTTTTAAAGAAATATGCCATAATTTCAATTCAAGAATTTCAATCTTTCCCTTTCCAGTGACGAGACATATTTAATAGATTCTTAGTTTAATTCTAAAGTAAATTCTATTTTTAAATTTTATAATAAAAATAAAACAATTAAATTTTAAATATTACAATTTAAGCTATGGATTTTAATAGCTTAACATTTTGCATATATAATTATTTAATTGTTTTAGCTTAAATTATTTATAAAATATATAAATTTAAATTACAATTTAACAATTCAATTTAAGAATACATTAGAGATACAATAATTTTTGTCTATAATATGTTCAAAAAATAGTTTTTGTTGCTATGCAATTTGATTTATTTAATTTTCAATTGAACTTTTACCATTAGATATGATAATATTTTTCAATAATATGCAAATAATTTAAAGTGTGTTTATTACATTAAAAGTTTTTATATTAAAAAATAGGGTAATTAATTAAATAATGTGAAGGATTATAGCCGAAAAATGAAAATGATTTTTTAAATCATATGCTTTAAATACAAATACAAATGGCTCGTAACTGGGTAGACGGCTTCAAACTGAGTATTATTTCTAATTATTTCTATTAAATTACATAAATCTTTAAAAAAAAATATGAGCATCGTACGATAGAAGAAAAACCTAAACCCTTTTGAAGCTGTCCCTCCAATAACTGTGTACACTGGCCAAATGATGAGCATGCTGCCAGACTGGGTATCCCATTCCATTTATCTGACGTTGTTGCGGAGAACGAAATGAAAAAGGACCATCACACACTTCATTTGCAAGTTCCCGGTACTGGCCCGGACCAGAAGGAAGGGTAACTATACTACTAGGTAATCACACATATAACAATTCTATTTAGCAAGTAAGCGACTTACGGATATAATACGGTTTCTGAATGCAGGTGAAACACTTAAACTAGAGGAAAATGTAAATAGTATCAAAACGGTGCTAAAGCGGAAATTTGGGTCGTCGGCTTATTGCTCGAGAATCGCTAACCAATCAACCAAAACTAATTCAACTTTAAAGTTCTATAAATATTTGTATTGAAATCTGATTATATTGAATTGGTTTTGTAGTTTTGTCGAGATGAAAAGTGAGTTTGATAATTTAATAATAAGTACGGAGATATTTTCGGGATATTTTAATTTTAAAAAACAGGGATTTAGTTACATAATTGATTTTGCAATATTTTGTTCTCTTAGCAAGACTATATTCTGTTTTATTTCATATTATGCATGTATGCTGCCTTTATAAAATAATATTAGCACAAACCTAATATATTATCGTCCTTTATGTATGTCCCACAAAACTGTCAAAATCATCTCATATAATAGAATTATACTTTATAATAGCATAAATATATAAGTAAATAGCATATTTATAACATTAGGAAAATACTTTATTCAAATATAATATTGAATTGAAAACATTTAATATTAATTTAATATTCAATAGAAATATCCCACTTATTTTATGCATCACAGAATTGGACCTTTTTTGAAAGATTTCCCTTACATATTTTAGTTATATACAAAATAAAACAGAAAATTTGTCGGTAACCTAACGAGAACGACAATGACACCACCAGAGATTTATTTCCATATGCTAATTGAAAATATTATTATACAAGTCAACATTTTGCTTGTTGAAATTTTAATTACGTTTTCTTTTTTCTTTTTTTTTTTTGTACAGTGATTATATAAAAAAATTTGGTGCTGAATGGCATTTCAGCCCCAAAAAAAATATAATATAATATTATAATTACAATAAAATTATTGATTATACATTTTTACAGGATATTTTTTTATATTCCTTGATTTTTATCTGTATAAAATATTTTAATTATATTTGAAATTATTTTTTTTTTGTTTTAATTAATATTTTAATTCAATGTTTTTTTGAATAAATATAATTTTCAATTATATTGAAATATGCTTTCAATGTTGGTATGAATTTGAGACAGCTTGGAGGAATATAAATTATATAATTTATATAAAGTGTAAGTTAACTTTAAGCTACTAGAGAAGCTAATTGTTGAGTGATTTGTAAAATTATTTTCAAGATTCATGGCCAGTTACATTAAAACTTGCCATAAACGAAAGGATATTATAAATAATGTGGTGAAAATTATAACGAGAATATGGTGAATTTATTATTTGTATAATTATCGGTAGTTTTAGTAGACCCCTATTGTAAATATCGAATTAAAACAAATTCATTCTTGAAAGATCTGAAATTTTTAACATATTATCCATGCATTTTACAAAGCAATGTTTGTTACAAAAATATACTGACTGTTAATTATAAATCACTATTTGACATAACTATGAGTTATATTCTCCCTCTAGATTAGCAGCTTTTTCTTCATTATATTTATTAATTCAATTTTTAATTAACGATGATTATATCAAAGTAATTAACTAAAAAGTATTACATGTCAACAGTTTTTATATTTTTATGGAGGAATTTAAAACTATAATTATTCATTACAAGAAAATAAATTGGGTGTTTTTGGAGCTACTTATCACGCATTAAATAATAAAAATGAAAATTGCTTGCAAAAATATCCTTTTTTAATGTTGTGATTTTTTTCGTATTTACTTAATAATAAATGGATTTATTGATGAATTAAAATTAATAAAATAAATTTTATACGACGAAAATTACAATTATTTCAATTTCAATGTTCACATTTGTTTATCGCTAAAGCTGTCCATACATTATAAAACATGTTTATAAACGTGCTGACAACTTGGTCAAGTTGTATTGTTTGTGGGCAAGTTTACTATACATTAACAACCATTTTTACAGTTGACAAGTCGGTTAAAGAAATATGAAAATAATTTGTTATAAATTGTATAGTGTACAATCAAAATGCCATTTTCTCACGTTTTTTTGTCAAAAAAACACATGTTAACAACATGTTTACAGCCAGGTTGAACAATGTATAGTCAGCATAATGATAACATTCCAAAATATTCGCGATAAAACAACATGATTTCTGCTAAAACTAATGAAAATGTTAAGCTTCTTTTAATGGTGTGTCTATAGTTTAATAAGTTAAAAAAAATTGGAAAATTATGATTTAAAAAAACACAATAAAAAAGTTTTTAAATTTCCTCTTTCTCCTAAAAAATAATAAAAAAAATATTTCTATCAACATAAAATACACATGTAAATTTAATATCTCTTTTTTTATGAATGTCCTTAATGGTTTTAGTCCTTTTTATATCCATTATCAAAGATCACAACTTAAGGATAAATGATTAAAAATAAAAGATATATGAACTTTTGTTTTGAAAATAGAAAAAAAAAGTGTATAAAATAATTTATGAACGTTGACGGGAATTTCTATTTCCACAACAATTTTCACTTGATATATTTTATTTCTATGTATATGATGGTATCAATATATATATACATATTAAATAGGCAAAAATATATAAATTACAAAATGAAAAACAACACAAAATAAATATTAAAGCAACATGGTCCTTATAGTCCTTTTTATTCATTTTGTCCTTTTAAATTCCGATTAGTTTTTATTATATTGCTTTTTTGTTGTTGATTATTGGACGGAATCACGAATTTCAAATTGTAATTTTCCCTTTTTTTTTTGATACAATAAAGAAATCCTTTTTTTTATTAATTTAAATTGTAAAATTGAAATTAATCGTTTCCAAAATATAAAATAAATAAATAAATAAGAATAGATTTTCTATATAAATATATAAATTTCCCGATATTTGCCAATAATTTTAGTCTATTTTTAAAGTACTTAATGTAATTTAATTTCAATAATATTCCATTTAAAAATAATATTTAGGTTAGGTTAGAGCGATTGTCGTAGTTACACATATACCAACGAAAGTCCTTATGAAGAGCTATGATTTCTAGGCAAATATTTGTGATCGGTATTTATGAAGGGATCTAAAAATAGCTCGAAGGAATTCAGAATTTTTCTGATTACGATTCTAGAAATCTCCTCACAGTTAGAGAATATAGCATGCGCCTAGAAGCGCGTTCGTCGTCTCACGAGTGCTGAGTAATGGCACAGAAGATAATCAAGGGTTTCTTCTTGTTTTTCCAGAGATTTTTAATTATCAATCTCAGCTTTACCACATGCTTAACGATTAAACGGTGTCCGGACATAATCCCAATTGTTTTTCTGCATTGCGTGCGAATTGCCTCGGTTTACATTTTGAAATTTCTATTATTTTAAACAGGAAAATGTTTTAAATATTTATTCAAGTAATTATCTAGACACGATAACTCATTCTTTATACTCGTGTATTATTTGATTAAAAATGTAAAGTATTTATAATATCAATAACCCGTTAATGAACAAACTGGGCTATTGCTTTCATTATGAGATAGTAAGATCAATACACCACAATATTCCAACCGGAGGTATAGCAATATCACAAATTATTTTAAAATATTCAGTTGCAACAATTTGTGAATCGTTAAATATATTTGTTGCCGCTATGTAACACAGAAAATTATGCTGAATTTTAAATTCTTGGCAATTTGATAGAACTTTCATTAAGGAAGAAGGTTAACTATAATAGAATTTTATATTTGATTGGTCAACACAACAACCGGAAACTTAATGGATTTTAATGCATATAAATTGTATCTGAACTAACCACATCGAATATTCTACATTCAGCAGAATTTAATTTTCTAATAAAAAAAAATCTTTTAATTGGTAAGATAATGGCATATTTATATTAAAAAAAAATCGGATTTAAAAAAATTATAAGTTTATATTTCATCTCGTTAATATTGTTTATATAAAACAAATTGCATTTTGCACTATTAATGAACGTAACCCAAATGTATTTATATAATTATGTTTATATATATATATATCTATATGTAAAAAAAAATATCATGTTTTCAAAACATTGGGAACATCTATCCCCAAAAGAGATTAAAAGTTTTTGTGTTGAGTTGAATTTGTTTCCATGAATTAGAAGGATTTTCTATATAAAATATATTATTATCATCATGTTTTGATATTTAAGTATACATCATACATATATATAAAAAGTTTATATATATATATATTTAATTATATACTTTTATAAAAACTATAACACGTCACTTTCTATATATCTATACATAGTTGAAATAATGTTTAGTGTCGTAAAAACATATTTGTATATCCGATGGATTAGAAATTAATATAATGTTGTTAGTTTCGTCCATTCTCATAAAACATATAAATATATTATTACAGTGATGCTGGTATATATATATATATGTAATTTTATATCTTGTACATATATGTATTTATAGTGTCTATGGGAGCTTTACCCCAATTAATTTAATAAAATAACCGAGAAATAAAATGACAGTATTTCTACAACAAAGAAGAAACAAACAAAAATGGAAAAGATTAAATAAATTTAACAAGAAACCCTTAGTTGTCACTTTATATATAAAATTAAAGTTATATGTTTGGATGTATATAATAATTTGTATATAAAATATCAACATGAACACGTCAATTATATTTGGATAAAAATAAGAAACTTTATATTTACATTATCGTGTTAAATTTATTGAAATAATTGCTTTAATTTATTTAATTTTACTTTATATTATATTAAATACAAGTTATTCAAATTTATAATTTTATGTATAGTGTTTTTAGCGAGAGGAGTCGTTATGAACCAATATCTGAGCCGTCACAAAATATTCAATGTAACAAAATCACTCTTAAAATACACCGATTTATAGAGGTTTGATTCATGGAGTCTTATTCATATGTGTTATAATTTTTTTGGTTCTTTTACTTCTTGAATAAACTCTCCATGAGTTCAGATTTGAAAACCAATTTCAATAACCCGCGCGATCATGTATAACATGAAATGCTTTTTCGGGATACCGCAGGATTATTTGTTGCCGGTGTACATGGACCTCTGCAAATTATTGTCTGTATATTCATCTAACGTAATATGATAATATAATATCATATTTTTTATGTCTAGACTCATTATACTAATAAATTAATAATATTATAGTATCTAATATAGAATTATTCGATTGTCATGAAAAATTGTTTTTTTAATATAAAATTTATTTATTTATTTAACAAATTACGAATTATACAATTTATAGAATTAAAAGTCTAGAAGTTTTGTTAAATTATGATTTATTAGCATCAAGTATTTGAACCTGCATTACCTTTCCAATAGGAGGTGGGTTAGAAGTTAAATCTACAATAACTTTCCGATAGGATGGTTAGGGTTTTAAGCGTTAACATTTTTTTGTAAAAAACGAATGGAGTCTTAGCTCCGTTTGTTCATTCCTCAATATGTCCTCAATAGTTTTGTAAGCATTTTTTTACAATTTGGACCTACTAATTTTATATAGATTTCGATTACTGAAGAAACTTTCTAATTGAAAAAATACTAATGGTTTTTTATATTAACATTTCCAACCTATGATTAACGTAATATTCATGAAATCTGGAAAATACACAAAGAATTATATCAAAATTAAATTATTCCGGATGATATAAATATTAAAATTATATAATCAATAAAAATAATATATTATTTTTAAAATGAAATTTTTAATTCTGATTTATAATTTTAATTTGTAGAAAAATTGAATTTATGAAGAAATTTTGTTAAATATACAAACCTTAACTTTATTGAATAAAAACTAATTCCTAATATTGAAAAAAATAAATCACCTTAACATCTGTGAAGGTCTGGGCAATTGTATATATTTATTTTGTGTATAGAAGATCTATATATACTTACCCCTGATGGCACTAATAGCTCTCTCGTTACTCTAAAAATAAGGAAAATTACAAAAATTTTATTTTATTTTTCTTATTTTCTGTTTTTTTTTTTCTTATTGTGTTGATGAAAAAGTTCAATAGTGCTAATACCTGACCTATTATCGGAAGCTTTTCTGAATTTTTGATTACTTTACTTTCCGCTTCCGTTGTTAATAGAAAAAAATTATATTCTGTTGTACACTGTTTATTTAGGTAACAACAAAAAAAAAATTATTTATAAAATAATCAGGAAATCAAGACATTCGAAAAAGTAAATATAACC
Source organism: Rhamphomyia laevipes (assembly GCA_963920725.1). Taxonomy (NCBI): domain Eukaryota; kingdom Metazoa; phylum Arthropoda; class Insecta; order Diptera; family Empididae; genus Rhamphomyia; species Rhamphomyia laevipes. The sequence continues at coordinate 37,388,287 of OY987258.1, read as the reverse complement.
AACAATTCTTTATTTCAGGTCTTGAACGTGTAAATGTCCTTATAATAAAGTGGTACTTCAGAAAATAAGAGCTAAATAAGCTATCCGGAAATCAATTATAGGATTTATATTGAAAATGTTATAGAGTAATTAGCAATAAATTTAAAACGATTACAAATTTCTAGATTATATGATAACTTATTGATATTCAAAATCATATTATTTGAGCATTAAAAAATTATTAATAAATAAAATATTTATAATCTTTAAAATTGGTCAGAAATTGTAAATTAAAATGATCGATTAGAATATTTACTAATTAGAACTATATTTGAAATATTTACATTTATGTGCTGATCAAAAAGTTATTATGGGAGCTATCCTATAAAATGTTTAATTATTTATAGTCTAATATCAAATGGTTAATTCTTCTCCAGTGACCCTTAAGAGAACATGACAGACATATATGTATCTTATTAAAACAGAACAAACGTTTATGATGATACATAATCTGTCATATGTAAGAAAAAATTGTCATATGAAATTTTGAAACACTGTCATATTATAAAACCAACAGTCAAATTATTGTCAGATGAAATTTTTTATTACTGCTCAAAAAAGTTAGAACGGACGACTTCAACGGATACGAATACAAATATCAAACAAATGTTGACATGTATAGGAAAATATGAAAGTGAGCACAGTCACAACGGATGCAAAACACATAATTTCAATTTATAAATTGACGAATTTGAAAAATAAAAAAATCTGTTCAATAAAATAATTTAACTAAAATTCACATAAATTTGATTTGAAAAATACAAAAATTTGTTTAAGTTGTTGGAACTGTCATCGACAAATATCCAAATTTCGAATTCGCTTCTTGTCCTTCCGTCCAGTACATCGAATCCGTCGAGTTTGTTTGAACCATTAATAAATGCCACTTAACTATATTTAATTATATGTAATAAATGAATGTCCAACTGCTCTTAATGACTAACATCAGTCAATGCTATTCACAGATCTATAGAGGACATGAAAATTAATTCTCTGAACAATGTTTATTTTTTATCTTTATTTAATTTACTTGAAACATAATGTACACTCTAAGCCTAAAGGCTATTTCTAGCCTTCTAACAATAATGCCAAATATAAAATTTTATTAAAGGAAATCTAGTATTTATTTTTGATTGCTTACAAGTCAATTTAATAAGATTTTTAACAGTGCATAAAAGCAGTATATTAAATTTATTCTATATTTTTAAGTCCTGTGTGAAAATCAAGCGGAAAAAATGCGATGTCATACCTCAAACATATTTTTTTTTTCATATTTTTCTATATTTTTTTTTTTTTTTTTTTTTTGTAACTTATTTTCTTCTATCTTATTAACATTTTGGACAGCCCCAATCATCCAATATAACATAAATAGCATCAGCAACCAATAACACCAACCATTGAATATTATTCTCTGCTGTTGAGTTTACTTTGTTGTTATATGTACATATATAAAATATTTTATAAAATTAATATATTTATAGATAGTACTACATACCATAAATACCATCAGTATCCATAGAAGCCAGTCATGATGTTTTCTATGTAATTTACATAATTAAATTAACTTTTCAACGTGAAATTTTCAACATAATCAAGAGGAAAAGTAAAAGTAAACAAAGTAACACAAAAAAAAAAATTAAACAAGCTTTAGAAAACCTACGTCCTTTTAATGTTTTAGGTGTTATTTTTAGGTTAGATTTTTTTTTATATATATAAAATTATTAACAAATACATTTTTTGTATTATGTAGTGTAGAGGGATGAAATTTTTTAATATTTTAGGGTGAGAAAGATGAAAATTATCTTTTGGAATTTGTAAACTTTTTCATCAAAAACAATCTAACGTAAATAATTTAAAATAATATATAGAAAATATAATAAAGTAACAGCTTTTTTAAGCATATCAGATTAATGCACAAACTTTGTTCGTTGTGTTACTGATTAATTTCAATTACAATACAAAAACAACATAGTCAAACTTTTAAAATCTATAACGATATTTATGTATTTTTCTATACTCTATTAATTTGTTCTTTGGAAATTTTTTTGGAAAATTAATATACATTAATTTAAATAATATTGAGATACTTTTCAATAAAGCCATAAATTAAAAGCTTCTAAAGATATCAATTAATTTAATTTAATCAGATTATTTAAATGAAAATTTATGGAATTGAATTGAATTTTAATATAAATTTATATAGGATCATTTTAATATATATTAATAGAAAAGTCACATTAATTTTAGATTGAAATTGCTGTCAATGCTAATAAAAATTATTAGCTTATAAATTTCAGGCTTAAAGTATATGACACGATTTTAATGTAAAGAATTAGGACTCACCTGGCGAGATTGGGGATTACTCATATTTTAATCTGTAGAAGCCGCAAAGAGGAGGATGAATCATTAGAGCATCTTCTGTGTCATTGTCTCTCTGTGTGTTGTAGAAGATGGACACACTTGGTATGTTATTTTATGACAAATCTGTGGCTAGGAGATAAATGATCCGGTCAGTCTGATCTTATCCATAAGGGGAGTGGGATGAGGCGATATACTGTAGACGTAAGTAATATTCGAGTGTGAGATAAATATAATTCGGCTGCCAAATAATTATACCTTATTCTTCAGAGCTACAACTTTTGATATGATCAGATTTAGAATACGAATAATAACTGGGATACTTGCTGTACACTGTAGCGTCACCTTTACAGAGTAAAATAGATCTAGCTCAAAACAACGTGCACAGACTGTGCGAATTATGAAGAAGAATCGATTTTATAATTTAATATCACAATAAACCTATACAGTGCTCGCAGTGAATATCGGACATTGGTACCTTCCCAAACTCTTATCTATTATGGTCCTAACATAAATTCATAATTAATATACTATGGCAATTTAAAATTAATTAAATAACAATTTTATCCCAACACTAATTCACTAATTGACTGTCATCACCCAAACTATAAAGAATTTTTGTAGAATTAAGTTTCCTTTAATGATGTAATAAATTAAAATACCTTTAATGATGTTCTTTGATTAAACTTCCGCTTCAAATATTATTTTATATCCTGTCATCTACGTATATAATTATTTTTATAGAATTTTTATTTATTTTTTGTAAATTTTTCAAATATATTTTAAATATCTACAGACACTGCATGTGCAACTGCAAAATGTCTGCATGAAACTATAGAGTTTAGTTATAATTTTAGTATATCATTTTTTTTTTATAATTTATTTTAAAGGATACTTAAATTAAGTATGTAATTATATACGAGATTGAAAAACTATATTATATTTAAAATAAAATTTAATTTTCCGTACCGGAAAATGATTTACGAAGTTTAATGTTAGACAAATTGTCATTCGTTTTTATTATAGTTTTAAGGAAATGCATTTCTTGTTGAAGATTTTCTACATTATAAAAAGAAAAACCGGTTAAAAAAAAAAAGAATTTTTTTAAAGGAAATAAACAATGAATATAATTTTTTGAGTTTTTTTGTACTGTCATCACCAGTTTTTTGTACTATAATGAGTTTTTGTGAAGGAAGAGGACAGTTTCCTTTTATGTAATCCGTTTTACTATTAAATTATCATATTTGTACCACATTTTAAAAATAAATCAGTTACTGTGGAAGCGCCTTAAGTTATCAAAAGAGTCCAACTTTTCAGAGATATTTGAATATCTTTCATTTATATTTGAAATTTTTAATAATGGAATTAACAGTTTGGGGAGTAATAAATAGAGAACAACTAGTTTTGGTCGGGTAGTTTGTTTATCGAGTTTCTATCTACTACTCCCCAAACTGTCAATTGAGTGATCTTTGGAAGATATTTTATAGAAATAATATTGTTATCAAATGTTAACTTCAAAATGGAAATTAGATTAAGAAAACTAATGATCGTAACATTATACCTGACTTCGTTTACACTTCATTACCATTAAACAAGTTTGGTTAAGCAATACAGTTTAACTGAATTTAACTATAAACAAAACATTTAAACTGGCCTTATATAAGGCTTTCAACGGCTCCACTGGTAATTGATTTTCACTGAAAGCACACGGTACCTGATTATTCCTAAAGGTTGATAAAAAATTGATTTTAAAATATTGTTTTATTTAAAATAATACGTGTACACATACACACGTACACGTGTAACGTGTAACAAATACAAACCTTTGCTTATATACGGCTTTGAGTAACAAGTTTCAGGAGCAAATAATTGAACTCTAGTGACAATTACTGTATAATGTAGATTGTCGAGCATTGAACTAATGGAATATAATTCGTCATTTTCACGTGGACTGATTGCAATATTGACTTAAAATTTTACATACACCAGTACATAAGGAAACTATCATCTGAAATATTAATAAAATCTAACGCACGGTTCTAGGAGATGTTGCAGTAGGGTTGAACGTGCACTCGGACTTCTTTTCTTGCATTTTGGACTCCCCGATCTTGAAAACGTCAAAAAAAAAGTTTCAGCCAAATCTATTTATTTGACCATAAAGTGCAATGCAACGCTCATAGTTATTCTAACTACTCCTACAATATTTAAAGATAAATTATCCTTATAAAGATAGTTCCATATTTCAATTTGCTTAATCTAATTTTGTTTTTAAATGCTTAAAAGTTTAAAAATGTAAAATTCATCACAAGAATTGCAAATATAAATAAAAATATAAAATTCATTTAAAAATTCCTGGCATTTAATCGTTTAAGAATAAATTTTATTTTATTTTTATTTTTTTTTAAATTTTTAATTATGTAAATTTACTGAAAACTTGTAAATAAAAAAATCCTTTGAGGTAACTGAAAGACTTGATGATTTTTTCAATATGCACTCAGTCAATTTGAAACCTTTTCACTTCTTTATGTTGTACATTTTTTTACTATATGCCATTTTATATTTTTTTTGTTCTGTTCATTTCTTTTGGCAAATTGTAAAATTACTCAAAGATGGTTTTTAAAAGATACCAACCACAAATAAGAAAAACTATACAATTTTTTTAAATAGTTTAAATTTTTTTCAGTATATCCTTGTAAATATTTTACAAAATGTTTATTGTGATTTTATGTATAGTCTGTCAGGTTTAATATGAAGTTAAAATTCAAGTATTTTCTAAGTTTTTCGTAAAAATAATTTAACACGACTTGGGAAATCTGAAAGAACTGATTGAGCTAGTCAGAAAAGTTGGTTCCCAGTAACAGGAAGTTAACTGGTACCAATATTGGATGAAAACTATCCACATTTCAGAATATGAAACATCTAATTGCGGTGGACCTTATGATGGTAAAACGGATTACAGGCGACTGGCAACCATTATATGTCCGACGGCTTGTAAGTATGCTGTTAATGAAGTATTACAATGGACCGAATTCAATCTATACGTAAAAAAAAACGATTTTTGAATGTCAAATTTGAATGTCAAATTGTTTATAGTTAAACAGCATTTAATTTTTAAAAAATTTTACACCAGGCAAATATTATTTTCTTTCACTTTCTTATACTTTATATAATCAGGATATTTTTTTTTCCTTTTTGTTATTGCTTACAAAATAAGACAAATTTCCTGACAATCTTTGATTACAATATCTTTTAAACTAAAACCGCCTAAAGATCTCTAATAAAAATATGCTTACAAAAATAATTTCTATCCAACAAAGTAACATTGACAGACAGACTAAAAATAGACAGACAGCTTATAAGAAAAAAAAACAACCTTAAGATATTAATATATATTTATAGATTGTGGCAAATGCAATGAAAAGATTTTCTTTTTCAATGATGGTAAAACATGACAAGACCGCATTTTCCGTTCTTTACTATTTTCATTTAAATTTTTTTTTATGTTTTTCTGTATATAATTCTATCAACAAACTAGAAAGGAATGAAAGTCATTTGTTAGAAAGATTCAAGTAAATGGTGTATAAGAAATACAAAAGATATGAAAAATTTAATTCCTTTTCTAGTATTACTTTTGAAATAACTTCCGCAACATCCTTTTTAAGTTTCCCATATATAACAAACAAATAAAATGATTTTTATAAAAAAAAAAAAAAACGACAATGTTTGCTTTTTTCATACAAATAATTTTATCCTTAAATTTTGTTCCCTTTTATTTTTATTTTTTTTAATTTTATTTTTGTCTCGTGGTAAAAGCTTTACATTAAAATGAGGTAAAAAAAAGGATGTCTTCAAAAATGTACAATGCATTTAGTTTGTTATTGCATGTGTTTGTATATAGTACAGGGTGTTAAGCTTGTTTATATCAGGTTTTCAACGGAACCATTGGTACTTGATTTTCCCTGAATGCTCACGATACCTATAAGTTACAAGTTTCAGGAGCATTAATTAGGTAACAAAGTCAACGTGTGTATGAAAAATTATTGAACTCAGGGAATATTTCACCGGGAAGGTCTAATACCTTATTAAAGTTGTATAACTTCTTGCAAAATTAAAACAAAATGGTTTAATGCTGATAAATGTTTTATACTAAAATTAGATATGGACGACAATGTCAGCTAAATGATGTCCGCCTCTGTTAGTCTCCCAAATTCGGGCGCTTTTTTAATATTTTATATCACATTATTTCATTAATTTCGTCACGAATGTTTTGTTTAAGTAAGTTGGCATAAACGTTTCCCTTTTGAAATCTGTGGAGGCCAATCGCCATCACCATTTCTTAAAATAATTTATTATGAAGTCAGATCTCACAGTAATTCAATTGTAACATTACCCGTATTTGAAGTTACACGGTCTTGTTGCAACCACATGTTAACCAAGAACAAGCATCCAATTCTATGGGGTCATAAAAATATCAACATGTTATGATAACGTTCTCCAGTAACATTTACCATAACGCCATATTAATCGTCAAAATAGTAATTCCTTCAAACTACATAGCGCAACATATTGTTACTCACCTGTTGCAGAGCTTCTTTGTTCACTAATCATTCACTAAACGATAAATAAGTGGTTATGATGTCACATTATTTCTACCCAAACTTTCACTTAATTTTCTAATCGTCACAATAATTGATGATTGATTGATTTTGATAAAATATTTTTACTACTAAAACACATTGTTTTATGGAATATTTTTCTATAATAAATTTTCCATGTCTATATACTTCACAACTATGCTAAATATGGAACTGCCAAAATTCAAATTTACGAAAAATGGGTACCAAACAAAATAGTTAACCTTCCTGGCGAACACCCGGTATATACATACATAAAGTCATTATATATTTCCATTAAGAAATAATATATTTCTTATATGCAATTCAAAAATTCTCTGTGAAACCATAATTTTTACATATATATACAACAATTTATTATATAAAGTTAGTACCCACCGACATTATCACTCCGGAGCAATTTTTGACTTCCGTTTCCTTTTAAATGCTATATATTATAATATTAATATAAATATATGAATGTATACATGTGTAAATTTTAAAATGCAAAAAAAAAAAAAAGAAATGTTAATTTTTAATGGTTATATAGAAATGTAGGATGGTTAGAGTGATAATAGCATTTAAAAGTGTTATTTTTTTTAGAGTGCGAATAAAGAATGAAATTGTTAAAAATGGAATAAAGATTGAAAATTATGTGCCTGATTGTAATTTAGAATGTTTTTATGGTTTCATTTATTTAAAGAGCAACATGTGTTTTTCATATTGCCAAGATATTGTAGAAGATGCAATTTATTATTTTTAATTTTTTTGGAATTGAAAAGTTGACTAATAATTATAATTCTTCATATCAAAATTTATGGAATTTTTTTTATTAGAAATTATATTTAACTTTTTTACTATAATCAATTTGATAAAAATCTAGGTTTTTATTTAGAATTTCCAAGATTCATAAATTCCAATCTCCTTCCAGAAACATATTTACTTAGCGAGAATATCGCAAATATTATATACTTAAAGTAAAAATGGAATAAAGATTAAAATTTAATATGATCTCAATACAGAATATTGAAATCATATTTGTTTTCTATACAACAACTTACCATTCACAATATATTTCGGCCCGGGAAGCTGGACTTATTTTCCCGACCAAACGTAGAAACTTTCAAAATGTATTTAGATTTGGGTAACGTTAATTCTTCCGAAGTAATTAAAAATTTTATAACTCAAAATTTATTGCAAATAATTCATCAGAATAAATGAAAATAATGAACCTCTTTTAGTTCAATTTTTAAGTATTTGAAACCAATAACGATAATTTTCTTGTGCTGAATTAATTATTGATGAATTTTCTTGTGTATGATCTACATCTACAAGACAACAAATGTAATTCGGAAATTTTCTTTAGATCCTGAATAAACTGATCTGAAATTTTACGGGCTAGATCAGTTGTGAAAATACAGAAGCATGCGCATGCCATATGATATTTCAGATACTCTGTGAATTATTATTATCTGGCAAATTCAAACGAAACCACAGATCAAACAAACTAAATCTTAGTATCGAGCTCGCTATAAAATGAAATTTTTATACAAATTTAAAATTGTGAAGTTAAAAATGACCAATGAATTCACTTCTGATCGAGTTAATCGTGAAAAAGTTGAGAAATTCGTTGTTTTTGTTTATCTTTGTTCCGTAGTTTTGGTTACAATTGTTTCTTGAATTAATTAAATGTGAAAATTCAATCAGTAATTATCAATCAACATTTTAATTGAAATTGGATATTATAATTTGTATAAAAATTCACTTCACAGTGAAATCGATACTAAGGATAAATTTGTTTGGCCTGCGTCCTGCAAAAAAAATGATTTTATCTGTCAAACATTTCTTTGTGGAAAGTACCAAATAATTTGTGGTACTTAAGTTAGTACCTCAAATTACTAGGCTAGAACAACACAAAGCTGTAAACTAGATAAAAATTAAAATAAAATATTGCTGTGAAAGAAAATGCTTGCGACAAATTGTTCTACAGCGTATTGCCTTTTGCAAGTACAATAATAAATTTATGATTAGTTCTATTTATTCATTTCTATTGTAGGAATTTAATCCACGTAAAAATGTTATACATTTTAAAAAATTCTACAATTCTGGAAATAATAATTGCTAATATAATATATTATTATATTTAACTAAAAAACAAAATTAATTTAATTCTTTGTTCACTGGCACGTATAAGAAATATAAACTAATATTTTGTTATAGATTCTCAAGGATTTTAAGTATACAATAATAAAAATTGTTTTATAAGAAAAACATAAATGGAAATTGCGGTATAAAATAAAAAATTGAATTTCTTTTTTTGTATTAATTTTAAAATAATATTTTTATTCCACTTTTAAATTTTCTCTTATAAATATATTAATAAAGAAAGAAAATGTTTAGCCTTTAGCATAAAATTTGCGACATTTGTATTTGTTCAAAAATAGTACACAAACAGAAATAACACCTGTGTTTTTTATAATAAAATATGTTTAAAGTGCATTCCCTCGGGCTATTTTATACATTTCTTAGTAGTAAAATTTAAATAGGACATTAATTATTTTACATTTTCCTTTTTTTTTTAATGTTCCTTTTTTTTTAATCATTTATATTAAAAATGAAATTGCTTGAATTAATTCTTTTCATTAATAATGCATTCAAAATTAAATAAAATTTAAAAAATAAACTAAAATTAAATTATTGAAACGTCACATTTTTCATCTTCATAATCTTCGTCGGATATTGCTTATATAAGTATTGATCTGGTAACAATCTCTTTATCAAGTACTCAGGGCAACGTAAAATCGGGAATTTTTCTGGATATATTTCCGGAAAGAAAAATTCGAATTTTCAGTAGATACCAGATTACTTCCAATAGTCTCGTGAATGAATCTTTAAATTGAAATTAAGTAATATTTGAAGATTTGAACCCTGAAATGTAAATATCCAATAAATTAAAATATTACATTAAAAAATTTCATGTCGAGTTATTTAATCAGTTCTTATAATATCATACAAAATTAAGTGTGGCAATAATTCTTACATTCCTTCTTAAAACGAGCATATTTGCCACTACGAAGTAAAATTATTTCCCACTTTCCGTAGGAAATATAATACTATGTAAATACTATGAAAAATTAAATTAAAAATTTATGAATTAGAGACAATTTTTAAATTTTACGAGTAGTTTTTACATAACTTTTATTTCGTACGTTATAAACATATATTTTTCGATTTATGAAACTATTTATAGAAATTAAATCACACAATAAATAACAAAAACAAAAACTAAATACGAAATATTTTTTTTTATATTTTATTATGTTTGGAAAAAATGTACGTATATAAATTTAAATTTTCATATATTTCATTTTGTGACATCATAAAAACATTTAACAATAATCTGTCTATCTATACACATACATACATATATACTTGTATCTTATATAATGAAAATCCTAAAAAATATATATAAAAAAAAACTTTCACAATATAAAAATTTATATCGAAAAAACATAATCATATAAATTATTATAGGAATACAGTGGTGGCATTACCATGACCAGATATATGCGTAAACGAAAATTCCGCACAGACAACTCTGCACACAGAAAACTCCGCAAACTGACAACTCCGTATTTAAAATAATTCGCACACATATAAATCCGCACTAGGAAAGAATAAAGGTTTTATAGAAATTATACTTCTAAAAATGAATGTTCGGTGAGCCTGCTAAATCTTGAGTTAGTTTTTGGAATCATTTATGATTCGAATCTTTAGAATCATTTATGACAGACTGAAAAATGTAACAACTCAACACCTAAATACTTTTTGTGTTAAGCTTAAGTATGCATTTAATCTGGACGACTTTAACGACTTCAATAAACTTCAATCTACTCGTATTGAAAAGAGTTGGTCTCAAAGAGTTGTGTTCTCTTTTATTTCTGATTTAGAATTGTCCAATATTTATCCATAATTAATTTAATGATATTTTTAACGTTGCGTGTTACTGTCGTAAGTTATGAAAGAAGCGTATGGTACAAAAAAAGTTGTTGAGCCATCCCTGTAGCGTACACAAAAGAATTTGAATATAAAAAAGATATACCAGTAAATGAATAATAAAATTGGTGAAAAAAAAAATTCAAAAATCAAAAACTTATTTTCAAGAAATTAAATTTTGTTATTAATAATATTTTCATTTTTGATATCAAATAATCTGTAATTTTACAATTAAAATTACCCAAAATTTAGTTATAAAAACCCCCTTTAAATGTGGATTCCATTTCCATTTGTTCCATACAAATGTGCATAATTACATACATTAATTTACAGTGATATAAATTATCCCCAAAAGTATGAAATTTTATTGTAAAATTATCATAAATTTAGATATCAATTCAAATTTAACATTTTTCATATATTAAATTCTCTATAGTATAATTGCAATTTAAATTTCTTTAAGTTTTAACATGTAAATTTAAGCAGATAAAATAAAATGTTTTTATTTATTTTATAAACTTCGGATTTTATCATGTAAAAAATTTCTCTTGAAAAATATATTTTGATACCAAATCTTTTTAAAATTATTTTATATTTGTATATATGTATATTGCCAAAGTTTGTTTTTACATAAAACATATAACCAAAAATAAAAAAAAAATCCAAACTTTTTAATATAATTTTTTTTTTTTCATATGTCTAATATAACTCAAAATTGCTATAATAAAAGGATATAAATATTCTTGTTATACAACTTTTGATTGACCGTAAAATAAATATAAATTTTTATTAGAAAACAAATGAGAAGAATTTTAGAATTAATTCAAAACAGCTAATCCTTGTTAGTTTGTATGTAAAACGACCCTAAATAAGTTTATTTAACCCACAGGCGAAAGGTTTAATACAAGCAATATCATAATAATGACTATACAGAATATTTTATTTTAAACTATATTATTATAACGTAATAACTGTGAAGATTTTATAATATTTTATTGAGGGTTATGAAGAATAAGATATTTTAGCGAAAAAATACCATAATTAATCATTTTAGTGTGTCCATTTTGGTGTTATGAGCTATAAAAAGATGCTATACGAATAATCAGTGAACAAGAAATGTTAAAATATTCGAAATTCCTTATTCCTGATCCTGGTTCATTTAAAAAGAGAAACTGAAAAATCCCTTATCCGAATCAATGCAAGTTAAGCAAATGCTTAGGCAACGCAAGGCAGTCTCAAAGTTTCAAACGAAAATAATAACTTTGATAAAATGTTTTAAATTTGTCTATCAAAAGTCTTTTCAAATTTCATTGTCACGTGCTCAATGTGCATTGGAAATCCAAATTATCGGATTTCTACGTTGCGTTGTGGGTGTTCGCGTTAAGTTAACTGGTCCTATACATTTTATATTAGGTTGAATTTTGTTTTAACGAATGTTGAACCACGTCTGCGTTTTGTATAAGAATTATTAAAAAAAAAATCCAGTTTCAAAAGAAATTTACATATTTCCAAATTGATAAACACGCCGTTTTGTGTTGCCTATTCGTATTTCACGAAGTGTCTTGTATTTAACTAATAAATGAAGCTTGAGAGTACTCGTTACGATTTTCTTACAGTACACTGCGGGTTCGAAATACATCTAGTTGTTGTTACATCCCCTCAAAACTAACCAGTATTATAACTAAACTAAATAAACACGTATTAAAGTAGTCTTAGCTCGTCATCACGAGGTTGAAATGTCTGAACATAAATTTTTGTACTGTGCGTGTGCAGTTGTAAACCAGTAATGGTTTAATCATTTCACCACTGTGACGGTTGTCACTAAAGCAATTTAACGTTTTTATTAGCAGGGATATCACAATAAACCATATGACTGTAGTGAATAGGACTGGTCGTTCCTTAGACCTCCTGCTAGCAGTAAAACTGTAATTGAAATTCACAATACTAATATGTATAATGTAATAATAATGTCAAGTTTATTTCAAACACATATTATTTTAATATAATTTGAATTTAATTTAAAAAAATAATATTCTTAAAAATTTGATATAAATGCCAACAAGAAATATTAAATATTAATTAAATTTGGTTGTTGTTATAATATCCAACAATGGAATAGCAACTAACTTTATATTAAAATAGTTACAGAATTCAATTTTTTTTTTTAATTATAATTATTAAGGTTAATTGGTTTAATAAGATCCCAAATTATTGGATAACATATAAATAAAAATAGATTAATTAAAAATTCACATTTTAATGATTATTAAAACGCCTTTTCTACTAGACTGTTCTTATCTGTAAATCAAGGGAATTACATTTTTTTGACCTTTTTATTTGACCTCTATTAAAACAACGACCTTAAAATTAAGATATATAACAGAAGAAAAAAAGGTTATAAGAAAAATTATTCGTTAAGAAAGGATTTTTCAATTTTTCCTCATGTTATTATTTAAAAAAAAAAAAACTTTTCATTTTAAAATGTGCGCATCATCATCTTATGTTCATATCCTGTGGTTTTCCAATTTTATTTAAATACGTACATTAGTTTCCATCGGCTTCAAATAAATTACAATTTCGTATTCAAGTCTCTTTATACCAACGCGAATTATTCGGGTGTTTGGTGCGATTAACTTTTGTGCGGAATTCGCATTAATATAGCCAAATAATTAATTGGTGTGAATAAATCGCTCCGCTGACGTTACGAAAACTATTCAACATACTTTTTTAATAAAAAATTATATGTAAATTCGACAAATTGATCAATCTAATACTCGTTTTCGATAAATACGTCGATTACCAATATACGACAATATTTAGTAATCTGTTACAGATATCGTAATCTCATAGTAAACTGAAATTTTTACCTAATCTGAAGCAGTTGGCCTATATTTCGGGTTTGATGCGAAATTTAAGCACATCGTTTAATTATTAAGCAAAATTGCCAATATTATTGTTTTACCTCCGTACATTCCCTTCTTTTCACAGCGATTTCGATGTAGACTGGTGAAGATCCTTAAGTTTTATTAAACTAATCTAAGCGCATGGGGCTTGCATACTATAAGTTAGCTTTGGCAAGTACATTGTAATCATTTTGTAGCTTTGCACTCTATAAATAAAACATTAAAACCAAAACTATATCGAAATATATATAATTTTTTCGAATTCAAATAAATTAAATGAAAACTCTTATAGAGTTTACATATATTTTTCCAATTAAACATATTTTTTTCAAGTTATGCCACAAAAAAAAACTTACGAAAAAATTAATATATATAGTAAAAACAAAATCCATTTAATGAAAACTATAATTTTGTAAAACTAAACAACCCCTCGGATCCCTTTCCATGTTCATTTTGTAGCTTTTCACTTTATAGAGAGTAGTGATATACAAATTATATATATTCTAGCATGCATAATATAATATACATTAACCTAGAATCGTTACAAATTATAAGTGCAATTAAATGAACATCCTTAATGAGATTGCATTGGTGGAAATGCAGACAATTTTTATTATGAAATTAAAAAAAAAAAAAAATTATAATATACATTTTCATAATTTCCTTTCTTATGTATAATTTCAAATTATTATTATTATATACCATTCACAAGGTGTAATATATTATCTGTCTACGTATTGTAGCATATTCCAATATGGTATTCTGTACATATTTTAAAGTTTCCCAAATTATGTATTCTGATTAAATTGACTATATCTTCCATAAATTGTTTAAATCTGACTGAGTAGTCTCGTAGTCGGTCTGTCCTACGAATAAACAATAATAAAAATATACAGGCCTTAGTTAAATGTGTCAAATATATGGTCTCTTAATGATACAAGGTTCAGGGACAACAGGAAAGTTCTTAATAATGACGTAAGGATCGGTACTAGTCGAATTAAAACTATTTAAAGAAATAAATGTTTAAGACAGTTATTAGGGCCAACAAATTTACAAGTTATTATATAAAGTTATATTTGAAATATTTTACATAAAGTATGATTTATGCTCTCAAAAAGTTGACAATTCGCTGAAGATATGAAGTTTAAATGCAAATTTGTAATAGATTCCAATAAGTTCTTTCGCATTTTTCTGTATACAATTAATTCATTTTTATCATTTTTGTCATAGATATCTAATTCTTCAAAATGGAAACAATTAGTATTATCCAGCTGCAATAAATAATTGTAACAATCCGGCTCTATCAAAGATAGTTTACAAAATATGTCGTTTTGAAACACCTAAAAATTTTTGGAATTTATATATTTTCTGGGAAAATATATACAGATATCTATAGATTAGGTTATAGTGGCGGCAGAGCGTCATCTAGACTTAGACTACATTGGTCCATATTGGTAACACTTTTGTAGATAATTAACTCTGAGCTCTGAGTAAGTAAAAATCGAAGGATTTAATTTCAGCAAACTTAAGTAATTATCTAGTTCTGCAATTCGAGAACTCTCAGATTTTGGATATGGTATGGTTCTCCTAGAATTAAACTTCTACGCCTAGCGAATGCCAAACAGTGGCATAGAAGATGTTCCAGTGTTTCAGCTTGATCTGGATCGCTGCAATACCGATCTTAAAATTAAAATAAAATTATTTCGTCGCAAAAAGCTTTATAGTTAAACACATTTGAAATATTTAATATAAAAACGTCTCTGAAATTCAACTTTAAATTAAATAGTACAAAATATTTTCAAATTTAATTTATTTGTTTTTATCTCAAATACTCAAATCATAGCAAAACGTCTAAAAAGCATAGTAAAAAATAAAATTCTTAATACTGAAATGGATAAGGGATAACCGGAACAGACAAAAAAAATCTTCTTTTTTATTTTTGTAGAATATCCTATTAATATAATTTCAAAATGGATAAGGAAAAAATTGAAATTGTAAGTTTTTATCAAAGTATTATATAATATACCAGATGGTATCATAGGAGCACAATTTGTACAATAAAAGAATATTGTGAGGTTCACATTCGTCATTCAATTGACAATTAATTAACAATTTGAAATAAAAGTTATTAACGAAATTAATTCACACTCATAAAATTTTTAGTATTCATTTTTATGTTAATTTATCGACAATTTTACGATAGAATATGTAATCGAAAAATTACCCTTTGCAGAACTACGGGAACAGTATGTACTTCTGTACGAAATATAGATGTATTAGGGTGCCAACAATTTAAAAACTGATTTTTAAACTGCGGTGGAGTCGTAAACTTTATTTGAACTAATATTGTTACCATCTAATTATTATAAATCCATACTTTCAACAAGTTAAAGCCTGATTTTAAGGAGGTTAATTATATTTTATAATGGGGGTAATTGAAAATGTTTGAAAATGTTAGGGATACTTTAATTTTCAAATAGGGAAATCATTTATAGGGTAATTTAAAAAAAATTGTTTTGTATTGTAATATGCTTCAATTAAAAATATTAATTTAATTTTTTTTCATGGCAACACAAGACTATAATTTACTTTAGCGGATGGACAATTATTATATGGGATTGGTTTATTATGATATCCCCCTCTAAATATTCGCCACAATAAAAAATCTAAATATTCGCCACAATAACGCCTCCACATTTTCGCAGGACCAACAACATAGCTTTCGAAGAGCCAAAGTCGTCTAGACATCAGTGCTTCACAGCTACATTGCATATAATCCACCATTTTGTCCTCATGTTGACAGAACCTACATAAGTGGTAATGTCTTGTTATGTCTTTCTTCCTATTCATTTGAAGTAGTTCGGTTGCTCGCTTTTTTGATTATTCAGAAATGAATAGTTTCGAGTGTGTGACCAATTCACGACTGTTCCAGAGTAGTTCCTGGGATTGGGCAGTTTACTCGTTTTGCAGAGCCTTCAAGTATCAGTTTAAGACACTACAGAATGTTTCTGGTAAAAAAAAACCCATCAAAAGAAAAGTAAAACCTATCAAATAAAATTAATATTAAAATCTCAAATTTTATAAATACATACATACATATATAAATAGATATTAATACTTGAAGCGTGTTGAAGGAAAATAATTATCCCATTATAATTTTCCAATTTTATTGTAATTTTTTTTTTCACATTTTGAAAAGTTTTTTTTTTATATAGTCATCGCGAAAAGATATTACACTCTTGAGAGATATATTAATGGGAAATCAGTGATTTGGAAGAAATATCTCATTCCTATAGTTACTATTATTATTATTATCATTTTTCTTATAGTTATATGTTATTATCGACATACGAAAACATATTTATATATGTATATATATGCACATAATTTTATAAATATCGATTTAGATATGATTTTGATAATAATAACAAAAATTATCATTGGGATTCACCAAAGAACCTTTTATATATACAAATATAATATAAAAAAAAGCTTTTCATAACCTCTCCAAAACTCAAGAGGTTATGTGTTATTCCTACTTAAGTCTCTGAAATTTAATATAATAGCTAGCTATAGCTATATATAATTTTTTTTTTTTTTTGATTCGTTTCAAATATGAAAGTGCAAAGGGCAAAATTTTTTTCGTAATATACTCGAGACATTTGTGGCGCCTCAATATATGCTTCAACGAATAGAAGAAGGAAAAAAAAAAACATCATCATCATCAGCACCATCAATAATGATCTCCTTAAGAGTGTTTTCGTTTATTTCTGGGATGGTATTTGATGTATATTAAATATTTTTTTATATTTTTTCGATTTCAAATTTATTCTAAGAGATTGTTACATATAGATAACTTTTTTATATACATATATATAATCATAAATTTATATTTTGTGAGAAATAAAAAAGAAAATTTTTAAGTAAAATTGTCTGAAAAAAAAATGAAATTAATCTCTAAAGTGTATTTAAATTGATTTTTGGTAGATTTTAAATATAGAGAAGGTCAATCTTTACTTTATTTTAGTTCGAAGGCAGTTTTTTTTTATGTTTTGATACCTCATTTAAGCCATTTTAATTTTCTGTAAGGCTTCTTATGGACATCAATTATGTGGATTAATCGAAATAATAATTTCACTTCTTTGAATTTAAAATTATGTTTTGATTATAGAATTTAAAAACAGATGATTTCAACACAAATTAAAAAAATAGCTGGTAAGCGACACTATTCCCTCTGGAATAGAACGTGTTTTCTGCTACGAATAATTACAATTTTACATACTTAGAAAAAAATTCTATTAATAATTAATGAAATCGTCACCATGGAAGGTTTATTTAAAGTGATGTTGTTTGGGAACACGATTTCGTCTAAACCAGTGTTCTTCCACCTGTATTTCGCGGAACCCAAGAGTGAATTTCAATGTTGCAATACATTGCAATACATTTATTTCAATTACCAATGAAAGAAAGAGACAACTTATAGATAATATAACTCAATATAAATGAATATTTATGTCAGGCGATATTCTGATATTCTGAATTTTTGGCTTCGAATTTATAACCAATACCCAGATCTAGCAAAACGAGCAATTAAATATCTAGTGTGGTTTGTTACAACTTATATGTGTGAAAAAACTTTTAGAAAAAGATTAAATGCAGTAGATTAAATTACAAAAATTATTTCGAGTTTTGATGATATTTGTAATAAAAAACTGGTACAACTTAGTCACTGAGTTCCTATTTTTTTCCAAAAATAGGGTTCCCCGAAATATATTATCACTAAAAACGGGTCGCGAAAGGTTGTACAATTGAATATATAAGTTTTAACCGATGCCAGGAAACCTATTAAATATGAATAAAAAAGGATGGTTTACTCAATGAGATAATACTATTTACCATAATTTCAATATTGAATATTTTGACCAATATTATATTATTAAGACCTCTCTTTCCATTTTCAGTAACGTCTTTTAAGAGTATATTTAATAAGTAATATAAAATCTTTGCTGATATGATATTATAATAAAATCCATGGTTGGAAGCTCAAAAAGATTATATATTTTGTCTGGTGGCCACATTAGATTTTTAATATGCAGTTCTCTATATATGTCATAAAAGTATAATTATACTATATTTTTCCAGCTGCTCTAACTTTTAGAAAATATACAATACTCATGTCGTTTGTTCTTTAATTGTTTGTTTTGAAATGCATAAAGCCTACGGGTAATTTTGTATGACCTTTAATCGAATATCAATCTAATTTAATTTTAAATCCAAATAAAATCCATTGTTAGCTTTGCTATATCTTTTAATTTAAAATCAATAAAGTTTCTCAATCTGTAAATATTTTGGTATCAAAGTATTAATGTAATGTAATGTATAATCCAATGCTCTTTATAGTATAGTTTTTCTGTTATCAGCATATTTTAACATGATAACTAAAATTTCTATACATATATTATAATATAAATTTATAAAATATATATACATATATATATGTAGTTTTAGTTGAATGGTTTTTACAATTAATTGAACGAGAAATAGTCGATTAGATATTAGATACCACATTTAATCCAATTAGAATAATGCAAAGGTAAGTGATTTCTGTAATTAAATGAATCAATAATTCAATGGTCCTGAATTAAAATCTATTATATAAGTATTAAGTACATATATATACATAATATCTAAGTATTCATTTAACATCTTTCCGAAGCCTATTATGGGGATAAGTTAAAGGATATCGAAAAACAATTATACATATTGTATTAAGTAAAACAATATACAAAATCAAGTACATTAGTAAAATTACCAACAAAAAAACTATTTATATCTTTGTATACAGAAAATATTGATGACCCTGGTCCATGCTATTCTAACTCAAAATAACCAATTTTCAAGAGAGCATACATATAAATAATGTTTTATTTCAGTTCTAGTTGAAAGTCTGTTACAAGTAACTTGACTTGTAACAGAATGGTAAACTTCAGTAATTATTAAGTAAACCATGAATTAGAATAGAAATCAACGAGCTATATCTCGTATGAGAGCTTCCAAATTTTACCGAAAAGTACGCCTTAGTATGCACCACATATGCCAAGTATTCTAACTTGACTTGTAATAGTATTGACCGAGGACATCGATATGTTGAAATGAAATACTGTTGGTTTTAATGATATATTTCGAAAATATAATGTTAAGTTTGTATTAAAATTAGAAACTTATATTAAATATATTTGGAGACATTTAGAGCAACAAAATTTCCATATATGGATTTATATTTTATTATAATGTATTATAAAATCTTGTTAACAAAAACAATATAAAACTAAATAATTCTTGTAATTAACTCAATCCAAAATTATTGACCATCTATACTGAAATTCTTTATACAAACCAATATAAATAAAACTTTCTAATTTTTCCATACGAATTCGTTTAAAAATTCTGATTAAAAAAACTTTTGGATATATTTGTTTAAGAAACCTGCAATTGATTAACATTAAAGATGGCTGGCTCTATACGAATACTCTTGATTTTATATTTTGGGATATCCCTTATTACTATTACTGGATATCACAAAACATACAATCATCATATTTTCTATTACACTGAAAATCTACTATAATCTCCATTTGTAATGTTGATTGTAATTTGCACAAGCTGTTTTGTTCCTATAATTATAATTTAAATTTATACTGAAACTATAGAGTAGCTGATCGGTGCGAAAGACTGTTAGTAAAGTGGCAATAACATTGGTTTTCATACCACAGATTGTGTTCTATTAAAATAATAAATATTTAATTCAGGAGCCACATGTAATTCATATATGAAAGAGTCACAACATTGTTGGTTGGAAGGTAGGTGCGGTGAATCCTGGTAAAACAAATATTGTTCATTACCGAAGTACAGTTTGTGGATAGCTTGTATTGTAACAAAACATTCCAATGGGGATGAACTTCGAGCGAACATTTGATCGAGGTATTTTAAATATTAAATAAATCGAACCATCGATGGAAGCGTTCGAGCAAGTAGTCGTAAAATATCGTTCTCTTTATAATGCAATATTAAAAATATATTTTAACTTAAACCTAATAAAATATTCGAATTTATTATTACATATTATTATACATATCAAACATATTTTATTGTAATATTTTTAAGATGATTTTACTCATTTTCATGTTTAATAATACAATATTATATGAAAATTTATTATAAAAAAATACAATTTTTTATTCGAATTAAGACTAAATGAGTGTAATCAAATAAAAAATAATAAAGATATGTTATTAATACTTTTTTTCTATTAAACAAAAAAAGAAATCCTTACCACCAAATAATTTTAATAAACATTTATACATTACATAATATATGCTTTAGTAATATTCTTTATTTACTCTTCTCTGCAACATTTAAGCAACATAAATATCTTTTATCCTTTTGAATAAAGACTTTTTTTTTTGTTACCCCAAAAATGTTTTATCCTTATATATATATACAATCCTAAATATATTTATTTGTATATATATAAATACTTAAATTCAGTCGCAGCTATAATATAATTTAAAATAATATCCTCACGATAATAAATCAGTGTTTATTTTAAAAGTAAAATAAAAATATAAAAAAAAAAAAACAGAAAAAGAAATATGGTTTTAAATTAGAAAATATAAATATGGACCCCATCACAACTATAAGGAATATGTACACATTGTTGTAATCCTGTTAAAAATGAACAACAACAAAAAGAAATAATATAAAAATATCCTTCCGTTTCTTGTCGTTTAATGTCGTGAACATTAGATTCAATCTAACTATGTCATGTGTTACCAGCATAAACCACAAGTCAAGGTATATTTATATACAAATATTTTCTTCTTTTTTTAAAGAAATATTTTTTTTAGCATATTCGTTAAAATATTTTAAATAAAAATATGAATATTAAATTTATTTTATATATGGCGCTATTGCTGGTATACTTTTTATAAATTATAAGTGGTAATAATAAATTAAAATAGAAACTTTAATGTTTATTCCAATAGCAAGTTTAATAAAAATAGAAACTGAAACAACTTGTTTTCTGGTTTTTCAATGCATGCTTAAATATAAGACTTCCTTAAACTGAGATTTAACTTAAGCCGTATATGGTTAGAGCTTAAGTTTAATTTTTTACAGTTTATAAATAGAAAATAAATCCAGAGGAATTAAATTCATATAAATTTAAAATTTTTGAAAAAAGCTAAAATGCACTAATTCATCATTCATCATTAATAGAGAAACCAAGTAAGCTTAAGTTGAGGCTTACGCCACACAATCGGTTTATTTAAAGTTTCAGCTTTCAGTGTGAAATCGGCGATAAATCTAAATTTGTAATCAAGGTGAAATGTGGTTCATAATCAAATATTCAAAATGACAATTTATACTCTAGTATCAGTATGTATGAAGCTGATTGCGTTGCAGTTTAACTTTACTACTAATTGCACAATAATGAATGCAAATTTTTTTGATGCGGAAATTTCATGTTTTTTCCAATTTTAATGTTTCAATTTTTAATAAGTTGAATAGTTTGTATTAACTTTTATGCTTGGACAACTATTTAGCCTTGCTACTTTTAAATTAACAATTTAATTATGTTTATAGAAATGTGTACTGTTTGGTTCATAATCATTATTTAATCTGTATGTGTACTAATCATATCTATCTTTCTGCTTGTACTTACGTAAGTATATGTATACTAATCCGTACAAATAATTGGTTCACGTTTACGCAGACGTTCTTATTTGACCGTTTTCGATGATAAGAAATTACTGTTTTGAATTAATTGTGGATTAGAAACTCAGTTACTAATAAAACACTAACTCTAATTAGGTAATAAATGTTTTTATCATATAGTTATAGTATATATTTTTAACACGCTTATTATACTTATTTTTATAAGTCCCTGTCGTTCTTTTACCATACCAATTTTCAATATACTACACAGTAAATTGCCATTCGGTAAATTACTATAATGTGATTTGATTGATATACGGTTTTAATTACTTATTTATATTGAATTGATTATGGTGAATTATTTTACGATGAATTTCCTATACAGTGAATTGTCACTAAATCGTAAATTGGGCCAACAGATCTGAGAACTAAATATGTTCAATTTAATATTTTGATATTCGTATATAATTATTTAACAAATTTTATTCTTACCCACCAACTAATTACGCTGCTAACAAACTCTTAAGTCTGTAAACTTAACATTTTCTTGTTTCTTCATTCGGTAAAAGGATTTGTTATAAAGAAAAACTATATAATACTTACTTACATATAAAATGTACAACAATAATATAAGAATAATATATAATATTTTTTTGATATCAACAAGAAATGAAAATACGAAAATGCGAAAAAAGGATTTTCTTCCAAAAAAAAAAAAATATAAAGGATTTTATACATTTTTTTCCTTATTAAAATTGACTGAGCACCAGCGCCACAGAAATAAATTATTTTTCGTTTTTTTTTTTATTAATTTTTTTCAATAAAAAATTTATATTAATTTTTTTGTTATTAAATTGCATAATTTTTATTATTTGATAGTTTTAAATTTGTTAATAAAATTTAAAAAATAACAAAAATTATATAAAGTATTAAATTTTATATATATTTTTTTTTTAATTTATATAATTCTTCAGATATTTTAGTTAAATTTCTCTTTTTATTTGTTGTTTTTAAGGTTATTAAAATGATTTTATTCAGTTTTACTTTATATCAGTTGCTAAAAATAGGTAGCTAAAATTTGAGATTTAGCCTTATGATCTATACAACTAACTCGAAATTGTAACCATGTAACCAAAATCAAAAGCCACTATCAAAATATTTTAAATTGATATTATACGTTTTGGAAAGTTATTAATTGTTTGCTGAAATTGAAATAGCTCAAGTTGGAATATTTAACTTACAGTTCTTTCAAAATCAAAAATAATCAAATACGAATTTTTTAGAATCTTTTTATGTCACAGTAAATATATTAAAAGTAATTAAGATAAACCACATCTGATGAAATAACATTGAAATATATACGAAATACAGAAAGAGGCAGGCATATATTTTATTATACAAGTACCAGTACTAGAGATATAGAAAACAAATAAAAATTTCGTTAAGTAGTTCATCTTAATTATAGTTTTAATATATTGAATCTCAGCCAGAATAATTTGAGAATCATAAGAGAAAAATATTAATTAAGAATAATATTCTGATGAAGATGAAATATGTGAAAATATATATAAACTAATGTGATTTTTATTTATAATTACTTATTTATAAATGGCAGTCGATTAATTGTAATGCTTTCAAAGACAAGGTCGTTCAAAATTATGATATATCAAATTATGATTAATTATAGAAAGCTAATTTTAATAATCTTAAATCAATTTCTTACTATTATAGTTTTGCCATAAGCAATGATTATGTTATGATAAAGATATTTATTCTTGCTATCGTGTATTATCATTATATAATATTATATAACCACAAAAAATTGTATTTCTGGTGGTGTTCTAAAATAAGTGAGAATACAATTTATATTTTTTCAATTCACTTTAACAAAAACTTATCGCAAAATGCCACTTCCTTTTGATTAAACGGAACAATTGACGATTTACTTCTCAATATATTTTTTTTAAATTAAAGGGAAAGTACGTTTTATTTTTATATACATATAATAGAAAATTTCACAATGAAAAACTAATTCAATTTGACAATATATATATACGTACGTACATACTATTTTCTGTATTATATGTAAATTTTTAAAATATATATACTACTTTCATTCACATATATTTGCAATTTATATATACTATAAGAATAAGTATTACTTTTTCATTTAAGTATTCTATGTCCTGTTACGATATGAAATGATATATTCATCTTCCTTTTTTTTTTTTGGTAAATTCGTTTTTTACTATCTTCGATATTCTCAAATGTGAATATTGTATAAATATTATACCCACAAGATCATTTAACAGAAATATGGAAATACAGGTTGACTTATGAGTTAAATTATAATAACTCTATGATAGTGATTGTAATTTTGAATTTTTGTAGACTTATGGAATAGCTGCATTTTCTTCAATTTATTAAGTTACTAAAACAAAAATTGTTACTGAAATTACGAGGTGGAAGAAAGAATATCTATAATTTTGAAAGAAAATTATTTTTTGATTTAAATGAATATTATATGTTTGAAACAGGTAAATTATATTTTTCGAAACCTTGTATATTTATAGTTTTTGAATATATATATACATTCGTTATCAGTTATATCCTTGTATTCATACTTAATAACAAAAAAAAAATTACAAATATACCTGGATGATCCCATTTTCATATTATATTCGTTATCAAAAAAATATTTAACAAACAAACAAACAAACAAAATTGAGGTATAAACCAAGGATATTGAAAAGTCGTCTTTATCAGTTGCTTTATACTATATACATTTTTGAGGACATGTTGGTATCTTACAATTTATAAAATATGTGAATGCTACATAACATAAATATAAATATATATTGTATAATATGTGATTTTGTGAACAACACTTTTTTGTGAATTTATATGGTGAATGAAGATATTTCTAAGCTTTTCAATTTTTTATATTCAATTTTTTTTATGATGATATAACGGTATAAATTTACTATCAACATATTATAATAATTCTATCATAATATTGTAAAGGTAGTTTGCTTTTCTTAACGCCTTCAAATTGTATGGTAATATATTTTTTTTTTTGGAACATTTATATTTAAATACATAGATTATATTTATACCATTCAAAAAAAAATATCTGTATCTTAGAAATTTGATAAAATCGTAATGTAAATTTGCTTTAACATTAATATTTACCAACATAATTACTAAATATATAAATATATTATAAAATACACTCAATTATTTTCAAATTAGTGATTAAATTTTCGTAATTTTTATACAGTTTCTATTTATTTAAATTTTAAAATATATATAGTAATAAAATTTCAATATAAATTACTAATTAGTAATAATTTCTTATATTAGTAAATTTATCAATTTCGTTAATTTAAATTCTAAACGTTATAACTATATTTATATACAATTTAATAATAATATTTTACTAAATTTTATAATATTTGCAATTGTTTATATATTATGTCCTTCATATTAAACAAATGAAATATTTTTTTTTTACATTATCCTTTGCAATATGGTATATGGTATACATTTAAAAAAAAATATATAATACCCAATAAGAATAAATATGGTGAAAAGGAAGGAATATGAACGAAAAAAAAATAAGAAAATTTAATCAACAGGATAAGTTTTACCATTTAGAAAAGAAAACGAGAAAAGGATGAAAAATATCTAAATAGAATGGGAATCAGTCCTTCACCGAATACGTGACACTTTGTTACAGAATCTACGATTATTTTATTTTTAATAATATTGAACAAAAATTCAACATTAAATTGCTATATTTTGTTGAAAAAAAAAAATTATTGCTTTAAAATCGGAGAATTATAATATTTTATGCAATAGAAATTCATTATTTTCGAAATAAAGTAACAAATTTATTAATTCTCAATAAATATAATGTAATAATAATTTTTAATTGAAACTGATTACATAATTTTAATCTTAAATGATGATACAACTATTTCAGCTAATATTTTTAATATATTTTTTTGTTTAAATGTTACATCTTATAAAGTCATCAAATATTTTTTTACATTTGTAATTTCAAAAATCAAATAATAAAATACCTTCCATCCGGCCATAAGATTCGAAAATACCTAAAACTATAGCTGATATATATTTTATCGATGAGCACTGTTTTCTGAAGAAGCCACAAATACAATTGGATTTGAACCATGAGTTATCGAAATTGTATCCGGAATGGAATCCAAAAATTGGTTTAAAGTACGAAAACCAAATTTTCGATATGGAATCTCGTATCCCACCGTTTTTTTAAAATCTTTACTAAGATTATCAATTGTCATTTTAAAAGGGCTTGACTTAACCAGAGACTTTAGAATATATTTCGTTTCTATAAGTGATGGTGTCTCCTGTTTTCTATTATCATATCTTTCAAGTTCATCCATCTAAATAATATATGAAATACAATTAATATAATTAACAATTTATTCAGTATCATAGTTCCATAAAATTACACCAATACTGTTGAATGAATATTCTGCTACTACCTCTGATCTGTACTAATACGATATCAAAAACAAAAATATATATTTGAAATGAATTAAAATTTGACTGCTTGAAAGTTTACAATAGTGTGTGTAGTTAGTTTTCCGTATTATATGTCGCCAAACAAAATAATATATATATTTATTTATTTTTTATTTACCTGTTAAAAATACAATCTTCTTCTTCTATTACAATTTACAATTACAAAATTGAAATTAAAACTTTTAATATTGGATTCGCAATGCAATGACGACAGCGACGACAATATCAGATGTCTACGCTCTACGGCAATGTCAATGCAAGATATTTTAACAGAAGCGACTACTAGAACATCATGACACACACATATCGGATTTTCTGAGAACCCTAAAGTAAAATTAAATATGTCAAACCTTTAATTTTCTATCAAGATATTAACAACTCTAAATGCCAATATAAAATTAATTATAAATAATTAAATAGTATAATTATTAAACTATGTATATACCTTATAATTAGGTTTAATTAAAGCTCAGTTAGTACGCAGCGCACGTGAAAAGCAATGAAAAAGGTGTGGTTTTTTTTTAGTCAACAGATGGCGGGTAAAATTCTTCAATTATTTTCTAAGATTTGAATAACAAGATATCCCAGAAGCATATTTTAGGCACTTACTATATATTATAGTTTATTGCTTTTTTCAGAACTGGAAATATGACTTTTGTGGAAAAAACCGTATTTAAAAATAATATTAATTCATACATTCTTTAACGCTATTTCAATTTCGGCTTCACAAGGGATTAAGTATTTTTCTCGTTACTCCATTATTAAAATATGATTTAATACCGTCGTAAACGGTAAATACAATACAAAATTTGATATACAAATACCTATATGATATTTAAAAAATTTATATTATAATTTAGAAGCTATAATTTCTTCTATCTTTTAAAATTTACTTAATAATTGCTGTTTGTGTCTTAGCTAAAATTATCTGTTTAGTAGCGACATCTATTGGTTTCCATTAATACATTCCGATACCAATCACTGACTGACGCTTCATTTTTACTTTTCTATGTTGGCAATTAATAAATCTACCATCTTGAAAACGCGTCAATTCTATCAAATAAAAAAATAGAGAAGCATTTTAGTTAGTAAAAGTCAGTGTGTGATTGGAAAAAAAAATATTTGTAATTTTCTTAAAATACATTTTAAGAAACTTTCATTTTTTATTTTCATTTTAAATAAGTGTTTTCTGTTTCGGATACTATAAAAAAATATTTAGAAAATGATGACGGACGCCTACAGTTTTGATATAAATGATTTGGTTTGGTAGGTGTTTTTCTCCAATTCATAAATGGCATCATTTTTTTTTATTTCATATTCAGTAACTTTTTTGTTTTGCTTATCCGAAAAAATGACGCTTACTGTCAGTTCATATTTGAAATGTTCATTAATTTTGATTAAAATGTTAATATTTTACAAAATATTTTATTCAGAAATATATATTAAATTTAATGTTATCAAAATTATAAATAATTTCTAATAAATCACATAACCTTACTTTGAATGACTGAGAAATTTCTAATATATTTCATAAGATTGAACCATTGAACGACAATAATGGCCGGCATCACTTTTCCCGCGTTATTATTTCATTCATTGCAATCAGTAATTTTATTTAATATTTTCATATGATATATATTTAATAAGTGATAAGTGTTAATTTAATGAATAAAAAAAAATAAAAAAAATTATACTATATATTTAACAATTTAATTAAAAGTCAATATTAATTTTTTAAATATGATTTTAGGGCTAAAATGAAGGGATTTTCACCATGGCCAGGAATGGTAAGTTAATAATCATTAAATTGGGACAATTTAAAATATAAAGATTTATATTTTTAAAATATACATTTTACTGTGCCTGTTAATTTATAGTTTATATTGTTCCTTTAATAACATTTGAATTGTTTATAAATGAAATTCATATATATTTTAGAATTTATATTATATCATTATCTGTTTATAGGTTGTTGATCCACCAGCTCATATGTCGAAAGGGCCTACAAAGAAAAACATACCAAGCAAATGTATATACTTTTTTGGAACACGAAATTAGTAAGTTTCAATATAATTTTTTTAAAAAGTTTTTGACCACACCCCATTAATAAATTCTAAATTAATTATATAAATAATGGAATTAAAATTTAATATATTAAAAATTAATTTTTTCATACTACAAAAAAAAATATGCATATTTACATTTGTAGTGCTTGGATTGAAACAGCTAATCTTAAACCGTATCATGAATTTAAAGATGAACTATGTAAAACAAGTAAAACAGCAACATTCAAAGAAGCTTTAGAGCATGTTGAAGGTTATTTAAAAGATCCAACAATTTTAGAAATTGAAACATTACCACCATCATCACAAGAAAATGATAATGATGCTGATTTTGATAAATTACGTGAAAGTGATGAAATAAATAGTGGTGATTATTTAGTTGATAAAACACCACCAACTAAAAAAACACCGAAATTTAAATCAAAATCATTATCTGCAAAGAGTACAAAAAGTACACAAAAGAAAAATCTAAATAATAATACAACAACACCAACGACACCATCATCTGTAAAACGTAAACGTAATTCACAACATGATACGGGTAGTACTCGTAAAAAATTAAATACAAATTTTGATTTCTTAACACCAAGTACAACACGTCGTAGTACTAATGCTACAACATTATTAAATAGACCAACAGTAACACGTCCGGAAGCACCCGTAATTGATATGCAAACAAATACAAATGATTTTAGTACTCGTGACATAACACCATCAGATTTAACATTTGGTTTTCTCGGGCTAGGTATAATGGGTTCAACATTTGTTAAAAATTTCATATATACTGGTCATAAAGTTGTTGTATGGAATCGGACTGCTACTAAGGTTTTTTATAGCAATTTTTAAAATTTACAAATATTTTTAATTTATATATTTAACTATTTGATTGTAGTGTGAACCGTTTGCAGCTGCTGGAGCTGAAGTAAAACAGACTCCATCAGAAGTTGTTGATAGTGCAGATATTACATTTTGTTGTGTTTCTGATCCAAAAGCTGCCAAAGACGTATGTATTTTACATTTAAATATTAAGAAAAGAAATTTACCTTATTTTTAATTAATTCTTTAAGTTGGTCTTTGGAAATTGTGGTGTCTTACAAGCAACAACATTGAGTTTAGGGAAAGGTTATGTTGAAATGTCTACTATAGATCCAGAAACATCACAAGATATTGCTGAAGGTATTGTTGCTGGTGGTGGACGTTATCTAGAAGCTCAGGTAGTTTATCAAAATTTAAAAATTTACGAAATTAACTGGTTCTTTTTCTTTGTGGTTTGTTGTTATTTAGATTCAAGGAACTCGTCCTGAAGCTGAAGAGGGAAATGTTGTTCTTTTGGCTGGTGGTGAACGTTCAGTTTTTGATGAATGTGAATCGTGCTTTAAATCAATTGCAAAAAATACTTTCTTCTTAGGTAACTATAAATTTTTCTACACTTAGTTGGAAATAGATAGATAACAAGTCATAACAGGCACGCCAAAATAAATGTATGGCGGTATTTTATATATATATATTAAAATTTAGTTCGTATCATATTTTCAACAATAGAGGAGCTATTATAACAATATTTTTATTAATTTCTCGAACTGCACGAAATATAAGTTTCATATCAATAAATTTATATATGAAAATTCAATTCTAAAATGAATTCCTTTAGATTCAAATTTGTGTTTCTAAATTGTACAAATTTGTTTTCATGAGATTTATGTATTAAAGTGTTATTGAAGTATGAAAATATGTGGTTATGAATTGCATAAGATCAAGATCCAGTGGTTCTTGATATAGAATTTATATGTTGAAAATGTTTAAGAAATTGTAATATAGTAATTATAAATCAGTTTAATAGTTTGACTGTTAGTTCAGATGACATTGCTTGATGCTGTTGATTTTCTTAGATTCACATAAGAAAATTATCAAGAGCAATTTAATTTAATACAATAATTATCTCTAATTTCATGAGCTTATCTACAATTATTTATTTATTGTTTATTTAGTAATATACATTTTTAAATTAAATCTTTATTTTCCTTTACATATTGCACTGTTTTTTTTTTTTCTAAATTTATAAATTTAATCTTACAACAAAGTGTAAATTAATATCATTTATCAAATAAAAAATCATTTTTTGTAGGTGAAACTGGTAATGCGTGCAAAGTAAATTTAATTTTACAAACAATTGTTGGTGTCAGTTTAGTTGGTTTATCTGAAGCATTAGCCTTAGCAGATCGTTTTTCAATATCACTCAAAGATATTATGGATATTTTAGAACTCACATCAATTAAATCTGGTCTTTTATTAGCTAAAGGACGTGGTAAGTTATTTTCATGATTTTGTTTTTGTAAGTCATCATTTTTAAATTAATATTAATACTTTGTTTTTTTTTTTTTTTTCTAAGAAATGGCTAAAGGTGAATTTAATCCACAACATGCACTTGGTCATATGCAAAAAGATTTACGATTAGTACTTGATATGGCTGAAACAGTTGATCAAGCAATGCCAACAGCATCTATTTCAAATGAGGTATTCAAACATGCTAAACGTTTGGGTTATAGTGACCATGATTCAAGTGCCGTTTACGTAAGAGCTCGTTTTTAAGCAAAATATTAACTAAAAAATAAAACAAAATTTAAACAAAAATTAAAACAAAAAACAAACAGAATCGTATCATAAAAAAAAAAAAAAAAATTTAAATATTTTTTTAAATTTAAGTAAAAAAAACACAACCACAAAAAGAATATTTTTTCAAATGAAATATGAATATTTTCTTTTTATTAAATTTAGATATTTACAAAATGTGTAAAGAAGAAGACGTAATAACAAAATTATTAAAATACAAAAAAAAAAAAAAAAAAAAAGAAATTAAGAATAAAATATAAAAGAAATATTTAAAAATAAAAAAAAATTTAGAACAACTTCACAAAATGAAGAAGAATTTTACAACATTATGAAAAAAATTAACATCGTAAAACAGATTTTATGTTTGTTTAAAAAAACTTTCATTATGTATAATGCAATTTATATATATATATATATATAAAAACAAAATATTTTAAAAATAATTTTTATTTTGACCAAACAATCAAAAAATAGTAATATTTTCTTTTTTTTTTTTTTAATAATTTGAATGAATGCACGTAATATGCATATAAAAATATATGTAATGAGTTTCTTATTAAAGTTTATAATAAAAAGTACAGTAAAGCAAATTATCAGTAAATTTTTATTTAAAATTATAAATTTAAGAAATTATTTGAAGAGTCGCTGCTGCTTAAAAGATATGAAAATTGAATAGTAAATAATAATTCCTGTATTTTAATACACAGTCATTTTCAGCTTCTAAATTGGGGGTTTCTTCTTTCAAATGGACCAAAAATATTCACAATAGATTACCTAGTAACCCATACAAAATCTAGTTATTCAAGTTATGTAATTTTTTAACTAACGACTTCTGCTTCTTATTTGCTATTCAACACTGATTGAAACAAGTTTTTTTTTGTATATTAGTTTTTATATACAATCATAATTTTGAGAAATTATGTTTTTTTTTTTAACGAAATTTTTTTTAGCACAAAATTAAGAAATATATAATAAATAATTAAAATTTTAAGGCTGATTTATATATACATATATATAAAAAAAGAGTTTTTAATTTTTGTGGTCATGTTTGGTCAAAATGTCTTAATTTTATATTTTGTTTGTTCATTTCGTAGTTTATAAAATCAAAATATATTTAACATATATGATTAATCAATTTTGTTATTTGATTTCGTGGAATAATATATTAGCACTTTAGTTTATAAATTTTATGTAGAAAATTAAACATTTTTTGAACAAAAAAAAATAAGGAGATTGTTTTTTATCAATATTCATAAAAAAAATATATTAATTATGTATTTGATTTAAATATTCTTAAAAAAAAAAAACAGATTATTCGTTGTAATTTAAATAAATGGGATTTTTAATTTTCATTACTATGTATAATTTTAGTTATCATTATCACCAAAATTTATTGTTAGTATTTTATTACTGAAACGAACGAATTGCTGTAAGTTTAGTTTTCGCGATCATATTTGAAACTGTATAGTAAAATATATAAAATTAAATAATTTTATAAAAAAATAACTATTATTGAAATATTTCAACGTATATATTAATCGAGTTTATTAATTTTGCCTTTTCATAATAGTAAATTGTTCAGCTTACCATAAGGTGTTCCATACGGTAAACTTTTTTACGATATGCTGCGTTACTATAAAACTCGTATACGATAAAAAATCCTCAATGTTAAACTTCATTCATATACTTAATTAAATTAAACTAAGGATGCTAAATTACCTACGAGAAAAATGACCATATAGTAAGTAAACTTTTGAACCACCCACGACACGATATATGTTTGTATGAATTCGTTTTATACTTTTTTAAAACCTAATTCGGTGGAGGACAAACAATTACCATGGATAAAGTCAAATATACAATGAATCTGATTAGGCATATTAACCGAAATCGCTATATTTATTACCTAATTAAATTTTAGCAGGAGAGTAGGGTTTCAACGTTTCAATCTATTTTTAATACAAAAAGCTTGTAAGCACGTAAAGTCCAACGTTGAAAAATCAAATTGAGAAAAGTTTTAAACAATTTTAATTTTAAGCCTATTTACAACAATGTTTGTTTGCAATTATTTAATTAAAATCAAAATACAAAATGTGTAACAAAAGGGTAGGTAGATCAAGAACTAGAAATTATTGATAGGATAGATAGAAGAAATAAAACCATTAATTCATTTAAAAATAACAGAAAACCAATCATCCCAAGCTAATTTCACGTAAATTGTAAAACAAATAATAATAAATAAGCAATATAAGGCTGTATAGTGTGTGTATACCCTAATGATAAATGTAAATGCTGAATTAGTTTTTCAGTGCTATATACAATTCTTGGGCTACATGTAATTGTTAATCGCATCAATTTCAATTCAACGCAAACGATTCTCCTCTAAGTCAGTTGTAGACATTATTAACCCTTTAGGTTTCAAATATTTACAGGAATGCTTTAGGGCTAGCTACAAGAGAGCAGTGATATACAATTAGGGATCCCGAACAAAAAGCGGGTCGTTGAAAATAGTTTTTTTTACCTTCTTTTTGTATTGTATTTATTACATTTGATTTAATTCATTATATCCAACCGAAATTCATATTTTTTTGAAATGTAGAATAATATATCAATTCCAATTGGGTCACCCCTCGTTATTACGCAACCCAGAAATCATCTAACTTTAATCGCAAACACGAACAATTAAGAACTTAGTTGTTGCTTCATTTAACTTAAGAATATTTCCACGAGTTGATTTACAAGAACATTTTAGATTCTCCAATACAATACAATTAAACATGCATTCAAATAAGTTACTTTATTTCAGCATATATGAGGCAGCTATATTATCTGTAAATGCATAGATTTTAGTTCTATGCTTTTTCATGATGTTGATATAACAATAGAGACAGAGTACGATCTATTATATTGAACCTTGCGGTACTCTCATTTTAGTTAATATACATTTTTTCACTACATATACCATTGATTAAAGTGGCATCACTATAATTCTTATTCTATTATATATGTAGTTTGGATCAGCGATTCAGATACTGTTAGGATTATAAAGGATATATTACGCAGCGCAATTAAAGCATTGACAAAAAATTAATAAATAATAATTCTGGAAGGTGAATCACAAAATTCTGTAATACGATTTAACGCCGTATTCCATGATTCAGTCTGAGGAAGGCCATTATTATTTACTAAAGAGTAAAACTTTTCAGAAAATTGATTATTATATTATCCATGTTTTTTTTCAAAACTTCAAATTTATTAGCTTGTAGATTTCAAAATTGCTTATGGTGTTATGGTACAGAAATTGCTGTTATAGGGCAAATACCTATCCAATGACATTTGAATCATACTGGTATATTATATTGAGCCATTCAGAGAAGTTATGAACCAAAATATTGGTTGTATGCCATATAATAAGCCGTAACCATAATAGGATTAACGACTTAACCTAGTGTCAAAAAAAATTTGTTAAGTCAACGAAAATTTTACAAAAATTAAGGAATAACGTAAGCAAACCATAATAGAGTTTTGCTTATGTCAATTAACGTCAAATACATATTCACATATTATTAATATGAGCACAATTTTTTTACTATTATAATTGAAAACTGTATTTCAAATAAAAACAATTTATTGTTTATAAATTTATAAATATTTTTATTTGACAAATTTCAAATATTTCAAATATAAATTTATAAATTTTGACAAATTTCAAATAAATATTTGAAATTTGTCAAAATTTCAGAAAGAGGGAGAAAGAGCGCTCGTTGATCGCTCCGTTTCTTAAGTTTCTGAAGTCAACGAAACCGAAAAATGACTTAACGAAAAGTTGGTTAATTCTATTATGGTTTGCTTCATACAATTTATATGAAAGCGCTCATTTCCTTAAGTCTAATTTGACACTAGGTTAGTCGTTAATCCTATTATGGTTACGGCTATAGATTTTGTCTGATTAAACATTCAACAGAAGAGCAACAGAGGGAGGGACACATTCAAATTCAAAAACTTCAAAACTTGCAATTTGCAATTAATGTCCTGCGTTAACAAACCGTATACTTTAAATCAACATAATCTACTCACTTTCTACAAAAGTCTCTTTTTATTTTGATTATATTGCCTGCCTAATAAAAATCAGGTTAACAAACATAACAAAAAAAAAAACACATAAAAAAATAATATTTTTTTTGACATATTTTACTGAAAGAGAAAATAATATTATCCATTCATACATAATTAGAAAAAGACAATTATATTTTTAATAATATTTATTCGTAGAAAATGGCGAACTTTGTGTGTTGGGATAATTTGCTTTGAACAAAAAAAATATAAATATATATTATAAATAATGTAATTTTAATAAAATCAAATCAAAATAATCATTAGTTATTATTGTACCAAAAAGGCCAAGAATTATTTTGTCTCCAATATATAAAAAAAAACATTAATTTGAATCGGATTTATTTTTATTCGTGTTTAATTCTAGTAGAGTAGATTCTCTACTTACGATAAATTCGACGACGAATAATAATTTTAATAGAAATATTTTTTTTTATTTTTTGATAATTAAATAAATCAGGAAAATATGTTAAAAACTTCTAATAAAAAATCAAATATGTGTAAGTGTGCAAAAGTGTCTAAAGAGAAATGGTGAAGAATTACAAAAAATTTTAAATAATGAAAAACAACATATTTTAATTTAAAAATATTTGAATAAAATTCTATTCCCCAATTTTTATAAATCATAAAGCAAAAAAAAAAATCATTGAAATTGAATTTCTTTAAAAAGTGATAATCAAATTTTTTTTTGTCTCGGGGGGGAAAAATGGAAAGGGAAATAATATGAATTATAAAAAAAATAAATTTAAGTTCGTTTCCGAAAAGTGCATAAATATCGCTTAATGAAATTCATCGTAATAATAAAAAAAAAACGAAACTTCATAATAAAAAGTAATAAATTAATTTCATTTTAGTAAAATTATACATATATAATACAATATAAATATATATATATATATATATTATATATATATATAGGTAAATATATATATATACATATATATATTTAAGTATATATTTATATGTTATGTAGAAATTTTCTTCTTTTATAAATTATCATCGTTGTTGTCTATAGTATTTAAATAGTTCTTATTAGTTCTTATTTTGAAATAATTAAATAATTTTTAATTCAAATAAGATTTTTTATATAATGTCGCCAAAATATTATAAATACTTATATATTTACATTTTACTCTTACATTTATGTATTTTGGGTGGAGGGTGTTGAAAAACATGAAAAGAAGTTATTTATTAACAGTGCGGATTTAAGCAATTTTGAGGCCAGCAACTAAATATATTTAGATGAGGCCCATTGGTACTCTAAGAAATGGCTCCTAAGCAACGATTTTTAAAGCAAATTATAAGAAATGTTAATAGAAATGCAAAATACACAATTCAAACATAGAAAATGAAATAGTTTGAAAGCAAAACAAAGATAACAAAAATAAATAATCAATAAAATTATTATGATGAGGATACCAAGACAGTAGTTGAAGGTGTAGAATACGATGTTCTGTGACTGTGATTGTCCAAGTCTTAACCAAAACCGAATATAGGGGAATTATTATCTCGATGTGCTCATATTTGTGTAAAGAAAGATGTGAATTCATTAAGACCAGATACAGTTGTTTTATAATAAGAGTTTTAACTATATTAGCGGACAATTTCCTTTTTCTAATATAACTCATAATTTAAAATAATTTACAAATTCTATTATACTTCTCCTCAAACTAAAATGGTTTGCCAATGTCACTTTCAATAATTGTCTAAACTGTAAAAAAAAAATTGGAAGATTAAATTTTTTGCTTTGTTTATCACGATGATGGAAGTTTAAGCTTCATATGGAACAGATAGATCTGCTGTTGTATATATATAAGGTCTTTTTTATATGAAAGTAAATATTTTTAAGACATTCGAATATTCACTAATTTAGATTAATATACGGTACTGATTTTAATATTATTTATAACCCAATTTAAATATTATTTTAATTTGTTTCCTAACTAATAATTGATGGAAAATATGTAATAATAATTAATTAAAAAAATTATTTGTATGAAACAGTTTATCCAACCAATTCAATAGATTAAAGTCTAAAGATTATATCCTATACTTCTGCACAATTATATAATAATATTGGAGACTAAGTAAAAAAAATCAAAATATTATCATCGATATTTAATTTAACATCAGTTAGCAGAAGTTAGAATGAACTTATATTATAGGCATCATTACAAAACTCTGTAGCCTTAGAAAACATCTACAGATATATATATATATATTCAGATTGATCGAAAATCGATTGTGGAAGAGAACTGAACTATGAAATATAATAAACGTGATCTCCTATAATCCAAACTCAAAACAACTAAAATTTCTAAGTTGATATACAGTCATGGAATCATGGAACATGCTACTGAAAGATAGTTATACAAGTTTATATACCAGTACGACTTCCTTGATAGGGAGAGTTGGTATATCTTCTTTTAATAATAAATTTAATAAATTTATCAAACTCCGGTTTATATTTTTATCCTTTCTTAATATAGGATATAAATTTCAACCTATAATTTAATACCCAAAAGCCTTTATTAAGTTAGTATATATATATATTTTCAAATTAGCTTTATATAGTTAATTTTTGTATTGTCCTTAAAAAAAAATCAAAAATCCAAAAAGAAAAAACATTTTTTTACTTCATATATATAATTTCTTATTAATAAATAAAAATTTCTATACGATTTTTCAATATCTTCAATTTTTATCGTGTCGTCTATTTTACACGTTCCTCTATTTTGTTTCATCTTTTTTTTTTTATTCGTATATAATATATTTTTACACATATATATTTTTTTAATCATCGTCGTCGTTCTTTCTTTGTCGTCGTCGCTGTGCGCTTTTATACACTCTACTTATAAAACTCTGTACATATTTTTTTTTTTGTATCTTCATAGTCCTCCCCTCTACGATCTACTTTTCCGTATAGTTTAAAAAAAAATATTATTATAGAGTTGTACTTCAAACAGTTTTTTTTTTTTTGGTTTGCTCCCTGTATTTAGTTTTGTTATTTGGAACGGGGGGAAAATATAAAATTAAAAATTATATATAAATAAAAAAAAAAATATGAGGTACCATACTAACATAACATACCAATAAAAACAACAACAATTTATGACAGCGATGAGGAAATTGCACCAACAACAAGCAACAAGCTAAAATACGACAATAAAAATATCGAAGAAAATTTTTTATATATATAGTAAGAGTAAAACAAAAAGCCAAATCCAAAAAAACGACATCAGAAACTCAATATTTATATAAATATATATAGATACAATAAACATGAATAAATTTTCCGTTCCTGGTGAATGAATAAAGGATAACACACCAGAGCAAATACAGCACACAACAATACAATTATAACTAATACTACTATAAATACTATTAGTAGAAAAAGAGATGATATATAATATTTTATTAAAAATTGGGAGAGTAAGAAAAACTCCTTTTATTTTTGTAGAAGTTCATCTACTATATATTTTGAAAGTTGGTTATATTATCATCGCGAGCGCCACACAATATTACCGAAGAAAACTCACTATAAATATATTTATTTTTATACTTAAAAATCGCACATATATATATATATTTATATAATATTTTATGTCCTTTTATATATTGAATTGGATTTTGCTCAAGGATCTTAGTCTTTTTTATATATAGTAAAATATAGGTGATATTTTAATGAATTGTGATGGACTGAACTTTGTTGAAGTATGTTTTGACTTGTTAGATATTGATATTGTTGATAAATTAATTATACAGCTAATTAATCGAATGTACAATTAACCGAAAGTTGCATTTCGGTTTAACCGATTTTTTGCATTTTTTTATAAATTTTGTTATGAATATGTACACTCTGACACACCTGTTTGATCAAGGAAGAAATATCTTTGATCTGGATTTAAACTATAATTCCTCATAAATACAAGGCGGAAAGTTTATGTGTTTGTCCGGAAAAAGAAACCTATTTTAAATCGGGATAAAAGGATAATGTTTAAAGATATATAGTTATGTATGTCCGGTGATATATATACACTTATATACATCAGAAATCTTAAAATTTCAAAATTATGTATATATTAGATCGCTCCAACCTTTATTTTTTTCAATAACATCTGAGAATAAATAAAAAACAATTAATTACATATGTATTTTGTTAAATATATTGGACAATTTTTTATCATTTTTTTTAAATATATATATAATATTTTAATCTGTCAAACGAATAATTAAGAACACTATTAAATAATACACAACAGCGATGAACAATTTTTAAATTAATGTATATTTAAATACAATCTTTAATAAGATTTATTTATAATTAAATTGTTTTTATTTTCAAGACGACTTAAAACCAATCAAACAATATTTTTCTTAATTTTATTAATTTATAAGAAAACAACTAAAAAAAATAAATATATAATAATAATAAATATATTTATTATTACTAATGGCAAACTGCAATCGTAATGAAAGAATTTCGTAAAACTTTCACGAAGGCAAATGAAGTAGATATGAAGAAAGTACAAAAGCCACGGTAAGTTTATGTATATAAATAGAAATGTAAAAGTTAAATATGTTTACAAAAAAAATAAATAATGTAAAACAAAATTTTACAAATTTATTTTTTATATTTCAGATAATTAAGTTTTTATTTTGTTTTGTAATTCTATATACTTACATAATAAGTTTTTAATTATCATTTCTTTTTTATATTATTAATTTATTTATTTATATTAAATATATACTCCCAATATTAATTTTACCAAGAATTTTACATTACACCCAAAAGATTTATTATTTGAAAAATAATAAATTAAATTAAGAATTGATTTGAATATGTTTTTCATAAAATATAAGTAATTATATATTTTGTATAAATTTCAATAATATATCTATAAAAATATAGTAAACTCAGTTATTTGCTAAATAAATAGTAAATAAAGGACTTGCCAATAGCTGGTTCCAAACCTTCATCCAGATAATAGATACTTCATGAAATCAAGTACCCAGTAATCATCATCGGCACCATTAAGAAAAATATTAAATAAAAACCAGTGTTACTGGGACATTAATATCACCTACGTTATAAATTCATTTCTTTTAAATTGATATTAAGTATGTATTTAAAATATCTTAATATATATTAACTAACTAAAGCAATAAATAAGAGTAATATGCCGACTATTGGGAAATATATTCTTAAAATTCATAGTAACCGACGCTATGTCGATAATTGGGTTAAAAAAATATTAGAAATTTGGCGGTATCCCAATTATTTATTTTAATTAATGTTTTATTTTGCTTATTTTTTGTCTTATTTTGTTTATTCTAATTAATTTTAATTTCTATTAAAATCAAATTAAATTAATATACCACTTTTATCTATCGTCAGTTTAATGCAAATTTTCACGAAAGTTGAAGATTTATTATATAGAAAGCGAAAATATAAAAAATGCCGGCAATCTGGTAGTTTACCTTATAATATATAAAATATAATTTGAAAGACGTAGATGTAAACTTATTAAGTATCTCGAAAATTAGAATAATATTGTACAATTTTGGATAAAAAAATTATATTTTATTGAATTATTTAAATTATAAGTAATTTACAAATCTTTACAATATCTTATTGTAATTTTTTTAAAATCAAATTATAAATTAATCTTAAATTTTATACTATCTTCCAGTTTGTTGTTTCCTGCATATTATCTGCGCAAAAAAAAAAAAAAAAAATATTATTTCCTTATACAAAAATTCAATTAACAATAAATAACAAACCTTCATATAAAAATGATCAGTATTCAATGGGTAGAAATTTTAAAAAATATATCATAATATGAAATTCTTGATTTAAATGATCAAAAAGAATTGGTAATAAAAAATAAAAACAAATCCAAAATATAAAATTTATTATTAAAAACATTTTATAAATGTTAAAAAAAGTTACGTGAAGTTTCTGGTTAGGTAATTAAAATTATACTGTTCAGTTCCAATAAAAATAAAATTAGTAAATTATAATATATTTGATAAAATGTTAATATTATATATAATATCAAATGAGATGGGATCAAAATGTGCAAAATATTTTTTTGGATTTCTCCTAAAAAATTGAATAAATTAACTATTTATATAAATTAATATATGCATTAACCCACTTAAAATTAGAAAAACGACCTAATCGAAAAGTGAATTTTATAATGAAAAAAAAAATATTGCCAAAAATGAAATGAAAAACAGCAAATTGAAATAAAAATACAACAAAACATAAAATTATATTATATCTTGTTAGTATGTGTATCAGTGTGTCTACCAGTTTGTTACATATAGATTGAAAAAAAAAAAATCTATAATTTAATAAACTAATTTCATACAATATAAATATATATACAAATATGATTCATTTACACTCATTTCTATTCTAATCAATGTCTAATGATCGAAATATAGTCCACTTTCTATTGAAAATATCTATATTTACTTATATTAATGATACGGAGAGTATTCTTAAAACTAGCTGAATAACTTCTGCATCATCAATGTGCTCGTAAAACG
Organism: Rhamphomyia laevipes; assembly: GCA_963920725.1. Classification (NCBI taxonomy): domain Eukaryota; kingdom Metazoa; phylum Arthropoda; class Insecta; order Diptera; family Empididae; genus Rhamphomyia; species Rhamphomyia laevipes. The sequence continues at coordinate 37,345,756 of OY987258.1, read as the reverse complement.
ATTCAACAACGTAATAACTAAATTGTATGAGAAAACACATGAATATAAAAGCTAAAAACAGATTTCAAAAACTTACAACTTACAGTTTTTTTTAGAACCGCAGGCCAAACAAAACTTAAGCTTAGTAAGCACATTATAAATATTCATTTTAATTTAAAACTTTGACAGATAATTAATTGAACAGGTTGTAGATTAAAATTTCACCTTTGATTGATTAAAAAAAACACTTGATTAAAACTTTTACGATAAACAGAAAATACGAATCTAAGCTTAAGTTTGGCCTACGCCTGCGATTAACTTTCGCAGATACTTGGAAAGGTATAGAGACTTACTGTATTGACTGCTAATTTTTAAACAAATAATTTTATTTATTTTACAAATATTGGCCAATAGATGGCGTTTGATCTAAAATTTATTAAGTTTGATCTCACATTTATTGAGTAGAACCCTGCATCATTATTAAAGCGTGTCGACCCATCCCATGTCTACAATGAATGAAATCACCTTGATCGACCACGTGCGGCGTCTTTAAGGTTTTCTAGAAATAGACTACCAAATTTCGTAAATCTTTTATGGTGATCTAACTAAAGGGCAATGTCATAACAAATGATTCATTGTCTCCTTCCTCTATACACCCACGACATATGGAAAATGGAGTAAGTTCTAATCTCATTATATATACATGATTTTTAAGAATCGTATGTCCCCATAACAATTCCCGAATATATTCTGTATTAAACGCTATGTAGTAATATATCTTTGGATTGTTCGAACTTCACCTAGGCGTAGTTGAAAATTGCTATAAAAAATAATACACTTAATAATTAGTTCCGTCTCGCCCGATTGACTAAAATAGACTTGAATTCTGCTAATTTTTAATTCGTACACAAGATATATTATTATAGTATTGGCCAACAGGTGAAATTTTGATTAACTCTATTAATAATAGAGATAAAATTTAGATATATTTTTTTAAAATAGATTGGTTCAAATAGACAAATATTTCAAGATTCCAATATGTAAAATCATCAACCTTTTAAAGATTGTATAGTATCTAATCGTAAAATATACAAAAAAATTAATTATTATACTATTTAAAATGTGTTTTCCTGTGTTTTTCCTCTCTATATATTAACTTTTCATAATTTTGATAAAAAATTATTTAATATATTTATAAATACTAATACTTAATATTAAAATTATTATTTAATTTTTCTGATATAAATTATTTGAATATATATTAAAACAATATTGGTTGGTGTATTGCAATTATTATGAATTTTACAATTTAATTAAAATAATTTATTTATTTATTTATTTTTTAAATGAACCACTTTATTTAAATATTCTATTTATATTCGGACATGTTCTATTTTTGAGCCCACTGAAATGTGGTTTTATAATTTTAATCTAATCGTAAAGAAAGCAAAAATGTTTTTAACAATATTTTTTTTTTTTTTAATCTAATTAAAAGTGAAAAACAAAACAACCACATATAAAATTTTAACTTAAAAAAAAATTGAAAACTTTTGATATTTTTTAATCAAAATTATATATATTTTCAAAATATTATAATGTTGGTGCATAGCATAAACATAAAACAAGTGTTTAAATAATAAAAAAGAAAACATAAATTGTAGCAAAATAAAAGAAAATGCATGAAAGGTAAAAGAATTTTAATGAAATTTAGTTATTTTTATAAATTTAATACAGAAGTAAAAAAAATATATATATGAAATTCTTTACCCCGTCATTCAGTGATCACCTTAACTTAATTTAAATAATAATACAGTAGTCCATCCATTGATTCAACAGTGCATCAATGAAAAATTGTATAAATGGAAATGGAGCCATATGGAAAGTACATTTAACATATTTTAAATATTCCAATATTTGGTGGGAAAGAAAAGTTTAACTCCAGTTTTGCTTTGAAATGAAGTCGAGTTTTAAGAGCCTATAACTCTTAGTAAATCTGAATATACGTTTCTTTTACCAGATTTTAGCATAACTTCCTTCGCAAATGTTCAAAATCACTTCGCTAGATAAAGCTTCTATTGTTATGGCTTTCGGTTATAGCGAGGGGTAAACACCTTACCGAGAAACTCGTATTGCAGAAAACCCAATTTATCACAAAGTATTGTAGTGCACTGAAGATAGGACAATACTTTCTATACTTAACTATTATGATTGTAAATTTTGATATTTACTTATTTTATTTTGTAAAATTACATTACAATATATATACTTAATAATAAAATTAATTTATATACTTATAATTACAATTAACATAACGAATTGTGGTCACATCATACAAAATTACCGGGTTAAAAATATTTTGCGTGAATGGCGACCACATAAATAATTGAGGGTTTACTGTACCATATACCACAATGAATGCGTAGGATTTTAAAGAAATTTTTGAATATTTTCCTCATTAAATATCACAGAAATTACTCATAAAAATTATTTTAAATATTATACATAAATAAATACAAATATTTGAATTCGATCCTCCTTTTGATACATAAATAAATTTTATGATTAATGTTGAGATTGAATTTATTATTAGATTTATAATTTTTAATAATTAGGGGTTCTTTATACAAGAATTATTATCATTGTTTTCAAAATCATCAGTCATATAAGTAAATAAATACATATAATAAATGTGCTTACAAAATCAATAAATTTTCAGTTGAGATGAGATATAATTGTCCCCATGATCTCGAGAACTATTATTGTTTCAGCTATATAGCTGAATTACATACGTGAAAGCAAGTAAAATATTTAATTATTTTCGAAAATTATTCACATAAAAAGATCACGCACAATGCTTTACACTTACACTTGTACGCTTTTATAGAGGAAAATTGTGTATCTATTATACATTTTTAAAGCCGAAGGGCATCTAGTGGTATAAACTCATGTAGTACTCCATTCCAAAGCTGTGTCTATAGTATAAATTATGGTGAGCAGGTCAACATATTTACTATATTAAACTGCGTACATACATTTTATTTATATCGGCACCGCCTGATTATAAATTATTCAAGCATTACAACATGACATGCTGTCGTGTTTCAGTCTCGTCTTACACTTACGTCTAGTTAGTAACACAATTTTGTAGCGTCGACATGACTGTGTCTAAAAGAAATACAGCATGGTCTCATTTTAAGGCGAAACCAGGTCTTAGTAAAACGGAATTGAAAACCATCATTAAAACTGATTTACATACAATAAACTTAAAGATAATAAAATTTTACCGAATGTTTCCAAAGTCTTAACAAAACTTAAGACCTTATCACATTTAAGTATATACCAAAAGTGACAAGTTTATAAGTTCTTTAGCTGTTCGATCCGTTGCCTTTTAGTAAAAGCTAAAAGTTAACGAAAAAGTTGTCAATATTTCCTAAAGTTAGATAAATTTGTCTTAAATTCATTATAATTAGGTTGCACGGACAGATGTCGCTTACGTTTTACCTTTCTGTCAGTTTCGCTCTTTAGTACTAACAATTTCTATGTGAACATTTACATCAGTGTTGAGTTTACAATGAACGGATGAACGCAAAAAAATGAATAACAACAAATGGATTTTAAGAAAGCCCTAAAAAATGTGCTTGTTGAGCTCATTTATTTTGTTGAAAATCAATATGGTGCCACATTGTTAAGGTCAAATTTAAAATAATGTAATATTGGCTCCCTTTATTAATATGCCTTTCAACCAATTATATGATTTCAGTTTCATAATATATTATTCTCAATGAATACCTACATACAATTTAATTTAATTAACTTTGTAAAACTTTGTTTTACATAAACACAAAGTCGAAAGATAATTATACCCACATTTTTTTTTTTTTTTTACATTTGTTATTTTTAAATTTCCTTATATACATATACTTTAGCTAACTTGAAGCGCCACATAAAACGTATCCATTTTTATATTTAGGTACATATATATACATTGAATTCGAAAAAATCTAGATCAATTAATAGAAAAATGTTATAAATTATGTTTTTGAAGTATGTATATATGTATTATGAATTTTATCTTATATGTAGTTTCATTTGCAATTTTGGGCTACCATCTAGATAGGACCAACGTTTGATTTCCTAAATATATATAAAATATTCAATTTCTATTTAAATATTATATTTGTATTACATTCTTTATCAATTTTATATATATATTAAATTGATAACGAATGTAATACAAATTTATGATTTATTTATTTCTTGATATTCTGAGTTACTTAAGGTTTCTTCGTGAATTATTCGCAGCACCAGAATTTTATATATACTTAATACTAGGTTTATGAGAAAACAATCGGTTGTAAATATAATTAAGTACCTAATTACAATATAATGAACTACTTAAGAGCCTAAGATTCATTTATAAAAATAAACTCAGTTTTAATCAGCAAGCGTTTACGTATTTAAAATTAAAGAAAACTACCAGAAATAATACAAATATGTAAAAGGAAATAAAATAAAACTGTTACAATTCAAAATATAATAAATATATTTATAATTTTCAAGTCAAATTAATCTTTTTCACTTCAAATTCATCTTTTTTCATTTCAAATTCGTTTTTTCATTTCAAATTATGCAGTAATTAAGTTTTTTTGTGATAGTATAATAATTATGTTACTAATACTATACATATTTATGCTGGGATTATAGTTTGCAACTAAGGATTTTAGTTCGTGTTAGAATTTCGTCAATAAAAATAAATAACTCATACGGTATGGAGATCGGAAATAAAAATATTTACAAAATTAATAGTTATTTGGTTAACTTGAAGGGATGGAAGGGTAACGAAAATTCTTCCACGCACTTTGTACACTCCACTTGATGGCTTATTTTACCCTTGAGCACATTATTCCAATAATATTTCTCAACAAATATCTTGTGTATATCAGATGCCATGGAGCCGCAGTAGAACTGAGGGGTTTAAATACCCATCAATGACGATTTTTAACCACTGAAATGACTGGATAGAGACAAGTCATTTCGTGTTTGTCCTATATAAAGAACCTAATAATTTCTTTATCGATCCCGAATGCAAACAAAAAGCTAAAAAAAACTGATAATTTGGAGGCCAAACAACAATAATATCAAATAACCAGCAATATTGTAGATATATAATGTCAAATAAAATATATATTTATACTTATGCTCTTAATATCACTTCAAATTACATCAATTTATGTTACATTTTTGAAATTAAATTTTTCACGATTTATGTTTAATGTAATCTCAATTTTGTCTACAAATAACTTAGATATCAGGGGAATTACTATAAAATTAATTGGTGCCTAAATTAGTGTAATATATAATTATCTATATAAGTATTTGGTTTTCAAGAAATAATTATATATATTGTAACATAATATTTGCAATATAAAATTTATTTGCAATGATTTTGCTTTATATTCTATTCCCCTGGTATTTCTGTATTTATCCCCTAGAGGTAGAAACCAAAAAAAAAAAAATATACATATACCAAAAACAATTGTCTGGCCCTTTTGGCAATTACACTTGATTCTCAATAAAAAAATATATACTAAATTATAATGGCGACTAAGTGGTTGTCACCATTCAATTAACTTTAAACCAATTTACCCAAAATATTCACCCATCAATTATATAATAAACGATAATTCTTTTTTTTTAATTTGTAAATGATCTTTAATAACAAATCAATAAAAAATATACAATTCAATTTATTGGAAATTATAATGAGTAAAACCCAATGACTAATTTTTAATATTAATTAAAAGCTTACTATTTAGACTTACTATATATTTAATTTTTAACTGGAAAAAATTACCCAACTCAGTGGTTCGTAACCTTTTCGGAGTCGCGAAACACATAAAGTTATATATAAAATTTTAAGGGAATACTAAAACTGAACATTTTGATTCAAATTCAAAGTAAATAAATAAATAAATTAATTAATTAACATAAATTGTTAATTAAAATTAATAATTAGAATTCAACGAGAATTTGTTTTGCAGATAGCACCAATATTTGAATTTGCTCTTCTATTTTAGTAAGTTTTACTCTTTATTTGATTAGTTAATGTTGAAAAGCCCAATTCGCATAGATATGAGATCGATAACAGAACGTGTGCCTTTTATAGATCTAAAATTTATTTTTTTATTAACTTCATTTTCCAATGTCGCGGAGACCTGGATTAAGATCATTCGGAGATTATTCTGTCCATGAATATAATAATATGTAGGAAACTGATAGGTCTCCTTACTGGTCACTGTTGGATTGGTAAAACATGGATTCCCATATTTATACCGCTATGATGATGAAACTATAGAACCCACACTGGAACATCTAGTGTGTGAATGCGATAGACAGTTGGTCGTCGGCCCTTTTAGCACTATACCTTTGTGGAGAATTCTTTTTGGGAGGATTATTATTTAGTTTTTGAACCCTACGAGTTCTTTCGTGATGCGTATTGAACACGGATCTTCATGTAACCTTCTTAACCTAATCTAAGATCGGGGAACACCAGCGTTCCTCAGAACACCGATTAAGAACCAATAACCAATGAAAAAAAAAATTGAACTTATAAGTAGTATTGTACTTCTAAAATCAAATACATTTTTTAATCAAATATTTTAACTCTATATTGCTAATATAATTTTTCCTATTTATTATTACTTGGCACCATTTCAAAAATCATCTCTAAAAAAAAACCACAATTCGTTTAAATATGTAAAAACTTAAGGTGCAAGAATAAAAATTCTAAAGAATACAAAATAAAAATATAATATCTAAATACAAATTATGTTACCTTTTTGTTGTATATAAAACATATTGGATTGAAAGATAAAAAAAAACGAATATTAACCACACATTTTTCCTACAAAAATGAAAATATTAGAAAATGAAAACAGAATTAAATTATTTTTTTTTTATTTTCAATTCATATTATTTGAATTTGACATACTAAAATAAAAACGTGATATGAGGTAGCAGACATTTTGGTTTGAGGATTTATAATAGTATTATAAAATATATAAGTAAGTAGTGATAATTTTTAAAGGGGTGCGCACAAGCAAATTCAAATAAAATTGAAAAAAAAAAAAAAAAAAAAAAGAAAATTGTAATAGGGGAATGTCTTAATATTATATTATTATATATTTGTATAATTTTTGCAGTACATATATTAATATAAATTTGCTCATTTTGGTTAGTTTGGTTATAAAGGAGTGGGAATTTCGAGATTCCGCATATTATAGAGCCCGTTGTACCCTCAAATCAAACGCTACATAATTATCAGCGTGTCACATCCCACTTCTTTAATGAATGAAATAAGTTTGTCCGGCATCATTTTAATATGTAATCGAGTATATTTAATCTACGTCTTCAGTGTTTTTTTTTAGAAACTACCTAAATCTTTTATGACATACTAAAAGTTTAATAGTCTCCTACTCCTCCTCCATGCACAAACGACATGTGGAAGATGGTGTAAGTTCTAATGTAATTACATGGTTCTTCGTATGTAACGTTACAATTCCCGTATATACTAACCGTTCAAAATTATATTGGCCGTTTTAGGATTCGGAATGTCGATTCGTCTTTTAAAGATTTTTTTCAGAATTGTAAATTAGTAAAACAAAATGCGGAATATTGCAATGTTAAATACATTTACGTAAAAATGTGTTCCGTTTTTTGGTGAAAATGTCAATATTATGAAACATAAAATTACATTGCTTACAAGATGTTATTTTTCATTATTATTGCGGCACCCTATATAGTGAAATCTGAATAATTGATACACATAAATGATACAAATTTTTTTTATTATTAAATATGATTTTTGTTAATCATATTATTCAAGATTTTCCCCTATTTTTCTGTTGTATGTATGTATAAACGTCGTATATGAATGAATAAGATAATATCATTTTTGATTTTATGATCATGTAAATTACATATATAATTTTTATATTGATATAATTATTATTTATACAAAATTATTAAATGATGAAAAATTTATTTTATTATACTTATTGTAATTGGTTTTTTTTTATATAAATATTTAGACATTTAGAGTATTATAAAAAAATACGAAAAATATAATTAAATAATGTTGTTTTAAACTAAAGGCCATCATAATCTACTACGGTATGGTCAACATAATGTAAATATACTAAATAAAAATATATAATATTAAAAAACGTGCTCGATTTTACTGAAGTTTTTCATAATTCAATAAAAATATTATTATAATTTTGATAAAGAAGTAATTATCACATTTTATTTATAAATATTCATTTTATTATAAATATTCAGAATTAGAATTCTAAAATGAAAAAATTAAATAAAATTTGTGTATTTTATTGTGAATTATTAATGGGATATAAATTTTTTGATTTATATTTTATGTGCTAAAAGAAATTTCGCACTTTTATGATATAAACAAAATAATTAATAAAAAAAAAATTGTATCTTATAATTTAACTGCGGAGTTAATTTCAATCAAAACAAGACAACATGAACTCAATACATTGTAAAGTTGGCAATAACACTGTAAGCACGTGCGACGTAGACTGTGATTTAGTAGACTACATAATTGTTTACGTTTCGACTTTTATGTTTATTGTCTATATTTCATATAGTTTACACGTAGCCAATGTCGACAATATCAAATCAATTAAATATATTCTAAAATAAAATTAAAAAGAAACTAAAAAAATTTATAATAAGTTATTTATTATAAAAAGTAATAGTTTAATTTTAAAAACATTTAAATTTATGTTTGTTAATCATTGTTTTTCATGTAGTTAATATACTTACTTATATAAAGAGTGAATATCTCTCAAATCGACATTGTCTCTACAGACTCTACGTCTACACCATTTTCGACATTGTTTTTATCTACACTATAGTCGACATTCTCTATACCAAATCTAAAGTGTAGACTATAAAAAACTACACGTAGAAGTAGAGTTTATGGATCGAGCCGGCTCGATCCGAAAAGCTCGAGCTAGCTCGCCTGTTTTTGTTTGGATAAAGCTCGAGTTTTTATCTACTGGAGGCTCGAGCTTTTATCTGTTTTTACATGGTTTTATATAACTTTAATCTCTTACGAAAACTGTAAATACTTACGAAATATCTGGAATAATACCACCGAATTTAAAAGATGTTCTAGATAGTTTAAAGTCAATTCAACCGACCTCAACTGAGAGTGAGAGAAATTTTTTTTTTGGCTGGTAATGTAGTTAGTGTCAAAAGACACAATTTATCCGACACGAGTATAAATGTGCTATGCTTTCTAAAAAGCTTTTTTTTACGCCAAAATTGAATATATGAATATACTATAACATATAACTAACTGATTGAATTAAAAGGTTAAAGTTATTTTTTTATTTATTTTATATGTATCGTTTTGTTTTTGAATATTTGAATTAATAATAACTGATTAAATTAGAATAGTAAAGTTGATTTCTTATATATTTTATTTTATATGTATCGTTATCGTTTTGTTTTTGAATTAATAAATATCGTTTATAAACATATATAAAGTGTATCTTATACTTTCGAATTGTTTTTTTTTATACAATTTTTTTTTATATGTATTTTATTTTATTTATAAGGAGGCTCGGGTAGCTCGAGCTACCCGAGCCTCCTTATACAAAAAGCTCGCAAGCTCGAGCTTCAGAAAATGGTCGAGTTTCATAAACACTACGTAGAAGGACATCACTGGCGGTGAGCTTTTTAACGTCTGTTATAATGCCTTCATTCAGCAATTTAACGTCAATGAAATAAACAAAACAGCTGATTCAGATAAGAAAATAAAACAATGCGGCCTGATTAACAAATTAATAAAATTTTAATTTATATTAATATTTGTTATATAATTTTTATTGAGAAATACATTTTTTACTCTGAATAAACTTCCAAAATGAAATTTACAAAATTTAATTGGGTTGACAATTTGACACATTTGAAATGTTCGAATCGATTTAAATATTGCTTTGACGCATGCCAAGAACCATTCATTTAAAGTTGAGTTTGTCCACTATATTACATTATTTATATACACTTAACTTTGGCTGCGAATGACTAGTTCCTTCGCGTTCGTAGTCTGTCTAGAATACAATTATTGTTCACTTTTGCGAAATGTCTTAATTATCAATTTTTTAAATTAAATGTTACTATTATGTATATAATTATAAATCAAAATACATAAATATATATTTCCTGATAAAATTGCATCAATCATTTGGAACAATATTGAGACATATGCATGCTTATAGTCCCTGAAGGAAAATATTTTTCATATTTTGTGTCATATTAGAGTTGGGCATTTCCCGAGAAAATCACGATTTCGAAATTCAGGATTTTCCGAATTTCAATTCTCGAGATTCCGGTTGGAAAATAGCTCGAGAATTCCCCTCGGGTAATTCCCGAAATTCAACTCATGAGTGAACTGTAACTGATGATTCTTAAAGATCTAATTAATTAAAAGGCTCTTAATTAATAATTTATTTAGATGAAATATATTTATTAAGTTCAATATTTTTATATTTATTTTCTTATTATTATTCAAACATAATATTATTCAGTTGTTTCTATGAAAAAAATAATTTATTATTTCCATAAATATTTTCACCTATTGACAGTACGAAACTGTCATTTAATATATACTAACCTGATGGATCGAAAGATTGTTAAATACTATAAGCAGAAACAAGCGTATATAAAGCAAATAAATTATTTATGTTTTCGAAATTAAACTTAACAAAATTCATATTCAACCTGATAAAATATCGAACTATTTTTTAATAGCAAATCGTTAAATTATTTGTTAAGAACATCGCTTACAAAAACATGTAAATATAATATTGTAGTTCGTCAAACTTTTATCATATTATAAATTTAATATACATTTTTTCACAAATATAAAATAAATAAATATAAGTGTATATACATAAATACATTCAAATGCCATGTTTTCTAGTCAAGGTTAACCAAATGTCTTGTTGTTTACAGGGTGATGCATTTATATTCAATCAAAATTTTAATTTTCATTGTGTTGTTGTTTACAGGGTGCTGTATTTATAATTATGTTTGGAACTTTAATGATGTCCTTCCATTTATTTTTGATGATTTCGTATTTGATTTGATTTTTATTATTTGTTATTTACCTTTAAAAAATTATCGTTTTTCATACATTTTTGCTAATTTTTGAATGTGACATTTGGCCTATAACCTTGGATGTGATTCATTATGTTGATGCCAATTTTTTTTTATATTTATTTTTATATACTTAAGTATTTATCATTTTGTTTGGCATAGCTGATAAAACAGAATTAATAAAAGTTGAAGAAAGTTTTGCAAAACCGGAATTAACAGTTTATGGACAAAAATTCCTAATCAATATTATGGCAAATAATTATAATTCACTCTGTATATTCTATTTCATGGGGTCAGTTTCATATATTATTTGTGTAACAATATAAAATATTAAAAACAAACTAAGAAATATAATTTTAAATGGAATTATGAAAATAGTAAACATAAAATAGTAAAATATTTTTTTTTTTTAAATTTAAAATGGAAAATCGATTTTAGTGCGACGGTTAGCATTTTTAATATTGGTCAAGGAAGTTAATGTGAATGTAATATATAAACTTCAATATTATAATATTTGCTTCTAAATAATTGCTATCCATGTAAATAAATAATATAATGAAATTTTTAATAAATAATTTGTATTCTAATTATTTCATACTATGAGTTATTAAAAGTTTCTTGAGACAATTTGTTTCAAATTTTATACAATATTGAAGAAATCTAATTTAAAAAAAAAAATTAATCGATTTATTACAAAATTTTAAAAAAGTACAATATTAAATTTAGTTTTAACAGATTATAACGAGTATTAATAATTTGCAGAAAATATAAAGACACGACAAATTATCTAAACACATCGTACGATAATGTTGCATGATACATACGAGTACGACAATTGCTTTCAAATTTTAAAACGAAACTGCGCAGTTGAAGATTTCCTTATAAAAGTCATTGTAAATGTATCGCTTTGGCATTACGAATGCGAACGTCAACCTTAAATCACGTTGTTTGTTGGTGATATTAAAAAATAGTTACGCGAATTGGCGACAATTTAAAATCGGCATAAATACTTAGTGAAAATAATTTTACTTTCGTTCGCATCAACCATAAATAAATAATAAACTGGGCTTTTATCGACATTGTTTGTGTCGTTAAATTACATATTATTATAGCATTTGTATAATTTGGCGCGCAAATTATATTTTACTGTCATAATAAAAATTATTTTGTTACACCGAAATAAATATAATCGTCAAAAAACCTATAGCATATACAATTATTATGCTGCCCATACATTATACAACCTGGTTGTCATCATATTGACAACCCGCATGTAAATTTTCACTATGTACATTTCAAATTGCGTTACTTACAACCGATATTACAAATGTTAAAAAAAACTTCAACAATTTGGTTGTACAACTTTCTCATACACGATACAACTTACAACCATCAACCAACTTAAATTAAAATATTTTAACTAAATGGTTGTCAACGTGTTGTTATCTAGCCTACAAACCATACAAGTTATCAACACGTTTTTAAACAAGCTGTATAATGTATGGGGAGCTTTATATTTGCATGTTGTTAGCACAATAATACAAACAATCTGTCAAACAGAAAATTACAGTGTATGTATTATAAAAAACAAAAATCAAATAAAAAAACTTACAAAAACATTTTTGTTCAAATGAAATTTCGATTAATATATTTTCCGATAACAAGTCGTCAAATGATTTATTTACTTTTTTTTAAATTATTCCGACAGCTAATTGATAATAATTTTTTTTTTTTTTGTTTTTAAATTATTTCAATAATAAATCCGGAAAAATTCAGATTTAATTACATAAGAATAAAATTATAAATGTTTTGAAATATACATATATTTTTTTCGTAACAAACCACGTCTGCAGAATTGTATATAATTTTCAAAACAAAAGCTTAAAAAATTTTAAATTTGCAAAAATATTTATGTAAATATTTTATATTTCAATAAGCTAAATATTTAACGCAGTCAGTGATATATACATTTACTATAGATAGATTTATATTGATATATAATTGGTGTCAATACGGTCACTCACTACAGAACTGTTTTGCATGACTTCTGGCGGATTTCACAGTTGATGCTTAAGCTTTTGCTAGAACTTAAGCTTCGGTTTAACTTATTATCTGGTTTCTCTGTGCAAATTTAAAGATAAGCCTTCCTGAAAATAAGGTTTAACTTAAGCCGCACTTTTGACATAATTTATAATATAATTTTATTAATTTTGAATTGTTTTTTTTTTTTATCTTATAAAATTAATACTATTATCGGTCAAGTGTACAAATAACTGCATATAGAAGTAGAATTTGACTATATACACAAATTCCGAATAATTCTGAGAATATTATACTAAATCTTGAAATTACTTCGTACCTCTGTAACTGGTTTCATCTCATAATATTTCAGTATTATAAATTTTGTTTTTAAGGTTAATCTCCAAAATAAGCAGCGCAAAACTTCTTCACGAACCTTCAAACTTCAACAACATATAGAATATCATTAAAATATTAGTCTATGATTGTCAGCGTCTGGAATCAAAAATAATAAATGATAATGAGATTGTGAAATGTTTAAAACAACTTATGAAATAATTTTTTTGATGACACCAATTAATAAAAAGTATAATAATTAAGTTTAGGCTAAATGCGGAAAACTGTTAAATGCAATTGTTTTAAAAGTATTTTTTTTTTATTTGGCAATACTATATTTCCGCATTTTGATTTAATGCAACGAATCACCCATTAGAGATTGAATGGCTCAAACGCATACCGTAGTTTAAAATTTACTCATTACTCTTATATTGGAAATTGATCTTAATGACAAAATATCAAACATACTTTTCCGATCTTTTGATACGGACTGGACTCCTAGAAAAAGATATTCAATCTCAGCGTAAATAATAAATTGTCGGATAGTGTTCTTGAAGTCGACAACATTTTATGTAATTATTCGAAAATAATTTATTTTTTAACAAATTTTGTGTATAAGTTTTATATTATGATAATTTTCCGTCCGTAAAATGTAAAATTCCATCGAAAATTTAAATTTCGTTTATAATAGAAATTTTTTAATTTTTATTTAATCAAATTTTATTAATTATATATTTTAACTTTAACTTTTTTTTTAACAAGTTATATATTTTTCCAAAAATTCATAACTTTATTAAATATTTTTCTTTAACATTAATGATTTTTTTTTAAGAAAAAATAAGAAATTACAAAATATATTTTATGTATACACTATTATAAAAAAAATATATATAATAAATGTAAACGAAATCGTTAACCACTTACCCCTGGCAAAGTCATGCTGAGAAGAATTTTTAAATGAAATAAAAAAAATGGAATTAATATTTTATGTATAAAAAGCATGAATCGAAAATGCTAAAACAAAAAAAAAACATTTAAACGTAATCAAAAATGTTAGCATGCTCGAATGCATATAAATTCAACTGAACATTTTCAAGTGGACCTGTACAAGTACTTAAAAATTGTAAATATTAGAACTTAGTTTTTTTTCCTACGATGGTTTAACTAATATAATTTTATACTAGAGTTTATTTTTATTGTAAAATGTAGATATGCTTTTGAAAGTTCTTAAAAAATTAACAGAAGAATCCAAATTTATATTTTCATACATTTGGTTACTGACTCGAAATTAACTTTGTCAATTATAATGAAATTATATTGCCAATTCATCAGGAACTAATCGAAACGGATAATATGGTTTTGTTCTCGTGAATCATTCGGCAGTAATTGGTATACCGTATACCTATACAGAAAACTAATTTCATATAGTTTCTAGTTTAAGATGAATGCCACGCCACGAGTATTAATATATGTTTATATAAATAAAAAAAAAATCGCATTAAGGTTGCTTTTTCGTATTTGTAAGACCCAGATGTGAACTAATCAAAATCTAGAAAAAACTAACATGAAGCTAGTATACACCGTGACTCAGATGATGTGTAGCTGCTAAGATGATGTTTAGACTTTATTTACAATAAAAAATATAGAAAAATGTACCTCGACTAATTAGCTATTAGTCTCTATTGAAAAACGTATTGAAAACCAATCTTTTTAAGATGAATTTGACTTAAATATTAATATGGATCTCATGGTTTGTGTTGAAATTTTGATACTGAAAAATCTATATTTCGAAGAAACTTCAAATTATTTGAAAATATATATTCATTCTGCACCAATCTGCTAAAGATGTCGCGCATGACTAATTTATCCTAAATGTTTTTTCATCCTCTTTCTAAAGGTTCAAGAACTTCATTCTTTCGTACAAATAATAATTAAAATGATTATATGTAGTATGTATACTGTTAGTAAATCTTACAGTAATATATAGACCTACTTTCGAGTTACTATATCTCGAATTGAATGTCACTTTTCTACTTACAGAAGAAAACTCACTATATCACTTTCCTACTTAGCGAAACTAATAATTGATAGTTAATATTTTTAACTATCAAGAGGAATTGTTGGCACAGTGGAAAGGAAAACTTGAAAAAAAACAAGACGAAAAAAAAACAAAAAAAAAAATATTTTTTGAGGATAAAGAAATATCAAGGATAAAATATTTTTCATTTATAATATTGTCCTAAAAAAGAAAAACTATAATATTAAATTTTCTATTTTCTATATATAAAACTAATGGGGGTTGGGGAAATCAAGTATAATTTTGCTGTAGAATACATAAATTTATATAGTATTGTCTATCTCTTTATATATCTAAAGAATATTAATTATTTTTTATTGCTTTTTTACCTGTAGCTGAACTTTAAACGTAAAAATGTTTTTTTTTTAAATTAATTATTAAACAAAAAAAAATACTTTTACAACAATTATGTTTTAAGTTTAAGCTTTTTAAAGAGTGAAACAAACATTAAGTAAATATGTATATATACATATATAGTAATTTAATAATATGTACTTGATTACCTAAGTGACTTCATTTGAATTGGTTATAGCTAAAGATCAGTGACGCGAAACAATTTAATTATTGATGTCAATATAACTCTGAAAATACAAATTGAAATTTTATTTTCAATTTAAACAACAATTTAAATTCAATATTAAATTTACCTTGAAAAATTATAGTTTTTAGTTACTTAACTGTTGCCCGAAACCTAATTGTTTCTGAATTGTTATATATTTTTGTTAAATCGGAAATATCTTATCCGAATCGAATGGGATTATATAAAAATTTGTATTATTGCAGTATCTGTCACTGTTAGTTAGTTGATGTGCTTTAATTTATGAAGTGTTATAGGATGAAAACTTTTAAGTATTGATACTTGCTATACTTAGTTATACTTTGTATTTGAAAATTTCCGAAACCATGGTTCAAATTATCCTATACACGCAGTTCATGTATGTATAGTTAGAAAATTTCTTCAAATAATGTCTTGAATTGTATATTTAATAAAACCCTTAAAAATAGGAAATTATAACAAGTCTATTATTCAAAAAATTTAAGTACAAATATTAAAAATAAATCAATTAAGTCTTTTAAACGTTTAAAATTAATCTGATATGTGTTCTTTTTAAATTTATAATAAGTTAATTGGTATTTCAGAATTAATTTATTATACTTAAATATGCAAACAATTTTGTGATTCAAATATGAATTAGTCATTAATAAAGCAAAATATTCGTGAAATATTAATTTTTCGCAATACATTAATACATTAACAAACACTGCGAGATACTTCAATTTATAGTTTACTGCCCTCCATCTATAAATAGTACATAAGTAATTATTGGCATAGCAGCGTTTTAAAGTATGTGACATTTTTCAATTTTGAGTTTTTAATGCAAAAATCATTTTAGTGCAAAAAACTAAATCTGAATTTGTTAATTTGTCGCATTTATTTAGTATAAAAGCCGCCAAAAATTCGGTTGAGATTAGATCAATTTAAGAGAAAATTAGTGTATACTGGTCATTAACTTCGAAATCGTATTTTTAAAAAAAAATCATACAGTTTTGGTAATTGTCATAGTATACACATAAAGCTTGAATCATAGTGCCGCCGTCAGCGTCATCGTTAACGGTGTTCATTGACGGTAACCTTAAATATTAAATTATATTGTTCGCGTTAAAATTAACTTTTCAAAGTTGCCGTTTCCTTACTTTTCTGTGAAATTTATACTACTAATGATACTTCTTAATTTAAAATAAGTATTCTACTACGTTTTTTAACAACGCGACAATATCAATTTGTGCCAAAGCCTTATTTTATTTAAGCGCTGATAGTATACATTTTTCTACTATACTGTAATTACTTAAGGTAACCATAGATTCATAATGGTATCAATCCAACTGAACTCAAAACCAAAGTAAACTAACATGACGGTGTTAAAAGTTTTTAATTTACAATGTTGTTGTTTTCTTTACAACGTTATTTCTTGTTTTTATTTATTTTAGAGTTCAGTTGCGTTGTGTTGCTGACTTTGCATTGTAAATGTAAATACTATTTTCATTAACTTTTAAACTTTGAGTTCAGTTACATTAACTTTTTTATTATGAACAAAGTATAAAGCTGTGTATTTTACACAGTAGGTTCCACTGTAATTGAAGAATAAAAATATATTTAAAATTTATAATGTTTTTTATTTCTCCTAAAATCAAGTTTTTCGAGTTACGATATCGATATATGTATACCGTATACATAATTTTACATAAATTTTATTACTTTCTTTAATATTACGTTTTAATTAATAATAATATTAATTAAAAAAAATATTATATTTATATTTTTTTGTCTTTCTTTCTTTTGCTTTCAGATAAAATATATTGAATTGTACATAATCAAAAAAAATTATAAAATACGAAAAATGGGAATCAAAAAATTACTTTTTAAAATACTAATATTATTTTATTGAACATTCTATGAAGAAAAAAACTATTCTATATTTTATGTTGTATATATATAAAAAAGAAAAATAATCGCATTTAACCTTATAAAAGAAATTTGAATTTAGGAAATACAAAAAATTATATAGAAAGAAGGCTGCACAGAAAACAACTAATTAAATTTTTTTTAAATAAAAATATGACAAATTGAAATTCCTTACAAAATATAAATATTTATATGAAAAAATAATGTCCTCAATATTTAAGGACTTACAATTTTTATACACATTGCTAACAAAAACAAGTATCCTTTTTGCTGAAGAATTTCAATAAAATATCCAGCAAACTAAAAAAAAAAATAATTTAAATACACAAGTTATAAAAAAAAAAAAAAAATAACAAGTAAGTAAATAAAAATAGAATTTATCTTTTAATCATCATCATAATCATTATAAATATGATAAAAATCAAATCGAAAATTTGAAGCTTTTAAGGTCAAACTCCAATGTAAGCATCGGTTTGTAATTTTATCGCCAAACTTCAAACATCAATCATTGATATAATTAATTTCTAATGTGAGTGTTGTTATCACAAATAAAATTATCTAAGATTGAGGAATGTTTGAAAAGTTGAATAAGACTCACTTCAGTCCCTTAGTCTATAACACTCTATAATATACAACTAATTCAACTTAAAAGTAATAAAAATTAAAAATAATAAGTTAAGACTCAGAACTGCTAAATGTAATTGTTTTAAAAGTATTTGGCCAATAACAAGTTTTCGAATTTTAATGTTTTGCACTGAAGCTACCTCACAAAGCTGATTGGCTGTTATAACGCTGAAGTTCAAAGATTCACAACGAAGTTTCAAGTTGACGCTTACATTGAATATTGACCTTTATATGTGCATTAATTTCTTTGTTATGCTTATTTTACACATAATATATAATATATATGTATGTGTTTGCTAATTCATGATTGTGTTTGTTCTTCATTATACATTTACTCTTGTGTCGTGTCGTGTATAATTTTTTTTTTTTTATTTATTTTGTTTTCATATAATAATATTTTATGTGCCAGCTAACCTAATATTAAAATTGATCAAATTCATTAAGTTCATTGTCGTAAAATACATTTAAAAATAAGATTTATTTCGTTTTCATCAGTTTTTAAACTTGATTCATTTTTTTATATTTATTATAAATTATAATGTTCTATTTGGTATTTTTAGTTTATTTATTAGTTTTCTCTTTTAAAAGCCAAGATATTAGTTATTTGATGCTTTATAGTGGAGTTAAACTCGACGGAAGCAACGGACGGACGACTGATTGAAATGACAAAAAAAAAGTTAAAATATATGAAAACATATGAAATTAATTAAACTCGACGGAAAAACAACGCAATGACGGAACCGACGTATTAAAGTTCATTTAATTTTAATATTTTTATTTTACAACGGACTAAAATGTCATAAGCAGCTGAGATGTGTTAAATGTTTTTTTAATAAGTAGTTTTTGTGCGTATTTGTGAAATAAAATTATGTAACACGTAACCACGGTACAATAAATTAGCTCTAATGTTTCCAACTCCATAATTAGATACAAAAACTTTTTTTTTTTTTTTTTATTATTTTTAAACTTTGAAAAAGTTCAAACAGTTCAAAATAAATAGCAATGAGGGAAGAACGTATTCAGTTTGCCACACTCATTTTGGGATTCTACGTTTTTGACATTTCAATCAGTCATCCGTCCGTTGCGTCCGGCGGGTTTAACTCCACTATTATGCAAATGATTATCATTTCGTAAATTTAATGTTAAAATAAGAAATTGTTGTAGGGCAGGTTTCTTGTCAGACAGTCAATTCCTTAGTATATTTTATTTTTTTTATTAAATAACTGAATATGTATTATGTATATTGTATATCTTCCTAATTTTAATTACAAGAGAAAAAAGTTCTAACCTAGTCACAGAGATAACTCAAAAGTATAACAGCAGTAGCGTATGGACTGGGGGTTTAACTACCCCTCTTCCAGATTTTACTAAATATGATATTTATTAAGAATTTAATAAAATGAGAAATGACATAGATAACTCTCAAAACAACTGACTCCCTTGCATAGATTCATTCTACGTACGCCACGACCAACACTAATTTGTAACAATCAGTTGAAGAATAGGCTATTTTAGCTAATTATAAAAATTATATAGTATCTATAATTAAGACCCACTGAATTTACCGATAATCAACCAACTGACGTAACAAACTTGGTGTGCCACATTTAATTGAAATCGGGTAATCATTAATATGTTTCCCAAGACATATTCATTAATATGTTCCCCAAGACCTCAGATCAGATCAACTATTAGATATATTATATGTCCGAATCCGAACAAACCTAATGTTACGTATGGTATAAAATAAACGTACGCATATTGTTTTTTTTACATGTTATAAATCCACTCGCAAGAACATGTAGAAAAATTGATTTAGGGTTTTCACCCCATTAAAATACTTCCTAGATAACATTAATTTAACAGTTACTCGAAATGTGGAAATTTTCGACTCATAGAAATTTCAACGTTAAGCAATCCGGCTGCTGTATTGTAAAACTTTAGAAAATGTAAATTTCTTTAATATGTACGTAAACGATAAACATAATTTAATGAGATAAATAGAGTTAATAAGGTTTATATCATTAAAAAATTAGAGCTACTTTACATATATCATTGTTTCAAATAGAAATGATAATAAAACTATGGTGTAATCATTATGGAATGTTATTTATTGAAAGTGATTTTTGACATACGATACTAAATAAAGTACGCGACTTAAGTGGTACTGCATAAAATTATTTTATTGCTTATAAAGTTTATTGCAATACAAGAATACACAATAAATTTTTAGGTTAGGTTATGTATAATACCTAAGCTGACATATATTTTACCATAGATTAGTTATGTTATAACATTTTTTGTCATTATTCGTGTATAGTTTCTTTTGCTTTCAATATTGTGTTTTTATTTAACTCGTTTAAGTTTTTTCCAAAACATTTAAATTAATAACATTTTTTTCTTTATCATATTGATATTCTAATTAAATAGCCCTTAATGCTAGAATTAATAGTCTCGCTGTAGAATTTCAAATGTTGCTGGTTTTGAGACGCTGGTCACGTTAAGCTAGAGCTATTCTCGATGCATTAGTCATGCGTCCAGCTCCAGCACAAGGCGATTATGTAAATGAAATTGTTATTAAAATAAAATTATTTGTTTCAAAAATTATCGGCGAGACAGTCTAGGTCTAGTGTCAAAATAGAAAAGAACACAATACGAAAGGCTCCACTCGACTAAGGACTAATATACCTCTAGTTGAAAACTTATCGGGTATCGCATAAACTTTAGATATTAATATCAAAATATCGAAACTACGCTATATATACATAATTATTTCCTTCAGTTTGGTTAGTATTATTTTGTTTATTTTTATAATTAATATGGAACCTGAAAAATATGGCCAAAAATATATTTAAAGCCTAGAACTATGCAGTACTTATGGTTATTCAGTTCATGCTAACAATAATCTTCATTGCATCAATAATGCTATATACTATAAATATAAACTTTAAATTTTATTATATTATTATTACTAATTACTTTTATAAATATTTAATGACATTTCTCATTCCCCTTTCTCTACGTTCCAAATTTAGCCGCCAGGTATCCCTATTTTGGTGTAACTCGTGATATCTCAATAAAATTCTGCGTTTTCGTTTTCTAACAATTCTAGCCTAAAATTTTTCGCTTTGTATTTTTACGGAATTTTTTGGAATTGACCTGTAAAAGACAACATAAAAATAAAAAAATATACGATTTTTTTTTTAATAAATATTTATGTTTAGCAGGAAACATGCAAAAAAAATGTTGTTTTTTTCATGTTTGCTGATATCGAGATTTGAAGATTGAAGTCAGAATCGTGAATTTTCAATCGAGAGAGACAAACGGAATAAAAATAATACATAAATTTTTTCGTTATTTATTCTTCATAGAACTATCGTTACATATATCATATCGTTGGTGTAGGTAGCTTGTTCTGTAAACTTAAATATGTAATTTTTATTTCTCACCCAGTGCAAATAGAAATGTTAAGGATATCTTTTAAATGTAATAAGAATAAAATAGATGTATAAAATATGGAAGAAATAACATTTCAAAATTTAATAACAGTTTAAGATTTATATAAAATAATATGTTATTAGGATTTTTTTTTCAAGTTTGCACTAGAACTAGATTGTTTTTATCTACAGCAGTATTCTAAATATTATATATAGACCAGAAAAAAAACGTAGGAATTTGTAACGATATTCTAGACATCTTCGTAAATTATAAAGTCGTAACTTCGACAGAATAAAACTCAGAAAATTTAGCTAACTGGGTAAAACTGTAGACAGAAAATTGACATTTTGATAGAAGAAGATAATATAAAAAATAAATAAGTAATAAAAAAAAATAATTCATTACTTTTTATTATATTGTAAAATGACGTCATTGTTTTGGTTGAATTCTTAAGTAAATAATAAAATGCAATTTAATGTTTTGTGTTAATTTCCTAAATCTTAAATATAAATATTTTATTCTTCAGGTAATTATTTTTATTTTGGGATTTTTGATGGTGTGTCAATATTTTTTTTTACAGTTTCTAATTTCGTATAAAATATATTTTATCCAATACCAGTTAATTTAATATAAAAGAGTTTCACTGTAATTTAGTTATTTTTATATCCTGTTGTAGGAACTCTTGAATTTTAAATGATTATTATTCAATATTTTATTTGGAAAATTCCCATTTGTAAATTTTCCATTTTTTGTTATCTCTTATGATATGGGAAGAATTAATTATTTTAAATATGGGGGGTAAATATAATTAATCATTAATAATTTCATTTTATTTTTACATAAAAATCTTCATTTTGGTAATTGTGTCAATGTCAGAAAATCATTTTTTTTTTTCTACATTTTGTCATTTGTTATAAATATATACGTTGTTTTTGCAAGAGAATATTTTAAAAGTAATATAATAAACAAGAATATTTTAAATATATATATATGCTTATTTAACAATTTTTATTTTGCAGGATGGATGATCACGATCGAATGGCAAGAAGGGCAAGAGATAAATTGGCTAGACAGCAAAATCAAAATCCAGATCCAGAATTTCCATTATTTCCAGCTCCAGTTCGGGTAAATTTATTTTTATATTATTTATATTAAAAAAAAAATATATTAATTAATTTTGTTTTTTAGGTAAGCCCATCAGAAGGTGATCACCGAATAGCACAAAAATTAGGAGATTTTTCAATGGCAAAACCATTAATTGAACAAAAAGGATTCATAGGAATATCAACAAATGCTAGACGTCAACAACAACAACAGCAACAACAAATACAACCAATAAATACAAATAATACGCCTAGTATCTGTACAATTAATAATAATATTGTCCAAAACAATAATAATTCAAATCAAATACAACAAAATACTTCATCACAATCAACAACTTTATCACCGTCAGGTTCTGTTATTGTTTCAATCAATAATAATCGACAACAATTAATACCACCAACGTCAAGTTCATCATCATCGTCTTCGTCACACCATTATTCCCATCAACAACAACAACAATCACATTCATCATCTTTACAATCACGTAGTACATACTTAAAACAAGCTGACAATAAACCAGCATATAATGGACGTGGTGGCTTTCCAGGCCAATCAGTTAAACATGAAATACGTACAACTAGTGGAATATCAAAAGGACCACCAAATCAAATGCAATTATTACCACCACCAGCAACATCAATTATGCCAAATGGTAGACAACAATCTACAAGTGATAAAAGTGCTGTTAACAGTCTTTTTGGTAATAATAATTGTACTGTACAAACTCAGCCACCATCTACATTACAAAATGGACGTTTTCAATTGCCAGCACCACCAAAGTCAAATAATAAATATACACATGATATTAGAAATTCAACAGTAAATGATTTAAATTTATCAGCATCAAATGGTGAAGTTGAAAATATATTAAAAATAATGTCAGAGCCATATACACCACTGACAGAAATAGCAGCAACACCACGTAAAGAGCTAAAAGATGAATTTTCATTTAATCAACCAAATACACATAAATATGCGGATTTTCCACCACGTTTAAAACCGCCAAGTAATAAAAGTAAGTTGATATTTATTTTTATAAATTATATTTTATTCAGTAAATTTATTAATATATTTCAATTTTTATTTTTATTTTATAGTAAAAGAAAAACCTGTGCCTAGTAAAAGATCGTAAGTAAAACAATAATTTTATTCATATTACTAAATAAATAATTATAAAAATAATTATTTTTTTACAGTGCTCTTGAGAATGATTTAGATCTTTCAGAAAGTGATGATGACAGAAAGCCAAAGTTAACATCTGTAGATCAGTAAGTTTGATTTCTATAAAAATAATTAAATTATATATATGTATGTATATTTATAAATATATTTTTTCTTTATGGTACTTTTTGTAGGATGTCACCAAATAATGATATATCCAGTGAAAGTTCGGAAACAGCTTCTAGTGAAAGTGGCAGTGAAGAATCAAATGATACTAAAGGGGAAACATCAAATCGTGAGTTTATTTTAAATGAAATCGTAAAATCATTAGTGTAGTATTTTAAATTAAATTAAATTCTGATTTAATATTTTCAAAAAAATTTCTTTGATGTATTCTAATTTTTATGTAAGACCGCTATCAATTTGTCAAATAATTGAAATTAATTATGACAAAAAAAAATCAAACATTTAATCTAAAAGTAACATGTTTAACAAAAAATTAATAAATATGAATTAATTTTTTTTTTTTAATTTTTAAAAAGATTAGTAACCATGCTTGATTTTAATTTTGCATTGCCGAATTTATTCTGTGGGATAGTAAAATTCCTTAATTTATCATAATTTTTAAAAAATATCATATTGATATTTTAAAAGAAACTTTTTAAAAATTACTTTAAATTCAGAATTATGAAAATATATTTATTAATTAAAAAATTTAAAAAAATATTTTAATTTATTGTTACAGAACAAAATTGTTGGAGTCTTGGTAGTTATTTTCAAAAGCCACGATCAACACTTAATGAAAATAATCAACCAACAACACCACAAGATAATTTACATATTATAACTGAACAACAACCAATAATAAAACCTGAACCAATATCTGTAATAGAAGATGAAAATATATCACTTTTATCACCATTACCATCATTAGAAATTAAATCACAAACATCTGCTGAATTTCTTCTTGATAATGTTCAGGATCAAATAAAAAATGAACAATTTGAAAAGAGTCCATCATCAAGTTCAAATCATGAATGTGAAGAAAATTTACAACAATCGTCATCATATGCTGTGGAATCAGATCAATCAGCAAGTATGATATTAGCTGCAGCAAAAGAATATTCTAGTATAAAAGCTTTATCAGATTTAAGTAGTAGTGGATCTGAGGAAACACCACCACCACAACCACCCCCACCACAACCATTAATTGAAAAATTGCCAATCCAACAATTATCACAACAATTACAACAAGCACCGGTTGCTTTAACAATTGAACCAATAGAATGTACAAAACGTATTAATAAATCACCATTAAAAAAACCAGCTAAACGTCGCCGAAAATTACCAAAAGAATCAAAAATTCCAACAACAAATTCAGTTACAGCTGATGATACATCAGATGAAGATGGTGAATTTTCAAGTGCATTATCATCAGCTGGTGGACGATCAACAAAATCAGCTGATTATCAAAAGAAACGTTCACGTGGTCGACCTAGAAAAAATTTAACTGGTTCAATTAGTGGTAACGGTAGTTCAACATCTACTAAAGGTGGTGGTGCTGGTACACCATCGGTAAAATCAACATTCTCATTGAAAAAAGATTCCACAACATTGCCAGTTGGTGGTATAGTTAAAAAAGCAACTGTTAGTCGTAGAGCTTCACGTCAAAATTCAAATGTTAAAAGTCGACCAATTATTGAAACGACTGAGCCAAGTTCAGATGATGATGATGACGATGATATTAGTGGTAGAAATCAGTTGTCACAAAAACTTCCAGTTCATATGTTAACATCATCACAAATTCCAATTACCCAACAACAATCACAACAAATTATCCATCAAACCAAACAGGATATTGTTCCAAGTCGTGTTCGTAGACAAATGCAAACAACAAGGAAATTTTCTGATGACGATGATGATGATGATGTAGAAGATGATGACGATGATGATTCTTCGGCATCATCAGATAGACCAGACAAGTAATTTAATATTACTATTTTTCTGTTCAAAAATAGTTTTTAATTTTCTTTTATTATTTAATAGTCGACATTCAACGGTGCCTCATGACGTTAGTGGTAACAGACATATATCTTCCTCTAGTGATGATCATTCCGATAGCGACAGTGATGAATCTAGATCAGATAAGGTATAATTTTATTAAATATAAAATTATAATTTTATTATATTTAATTAATATATTTGTAATATTTTTTTTTAGGGAATCCGTGATAAACCAAAAAGTGATAAAAAGAAAAGTGATACCTTAAGGAAATTATTTAATATTAGAGATGGTGGTGCTAAAAAGCAAGGTCAAGTACTTATAGTGGACCAATCCGAAGAATTACAGGTTCATATATTATTTGTTTAATATCATATTTAACATAATTTAATTCAATTTCGTTTACTTATATATTATAGAACCAAGCAAAAGAAGTAACTGCCCATCATGAAAAAATTTTATCACCAATCGCCTTTAAAACTAGCAATGAAAATATAAATTTAATATCAAATAAATTATCAATAACATCAACTATTACAAATAACAATTTAGCTAATACAATTAGTAATAATAATAATAAAACCGTAACAGCTGCAGCTGTAACGTCATTTATAAATAATAATTCACCAACAACAATAAATCATTTTATAACAACAAATAAACAAGCAAATAGTAAAAACAACAATAGTCATTTAAATACGAATAGCTGTAATAATCAAATTAATAATAATAATAATAATATTTTAAATAGCAATAATAATAACAATCAAACTTTATTGAAGAAATCACCAAGAACACAACCACAAATAACTAGTAATTTAATAAGAACACCAGAACGTAATAGTTCAAATAGTTCTAATAATAAAAATCAAAATTTATCTATAATAAATAATAATAACAGTATAGTAAATAGAACATCATTAATATGTTCTATAGATTTATCACGATTATCATCAGAATGGATAAAAAATTCATATAAAATATTAAATCGTAATCAAAGTCCTCGCAATAATACCAAGGAATCTTCTAGTAATAATAATAATGTACCAATAACAACATTGAATTTTAATCATCAAAGAAGTAGTCCATCAACCACAACAATATGTGGAATTGATACAACAGAAAATTTAGATACAAGTACAAGTAGACTGAAAGGAACAATTAATTCAAGAAATTCTTCTAGCAATAAAATATTAAATTCTAATAACACTAATAGTAATAATAATAATAATAATAGTTCAAGAATTCAAAGTGGTTCGAATTTAACAAGTGGAACAACAACAAATTTAGAAAATGGCGCTAATAATAGTTTTAATAAACATAACACAAATAATACAAGCACAAGACTGGTTAATAATGATTTAATAGTTACAGCCAGTGGTGGTAATATTATATCAAATGAAAATATCTCGCACAATAATCGAACTATTGAAAATATAACATCTAACAATAATAATAATGCTACTAATAAAATTAATAACAATTTAGATTCAACAACAGCAACTGGTGGTGGTGGCAATATAGGATTATGTGATAATAGTAACAGAGTTTTTGATAAAACAATTGTGGGAGCTATTAATAATGGTTTTATTAATGATATTCATTCCAAAGAACAATCACGTTTAACACCAACAAATCGTATTATGAATCCACCACAATCAATATTACATTCACCAAAAATTGAAGAACGTATACGAGGTGGTGCCGCCAGTATTGAATCACCAAAAAAATCATCAACAACTGGTGGTGGTATTAAACCAGAATCAATTAAATCGGAATATGATGATTATAATAATTATAAAACATTAGGTGGAAAAACTGGATCTGATGATAAATATAATATTTATAATAATAGTAATAAATTATTGGGAAATAATGGCAGCAGTAATAATAGTAGTTCGGTTAAACAGGAAATGGTAAAATTGGAATATAAATTAAATGTTTCATCGCCATCAACACCGCCAATATCTTCTGCTACAAATTTAACTAATAATAATGACATAGATGCTAATAAACTTTCACCATCAAGAAGTAGTGGGAACTCATCAAATGCGAACAATAAAAATGGTTCAGTAACGGGGAATAGTGGTGGTGCTGGTGCTATAAATGATTATATATCAAAACCAGCGAATAGAAGAAAACGTAGTTCAAGCTCAAGTAGTAGTCCTTTTAAAGATAAAAAGAAAAAGAAAGATAAAGTAATTATATTAAAAATTAATTATTTGAGCCTTTTTTTAGAAAATCCTGATTTTAACTGTTAAAAGATTATCCTTAATATTTTATAAATTTAAAGTATAATTTACTAATTTTAATTTAAATGTATTTTGTATATCCAAAGAGATCGTACACTCGAATCAAGTATTTTAAAGTGGAATACATTTTATAAACAAATTTGTATTGCATATTTAGTATATTTATTAAGACTCATATTAACGATATTTGTATGAGAACAAATAATTGGCGGCGTATTTTAGTTTTTTTTTTTTATCTTTTTTTCAAAATTGGAATTATATCAGTTTCACAAGAAAAGGCTCATATATTTTTAATATTCAAGATTTATATTTTTAAATTTCAATATTGTATTTTTTGTTTATTTGTTTTTATTTTAGAAGGAAGTCACAGAATTGCCCACACCTACAAATCATGATCGATTAGCAGAGAAAATTGATCTACAACCTTTACTTCCACCCCCGCAACCAATTATTTCAAAAGTTTATAGATCATATTTTGAACATAATGAAGATTTTTCGAAAGATTTCCTAAAAGATGAACATGTGTAAGACAAAAATATTTTTGTTTTTATAAGAGTGAAAATATATTATTAAATGTATATCTTTTTTTAGTGATAGAGGTAAAAAGTATTTAGAAGAAGCTAAACGATTAAAACATGCTGCTGATAAAGAAGGAAATCATTTTGATCAAATAATGCTTTATTTAGAAGCTGTATTACATTTTCTATTATCAGCTGATGCAATGGAAAAACAAATGATTACAGAAAAAGCAGCATTTACCATGTATAGAGATACACTTTCTCTAATTAAGTAAATAAAATAAAAAATAAAATCTTTAAAAGCAATACAAAATTAACAACAATATATATTACATTTTTATAGATATATTTCGACAAAATTTCGAACAGCCCCAACTGATCAAGCCGATAACTATAATAAAGTTGCGATTTTAAGGTAATTTATTGTTTTATCTAAAAATACAAAATAATTTTAATGTTATTTTTTTTTTTAGTTTGCGTGTCCAATCATTAATCTCATCAAAATTATATAAAATGAAACGTTATGAAAGTCGAGAGGTACAAAAATTAGTAAATGATTTTTTTAATAAACCAATACCGGAAATGATTAATGGCAATACACCAACATCAATATCACCAACTAATTCGGTTTGTTCACAGGTTAATGAAACTAATTTTTTTTTATCATATACGTATATAAAATTAGGAAATATTTGTCCAATTTGCAGTATTTTAATGAATTGTACAGTCAGTAAAAAATACAAAAACGTTACGGACACAAACATTTTTTTTTATGGATTCTGAAGCTCCTTTACATGAAACGTTGAAAAACAAATATATTTTTTTTTGTCACAAACCACAAAGCTTCATATTTATAATATGAAATAAATTTTAAAGTAATATTATTTAGTAAATTATTTTAATTGCAGCAGCTAGCAGTAACTGAAATTAAATTTTATTTATCGACGTAACGAAATAAATGAAGTTACTATTATTTTCCGTTATTCCAGCACTGGTTAGAATTTTAGAGAAGTAAATTTACTTTTTCTAATAATAAAATTACTTTATTTTTTACTTTTATCCGTTTCCGTATATAGTTATATTAATATTTTAATATAATTATATAAATGACATATTGCCCGAAAATGGAATGTTTATGTAAATCATATTTCCCAGACCCGTAATTTTACTGACAAAATATTGCATTGAATACGAGACAAATTAATTGTGATTTTATTATTAACAAATAAAAAATACAATCTCATAAAATTATTATTTAACAATAATGTTTTTCTTCTTTTTCTGAATGTTAGGGATCTGGTTCAAATACACCACCTTGTCAAACGGTACCACCACAAGTGCATGCTGCCGTTCAAAAACAAAATGTCTATTTTAATTACTTAACTAGTTGTCATGATTTATGGTATCAAGCTGATGATTTAGTAAAAAAGGGCAATCATACAGGTAAAAAATTCTAAATATATTATTTATTATAACTACAAAAAAAAAACTATATAAAATATTATTTATAGATTTCATAGATTTCTTTATTGCCCTTGATCATCAAAATGGTCCATTGACATTACACAGCTCAATATATGATGTATTTAAATATGTACAAGCTGGTTTACGAAAAGTTAAAGATTTTATAGGACGTGATATTTCATCTAAGTAAAAAAAGAGTATTTTTTTTTTACATACAAAATAACATAACCTCTTCTACACACACACACTTACAAAAAATAAAATATTAATAATTTAAATTTTTAAATATATATTTATAATATAATTAAATAATTAAAATATTTCTTTTCAACAAGAAATAACAAATTAATATAATCGTATATATAAATTAAATAAATATATATACAATAAATATACATATTTAATGAATTTAAGTGCAGAAACTGAAAAAGAATTGTAGAAAAAACTCAACTTAAACAAATCTTGTTTTGTTAAAAATTTAAAACTGAAATTTATTACAAAAAATTATTTATAAAAAACCAAAAATTTATATTATATATAATAGTAAATTATAAAAAAAAAACACATACACCACAACAACAACAAAAAAAAATAGAACAAAAAATATAAAATATTTTATTAGCTAATTTTTTTTTTTTTTTTTTGTAAGTAAAAATAAGTATTTAAGAAATTTTGAATTGTATATAGTTTTTTTTAAAAAATAAAATACCCACAAGACAGTAAAAACAAAATCATTAATTAAATAATATATATAAAAATATTTTTTTAATTTTAAGTAATTTTTTTTAAGGTTTTAAATATCTTGTTACAAATAATAAAAAAAATATTATGGAAATTTATATAATTAAGGCATGAAATGAATATGAATAACTTTGAAGAAAAAAAAAATGAAATAATCATTCAAAAAACATATTTATTTAGATATATATATATATATATATATATATATATATATATATATATATATATATATATATATATATTTATATATTTATATATTATATATATTGATATTTTATAAAATTACAAAAAAAATTGTTTATAAATTTTTTAATGTGTTATTTAAAATAAAAAAAAAAGCGGTTGTACCGAACTGAAAGTTTATCATGATTTTAATTTAGATATTAAACAGTAAAGAATTATTTAATTAAAAACAATTAAGTTTAACTCAAATTTGAATTGCTGAATATAAACAGAAATTAATTTTTTGTATAGTTCTCTCTCTCTATTATTAAAATAGAATGCTGCAAATTTATTTCTCTGCATAACTTTTACACAAGAATATTTTGTGTATAGTCTGATTCAACATAAAATATCTTATGAAAAATAAATTGTAAAATTGTGCTTACCAAAAAAAAAAAAAAAAAACATTTTTCCGATTGAAATGATTATAGATGCAGGCAGCAAATACTAAATATTAATTATTAATTTCAAATTTTTGCATATCGACAAAGAAAATTTCTAAATTTATATATTAAGCATATATAACTGAATGTCTACAACTTCCGCATATAATAAAAAATTAAATAAAACTATACAAAATGAATTTCAACAATTGCATAAATATTTATCAAACAATTTTTTTAAAAATTTACAAATTTAATATTTTTTTAAAAAAATAATTATGTATTATTACAAAACCACACACGTGTTTTTTCACAATATATTTCCAAAACCATTTTATTATGAAATTCTTCTCAAAAAGTCCAGAATGTTGTTTTTATTTTTATTTTTATGAATTTTAAAAATTTAGAATGAAAAAATTTGTCATTAATTTTTTATATCAATTATTATTTTATATTTATTAAATGTTGTAATAAATTGCCTTTTTATTTTACTGAAAATTAAAAAAACATTTATATATAAATATATA
Source organism: Rhamphomyia laevipes (assembly GCA_963920725.1). Classification (NCBI taxonomy): domain Eukaryota; kingdom Metazoa; phylum Arthropoda; class Insecta; order Diptera; family Empididae; genus Rhamphomyia; species Rhamphomyia laevipes. The sequence goes on along the minus strand of OY987258.1, from coordinate 37,313,255 downwards.
TAAAAACACAACCAAAATGAAAAAAAGAAAAAAATCATGAAAAACTATTAGTTTGTAAATTTTTATACAGTTTTGTAAATATTTTTATTATTTTTTTCTGTTTATTTATGCTCTCGCTATGATTAATATTTTGTTAAGTTAAAATTGGATAGTTAAAATTATTGAAATTGAAACAATTTTTTTGATTATTGTTAAATCTAAATGTAACTTTAATCATTTAAATAATTTTTGTAAACTAACATATTTTATAGAATTATATAAATATTATGGTACTTTAACCAGGCACACCAGCATAACTGTATATTTGCATATAATATATATAAATATATGATTGGGATATATTTATATATTATAAAATTTATATAATAATTTATTTTTAAGTTTCTTTTTTTAACTGAAATTTATATTATGCTCAATATTAGAGAATTTATATCAACTAAAACTGATATATATATTTTATGTTTAAGTTTTTTTCTTTATTTATATGAATGGAGGGATTAAAATATTGCTATTTAAATAAATTAAGGAATCTTTAATTCTGTGTATTTAAAAAAAAAACATCTGAATTAGAAAAATCATTTTATTATTTTTATTGTTTATATTATTTTTAATTAATATGATTATTAAACAAACAAAAGAATATTATATTAAAACAAAGTATTTTATTTATGATGAAGTTATTTTAATTGATTGTCATTTTTCGATTAAGTCCCACATATTGGATTGTATTTATTTGTTCTATATTTGTTTGAGAACTTCATTTTAGAGAACATCGAAAAACTTTATATATATATTAAAATATATATAACATATTTTCAAATATCCTGCGCTTTAGATTGTGTTAGAATTTAGAATACAAAGTACTATTATATAATATTATGAAAGAATATTTTTACCAATATATATTATATACGCTAATACGCTAATGCTTTTTTTTTATTTTGCAGCCTAAATGTCATTAAAACAAATTGAATTCATATTTTTAAAACAAATTTTATTAAATTGCAATAAAAAACAAAAAGAAACTCTAAAATTGCAAAGCAATATTACTTAAAAGTTTGCCTTTTGCAATTAACGCAAATTGAAATATAAATGTAAGCAATATAATTATAAAATAACAATGAAACTTTTACCTGATTTTTATATATAAAATACATTTTTATATATACAATGTAACTGATTCTAAAATTTATTAATATAAATAGGAAGAACAACTTTATCAACATGAAATTAAAATAGATTTTTTTTTTGTTTAAACAATTTAAATAAATAAAATGCTTAGCTTTTTAAAAGAAAAATATCCTTACAGTATATAGCTAAAAATATTGATTAAAATACTTATCTAATTATAAATAAGTATTATTTAAAAAAATTATAAATTAAAACAAGTATTAATATAACGCAATTATATTAAGTGCGAATTCTATAGTCATTGTTCATAGTTTTCGAAAATCAACACTTTTAACATTAATTTTTCTCGTATCTTGAAGGCGTTAAATTAATCAATATTGACTTGTTAATAATTTTATTTTAATACCTTTATTCTTTTACTAATTTTCAATACTGGACAGACAAAACATATACAATTGATTTTTTAATCAATTAATCAATAGAGAAATTATTTTGTTATTTTTATAATATTTATTTGTTGAGGTGTTATATTTTTAAAGAAGATATAAATACGTTACTATAGAAATTTGGAAAATAATTTTATATAATTTCAATATTTATCGTTTGATATTATAAATATGTGTGTGTATATTAAACGAAAAAAAAAATCACAATTTCCAAACAGCTGACAAAGTACGAAAATCCAATTGATTAATGTCTATTGATCAATTGATATGATTAATTTTAAAATCAATCGAAACCCCAATTTTAATAGATTCCACGCCTGAAAGTAAAATGTAATTTATTTATGAATTTATTATATATTAGTATACATAATACATATATAGTAAATAATATAGCATGGATTGATTCGAATAATTTAAAATTATCAAATTAGCTTACCCAACAATTATTATTAAATGCTTTAATAAAAAAATTCGAAACTGTTTTTTCATATGGATGTTTATTAAAATTTATTGAGGATTTAAATTCAATTTATGAAAATCATTGATAAAAATATTTTTATTTAATTTGCTGTTCGTTTTCACATTTAAAAATAAAATTGTACTTTCGGATAATATTAATTAAAACATGTCCTATTCGAATTTTATATTACATACAAATTTCTACAACTTACGATGACCAAAATATATATTTTTTTTTTTTATTATTATTTATTAATTTAATAATTTTACTTTAATATCTAAAAAAGTTATTTACAAGGCATAATTTAACAAATAAATTAATTTTACTAAAACAACACTTAATAATTAATAACTATTAAAGTTTATAATAACAATTATTATATAAATATATACTTTATTTTGATAACAAACAGAAAAATAAAATACAGACTTTAGATATATTAAAATTATTGTGGAAGGATTTATATAAATTTGTACAAAAATCGAATATTTATCGAGATAATTTTTTAGATAATAGAAATTTGTACAAAAATTAACAGATGAAAAATGTTTGTAAATAACAAGAAAAAAAATAAAATAAATAATATTTTATAATAATTAAATTAAATAAATTTATTATTAATTAAAAGAATATTGATTATGGGATAGTCTTAAGTAATAAATTTAAATAATTTTTTCAAAACAATTTATAGCGGAACAATAATACTATTATATAATATAATATTAAAATCATTTAATTCATATAAATAAATATATATATATAGATAAAATATAATTACATTAACATATTTTTCAATTTGTATTAGGGAAATAATAAAATCTTATAAATTAAATTGTAAATATTCTTGTACTAATATTAATAAATTATATATACATAATATATTATTATTATTATCTACATAAACTAAAAAAACAAAAAAAATCAAAAATGTAGTGAAAAAATAAATAATTTATAAAAAGAATTCAGTTTTTAAAAAAATTTATTTAACAATCCTGGTTCAAAATAAATTTAATTTAATTTCCAATGTAAATGTAATTTATTTTGGAAATTTGAACGTGGATAATGGACATTATGTTTTAGATTTAGGGACATTATAAATTTATTCATTGACGGGAGATTACATATATGACCATTGCTCCAACAACAAGTATTATGGAAAAATGTCAAATATAGATGAGGTTGAGTAGCGAACGTGTTAAATCGTCATTATTATTCAACTAAAACAACAAGAAATATTTATAATCTAGAAGATTTTTTTATAAAATTTACTATACAAAGAAGTTATTAATACCAGTAAATATAGCATATATATATATCTGAATAACTCGTGTCATTTTCCTTTACATAATTTTGTAAAAATTGTAATACATTTTTTAAATTGCCTATTTTTAGGAGTTATATAAATTTTATATGTGAAAATTTGAAAAAAAAATTATACCTATATATTTGGAAAATTGAAAATTAAATATGACATTATTATTATATTTGTGGAATATAGACTGAATAGTTTCATGACCTCTTGTGGAATATGTATTAAGTCGCCATTAGGTCTACCATCGATATAAATAAAAAAATATTTCCTTTTATTTTAAGGAAGTTCGTTGATTGCGCAAGTTGTTTTTAATTTATTTCAGTTTCATTTTCGAATACTTTTGATATTATTTTTGTTTTGTTTTTAATAACATTATTAAAATTAATTTGAATTTTGATATTTTAATTTTTTTTAAATTTATTCCAATTATTTATTATATATCAATGAAACAATTTTTATACGTTTTAGACAGTCAAATTTATATTGATAAAATTATGTATAAAAATAATATGTTAAATAAATTGGAATTTATTCAGGATAATTATACCAGGTGAGGTAAGAAAAATTTATTATTTTTAATTTATAGAAAAACAAAAGAAAATTCTTAGAATTTAAATAGTTTTTCCTTATAAAAAAACAATCACGAAAAATAAATTTTCCGTTAAATATGTCATTGACCTTTAAAAAGATTGGAAGGACGTTTGTTTATATATTTAAAATTAAAATGGCTTTTTTTGTTTATTTGTATTGAAGAGATTCCATTCATTAAAGTATGTAAGTGTTAGTAATCTTTAATATAAATTACAATTTTTATATAAAAGTTATATATATTTTTAGTACAGTAGGTTCAAGTTTTAAATATTGGTTCTTTTATTTTGATAGTGAAAATATTTTTAAATATATATAACATAATTTAAATTTGTATGACATTAAAGCAAACTTATGCATAATATCGTAAATTGGCGGAAAAAGGTATGAAATTTAGTATCAAAGTGCCTTAATATTAAGTTTAGTTTTCCATTTCTTTTTTAAATTACCTAAAATAATCAATCCAACATATAGTGTGGGTTACAAAAACAAAATGTTTGATTTTTTCACGCAATCAAACATTGTATCAAACATTTAGTACCTATCAAACATTATATCCCAAGAAGCAATCAAACAATTTGTTGTACACAAATTTATGCATTTTTGTCAGACTTATTTTTATATGAAAATACTGTGATAGAAAACAGCTGAAACTGAAATAAAATGGCAACCATCAGAATTTAAAACTGTATCGTTGTGAGTTAAAATTGTAAATTAAAAAAACCAGAAACTGTGTTTCGCATTTAATTTAGTTTCTTGGATATGTGAACTTATTATATATTCTATTTACAGCGAGTGATTTAAAAACACTCGTTTTAAATTAAATGGATAAATCTGGACAACTCCATATAAGAATCTTGACTTGGATCTCTGAAGAGATAGAGAAGATGAAAGGAAGAAGCTTTACTGGAGTGTGTATAATAATTGTATATAATATTATTTTAATTTACCATTATTTAGTAATTTGTGGGTAAATATTATTGTGCAAATTAAATATGAAATATTCAATTTACTGTCAATAAAAAATGGTGCCCAGTAAATTTTTGAAATTCTAAGGAATATTAATATATTCCTTATTATAACAAATCGGATTTATACAAATCATAATAAAATATACTGAATATACAGAGCATTTGAATAAATACACTAATAACTTGGTTATAATCGACTTTAGTGAAAATTGTGAATTTATTAAAAAATGTAAATTTTATATGTACCGTGTTATACGGAAATTATAATTGTCAGCTGTCACAATTAAACCGTGTTACATACAAATTGGAGTTATTCGTGTTCCACGAGATATTTCCATATAAAAGTAATTATTTAAATAATTGAAAACTAAATAATAGCTTTGATTTATTTAATACTTAAGTACCAAATATTTTATAAAATATGTATTTTACATTATTATAGAAAGTATTAAAATTGATCATGTAAGAAAAAGATTTTTTAGCAGTTGTTAAGATCGCGCCTGTAAAATTATATACTTATGCCTAGTATAATATAGAAGCCAAATAAAGATTATAAAGTCGACCTCAACTAAAATTCCCATAATATTATTCTTCCTATAATCTATCACTGTTAGTATTCATTGTAGCTATATTCTAAAAAAAACTGTTCAGATTTTGTCATATTAATATTCTGCAATCCATTTTGAATAAAACCTAATGTCTAGATAAGTGTAATTCAAAAAAAGTCCCCGGACTCTCTAAACATCGAAATTATGGATTTCGAAAATCTGCCAAATTTTTTAAGTACTATAAATTTTATTATTAATTTCAAGGGTTTCCATTTTCCACAGATTACATGAAATCCAATTTCGAGTCTTAGTGAATCTTAGTAATGTTGATTACGAAATATCTACGTTAGTCAAATTTAAGTGTACCAACTATTTGTCATAATTTTAAGTATACCAACATATAATTTTTTTTTTATTTGTAAAATCATTATTTTTATATTAGTTTTTATAAATTTTAATTTTATCCCATTTAATAATTAAATATCCTTCATAGAGTCATTCATTTATTTACAATTTTTATTCACTATTTCGTTACCCGCCCATTACTTTATTTTACCATAACTTTTATAATTTATAAATTCATTGCTGAACATTTATTATTTTCGATATAAACTACAGTTTTTTAATATGTGGATACTTATGTTATGTGTTATGCTATTTCATTTTTCTCTCAGAAAATTATATAAATATAACGAGTAGTTATAAAATAATTACGGAATTTTGTGATATAAAAATAAATATTTAAAAATTAGTTACTTTCTTAGTTATTATTTCTAAAGCGTTTAATTACAATTTGTGTATCCTGTAATAACTGCTCAAAAAAATTGTATTTTCTAAACAAACATAAAGAGTTTATAATTATATTGTATTTATGTAATATATTTATATATTATATATATATATATTCATAACAAACCGGAAAACGGAAGAACCCGGCAAAAATAAAGCTTTTTATTGTATCATAATAACTATAAAGTTCACTGGTCTTTGACACAGAAAAGTATCTTTTTTTTTGTATCTGTATATATTATTATAACATTGTTTAGGGTAAAAAAAAAACATGAATGAGGAGAAAATAGCATAAAATATTTCTTTTTATACTTTAAACAAAAGAAAAAAGCTTTAATGACTACTTATCTTACAACCTAACCCAACAAGATGTGTTCTTTATAACACAATGTTTCACTTAAATTTATAAAAAAAATTCAATAAATTGAAAAACTAAGATTTTATTTACACTCAAATATCACTGATATTTTAAATTAATATTTTGTTATTTTTGTTCATATACGGTTAAATTGTTTAAAAATTTAATTGGTGAAGGGTGGAGATGAGTACTAGTTAAATAGAATAGTACTGGTACATAACAAATTAATTGTAGGTGTGAAATGATTTATTTATTCTTATTTGAAAAAAATCCTCGTTAGAATTATTAATATTGTTAAATTTATTATTTATTCATAGCGCATGCTTATTATTATTTTTGAATTGTTTTATTGGATGCATTTACTAGAATTACATATCAGCAGAACCAACCCCATTGCTTTTATAAATACTGAAACTAAAATATCATACCGGCTTATTACCGGTTTTATTAATACAATATAGAAATTATAGTTTTTATTATTCAAATTTTATCTAATTTTTCATAATTCGTTAAAATTGCTGGGCTGTTGCATTTTACGTTATACATATACATTTCTTTTTATGAATTATAAAAAATTAAATAATATTTGAAGTGACAAGAAATACCAGTTGAATGGAAACAGGTTAGAAGGCATTTATTTCAAATAATTTTAGACTGAAATGCATTTTCAGTAGATCCTTCAATCAAAACTTAAAAAATATTCTAAGAGTTAAAAGAGAAATTAATATTACAGAATATTGTAATATCCTGTTCGGCAAACTACTTTCTATTTATATTCTAAACATCATATAAAAAATTAATTAACACTTTTTTAAAAAAAATTAAAACAAAAACAAATTTATAACTTTTTGATTAAAATTCTTCTCCTTTTTAGACTGGTATATATCCATATCCGTAGCCGTTGGATATTAAAATTTTATTATTTATTGTTTTATTTGAAAAGTGGATATAATAATTTACCTAATACGCATAAATATACGATCAGGATAGAATGAAATTTTATATTATATTGAGAATTTAGTTTCAATTAGGAAATTTTGCATCAATAAACCAAATATATTTTTATAAAATATTATATAACTTCTGAAAATATATAGTTTTAACATAAAACTTTTTTTCATTTAGATTCATGTTTTGAAGCTGCTTTCAAATTTGTCTAAAATTCAGTTTGTTAACATAAAATGTAAAAAATCGATTGCAATATAATATTAAATAATTTCGAAAATATGAAAGAAAATTTCAATTTTATCTTAAATTTTCTGTTGTGTGCGCATCAATAAAATCATCCTAAGATGAAAAAAAAAAATCGTATAACAATCAACAAGGAACTGAAAAAGAACCGAAATCAAAGCACAATGACTTTTTCTATTTATATATATATAATACATATAAGTTATATATCCTACCTACCTCTCAGACCTTTATAATTCAATATGTCTCAATGTTAATATAGTATAGCTAGGTCGGGGTTTTTTTCTTAATACCTACACAAAAAAAAAAAAAAAAAGGATATATAATAAAAGATATTTGGAGAAACTTTTAGCTGGTACTGTTGTAATAGGCGCGCGTAAGCTAAATATTATATACAAAAAAACAACGATACTCCATTTAGTTATTGGGTACTGTTGTAATAGGCGCGCGTAAGCTAAATATTATATACAAAAAAACAACGATACTCCATTTAGTTATTGCACTCTCTGATAGCAGGTTGTGTTTTCATTCAAAATATATATGTATATATACATATATTAACTCTATTCTACTAAACTGAATCTTTTGATTATTATTTTTTTAAATTGAAGTTCAAATTAAATTAAAAATTCTTTAAATATTGTATTATTATTTGTTGATTTCCAATTAATAATAAATAATATCTTAATTAAATTAAATATATATTTTTCTCTAAATTTTCAATTTTTTAATTGTTAAGCTTTTTGGACGCCTATAAAAGCTTTTTATTCGAAATATAATACATACATATATACACCGGTATTTGACGATAATGCAATTTAAATTCGGCATTGCGTTTTTTTTTTGTATAGTGCAAAATTCTTAGTGAAAATATATTAGTTTTTTAAAAGATTTGTTTAATAACTACCAACAAAAAAAAACTATAATATTTATAAATTTTAAAATATATTGAATATATTACAGTATAAAAAAAAAAAACCGAATAAATTTTATTTATTAAAGAAAATTTAAAAAAAAAAAATCTGCAAAAATAAAATATCTATCTATAGTTTTTACTGCGGTGAATTTTTCCAAAACTTTTCAATGTGTAAAAGTGCAGTGTGAATTTAATTAAAAACCAAAAAGCTTTTAATAAGAAAAATTGAAACAAATATCCTTTTTTTCAGTTTCATAAGGATTAATACAAACAGTTCTATGTGTAAATTTTTTATATAATTTTTTTTTTTAAATTTTTGTATACCAAATCAAACAAATTATAAAAAAAAAACTGGATATTTTTTACTAATAAATTTCTATACAAGTACAATATAGAATAATAAAATATTTTTCATACAAATTCCTTGAACTTGTATAATATTTATATAGATATTTTAATTGTGCACTATAGAATTTAATTATATATTTAATTAAATTAAAAATTGTGAAGAATTTAACATAAAATTAAAAAAAAGTGTTAGGAATTATAAAAAACAACAACAACAGGGAGTGGTTCGTATTTTAAATTCATATTTTATTAAAAATTTCATAATATATTACCGAAATTAGTTGATAACAGATATTGTCTTTAGTATAAACTGAAATACAAGTATTTCATCAATTTGAAAATTTGGTTTATGATTTCTACTACATAATTAATTTGTAAGAATATCCTTTTTTTAATATAGAATTCATGGTATACTATTATGCAGAAAATCGATTATTAAGCATCATACGCTCTTATGTGTGTACCCAATATAGTAATATGATGTCAAGTATTCTAAACTACTATATATATTTATATATTATATATGTACAATCTACGGTATATAAAAGTTTCACTCATATTGCATTTTTCAATATCTTCCTTTTTTTAATATTTTTTTTTTGTTTTTGTTTTAGTGTAAACTTTTATTTTGTTGTTACTACAAAATTTTGTGAGCATGACTAAAATAAAGTTGTAGGAAGATTTTAAAATGAAAAGCGGTGCAATTTTATGAAATATCGCAAAAAAATATATCACATAAAATTCATCGCAAAAATTTTCATAGCTACCGATCCCAAATTTCAGAATTATTAACTAGAACTATATATTGGGTTCCCTAAACATGTGCAACATCTTTCAGCAACAATTTTAATTAACTATACAAATAGTAAATGTTGCGGCAACATATTTTAATTGAAATGGAGTGAAAAACCTCAGTCATAGTTTTTATAAAGAACATTTTTTTTAGTTTCTTATAACAAACGCAATATAATATGTCCATCACACTTACGAAGAGGAGCTTTAAGATTACGATTAAATGTTTTTATGAATTTCAAATATTTGGAGAAAATTAATAGTTTTGTCATAACATCGTATACCATATTTCAATGTTTGGAACATTCTTACATTGCTTTGATTTATTTTCAACGATTTGGTTAATTCAATTTTGATTTTTGAATTATTAGAAAATAACAATGAGTAAACTATTTGGAAATAAATACACTGATCTATTTGAGGGTTTTATTAAGTAAAAACGGCCACTTAATGATTAATATCTGCCGAAAGAGAGAAAATGAATATGTTATTAGGGATTCAAAATTTCTAAAACATAAAAATTCCTTTGAAATCCATTATTATATCATAAATAAATGATATATAATTTAATTAACTTTTCGTTTTTGGCAATACTATTGCGTCATTTTGCATTATAACGCTAAAGGATAACGTTTACAATAAAGATTTACTGGTATATTAATTTTCTTTTCAAAGTTATAAATTATAGACCAGCATTGGATATACACCTCTAAACAATTTAACTATAATATCAACTCAATACACTTAAAAAAAACAAATATAATAATTATTGGTCCCCTATATTTTCTATTAATTGGAAAAAATTATCAATTTTGACTGCTGGTTTATATGATTTTCCACTTCTATCCATAATAATATGTAAATTGTAAATTTATCAGTTTAACATTTTCATTATCTAATCTAAAAAAAAATAACAAAACCAAATATTTTTTTTTTATTCTTATTTTGGTCATTCTAAATATAATCGATTTTCCCCTATTATTCGTTCTCTTCATTGAAAAATTTTCTTTCATATAAATTTACCTATAATATAAAAAATTATCCTCGCAATATAATCTTTGTTGTTGGTTTGAATGAATTTTCCTTCTCTCTGTTGCTCTCAATTTACCGACGATCGAAATAAAATTGAATCAAATTTTGATGAAATATTTCGTACAACATCACATAAAAAAGTGATTATAATTTTCATTTCGTTTCGTTCTGTTGAGTTGAGAAAAACCGAATAAATTTTATTATAATTATTAATTTCTTTTCTTTAAGTTTTTTTCGTTAATTATTATTTATTTATTTTTTTCTCCAATATTTATTTAAATTAAATTTTATTTATTTTTTACATTTTATTTGTAAATTATAATTTTTTTTATAAATAAACATCCAGTAAAATTTGTGTTTGAATTTTCGCGGCGGGAAAATTAAAAATAAAATAAATGTGACCAAATCTAGACAATTTTTATTTTGACGAAATATTTTATTTTTTGTTAAATGTTGGTTAAATTTTTTTTTATTTATGTGTATTTAGAAGTGTTAATTTGTTACAAATTTTAATAATTACTGATATTGTTGGTATTATAATACTATATATTTATTCTAATAAAAGGTAAATTGAAAATAATATACAATAAAATATTTTAATAAAATAATGTCGTCCATATGTTTTTATTAGGAATATAATTATAAATTCTGAAAGATTGTGGTTTTAAAAATATTCCTATATAATTTTCAAGAAAAGTTATTTTTGAAATTCTAAAAATATAATTCTGTATATATATTTTTTTTCTCAAATCTCTTGTATAATACGTAATGTAAGCATTATGAAAAAAAGAAAATATTACATTTTCAATGTTTACAAAAACTCTCCCAAAAAAAGTGTTGGTTAATTAAAATTTAAAATTTTTTTATTATGTATATTAACAAATTCTTTCTAAACATATTAAAATTTTAATAATAAATAGTTATATTTATTTGTTGTTAAATTTTTAATAAAAATATAACTATGTACATAAATATAATATTTCGCAATTGATAATTTATTAATAGATCATTGACGACGTGGCTTTTCGTTCTCGATTATTAGAAATCAATCAGTTGGGTGCATATCCCAACTGTCCTTATAACAACAACCTTTCGATTTATTGTTAATGCCTACCAATTAATTATCGCTGATTAAGCTGCCAACGATTTTAATGTAAACAGATATTTCTAAGCAAACAGTATTCGGTCCTTATTATAAAACACTTATAGTTAAATTTGATATAAAAGCATAATTTAATAATTCAATTCTTAAATGAATTAAATATTTATATGAAATACTGACAATACTTTGTGAAAATGGCAATAATGGAATATGGAAATCGTTTAGATTCGTTAGAGAAACTGAGTAGATCAATTAATAGAATAGTTCCGTATTTTAAACTGGAAACATCGAAATATTTACAAATAAATATTTAAGTAATATTTAATATTTTATTAAAAATTAAAAGACCAATTTTTTTATTTTTTGTCCATAACTTTAAAAATACTGGTTTTACTTCTGAAATATTTTATAAATGCACTATTCATAAAATATTATATAATTTTTTTTGTATCAAATTAAATTATTCCAACATATTCCAATACAAAAATAATCTATAGGATATAAATATTTCAAAGTTCTATAAATTATTTAAAAAAAACATAAAAATATAAATTTAAATTAAATTTCGATTTGTTTATTTTGGAGTATTTTAGAAATTACTACCAATTCCATGAATAATCATCAAGCAAATACATTTTAAATATAGAACAATGTTTACAAGAAAAATATCTAAAATCGAAATAAAATCGACCTAATAAAATAATTTTTATTGAGTGCTCTTACATATTGGACCAATAAATAGTATAAAAATATATTTATATATATAAAAATTAAAATATAATTCATTAATTGCATATATACATATTTTTAAATTTAATAATTTTCTTTTATAATTTCAGATAATTTACATTTTATATAATATATAATAAAAATACTAAATAAATAAATCAAATACGAACGACGACTTCTGTTTACAAAAAAAAAAAAGAAGGTAAAAATATATTTTTATAAGTTTTTAATCTCTTCTAAAAATTAATTAATTAATTTATATTTATTTTTAGGCCATACAATATCGACACGTTTAATTTTTTCATATTTGAAGAAAAATGAACACGTGAAAATATAATTTTTTGCAAAATATATATCAGTATTAAAACTAAATAAAAAAGTTTATTTTAAAACATTATTAAACTACGAAACATTTATATAAAAATATAATAAACATAAAATATTATTGAAATATTTTTTATTTTATAATTAATTATACATTTACATAAATTATTTTTGGTAATGATGACTAGTGGTATGATGGTAGAAGGTCAACAAAATGGTAGCGGTAGTGGTGGTGCAAATGCATCTGGTAGTAGTGGTGGCACTAGTGGTAATAGTGGTGGACCAATTGATGATTCAAAAACAAATTTAATTGTTAATTATTTACCACAAACAATGACACAAGAAGAAATTCGTTCATTATTTTCTAGTATTGGTGAAGTTGAAAGTTGTAAATTAATTCGTGACAAAGTAACAGGTATATTATTTATATAATAATAGTGACAGCTAGAAAAGATATTCGATCAATTTATATAAAAACAATTTTACCATTCCCAGAGAAATTGATTTCCGAGAAAATTAATAGGAATTCAGTAAATCAATAGCTTTTCTTTGGCAATTAGTTTTCTATGAATTGATCGGGAATATCAAAATATATTATTAAAATTATATAAATGAAAACAAATTAAGTACATTTAAATGATTTACTAAATATTTATATATATCTAAGTAGGACAAAGTCTTGGTTATGGTTTTGTAAACTACCAAAAACAAGAAGATGCTGAAAAAGCTATAAGTACTCTTAATGGACTGCGTCTACAAAATAAAACGATTAAAGTAAAAAAAAAATATATAATATTTTTTAAAATTAAACATTAAATAAATACAAAATTTATTTTAGGTATCTATTGCTCGTCCCAGTTCTGAAGCAATTAAAGGTGCCAACTTATATGTCTCTGGATTACCAAAAAATATGACACAACCAGATTTAGAATCAATGTTTTGTTCATATGGAAAAATAATTACCTCAAGAATTCTATGTGACAATATAACAGGTACATAAAATAATGAAAAAGTGTATAAAAAAATATTTTTAATGTAACGTTTTTAAATTGAACTTATTATTAATGTTGAATGACAAGAAATGATTAATTTACAAATCCTGCTTATAAATTCTAAATGCTAAATCAATTATAATATAGTTCGGCACAAATATAGAATTTGTTTGGTAAAGCTTTAAGGTCTTTATATTGTGATCGTGTTATATTCTGCTAAATAGATCACAAAATTAGTTTTTATTTATAACACAAAACCCGAATTAAATTGAAGAATATTAAATAAAACTTTTGTAATTTTGTTTATCTAATAAGAACTTTCGCTACAGTATTACAGAATTTAAGGATTACGATCACTTTTTTCAATATACTATTAAACCGAATACCAATGTTTACAAAATTAAATTTCTGGGAATTAAATCAGTGCTAAATTTTATTGAATTGCATTTTATTTTTAGATGCACATACCATACAATGATGCGTACACTGTTTATAGTCTTTATTTAACCATATTCCATAATTGTACAAAATAATTTGAAAACAAATACTTTACACACTTGTTGCAGATTGCAGATATAAATTTTTGTTACATTTAAAAACCACAACAGCAAAATTTGACTATTCTGGATTTTTATTTTGTTTTTTTTTTTTTTTTTTTTTAATTCTTAATTAATTTTTTTTTTATTTATCTAGTTGCCTTTTTATATAAATACTAAAACAAAAAAAAAAACATATGTTTTTATTTTACGAAATTAAATTGAATTCGATAATTTTTGTTTAATTAAAGAACAACCCTATATTACTCCAGGTGGAACAAGCAATAATTCGGGTAGGTAATATTATTTTATAATTTTATTTTCTAATTGGCTTATTTTTATAATACACACACATTTTATTCGTAATGCTAATTTTTTTTGCTTTAAATTCTGTTTTTAACACCATTATTATCTGCTTAATTATTTAAATTGTAAATATATTTTGTAACACCCAACATTTTTTTTCAACATATTTTTTTGTATTTGTCCATCTGCAATAATAACAATATTAAAACAATTTCTCGTGAAAACTTTTAAGTTTTAAATTTGTATCGTAAAAATATTCTATAATCATTAAATTAATTTTGTTTTTGGCTTAATATTTTTTTTTTTTTTGTAAATCAGTTTTATTTTTATTTTGTGCTATTTAATATTAGAAGTATATTTATTCTATGAAAAAAAAAAAAAATAGAAGAAAAATTGGATGTAAAAATAATATGAATAAAAATCCAGATAAAAATAATCATATTTACATAAAAAAAAAAAAACATTAAATCATGGGCATATTTTTAACCTCACATCATAAATTTTTAGAATTATGTCAAGTTTTCTTTTTTCTAAATTCTTCTAATAATTCAAATCAAATTAAAAATTTAATGGACAAAAATATGATTAAGGTCTTTCAAAAGGTGTTGGATTTATAAGATTTGATCAACGAAACGAAGCTGAACGTGCAATTAAAGATTTAAACGGAACAATACCGAAAAATTCCACCGATCCTATAACTGTCAAATTTGCAAATAATCCAAGTAGTAGTAAATCATTACAACCACTTGCTGCTTATATGACACCACAAAATCCAAGAAGATTTCCTGGCACAGCGGCAACAGCTGCCGCTATACATCATCCAACTGCAGCCGGACGTTACAGGTAATCTATGCAGTAATATATATATATATAAAAAAAGAATTCGTATAGATTTATAGTGAATTTGATGATGATTATTAAATTAAATTAAAATGTCTTTTTTTTTTTTTTTGAAGTTCCGTTATATCAAGATATTCACCATTAACAACTAATGATTTATTGGCAAATACAATGATTCCCGGTAACACAATTACCAATAATTCTGGTTGGTGTATATTTGTTTATAATTTAGCACCAGAAACTGAGGAAAATGTTTTATGGCAATTATTTGGGCCATTTGGAGCTGTTCAATCAGTGAAGGTAATAACAGTTTTATTACTTATCGGACAGAGTACAATTTAAATAATATCAAGTTTAATAATATTCTTCCAATTAATTAAAATTATAACTTTAGACTGTTATTTAAAATCTTGTTCTTTCCATTAGTATTTTTTTTTTAAATTTTTTAATATTAAATTTCCCAAGTAAAATTTTTTATTATAAACTATTAATTTAATTATTTCATATATAAAAAAAAATCATTTTTTATTAATAAAATAGGTAATCCGAGATCTTCAAACAAATAAATGTAAAGGTTTTGGTTTTGTTACAATGACAAATTATGATGAAGCAGTTGTTGCTATACAATCATTAAATGGTTATACTTTGGGTAATCGTGTCCTACAAGTTAGCTTTAAAACAAATAAAACAAAACAAACATAATTAGTCCTGCAACAGCAGCGTCTATTGAAAACTTTACAACAACACCAGCAGCAGCAACAACATCAGCAGCGCCAACAATTTCAACAGTCTCTGCCTTTGCGTATTTCATCATTATCACAAAAACAACAACAAAATCGTAAAGTTAAATTCTTCTAAAAATGAAAAAATAAATAAAAAGTAATAATATATTATTGGACAACGACATATTATTGGACAAAAACTATTCATTAGTTTTTTTTTTTTTATTTATTATGAATATAATTTTAATGAGCTTAAAGTATAGATTTTTCTATGTTTATTATATAATTATTCTTAAAATTTACTTTGAATTTGTTCAGTAAATTTAGTAGAAACATTTTTATTAATAATTGAATTAAGTAGTTTTTGAGTTAAAGAAAAAAAAAAAAAACTTTCGTATATTATTGTTTCATTTTGTTCTTTTAAAAAAATATAAAATGTTCTAAGAAAAGAGGAATTAAATATTATTAAAATATATAAAATTAAATAGAAAAAAAAAATAATACATACTGAATTCCAAAGAAAAAAAAAATAATAATGAAAAAGTAAAAGATAAAATGTAATTTAAAATATTTTAATATAATATATTATATATTTTTTTTAATTCTAAAATTTTTACACGCTCATATTCACATCATCTCTAAAACAAAACAAAAAATCCATCCTTAATAATGAATGGAAAGAGAACTTATATATTTAAAAAATAATTCTTATTTTGTTTTATTTTTTAATTAATAATTAATAAAAACAAAATAATTAGAAAATTTTGTGAAACTTATTATGATTAAATTTTGCACAAAGATAATAATAAAGATATTGAAATAAAATAAACAAATTAATTATGTGTAGCTGGGCTACATTAAATTTGATATAGTGGTAAAATTTAAAGGCAAATATTTTAATTTTTGAATATATTTTCATTTTTGTTCGTTTTTTTTTTTTTTTTTTTGAATTATTAGTTTTTATATTTTGAATTTTGTTTGGTTTTCTGTTCTTTTTGTTGTTATAAAGAAAAAACGATATTCGATGAAATTTTTCTGATTCTGACCATTAACAAAGCTTTTCACTATATTTAATATAATTTTTGATTTTTTTTATACTTTGAATTATACTCTTGATAAGTTGAAATTGAACAACAAAAAAAAAAAAAAAAAAAATCTAATCAATAAAAAATATCTTGACAGATTTGCAAATCCAAAACTTTTTAAAGACAATTTTTAAAACAATATTTGTAAATCATACATAACATTTTTTTTACATGCTATATATTTATTTTAAAATAATAATTATATTATAGCTAATTGTAATGATTTGCAATTTTTTTTTTTTGGAAGAGTAAAATTTGCTAATGATTTTTTTTTATAAAAAGTGAAAGCTAGAAAGTTATATAAATTTCTGATTATTCATGTTTCATAAAATTAAATTCTTTGTCTTATATAAAATATATGTCGCAGGCAAGCAATTATGTGTAAATGTCATGATTCTTATATATGTTTATGAGACAGGATTTCTGAATTATATTTATGAACTCGTGAACAAATCTTTACGAAATG
Organism: Rhamphomyia laevipes; assembly: GCA_963920725.1. Classification (NCBI taxonomy): domain Eukaryota; kingdom Metazoa; phylum Arthropoda; class Insecta; order Diptera; family Empididae; genus Rhamphomyia; species Rhamphomyia laevipes. The sequence goes on along the minus strand of OY987258.1, from coordinate 37,295,271 downwards.
TAAATTTTAATACAATTTTTTAATGGTACTTTAATTATTTTTGATTTGGTTTTTTTTAAATTACCAAATATATTGGATTATTTATGTTTTCTATTTTATGTCACACAGAAGATTTCAATAGAAGTTGTTTCGTTCTTATAATTTTAAGTTTATTAATTTTTGTTTTAATATTTTTTCTATATTAACTTTGATTTAAAAATATATTATTTTAAATTCTAACAAAATTTATTATGTTTTTATATATATTAGAATTTATATTAATTTTCAAAATGTTGGTTTATTTTCTCTTAAAATTATGTATTTTAATTATATTATATTATTTTGTGTTTTTAAAAAAAAAAAAGAAAAGTTAATTTATGAAATAAAATTTTTTTTTATTTTCAATTATTTTTGTTTGAATGAATTTTCGTTTTATATTATTCAAAATATCGTCAAAATTAAAATGTTCCAGCAAAATAATTATAAAAATAAATATTTATTTAATATCCTTGTAGCAGGATATGTTTCTCTTTGAATCGAAATAAATAAAGACAAAAAAACAAACTCGAAATGGAATTTTTAAATTGTAAGTAAAATCATTATTCAAATTAAATCTAAGTATAATCATATATTAAAATTACAATTATCTCATATTAAAATTACAATAAATTATCTTATAAAACAAAATATTTAATTTATAAAATTAACTTATTTATGATTCGTAATGGGCTTGGATTAAAATTATCCCCCAAATTAAGGTAATTTTTATTAAAGAAACGAATAAAGTTTTTCTTTTTTTATTATAATTAAGTATTTATATAAGATTATCGATTAAAATAATTAAAAAAAATAATACGTATATAAATATAATTTAAATAAAATAAAAGAAAAATGCATTTAATATGAAAATAAGTAAAACTAATTAAAAAAAAACAAATGGTGCTTAACCTTTTTCCTTTTATATAAAATTAAATAGATAATGAATAATAATATATTATATAGATTAGAAAATTAACAGTCCAAAAATTTACCATCAATTAAAAAATATACAAAAAAAAAGTGTGAACTCAAAATTTTAATATTGAAAAACACATATATTATTAATTTATGAGTATAAAATACATGATATACATAGCTCGTACAAAGTATATTGAATAAAACACGTAAAAATAGTTATTTATTATTATAAATTTGATCATTATATAAATATTTAGTATTTTTCTTTCTTTGACATATTTTATTTAAGTGTTCATATGTCATTAATTCATTTAGAATATAATTATTTAGTAGTTGTTCTTAAAGAAAAATGCTTTTAAAAGGTGCAATCTAATAAGCTAAATAATATCCGTAATCAGTCATTGCATCAAATACATAATAGGCCGAATGCATTATTCACTTTAAAATTAAAACTGACCGAGAGCTCTACAAACTTCAGTAAATATAAATTATAAAAGATGATTTAGCATTTTTTCGATTTAAAAACAAAACATTGAGAAAATTTAATTGATCCGGTGAATTTATTTTCGATAAATTAAGATTCAGTCAATTTTGAATTCCGGCTAAATAATCTATATAATTAGGTAATGAACTTTTAATAGAATTTATAATAGGAAAATTACTTATTTTTAAATATATTATCCTCCTAACAGTATGCAATATATTTAGTTAATGCTTTATATTTAATAATAAATAATATGCTCAATGAATGAATTTTCTTTTATATTAAGCATTTATAAAAAAAAAAATCTGCTTTAATTATTTATATACATACCTTTAAAAAATATTTCATACTAACAAAAATTACATACACACAACAATCATTTTATACAAACAGAAATTTGATAAGCAATCTAAAAACAACAAATTTATGAAATTATTTCAATTAATTTGTAGGGAAAATTATCTCCAAAATAATACACAAAAAATAAAAATGTAGACTTTAAAAAGAAAAATGGATCTCGTAATGGAATTTTTATAATAATAACAAAAAAAAAAAAAAAAAAAAATCAGAGCCTAAGATATAAAAATAAAATAAAATGTTAACATAGAATGCGCATATCCAATTTAAGGACGAACTAATTAAAATCAAGCACTGACACACAAACGCATTGCAATCAGTATTATATATAAATAAAATCATAAAAAAGAAAATATAAAAAATTTATTTAAATAAGGATTTAGAGATTTTTAATTAAATTGATAATGCTATCTTTAAAAATAACACAAAAAAAAACATTAACTTTGTTAATCAAATGGTTGTGCTAACAATTTTAATAGCAAAATGAAATTTAACAGAAGAAAATTTAAATTAATTTATTTGTAGGGAAATCCTTTTAAATAAAACTTTCATTAATATACGAAAAAAAAAACATAAAAAAAAATGATATATATAATTTATTCATCTTCAATCTAATCATCCATTTCGAAATAATATTATTGTAGTAAATTTAAATTTTTTTTAAAATATAAAAAATTATAACATAAAAATGATTAGAATATAATGTTTATTAAAATTTTAAATATTTTATAATAATTTATGAATCAAATAAATTTTTATACAGGGTGTAATTGAAATTCAAGATTGACTTTATATACTATACGGTATTTTGGGTAGTATATTGAGAAATATGTATGGGTCTGGTTGGAGTCTTCTTTCGGAATACAGTAGATTTTCTGGTTTGTAACTTAATATCTGGATCCATAACTGAAGAATGACTAAACGCACAAAACTTATTTTTTAGTATTATTTGGCATATTTATGTTATATGTATTTAAATTACAATTAAGACTAGTCACTAGTCATATTACCTTACTGTACAAAAGGAATTTACCAACCCTCAAATTTGAATAACTTCTTTTTTTTTCAAATATGAAGTTCTTTAAAATTATTTTTTATTTGTTGATATATCCTGAAAGATATATCTCCAACTAGGAAAATACCAATACATTTCGGTTTGCTCCAACTATGAAATTGCCTATATTCATTTTTTTCAGTACTACTACAAATACTGTAGTAAACCGTAGATATCTACCATTTCAGATCCACTCTGGTAAGAATAATAATAATTATTAATATAAAGAAAAAAACAAGCAAAAATAATTAAAATTATATTTAAATAAAATTAAATGTAATGTGAACTTTTATGTATAAATTATCAAATTCTTAATTAATTTCCTTCTAACTAAATATTTCAATATTTCTATTTAATATTAAAAAAAAATTAAAAAAAAAATCGAAGAAAATAAAAAAAAAAAAAAAATTAATGTATGTTTATTGATATAAAAAAAAAACGCTCAGTTTAAATTTAAACTATTTAATTGAAAAAAAAAAAGTTATTATTATGATGATTAATTAAACTAAATTATAATATGTGAAAATAATAAACAAAACTTTCTTACAGCAAAATAAAGACAAATTTAGTCAATGATTTTAGTGTTTTGTACTTTTTTTTTTTTATATTTCACCTAATTGACATAATATTCTGTCAAAAGATTTAACAATATTTAACATTATATTGTGCCTAGTTGTAGAGCCGGATTTACCCATGCCATAGACAAATTAGGTATTTTGTCTAGGACCTATAAAAATATATTAAAAAAAAATTTGGAATAAAATTTAAAACTGAATTAATTCACATTTTAAAGTTTCACAAATTAAAATTTATCACAATTTATAACATTTTGGGGCCTCAAATCTAATGCTCTTAAACGAACTCTATTTATTTGAATATATGTAATAATTATCTCTTAAAATATAGCATGAGAACAACAGGGCCAAAGCTATCTAAAACTAGCTGAGAACAACACTTTTGGCTAATGAAAATTAAGTCAATTAGCTACCCTAGCAATTGAAAGCGATTTTATAAAAAAAAAATAACTATAACTCATTAAATTATAGTTTTTCAGAACAAAATACATTTTATCGGACGTACCATAGTATCTAATTTTTATCCAGAACTTAAATGTGTTAAAATCCGCCTCTGCTTAGTTGATATTATGCTAGTGAAAAAGCATAATTTTACTTGTAGATACATTTCCTATAGATGAATTAGAAATTAGTATATTGCTTAAATAGAAAATTAAGGATTTTTTTTTTTTTTTTTGACAAATTTAGTCGCTGAAATGTCCGAAGAAATATTAATTTTATGAAAAAAGAGACGGAACTAATTTGTTGTAATTTCCAAGTACAATTGGAAGATCTAAAAACTCTCAGGAATCATTTACTTTTATTGCTGAAAGTAGATTCGATGAGTAAATATCGTGCGTTTGATAATATCCAAGAATTTATATTTCATTAAATTTTTTAGTTGGAACCATTTTCATATATTATTTTGGTTCATAAATTTTCATAAAATAACTTTTTCTTTTTAATCTATGATTTTCCGAACAATTGATACCAATTTCAATTGGTTTGTTTTGACTGCCGTAGAAGTGTAACATACTACGTATATATTACTGTAATATGCTGTGTCAAAATAAAAAAAGGAGACAAATAAAAAACAAACTGATGTCCTTCACAAAATAATTTATTGCATTGGACACACCACATTGGCCTGTGTGAATGAGATTGTAATGGCAAATGGGATATATCACAGAGACGGTCTTATGTAAAACGCATCTAATATGCTTCTTATTTACATATTTAAAATACATAAAGTACAATCATATATGCAGGGTATCTTAAAAAGTCACGTCAATTCGAATCTGCGAGGTAGAGGACCTCAAGGCCTATCAAAATTACCACCATGTAAATGTTCAGCGAATTTCGATAGTTTCGGAATTATGATTTTTTTTATCGTCGAATGTTATATATAGTTACATGAGCAACTGTGATAAGTGATTGATTTTTTCAGCGCAATAGGATTTATTTTCATTTCGCCGGAAAAATTGCAAATTATATGGAAATTTTACTTTGTTTTATAATGGAAGTTTTGGAATTAAGATTACTACTACCCGAAGCTCCGAAACTATCAAAAATAACTGAACATTCATAGACCTGTTTCGGCTTTGCACTATTTTGTGTGACACCCTGTATATATAATATATAATTAAAAACAAAAAATGGATCTCTTTCATAAGAAAAATTATTTTCAAAAATTTAACTGCTAATCAAATTTCTAAATTTAAATTTCGATTAATCTTCCAGATTTTATATTTGTACATAAATATTTAATATAAGCTTCTTAATTGAAGTATATATTTAAAATGCATAAAATTTATTTATTTTCTAAGTATAGAATTTGTTTATGAATTAATTACAAAGCTAACATAAAAAAAAAAAAAAAACAATTTTAAATATGCTATATTCGATCAGCATAAATCCTAAAATCGTAAAAGAAAATGTAATTAAAAATCAATATTATTTAAATTCAATTGAAATATATGAAAAAGAAAAATTAATTTTATTATTATTAGTTTTCGAATTCTGAATAATAAATATAAATTAAACTATTTTTAAGTATTTTTCAAAATTAAACAATAAAATTTGATTATAACTTCATAAAATAATTGCAATACATAATTTTTTTTTATGTAAATTTATTTACAATTTAATTTATAGAAATTTTTTAATTTAAAATTGAAATTACATAGAATTAAATTAAGAATTCGAAAATTTATTCTACATTTTTATTAAAAGTAATCTAAGAATATGATTTACGATGACCAAGAAAGTATACAATCAAACATAAAAGATACAATAACTTTAATATCTCGGACAGAACTCGGAGTTTGTTAATACAACGTTTAGTAAAGAATTTCTGGAATATGTACACAATACAATATCAATTAAATTTGACCATACATTATATAACATGTTTAACAAACAACGTATTGAAAACTTGCACAAAATTTGGAATCATTTGTGGGCAAATTTACATGATATTTGACAACCATTTTCACGTTTGACAAATCAGTCAACCAAAACGATTCACGTTTTATATCAAGAAACACATGTTCTACAAAAAAAACAACCGATTTTTCACGATTCCAACTTGAAATGTGTATGTGTAGTGAAAATTAACAACCCGGTTGACAACCAGGTTGTACAATGTATGGGCAGTTTAAGACATCAGAATGTATTTAGATATTTTAATAGGAAGATTATACTAAATAAACCGGCAACAGGAAACTCTTTGCCAAATTTTATTGAATTATACATGAAATATTATTGTACTGCAGTCTACGTAGATTCAGTTTTTTTATATACATATTGTGAATCTCAACCATTGCAAACGTAAAAAAAAACAATAGATATGATGCATTTTCAACCGATCTTTCCATTACAACATTTTATAGTTTTTCCATAATTCTTCGTAATATTTGCAACCGAAACTTTGTATACAGATATTTTTGTTGACTTGTATATACAAATATTGACTCCTCTTCTACCTACTTCTACCTGATCTAGAAGCATCTACACATTTTATATTTATTTACAATTTACCTATGTATTTGCAAAAATACCTGTACAAAGTATTAGCATTTTAGAAAGAATTGTGACCCCTCCACATAATGTGTAGTTGCAGGTTTGTATTGTTGCGTAAATAAAAACTACTAGAAAATTATAGGCATATAATTTGTGTTTTACTTAATTATAATATAATTTTTAATTGGGATTTTAACGGCTGCCGAGATACTTGGCTAGCTTCAAGTTTCCAATATACTGTTTTTAAATAATTTTTAAATCGGATTAACAGTCATTATTGAGTACTCGTTGTTGAAATATTGTAAAACGGACGGTTGTTTAACCGGAAAATTAAAAGTGTTTCAAATTTAAATAAATAAAAAAAAAAAAAAACTCAGGGAAACAAAAAGTTTCAAAAACCATTTTTTCAAGTGAGTTTTATAATAAAAAATAGTTTAATTTTTTTTTATATATATTTTTTGTAGCTACATATTATTTATATTTACATTAATTTTTATAAAATCAGCTCCTTAAATTTGAAATTAGTGTGCATAGTGCAACAATTATAACAATTATATTTATGGAATTTTAATAATTCCCTGCATTTAAGTTATTGCAAATTGATATTTTCTGAATGTAAATTAAATTAATTAGAAGTCATAATTATTAAAGAATCTGCTAGTTATTACAAAAAACTCAAACTAATGAAATTAAAAAATGTATTAATTAAATTATCTAGAAATTTTAGTATAATCCATACATTTTTTACTTAATTTAATTTGTATTGTATCCAATTATTTCCATATAAATAACTTTTAAAATATTAAATATATTACAGATATAAAATATTAGGAAATTTTAGAATTTAATTCTAGTTTAGTTCCAAAATATGTTAAAAAAATTAAGAATTACTATTAACTCGAAAAGGAATTACTATAAAAAAATAAATATAATGACCTAATATTACACTCTGAAATAATTTTAAATTTTACATACGAAAGTCTGAAATTTTTCAATATATTTTTCAACTTTATTTTGTACATGTAATTCGACTACATAATTTAATCAAGGATTTCCAAATTTGTTGGAACTAAATCTGGGTTTCTCAAATATAAAATACATGAAATGATTATACTTTTGATGGTGACATTTAAAATGGATGAGTGTTTTTTTATCTAAATTTGTATGCCTGCAGCATTATATATTATAGTAACTAAATAAAGATAATATTTATAGATGGATTCCATGTAAACCAAAGTTTCTTATATAAACATCAGCAATTTGTACAGGATTTTAGTTGATTTTTTAATTGAATTAAAAACAAAAAAAAATTATATAATGTTAAATTGGTTTATATTTATATAGTTAAATTAGACACTGCATACAAAATTCTACTATAAATAATTTAATGTGATATTAACGTGGTTTTTAAAACTTATTAGCCACGACTCCGATTGTTAAGTATTTTCATCCAATTAGTAAGCCATGACTAAGACTATTTGTGATAACTACAAGTTGATGCCAGACAAATTGACATTTTTTTTATTTATAATAAATTATAATTTTTTTTTTATTTAATTAAATATTTTTCCCTTGATAGGGAACGCAAGAAAGCACTGCGATCTTGTCGATTTATTGTGCATTTATAGCCCCTTTCCCTACCACTACTTTAAATAAACTTAAATAAGCCTACAATGTTTGAGGGGACTATATTAGCCAGTTCTTCGTTTATGAGGAATCCTTTTCCTTGAAAAAAGGAACCATGAGCCCACAGGACAATAGGACACAATTTAAAATTATAAAACAAAACAGCCCAGAAAATAATAAGCTTCTATACTGAAAATTGGAGCAGAAACATCCGTAGTTGATGAGAATGCTGAAAAACTATCTTTTTAGTTACCACAAAATTCATGACTTGGAATGCATTATCTAAAAACTAGATAATTTGAAGTTTATGGTTCTTTTTTCAATATCTTATTGCTAAATTTTTTACTTCAATATATAATAATATTTTTAATATTTATAGGAAAATTCTTTAGTTTTTTGTTTGAATCCATTTAAATGCCAGGTGTAATAGAATCAATAAATCTGATGTCATTATTGTTCCTAAGTATTTTTTTTACATATACATATATACATGTATTCATTTAGATTGAAAATTAGAAAGAAAATATGACTTGTCAAGGATATTGATCTCATTTTTTATAAAACAATTGAAATGGTAACATATAATAACTTTTATATATATTCCAATCACATGCAAAAATTGATTTAAAACCACTCGTTTTTTTAGTACTTTTGCTCTTGAGAAATTTCATTTTTTTTTTGTCATATAGTTCTAGTCTTATCGATATAAATTTATTGAGAATTTATCTATAACACTTCGAAAGTCTGCAGCAAAGTTGAATTATGTAGTATGTAGTTCATAACAAAAAAACGAGATATTTAAATATAGGGGTTTGTTTGATATGACATATAAAATCAATAAAGTTAATATAAAAATTCAGGTATTTTTTAATATCAAAGATGGATTAATATTGAGTTTTCCTGTTCTATAATTTATAAGTAAATCAATATAAAACCAATAAAATTAAGCCTACGATAAGGAAATTGTATTATATAATATTTATATATAGTTTACTCTGCTGACATAAATGACAAAATAATATTTATAAGTCAACTTTTATGTTCAATTTAATTTTATTAATATATACATTATATGGTTTTCAGTAAATTGGATTAAAATTTCTTATATACTTCTCTATGTGTTGTACATTCAATTTCTTTTCGTTACCAAATAGTTTTTTTGTAGGTTCTCCATTCGATTGACTAATTAGATTAACAATTTGTGATAAAAGTTTTCCAGGTTATCTTATAATTAGCTCAGTTTGTATATAATTATGTACAGAAATTTAACTTACTCGATGGATTTTAGAAGTAAAATTATCGTATTTTTTATAAAATTTAAATAATTTACTCAACAGCCAATACTGTCAGTGGGTATAACCTTTTAACTATAAATTGATGTAATTGTAAGAGTAGAACTATAAAAGTTGTATAAATTTATTACTATATTTATAACAGCTGCTTCGTTGAATAACGATTTATATTTTCTAAATTTATCCAAAATAAAAATATCGTAAATTTTAAACTTGTGTAATTACTAAAAATATATCTACAAAAATAAGTTAATTTACTGCATTTTGTTTATTTGAATTTTACTATTGGAACTCCATTGTATAGTTAGAATTTGTATAGTTAATAAATATTTGAAGACTGAACTTGGGATGAAAATTACCATGACCAGTTCCGGGCAACCGATTCATTTTCTGAACAAAAACATATTTCCTATTAAAAAGCATTGGATATCAGATGTATTAGCTTTGACTCGTAGAGTTTATTGAATAAGTAGTAATTTTTATATTTTCTTAGTCCATACGTTACGTTTGGTAATTTTTAAATAATAATATGCATTTTAATAAATTCGAGCGAGTACGTTTCGAATTTTTAAACTATTTTATCCCATCTCTTTCCCGACTCGGGATTTTTATTCCATATCCACCAGTCTACGTGGAGTAGAATAGATTTTTTATTATAATTATAATAGTCTATTTAAGCCACATCCTGCATAGCAAAAAAAAAATATTATTATAAGAGTCCGCAACCATTTAGGTTACTTTCCAGTGGTGAAACTAAAGTTCAGATGGTCTTGGCACATTGGTTTTTAGGTATATTTTAATCTATTTTACAATGCTTAATAAGTATTATGGAAATAATATGATTATGAGTTAAATATCAAACGTATATTTATATTTACAATATAGGAATATAGCACGAAAAACGTAGTGATAAAAATTGATGTTATTGTTTAAAGATACATTTTACTAATATATAATAAATCCTTATTTTTGATAATTTTCAGTTAGGTTAAAATAGTATAATATAGGGTGGACACAAAATAGTTGATCGATGTCACACCAAGCTATTTGTGGTAGTATTTCTATGTGAAATAATATATATGTATTGACACTTGCCCTATTTCGGTCCTCATTTTCTAGTTATATACCATATTTGGGTTCGGTTTTTTTAAAAATAGTAGCAACATATTTGTGTCCATAACTTCAGAATCGGTCAATGAAGAACCGTGGTATATATGTTCATGTAATCGAATATGTTTGGTTATTAAATGCCCTATAATAAGAGCTATAAGAGATGTTGTATTTTATCTATATTGTTTGGAAACTACAAGCCCACAAAGTTGAAATTTCCACAATAAATTGTAAATTTGGCCAAAAATACCTCGCCTCTTTACAATATGCAAATACAAATGCAATTTTTCCAATTACCCTGAATATTTTATTTAATTACTTCACTATAAATAAATTTTATATTATTAAAAATCACATCCAAATCTTTTAGTTTACAGAAATGACCTCGAATGAACAAAAAAAAACAAACTCATTATATGTATATAAAAATTCAGCACAACGTATTTTTGAACTCAGAATTTTGCACTCATTCTATGGGCACTCAAAAACTTTGAGTATTTGGGGAATTAGAATTTGGAAGTTAACAAAATAAAAAAAATTTGTATGTAAATCAGTGGTTTGAAAAAAATCTCTAGAAAATTGAATTCCTTTTGCTAATTCTTTATACGAAGCTGGTCATTTTAAATTCAAAATCTTAAGCTTAAATTTTATAAGATACGCCACTGTCTTAGGTTCTTCCTTTTTAAATAAATATTATTAAACCTACTTACGTCAATAATGTGACAATAATAATCATTGGAAACTAAATATTTCATAACAGTAGAAAGTAAAATTTATCAGCCACCACAATGAACTTTAGATACACATTATATAAAATTTAGAAAATAAATACTGAATATTTAAAATAAGTTATGTATATTATTATATTCAACAAATCCTTAAAATAGAAGCACGAGGCACAGGTGTTTAAACAAACCTAAAATAAGATACAATTTAAATTTAATATATATCGATATACATAAAACATAAAACTACTATACATATATATAAAATACAAAAAATATCAGCACGCGATATCTTTAGGTCTTTTGTATTCACTTGCCTGTGTTATAACACAACCCATCATCGCCCTCGCTATAATTTTTCTTGTACACTATAGAAATAGATGAAGATAATATTATAAAGCTAGCTAAAATAAGAAGGATACGGGTCGGTAATATTGAAGTGTACATTGTAGGGTGTGGTTTTATTGGTAACTACTATAGAAAAATGTTTCATACTTTTTTGTTGATTAATAAACATTTAATTGTATTTATGTGTACACTATAATATAAACCTTACATTGTATACATATTACCGACTGATGATTTCTACCCTAAATAAGGACATTAGTATATATATGTATAAGCTAAAAAAAAAAAGAGATAACAATTTAATCAAAATTATAATTCCAATTGTTCATAGTTGTTATTCTAGGCTACCCATATAAAAATATCAGACAACCCGTCATACTATCAAAAAAGATTGAATCCAGATTGCATTTTTACATGCATAAAACGAGAATATTTTTTACAAATATTATTTAAAATGTAAAAAAAAAAACATAAAATGAAATTATACTCAATTTCCAGACACATTTTTTACACTCTTTTTTAAAATATACTTGATTTTAGTTTCCCTTATTATAAAACTTTTGTAAAAATATCCTTTTATATATTTTTTTTTTGTTTTCATTTAAATAAATTTGATATTAATCCTCTCGAATTTGGTAGTCAAATATGTGATACAAATTTCTTCAATTAATCCTACGGTATACGGAAATTGAAATTCCAATGTAATGATCAATTACACAGTCAGAGCTTAAGCCCAAGCATAAGTAAACCGATTGTGTGGTTTAATCCTGTAACTGAAGCTCAGTTCGTTTCTCAATCAAAATTTTTCCTAAGATTAACTAAACTACAAAATTTGAATAATTGTGAATGATAATTGAAACTAATGTTATTGTGAATGAAAATGAATCAGCAGATTATAAAATTTTATATGCTATTGCAATTTATGAATTAGCGTGTATGCAGGTTTTATTTTTTAGTGTGCGTTTTATAATAAAAATATAAATCTATAATATATGGACGAAAAGAATTAGCAATTTAAGGTTTTTCTAATAACTTTTTACCAATAACTTTTAAAATCTATATAACTTTTTTTCTATTTGTGTGTGTATAAACTAGTGTCAAAAGTGAAGCTTAAGCTCTAGCCACCTACGGTTTAAGTTAAACCTCAGTTAAATAAAAAACTATCACTTACAAATCAGAAAATAAGTTAAACCGAAGTTTAAGCTCTGGAAAAGGGTTTAAGATTTTACTGTGAAATCGGGCATAAGGGAGAATTGTTATTAAATTATTAAGAACTCTTTAAAATATCCTCAAAATATCAACTACAAAAATTTTATATTCTTATTTATTGTAAAATTTAATTGAGTATTTGTTTTCTAGCATTAGACGGACATTTTTATTACAGTATCTAAAAAAATGGGAAATCTCAATTCCTACTAACCAGCCATTCTATTTCAATGGCCACTAACCCCATAGTATTGTATTTGCTGTACGAATCTCATTAAATAATACCTTCTTCTATATAAGTTTTATACACAAGCGGTTACCCTGTTGTGTATATATACAAAATTTGGAGAAATCACAATATTATTAACCCTATTTTGATACTCTCTCCGAGCATCCTGTCAGAAAATTGATAGTTTTTTATATAGTATATAAATTAGAGAGAAGGGATATAAACATATCCTAGTTAGAAGTTTACATCTCTTTCATATTGTTTTTCTTTGTATAAATGAGAATGATTGCTTTTACTGTGATATACATATAAATTTTATTGATCCATATTATAAACGCATGCCCTGTTATCCTTTTAATATACTTACTAGAATAAATCACATATGTATCGTATATTCCATTAAGGATGTACACGCATACATAAATCATTATAAAATGGTATAATCAAAAAAAAAGTGTTACCTGAATAATAGGTTAAGTCTAATAAATTGTGGATTGATTAAAAATCTGGGTTTTTCATTCTATTCTCAATATTTACTTTGATTATACTAATTCTACTTGGTCTAAATTCTAAAACATTTAAATTCATTGTATACGCATATAGTCAAACACTTAAATGTTATTAATATGTTATAAAAGTTTCAATCAAGATTCAAAGCATTAGTACTAAAACTGCACTGCTAAAAATGTCTTATGACACATTGAAAAATATTCACAAGAAACTAATCTATAATTTTACTAATTCTAGATGTCTCCAAAGCGTTTTCGATTCTGTAGATTGTTTGTTGTTTGTAAATAATGCACAAATATATTTTAATTTAGAATCATGTACAGTAAACTTTATGCGAAACTATGAATTATGATAGGAATTGATTGATCAGCCTGGTGCTATTTTCTATAAATAGCAAGAAATATCTAATTTTCTTCTATTTCACAAAAAAATTAAAAAAAATAAATTATACATTTGTTTATTTTATATTTATCATTAGCGATTAATTATTTCTACTATATTTTATTGTAAGGGTGAAAAATATGGACTTAATCACTTTAAGGTTTAAGCAGATTTTTCTTGCCTGCTTCCTACAAGTTATCCAGGAAACAATTAACCAAAATATTGAACAATCTTTTTTGGACCCAGTGACAGTGTTATAGTATAGATGCTATAACACATCTATAGTATAGATGCTATAACACATCTATAGTATAGATGCTCACATCTTAAGGTAGTAATTAACCACGAGAATACGGCGTAATATAATGTCAATTATGAATTTATACTAAAATATATTGAGACTAATCGTCTTTTTGGTACATTTTATTAATTAATACAAAATTTAAAAAATTATAATATATAATTCATTACATATACTTAGGCGTTTTATAACTAAAATTTATTCAAAAATTTGTGTGATAACCCAAAAAACATAAAATCTCTTAAGCTCCCCTTTCGCTCTGTACAATTTTAAATAAATTTTATAAAATCTTTATTAATAGAAATCGAATTATTAAAATTATGAGAAAAAATTTCGGTTTTTTATGAAAAAAGCTAATTTTAATTTTTTTTACTTAGCTTTTTCCTCTATTTTTTAATTTAAATATTTATCTATTTTGTACCAGTTTCCACAAAATTATATTTTTTGTAAATAAATTATATAGAAAAATTATAATTAGTATATAAAATTATATTTCGTATAAATTTATTTATAATATGTAATTCAATTCTTTTGATCTGGTAAGCATAAAAATATTTTCGACATATTTTTTTTTTAGTAAATATCTTTCAATCTCTCTCGAAAACATAAATTTACATTAATTTACACACAATTACATAGTATTGTTTTTGATGTTTTATCATTGTGTGCAAATTTTTATTACAAAATATTTGTATTCTCTCTAACAGGGGTGGTATGTGGCTAAATTTTAGGCGCCATGGATGCCAGTTTTCTTGCAAATATGGACCGGGACGCATTAAAGAAGCAGATAGAGAATATGAAATATCAAGCAACAATGGAAAGGTGGCCGCTATCTAAAAGTATTGCAGAGTAAGTTAAATAAATTAATTTTATTAATAAATTTTATATATTTGGTTTTTTTTTCTTAGTGATGTTTTTATTAAAATTATAAATAATAGAATTGTGATTTAATTACATAAAAAAAATGGCACTAAATCATTAAAATAAACAAAATTGTACACCTTAGTTAAAAAAAAATAAAAAGTTATTTAATTCTATTTAACGCCCGAAAGTATGCAAAGTGATTAATAAAGAAATAGGTGGATGAAAAATAAAATATATTTCTTAATTTATCTATAAATTAAAATATTTATATAAAGTTTTTAAAATGGAAAAATATTAAGTGATATTAAAAGTGTTGTTCAATAATTAATTTTCACAAATTTGTTTTAATTTTCACCTTTTATGGAATTAATTTCTCTGGAAATTATAAAAAATTTATATTTAATTTAAAAAAATATAAATGAAAAAATGGTTGATTAATCAATTGTTTAACTACAATAATCAATGTTAATTTTAAATGTATAGACAAATATAATATAAATGATAAGTTTCCTGAATAAACCAGAAACATATATTTTTTTCCTGATGGATTGATTATAAAATCTTACCAGAAATTTGGTAAAATCCTTAAATTTATAAAATGTATAAATTTAAGAAAGTGGTATTTGTGATTTGTATGATTGTGTGTGATACGGCGACGGGGTTTATACTATGAAAAGGAGTTTTCGTGATAGAAATTCATTATTTAAATAGGATAAATATTTTTAGTTTTTTTTTTTTTTTTTGATTATAAAATATCCTTTTTTTCTTTTTCTTATGGGGTCTTCAGTTAAAATTATCTTATTCATATTTTAGTTGTACTATTTAGTTTGTCTAAAAATAAACAAAAAATTATTCAGCAAAATAATCATTTTAAATGTCAAAAAAAAAAAATGTAGTATTCTGGTTCAACCATGAAAGTATATAAAATATGTAAATTTTTGGTGCCAATTTTAATAATATAGAATTATAAATAAATACACAAAATATTATAGCAAATCATTTGTGGTCTATAAATAAAATTTTATTATAGAAATATAAAATTTTCAATTTTCTTTTTTATTTTTCATGTTTTATTTTTCTTATTTTATTTATTTACCTTTTTGGCCCGCTTTGTATATTATAAAAGTGATGTGAGCACATAAATGTCATTTTCATTGGTAACAAAAAATATCATTATTAGAGCAAAATCTTTTAGAAGAAAATATTTATTTCCTTTTGAATGAGATATAATTTCCCAAGAGATGAAATTTTTTAAATGAAAATTTACTCAAATTATTTAATTTTATATGAAAAAAAATATGGAACAGATGTTTAAATATTATAAAGGGTGTTTCAATTCAATAAGAAAACTAACTTATGCGAATTTGATGTTTTATATTTTATTTACTTTAACATATAGTTGGAATATTCATCTATATGACTTTTGTTCAAGTAATGTTAGTGTAATCCTGCATAAAGGATGGATATATTAGTGGCATTTAATTTGAAAATCGGTTTCCTATTGAAATCGATGCATATAACACGTGACACGTGAAAATTTAGAGTGTATAGGGTAATTGGTTCATGAAAATTATAGACGTCTTGTTAAATTTACATATATTTTGCTATTCAATTCGCCATGGCGAATTGGTTTTGGTCACCAACAACTTTCTCAGAAAAAAATTGGTTAAATTAGTCATTAAGTGAAAAATTTCAAAAGACACAATGAGGAAACGTGTAAGGACCTCGTAGTGGTATAGGACTCAAACCTACTAAACATACCTCGTTTAATCAGAACCAATCAGTTAATGATCGACCCAACATTTATTATTCAATTAAAATATCGCGTGTGTTGGAAAATGTATTATATTAATAAAATCCAATTAAAGTTATATTAGTTAGTAGTTCATAATGTTTTATTCTACGTAGTCGACGGATGTTATTAAAACTGCTTGAAAATGAACTACAAAAAAATTTATGATAGAACGACATCGATTTTCGTAATATAATATTGAAAAGGAAAAATGCGTTGTTTAATGACATCAAGCACTCCATAATAAATTTGATTTATTAAACATAAATACAAATCACCACAAAATACAAATCATTTAGCTCTTATTGAACTACCCTATACATCTAATACAAAAACGAGTTATGTTAGACAAATAAATATAATAGAGGAAGTCATCTTTTTGATGTAATCTTTTGCATAATTAGATTATCAAAATATTTAATTAAGTATATTCTAAGTAATTCATGAAATTCGTTGAATAAAATCGAAAAATATCACGTAGATGAATGAAATTCAAATTGAAGATATAATTAAGATCGTTTAACCAATAATTAAAGATTAAAGTATCCAAAAGTATAATTATACTATCTATATACTATATTATATAGTATCTCAAAATTATATGATGAAACATAATTGCAGTTTTCTGCATAATTATAATCTTTAGCAAATATTTTTGTTTTTCATTTAAGTATTTATAGAATTATAAAATGAATTTGATGTTTGCAAATAATTATAATATCTTATTTAAATATTTAGCAGAAACTATAAAACTCGAATGCCTAACTTCTATTAATATTTAATATACCCAAAAATATATTAATTTTTTAACATTTATGAGCAAAAAAAAGTATACATGAATTGAATATATTAAAACATTTTTCTTTTTGGAAAACATAATTTGAATTATTTTAAGTTGAAATGTAAATGTAAAATGATAAAATTCCCACAGAGTCAGTCTAATGGTTGTTGGTTGGTGTTCCTGTTTCCAAAATAACAAATTAATTTGAATATAAAATGTTTTCATTCAATTTATATTTATGCAATTTTTGTTAATTTTATATGCGATATAATAAACTAAATTAAATTTCTTATTTAAATTCACAATATTTCAAATTCTATTAAAATGTAAGCCATAAAAAAGTATTTGTAATTCGTAGGTAAATTATTATTTATGATTGTGAGCTTGACATAATTTTAAAGTTAAAAGTTAAATTGAAATATTAAACTTCTCATGATATGAATTTAGAGACAAATTAAAATGAACATGATATTTATGATATCATGTTCATGATTCAGATGTTGATGCAATTAAATTAAAGTTTAAAAAATACCACTTGCCATACTGAATTTAATTTTTATTAAATATTATAGATTTTAAAACGCTGTCACATTGTGTGCTTAGCGTAAAAGAGACTGCACTAGTCAGTCAAAAATGTCCCATCCAAACTGAAAATGTATTTATCCGACACATATGTTGGATAGAAGTGTTTATAAGAATTGCTGTTTCAGATAACTTTGAGCATATTCAATACATTTTGTCAGACAGTGAATGTTTCTGACAAAACATGATAGTATTTTAAGACAAACATTAAGAGTAATAGAGAATTCAATATATCCTCTTCTGATTCTATATTAACATCTACATTAAGCTACATAATCATTTGTATCGAAACCATGATAATCTTCAGAACACAACATGGCAACATAAATTTTTGTTTTAGAATATTTTGCAATGTAAAATCATTATCAGACATATAAGTCTGACGTGTGTCGATCTCGTTTTAACACGTTTCCTATCTATATATTAATAGTAAAAAATAAACGAATTTCCTTGGCTAGTCAAAATCACTTAAATCACTTAAGTAGTATACCTAGAATCTAGAATTTTCTGTATAATCTCAATGTTAATTAAATTCAAAACAAAATATATATGTAGATTTTCTATATATATTTATATAATAAATTATATATAAAATTATATTAATATGTATGTGGTGAAAAGGATTCATTTGAAATTTTGTGAAAAAAAAAATATTTATTTATTTTACATAAAATTTATTAATAATAAGGGTTATTTATTTTATAGATTGACGTAGTAATGATTGCTAAAAAAATATTTAAAATTACTTAAATGCAAATTTATTTTATAAATTAATTTTGGATGAATAATTTTCCATAAACAAATTCCAATTATAAATGTTATCAAAAATATAAATTAACATATAAACTTATGAATTTTAATGAAATTCAGGGATGTCCAAATTGTCTTTGCCACTGTCAGTCTAAATTATAAATAGACTCCCACAACCTCCACATTTTAGTTGTGAGTATAGGTAGCTCGGTGAAGACCAGATAAATCCCTACCTGCAACAACCAAGCATCAGTATGTGGAAGATAAATGAAACTGGAGAGAAGCTGCTCTCTCACATCTACTATATACAGGTTGTGAGTGGCAGTGCATGAAACTCAAAACAGGGAACCTGTTATAATATGTTCTTTTATTAGAAATTAGTTCATTTAAGTTTATCGCACGTAAAGGAATTAATTACTCAGTTTCTTCACTTGTTTATTGAATTATATCACTTTGGCAGGCTTAATATCATCTGCCTCAGGATAATATAAAAAACTTTGTAATATAAAAAATTAAAATCTGCTGATGTCTAAATTATATATTAACCTGTAAATTTGTCTTCTTGCTTACTACTATAATTTAAGTTTATTTTCGTATATATAATTTTTATAAAGTAATCATATAGGAAATTATAATCTATAAATAATTTTCAATTTCTTTATGATGTAATATAAATTATCGATTAAAGAACATAATTCCGGCGGCGCCACATAACTTTACCTGTAATATAATATCTTTTATTTTTCTTGATGGCCAATTAAAACTTAAGCGACTTGAGAATTTGTTACGAATTTTCACAACCTATACGTATAATATCTTTATCACTTAAAATCCCAATGTTTCTATGTATAAATCAATAAATTTTTATACGTGATCCATTTGAGAATCACTCGTTTATGCTTTCTAATAATGACAAAAAAATATTTTTTTTTTCTAAAAAGTTCAAATTTCTTTTTTGTACCTTAATATAAAATTTTCCACAATTTTTTTTAAGGAAAATTGTATTACATGGGGAAATATAAATGAAAGAAAATTTCTAAATAAACTTCTCCAATTAGCTAATTCAATTTCTTTTATCACTTTATTTAGAGTTAAAATAAAATTCATGTAACCATGATGTGTTTAAACAGAATAACAAATTTATAAAATATAATAATTTAAAAGTATTTATAAGATATTATTATAAAAAGTAAATAATTTTGTCTATATAGTTAAAATTACTGACGTAAATTGTTCATTTGGATTGATTCGTTATCGTATTGTAGATTGTATTGTAAATAAAAATTCTCTAATTTTCGGGAAATACTTTTACATTCTTAGTTTACATCCAATACGATTGGAATCATATATGTATTTTTCTCGGTGTCGGATGAACAGATCAGTACACAAAGCGCGTATGATTTGGACATCAAGCTCATAAGATATAGACTTTTTTTTAATAATTATTAATTATAGCTTTTTGTGCTCTTTAAACTAACTTCGGTTTATTAAATTGTGTTTGTAAACATCAAATTATTGTAAATGAAATAAAACAAAATTTTATTTTAAGCGACCATTCAATATTGGCATCTTCATTTAAAGCTGGTCTAGCGCCTAGGCTAGTCCTTTATTAACTTTTTATATATACAGTTAATATAATATTCGCTCATCCCTTATATATTTTTAGTTAATATTCTATATAAGGAAATAAAGCAACATTGATGAGACTTTCTTCAAACTACAAATTTATTCCAGTCAATCTTCGATAGGTTTAAAAATGCTTCATACATTCTAATAATTTGCTGTCCCCTTGTCTAAATTCTATTCTTCGCTCACCCCTTATACTGAAAAGTTTAATTGCTATTGCCGATTGTATATTACGATTGCCGATTTTATATCCTGTCGTACCTTTTATAATCTTCGTTTTCTTCATATCATTAAAAATATTCACATTTCATCAATTGGTCTGATAGGTCTAATTATTATGGTGAATTTTTCATTCATTTTTCCATTTTGAGCGGTTTACTATTTGTATTATAGCTAGAGAGATTTATATCCATTTGAAGACTCCTAATGAACTCACTAACATGGAATTGAAGTTCTTGCAAACCTTTGCATTTCCTATTACTATAATGGTAATAATAAATTATTTTTGGATTAATTAAAAATTATCTAAACCTCTTAGTTCATAGATTTATTATTATTATGTGGTTTTCAATTATTATCTTTGATGTTCATATTCGACATCATATTTATAATGATTAATTTATTATAAATTAATATGAAAATTGATTATATTCTTACAATTAATAATCAAAATAACAATTAAATTTCAAGATTGAATTCATTTATTTCAAATAAATTGCAAAGGTGTTTCCTTTTCTTTCGTTTGGGAATAATTTGATATCTTCAAAATGTTGTGGTTAAACACATTTTATACACACTTTAACACTTCTCTATTATAATTTCTTTGGAAATCATTCATCTTAATTATTGTTATTAATTCTAGTTGAGTGGATGTTAAATTGGATTTTGGTTTTTGGTATATAATTGGTTATAATTTAAAAGCTAAAGATGCGATATCTGATGTAATAATTTCTAGAAATGCAATTAACTGAAGAGTGAAAAAATATATAAATGATAAAACTTACAAAATTGGAAATAGATGTAGCAATAATTTTCCTGACTCGTGAAAATAATTGAAATTTTTTCAAATAAAAAAATAATGAAATAAATTTAACTTTGTCCGGATTGAAATTTCGGTTTGTCGAAATGTTTTCTGATTAATTAATTGCTATTGCTTAGATTTTAACAAATATTTTGCTGATGTATGTAAAATTATATAGACAAAATTAAATGTTTGTCATATTTTTGCTGCGAAAATTAGGAGCGGAAATATGTAATTATTTATTATGTAAATATGTTTTGTATATGTACATAAAAATAATTGTCAACAACTGGAAATCATCTACTAAATATCACCGCACATGGAAGAGAGTAATAAGGATGGCGAACCCGAAGGCTCTTTATGGATGTAGATGTAGTGCCACGACGGAGGATAATATTTTGTTTGTCCAAATGGTATCTATTTATGTATATTTCGACATTTTTGATTCCGTAACTTTGTAATATACAAAAAAAAAATATAAACTATAATTCATTATTCGAAATTAATTTGGTATGCAGACATAAATATTTTCACCAATAATCTTCTTCCGAACTCTGACATTGATGCTATTTATCACATCTGAATTAGTCCCAGTGTCAACAGTTTTGTTTCATTTCTATTTATGTCATTGAAAGAAATTTATATTCACATTGCTCACCCAGCTCTATTTCAATGTTATTTATGATGCCTTGTAACATTATTGCTTCTAATAAACTTTTTTCTTCATTAGTTTTTTTTTCCAAAAATATATGCAAACTTAAATTAAAAGTTTAGAGTTAATTTTCTGCATTTATGATTATATACAGAACCGAATAGAAAGAATTGAAAACTATCGAATTCTCTCAAAAATGGTCCAATTTATATTTGCCTTTCATTGGAGTTCGAAACATAAAAACTTTTTTTTGAAGAAAATATTGATTAAAAAAACAATTTTTAGCATAAATATCTAATTAATTTTTAACTTCAGCTAATTATGTAAATTTTTAATAAAATTTTAATTATATTTATTATAATTAGATTTATGATTCTTCAAAATTATGTTCTGTTCTAACTATAAACAAATTTATGATTTTAAAGAACCATAAATCCTTAAATTTTATTTTTAAAATAATTAAAGTTTTATGAAGATATTAAAGAAATAATCCATTAAACTAGAAAATCCTTCAGAATATTATGCTGAACAAATAAAAAAAAATTCTTTATTATATTTGATTATATATTTTTATTGTTTTAATAAAATGTAAATATATTTTCTATAAAAATGTTTCAATTTAATCCTAGATTTCAAATAAATATTTAATTTCATTTTTTACCAAGTTTTACAAAAACAAAACAAGGAATACTTCAATGTTTCTTGTCTATTTAGGGTTATTCAGGTAGATAATTTGAAAATCAATCCTTTTTTATAACTTATACATGATCAAAAAAAATTTTTTTTTTCATGTATTACATATTAAAGGATAATCTAATCATGACTGAATGAAATTTGTATTTTTCATATATTTAATAAAAAAAAAACTTCCATTTTTTGTTTAATATAATTTTATTTCAATTGTGAATTTAATGATGTCAAATTAAATAAAATATTAATTGAAAAAGTTAATAAACATAGGATAAATAAAATTAATTATTTCCAAGTATTCTAATATATTTAATTAAATTTTGTTATATACTTTAATTAAATAATGAAAATAAACATAACAGAATTTAGTAATTAAAAATTCTTTTGATGTTCAATATAGAAAAACTAATTAATTTCCTAAAAATAAATTTTATAAATTTCCTTTTAAACTATGGTTCTAAATTTTTAAATGCTAGAAACACTACTACGATAGGTCAATGTCCAATTCTGAAAATTAGTTCAGTTTCAAATAAGTACTATAGCAATAAAACTTGATCTTATATAACTTTAAGGCTAAGCTAACGATTGAGCTCTTTTTTACTTATTACTAACTATACCAGAAGCATGATTTTGAAACTTAGAAAGAGAATTATGAATTTATAGATTGATAAGACATTTCCTTATTTTAAATTTTTTTTTATCTATAAACACTTAATCAATAAAATTCAATAATTCATTTAAAAACTATGACAGTAGCTACGGAAATTTCATATTTAAAATATATTTTTGTTATTTTAAAAGCGTACGATTCCCAAGTTGACGTCATTTAAATTGTATATATACACATGAAGATGATACAAATTAAAAAGAAGAAAATAGAAACAATTTGCATACATTCTAAGAAGACCACTTATAAAACAAAAGAAGGACTAATAGTAAGGATATATTAAATTGGTATGCCTCAAAAAAGGAAACAACAGTAATGAGTATATGCGTATATTAAATTGGAATTACTTGAGCGGAATTTAAATTCACTATACATAATCAAAATGGAAATATAAATTTTGTATAGAAGCCCTACTTCTGCTAATTGGACTAAACAATAAATAGAAATAACTTTTTTAATAATTTCAATTTCAAATGTGTACAAAATGTCTCTACTGTGCCTCCTTATGTTCTCAACTGACATTGAGTGAAACTTAAATAAATAGATTACTGTATATCCATTCTAACTCTATCAAATCAATTATCCACTGACCATTTCAAATAACTCTTGATTGCTCTTGAAAATACCTTTTTGAATAATATAAAACATAAAGGTCCAATCACATTGTAAGCGCAAATCGACATAAAATCAATCCCTGGCGGAATTTTTTTTGTAGAAAATTGTAGATATTTAAATTAAATAAACATTGATGTGGAAATTTTATGTTTTCTTTAGTATTCCTTTCCTTTTTTACCAACGATATTACAAACAATATTTTGCCTCACATATTAGATTGTAGTCAAAAGTGACAAGATATTTAACAATATTTCGATTTCTGGTATTAAAAATCTGTCGCACTGGCGGTTTATACTCTCAGCATTGTTTAATCTTGGCGGCAGCTTTTTTGTATCGTTAGTGGTTACCGCGACTATTACGTTTGCTTTCATTATGTTGCAATTTAGGTGCGCTTACATATTGCAAATTTAATAACAAGTTTTTTAGGTGATAGTTTTTGTTTCCTGATAGATTATTTCATTTGAAAGTTTATGTTGAACATTTTTCAAAGTTATCGCTATCTGGTTTGGTGTCACATAACAATTGGACCTTAATAATATATTTTTAGATCTGGTCAAATTAATATATTTGCTTTTATTCGGAAATTTGTTTTATTTATCTTTATCTTTACTGAACCACTCAAAAGTTTATTTGTGTTTTTTTAAATTTATACATTATTTTCTGCATATTCATTTCAATTAAATAAAGTATAAAATGAAAAAAAAAATACGTTTAGTAAGCTTTTATAAATGTCACAAACAACAAGGATTCTTTAACAATATTATCACTCATATCAAAACAACAAAAACAAACAATTTTTATCCTTCATGATCAAATATACTAAAAAATTGTATAAATTCTCTCTGTTTCTGTACATGTTAGTATGTTAGACATTATAATATAAGGTGAAGTGTTTCTTTTTGGCACTATACACACTACAAAAAAAAAATGTCTTTCATTTTTTTACATTTAAATCATATAATTTCCTTTTGTGTGTAATTTAGTTTTACCATGGTTATGAATATTTCAAATATTTTCAAATTTTCCTTTATTTATTTTTTGTGAATTTTAATATTTATCCTTATAAGCGTGACAACTCTGTGAAAAGTTTTAGAATGGCTTTAAAGGCTTAAAAATTGAATTTTAAATTATTTATAAGTCCATATTTTTTTTTCTTTTTGCATATTTATAAATATTTTTGTTTTACGGAAATAATAATACATTTAAAATATTTTTTACTTAATTACTGATGACATTTCCGGTGCCATATAATTTTTGAAAAAAATTAATTCTGATTAAAATTTTTATAACTTAAATATACATATTGCATATATTTTTAGATTTATAATTCTATACCCAAATTTTAAAGATACGAAAATTATTCAAAATATATGCGAAAATCTGAATAATATTTAACATTTTTATTTTAAATGTGTATTAAATTAAAATGAAGGTTCATGAAATGCGTACGATATAGCGTACATAATATTTTTTACATTTATTCAAAGTTTAAGTCATATTTGAAATAAACATAAACTAATAACAAATTACCTTTCATTTAATAGATTACTTTTTTAAAAAATTGCGGGAAACTGAGTAATTTAATCTTTCAGGGTCTATCAAAAAGAAGAATTTCAAAATAATCATAGAATTCAGTATACAAATAAAGTTATATGAATAATTGCTTGAAGGACACTGCGAGATTAAGTGCGGTAATGGGTGAGGTACATAAATCACGATTGCGATTAGTTTTTGTGAATAAGACGATCATAGAATAATCATGGAATTTCACTGCTATACAGCCATTTAATATGTTATGATAACACAACTTGTCTGCAAAGTTAATAACAAGTTTTTTGGTTAATAACAAGTTTTTGTTTCTTGGTAGATTGTTTCATTCTACCACTGCGTCATTCTATATTGGCCGCTCTTAATATTCGGTTGTTTGTAAAGCTGTTCCATTGTTTCTATGAGCGGCAAGTACATGATGATATTACAAATGTGTGCGATGTTTGCTGTTTTACTGAAAGTATGATTATCGTCGTTTTTTTATACATTTTCTCAAAGTTTTCTCCTTTAACTTTTCAACAAATATAATAAATTTTATTTAGTCTAATTCTTAATTTTCAAAAGTATAATCTAACCACCCATTCACATTTTTATTTTTTATTTTCGTTATATTCTATATTTTTCTAGTGCTTCATCATAGTAAACTACACTACAATTATCGATTTTATGTAAACAAATTTAGCAAATAAATGTGAATTCTTTTATAAATTCAAATTTTTCTATATAATAGACGACGAATTTGTATTCATTTATAACAAAACTACTTTAATGCTTATATAGTATTCCATATCATTGTAAATAAATTCATGATTTAACAATAATTGTTAAACATGCGCTGACCAGAAACTATAGAACGAAACAATCTTGGTCAAAGAGAAAACATATAATTGCAAAACAGTTTTATAGTTTTTTTTTTTGCATATAAGATGAACGATGACAAGGAAAATGTTTAATGGAAAACTGGAACAGATTGTAAAATATAATAGAATATAAAATGTAACTTTAATGTGTATTTTTAGCTAAAATCAATTCATATAAAAATCATTTCCTTATTAAATCGGTAAATAGAATTTATTATAATTAATTGTAAACAATAAGTTTAGATCGATCTAATAATTCAGTACAACTGAATTTACTTTACAATTAGATATTCTAATATTTTTTGTTCCAATAATTATGACATAAATTGTCATTTTGTTTTCATTATTTTTGTTTAAATTATTACTAAAAATTGTCCTTCTGTGTACCCATCTCTAAGGAAAAAACGAAATTAAATCACTATTAATACAAAAAATAAAAATGTATCCATTGAAATAATTTAACAAGAATATTTGCATAATAAAAGCCAAATAATTTTTCACGCTTCCTTCAAAAGAATATAGTTAAACCAAAACCAAAAAAAAAGGACGAAATTTCTTACATTAATTTAACATTAAATTAGGGTATATTATTTTACATATACGAATATATATTTATAAATTTTGTCAACATTTTGACCTCTTTAGCATATTAGCATATAAATAGAAACCGTATAGAAATCTGGGAGTTTATCAAAAACAATTCTTAACTATATTCAATAATATTTGTTTCGTAAATCAGTTAAAAGATTGTCCTAGACCTAGGACCTAGGCTATATTAATGCCATACTGTTAATTGATAAATATGTTCTGCTGAATTTTTGGCGATTAGGATGAAATTGTCGAGTATAGTCGATATGTAATTGTAATAATCAATATCTAGGACAATAATACTTGATAACAATTACCACTACATTGTCAGTCCTTAAACAAGTTCAGAATTTTCATTCAAAATATAGTGGTACCATTTTATGTATATCTAAAATATTGAATTGCTTTCTAGTAAATGGAAGTATTTTGTAATTACAGTAAAATTGAGCAATTTTCTAGTACTGCAATTCAAAACTTCTTTCAAAACTGGTTCTCCTATAATGACACATCTGCACTGCATCTAGTCCTAGTGAGTGTCTGGCAGTTTCTGTATTTTGATCAGTTGCGATAAGTAAGCCTAAGTGCACGCTTGCCGATTAAGTATTTGCTAGTGATAATGTTGACTTGCTGTCTTGTAAGATGATTGACTTTAATTTAAAATTTTAATATTTTAAAATTTTCTGTGATAATTTATATGTTAAATTTAAAATCGAATTACATTTCCTTCCAATTCATATCTCGATACAAAATATGGTGGACAGATGGTCAAAATAATTTTTATTTATTTATTTATTTATACTATGTTAAAAATATTTATTCAAAATATAAAAACAAAAAAGTTTGAGAAATATGTTAAACATATTCTTCCATTGGGGATTTGCGTTTTGATAAAGTTTTTCTTTAGTCGGATCTCGTATGTCAACATTTGAAACTTTATATTTATTATAAAAAAAATATATATAAATTTAATACTATGACAAATTTAGTTTACATATTTTAGTTTCCTTTAAGGTATTACATTCAATTTATGTTTGAATTTTATCTTTAAGGTTATATTTAACACATATGAATCACTACATAAAAATTCATATAACTATACGAGTACCTTTTTTTATTTTATTCGTTTCGTTATCATTCTCAATAAATTGTTTAACTAATAGTCATCACCATATATGAAGATCAAGATTATAATCTCCAAGGACCTATATAAGAATAATTTTCTTAATATTTTTATTTTCATTTTTACTAAATATAATTTTTTTTTTGTGAATGTCTTTTGGGTATTTTATGCTATTAGTTTTCTTTAACTTTTCCATATTAAGGATAATTAAAAGGATATAAAGATTACAACAAAAAGAAAATTATATAAGTATTAATATCAAAATTATATGTAAAGAGAATGAGGTTTGAAAGGATCTTCTTATTTGTAAATTTCTTTATACATTAATGGAAATGGTTTTTTGGTGTGATTTGTTACCAACAAAATATATTCATACTCATAAATTAAGTTTGTATTTTTAAATTTATTAGCGTATGAGGCTTAGGGTAATACACAAAAAAAAAAATCATTAAAATTAAACATTAAAAAGGACCCTAATAGTTTTGATTATACTTATTAATTTTCTTTTCTTTTTCATTTGTGTTGGTTTCATGTTTTTTTTTATATTTTCTAAATAGCCATCAGCCTTAAAATATACAATCCTAAAATTGTTGGGATAATAAAAATGGAATAAAAATTAAGGTTTATGATGTGATATGATAGAATTAATTAATCTTTGTTACAAAATTTGTGTCATCAGCAAATATAATTTTATTAAGCATTTTTAATATTAATATTTTTTAAAAAGCCATCACTGAACAGTCTAAAAATAAATTATTTTTTATTAGTCGTCGTTATACATAGAAGTTTAAACCAGTGTAATTTTCTCTTGGGAATTTTAGATTTTATAAAAATAAATACATACATCATTATTTATATTGTTCCGGATGCAAGACAGCAATCGGCAACCTGACTTGACACTGACTTGATCGGCCAGCATGTCATTAGACTTAGACTTACATCATGTGGCAAAGGCACAAACTACGGCGATCCAGGACAAGCCAAAACTCTAGAATACCACTGCCCAGTACTCGCTAGGCGCAGAAATTTGTTCTAGGAGAACAACATACCACTCAGCTGTGAAAGAGGACTCGAATTGCAGTACTAGAAAACTTGTCAAGTTTGCTGCAATTACAAAACCGTCGACTTACTAAAAAAAGACCGAAATATCATTAGGCATAGTTAGTTATTCATAAAGTTATTTATGCCACCTAACCTTAACTTACTGTTCTGGAACTCGTAAGGATATAAATTATCTTATTATGTTATGATCCGTGAATCATTAACATTTGTTAATGTGATGTGAATTAGAATATCATTTTTTAGTTTTCTTTTCGTATTCGTTATGTTTTTAATTTTCTATCTATAGAATCTAAATTAAATATTAGTTTTGTAGATAATGGTGTTTTATGTGTCAAATTTTTGTTATGTTATAGTTTAATGTTGAAATATGGAAAATATATTTAAATTTTTCGGCAAATAATATTTTCAGAAAGACCTTTTTCTTTTCCTTTAGACATGTCTTAATATAAAGAAATGGCAATCCAAATTGAATTATATTGAAAATTTTATCCAAACATTTTCTTTTTAAATTTTTTAAATTTTTTCTTAGCAAATATTAGCTGCAAAAATACAAACATGAAAAAGATAAAATAAAATTCTATTTAAAAAAAAAAGTATTAAATTTTTAACATTTCTGATGTGGAAATTTTCAGTTTTGTTTTGCAAAAATGCAAAAAAAAAGAAACCAATTCTCTAGAGAAATTAAATTGAACATAATGGCTTTTAAGTTATTCGAAATGAATATAAATCTATTTGCCTTCATTTTCTATAAAATTTTCTAAATTGTATATTTATTTGAAAAAAATTTAATTTAATTTAATAATTTAAAAATATTTAATACAGTAAATAAGAAATTTATGTATGAGAAATATCAGATAGATTTAATTAACTTTGATGTTCAGTTTTTATTTTGGCATGTTTTATTGATTTCGGTTAAATAATTTTGATTGAAAAGTTAAGATTTTATAGTCCGGTATTTAAAATCCCAGAAAAAATCGTAAAAATAAATTTCAAAATATGTGATTTTTGTGTAATGTTTCTAAATCAGAAACGTATTGATTTTGTTAACAATGTGAGATGAAAGATAAAACTGTTCGTTACATTTTGGTATATTTCTCATTGTATTCGTACTACTAAAAATATATTACGAGAAGTTATAGAGTAGACTTGTACCTAAAGAATATCGATTTCCCTCAAATATATTTTTTTCTTTGCGTTCGAAGGACTAAGATTACAGAAATGTAAAAAAAAAAGAACAGAAATTCCAAAATTTCCATAACAAAAAAACGTACATGAAAATAGGCTGTGGGCAGGCAAATATCTCGTAGTAGCTTTTGTCCGATTATAAATAAATTTTAACAGACAGATTCGTGTGAGTATCTATTTAATGTCTTCTAGCTAGAGCATATTAATTATTTATAATCCGATTTTAAAGAATTTTGGTGTTAGTTGTTCCATACCAACATTATAAAATATGTTTATACTTTAAGTCTTAAAAGATCTAAAATATTAAAAAAATTAATGTTTTTTTCATATAACAATTTTTTACAAAATTCCTGTTAATTATTAATTACTGTTTGACAGAAATACGAGTTATCGCTTTCCCTAGATTATCAGTTTTTTATTCCCAGTATTACGATAAATATTCGGTTTAAAAATGATCTCCATAAATATTGTAAATGACAATATTTTATAACTTTTTTTCGATAAATTTCTAGTAAAATAATATTTATTTTTAAATTCCTGGGATTTAACTTTTATATTCATAAATTTATATATTTATTGAAATTTGTTGTTTTGTATTATGACATTTTTTTACTTTCCAAACTCCATAAGAATGGAAATTATATTGTTATCAGGCAAATTGTCAAGCTCATATAGCTCTGTTGATGTCCTTTTAAATAATGACAATTTTTGGAAAAAATGACACAATTTTCTTTTGACATTATAGAAATGTATGTATACGTGATATTATCGAAGCAACAAAACCACTACACTTTGAATTTATTTCTGACTTGGCAGGAAGTCATTCGAAAATGTATGCATTGTGGATAGAATGGATTTCTTAAATTATATATAAACTTTTATTGAAATTCATAGATAATTTGTTATAATATAGTTAGATTTATAATCTATTTCTAATCTGTCAATTTATGAAATTGTTTTTTTTTTTATTTTTATAACAATTTAGAAATATTTCAGAAAATAAAATTAAAATAATTTAAGTATTATTATATAATAAAAATTTACAAATTTTATTAAACTCTTTTTATCCATTAATTTCATATACATAATTTTACAGAAATATTTTCACAACTTTAAAATTTATACAAATATTTTATAATTTTAGTTTTTAATTAGAATATTTATTTTGCACCCTCTTTTTACTGAAATATATTTCAAAAAAAGGGAAACATTTTAATTAAAATTTTATAATTTTCAAATTAAATTAACTTGTTACCATTCAGAAACAACACCGCTAAAAAAGATTCATTTTTCTTTTTACATAAATAATATTAAATTGTGCATTTATGATTTATGAGTTTGTATCTGTTATTTTTATTATTATTTATATGTTTTAATTTTAATTTATCAATTATATAAAAGATGAACAGGAAAATCAATGAATTTAATAGG
Organism: Rhamphomyia laevipes; assembly: GCA_963920725.1. Classification (NCBI taxonomy): domain Eukaryota; kingdom Metazoa; phylum Arthropoda; class Insecta; order Diptera; family Empididae; genus Rhamphomyia; species Rhamphomyia laevipes. The sequence goes on along the minus strand of OY987258.1, from coordinate 37,263,303 downwards.
AAGGAAAATTATATTCATTTGTATTTATACATTTAATATTTATATTATTTATGGTAATTTATTTATTGTAATTAAGTGTTAAAAAATTATATAATTTGAAAAATTCAATTTAACAAGCTAATGAGGTTTAAATTAATTGAACATATGTTTTGTAAACGTATAAATAAATAAATAGTTAATTTATTTATAATTTTCAAATTTATATATAAATATTAATTGTAAATTTACCACAATATAAAAATGCGGTTTATCATAAATTATAATTTAGTTATTTTATTTATGGCTCTGGGAAATATGGCACACGAAAAAACCGGTCGAATAATATAAAATGAAAAGTTGGTTTGTTTGGAGGTAGGTAGGCGTAACAAAACCCTCCGCTCCCATAGATCTCTTCACGATGGATTATTTTATCCCAGATCACATAATTCCAATTTACATCGATCATGAACCCAGCTAGTTTAGACGGTATCAATGAAAAATGACCTCATTACAGAATCTACCTAAAAGAATAAGATCCAACGTCAACTTTATTGATTGATTGATTAATTATATGAGGGGAACCGAGAGTACATGCACTTAGACCAGAATTGGGCCCGTTGTATCCCTAGAATCTGGCTACTCATGCCATGGTTTACTATTTCGACCGAAACAGAGAATTAGTTTCTTACCGAAAATTACTGGTTTATGCAGTTTGTACATGTAGTACGAAAGAAAACATATGCGTCACAGATGCATTAGATAAGGACAGCGACATAACAATTTCAATCGGCTCACATTCGTCTTCGCATCCTCTATATATGTATTTCATTCGGATTTCCATAATTTAAAGGTATGCTCCCTTAACATGGAGAGTCCTGTTAGGAGTGCTGGTTACTAGATATGATTTTATTAAAGGGTACCATAATTTCAATCATTTATTATTTTAAAACTTACAAGTCATTATTTCGTTCAGACATAAAAGTTCAATTAATTATTATAGAAAATAAAATATTTTTTTCCTGTAATTATTGTTCTTATATTTGTTATGTTCCGTGACTAAAACTTTATAAATAATATTCAATTTGAATTGTACAACATTAAATTTTATCTAAATATACAAAAATATTTTCAGCTTCCAAAAATAATTATACTATACATGCTGAGGAGGAATCAGATTGTTGTCCATGTGTTTAATAATTTTTTTTTTACCTATTAAAAGTAATTCGAATAATTTCAACCTTTTCTCTTTATTATTTCCTTAATTGGTCCTTTGAGAGGAAATCATTTTACCGTCTTACTGGAAAACGTAAATGTAATAATAATTTTTTTTAACTTTCATAATTGCTTTCTTTTTAGGTCATAATTATTATATATACGAAATAAAATAAATATATAATTATTTAAATTCATTTTTTATAATAATTACATCTAAGTATAAAGTGACATTTTTAATGATATAGAAATTTATTTTACAAGCTGTGTCAATTTCAAGCTATTTCATTTAGAGTTTTTGTGAAAAAAAGTATAATTTATTTGAAGCACCATATCAAAAGGTTTAATTCAATAATTACTACAAGTCGGACTTATTCTGTAATGCATAATTTTAGTTACATTATAGCGAAAAGTTAAATTTTCTTGATTACTATAATTATTAATTTTCAGTTGTATAATTTAATCCTAAAATGATTTTTGATACAAGCTTCTTAAGTTCCCATAATATAACCCGAATTGAGCCTTGGTTTGTTTGTAAGGAAGGATGAGGATCCGAAACCCTCACACACTGAAGCCACATATAGACCCGTCGTACAACCCAGTCGGTGGCTAAATTTTTTTACCCTACAGCACATCAACCAATCCCACCTTCTTAATGAATTTGGTCAGGTTAGCAAGTTTCCTTTCACCCCCTTTCAATAGGTTATTTATAGAATATCGAGACCGTAAACAGTCTCGGAAAGCCAGCATGTTTCAGTAGGAGTATGTGTCCCGTGACAATACCCGTGACTGTTGCTTTATTCATTAATACAAATCTTGTTTTCCTAGCATCTGGAGTACTCCAGAATAGTTTTGTATTAACGCAACCGTTCAGATCTGTAAATCTAAATGTATTCGTTTGTATAGCCCATTTTTTATCCCCGAAAATATTTGGCGTTAACTAAAGGATAACATATTAACAAAGATTCCAAGGAGTTGGTAAAGATCCTTAGTTTCCTCCACACGTCCATGTGTTTCGAAATCGATAATTGCATCTGCATCTGACCTACTTGTTTTGAATTTTCTGACTTATCCAATTCAACTTAGATCATTATGTTCTTTAAACAATTTATGTTGATTATGATCATTAGTTTCTTTTTCTGTTTTCACTACGTTTTGTTCGAGCTACACCTTAGATGGGAACATTAAAAGAAATAAATGTATTTTAAATTATATAGTATTAAAATTTCTATACTGTAATAAATTCAATCCGTTTTGCTTACAGATATTACTTATTGCTGTATAATAAGTTTGTTGTGCGTTGGAACAACAATTAGATATCATAATTGCCACAATGGTAAACTTGGAATAGTATTTATCGTCAACAATGATTGATTTTAATTTAATTTGTCTTTATTAATATCTTTTATAATAAAATGATTCCATATATATTATTAATTGCTTATATATAAATCTTCAAGTAGCCCCTTATAAATCACATTAGTAATTTCCATTTTAATAACAATATCTGACATTGATCTAACCAATAAAAATATCTTCGCTATATAAATAAATAACATGTTTGGTTAATATTCACATTAACGTCTCATAAATATGTAACCAAAAAAAAAAAAATATTTATTATCCTCTTTTTCTGTATACTAAAATTAAATATATCTAATTTTTCTATACGTTCAATTTTATAGTACTTAAAATTTGTTCTTAAATAATAGGAATTTGTGTATGTTCCATATTATTAAAGTTAATTTTCTTGGTAATTTTGGGTTGAATGTAATATTTAAGAAAAGGAAGTTTGATTTGTGATTAATGTTCTTTAATTAATTGATTACTTAAATACGCTATTCATTCAAATTTCATATGCCTTGTCTTTCTTGGCTATACTTTTATCTATAATGTCAGCATTTTGTAAATATCAGCTGTAAAATGTTTAAGTAGAAGGTTCAGGAAGGACTGACTTTAAAGTAACCATATTTCACTATATATATATATTTTAACTCTCAGTGGTGTAGAAGCGGACTTGTCCCTTCAACAATCCTTATTTAATCTAATCTAAAATTTCATTAAAAACATTTAACTATTTGAAATTATTAATTTTGCATCTTCTTTATTAAGTCCTTTTAACAGATAAAAAGAATACGATTTTTCCATTTCACTGTAATTTATTAATTTATAAATTTCATAATTCAATAAAGAAATTACCTAATCTTCATTTATATTACTTATTAAATGAGAAAATATTGAAATTTTATACTTTATAATTATATCTTTTTTTATGTATAATATTTTTTTAAACTGATTATACCTTTAACATTAACTTACCTGGAATTTGTTATTCTTTACAAATATTACTTGTATTTTTTTATGGATATTTGGACTATTAATATAAGCCTAGAGTAGAAGTGAAAATTATATTTATTATTTCCGAAATCATTTTAATTTTATTTTGCTTGTTATCTTCATTAAATAGAAATTGCCAATTAATTTATTATTTGCTCTCTTTTTCTGAATTATCTAACCCCAGGTATGCAAAGTTTCTGGATATTTAGTGGATTCAAATTAACCAACCAAAGTTTTCGAGAAGTTTTTAAATTTAAATTAACTTAAAGAAACGAAATATGTACATATTCTAGAAAATTTTTCTTTTTAAGTAAAAATATCGAAATTGAACTTAAATTCTAAATTTAATTCCAATTTTATAACATTTTAAATATTTTATAAACTGTTGTTAAATGAATTCTTTTTAATTAAGTTACATTTATATAAAATTAAATAAAATGTTGAACCCTTTTTTATAATAGGAAATTTTTTTGAGAACTTTTACTTAACAAAAAAAAAATGTAAAAAAAGGAAACTTTCAAAAATTTTTTTTATGAACTTTTCATAGTTACATAATTTTCATAAATTTCAAGTTTTATTGAAATTTCTTCAATATACTCAGTCATAATAAAATTTGATAGAAAAATGAATTTACGGGTCATAAATTAAAAATTATTGTTTAATTTGCAAGAAAAACTTTTTAATCAAATTAGTCACACCCAGTGAAAAAATCCTTTCAGGATATTTAATATTTAGATAATACTTAATATTTTTTTTTTTTTTGAGAAATGTCACAGATTGTGAACAGAAATATTGAAATGGTATATAGAGAAAATGTCATTTTATTAGTTGTTATTTTACAGATAATAATATTAGCTTGATTATTTTAATATTTTGTTATTAAAATATATACGAACAATACACACTTATTTATTATAAATAAAAAACTTTTATGGTTTATCATATGCTAATCCTTTATCCCTTGCTAATGAGGCTTTGCCATAAATATTTAATATATTGATTTAATTAAAACCATAAAATATGCTTAAAAAGTTCAACCAATTTTGAAAATTTATTTAATTAATTTCAAAATATTATGCTAATGAAGCAATAAATTTATGTATATTCAAATATATAAAAATAATGATTCACGGTCAATTCACATCAGAATCAAGAATCCGAAAAATAATTGGCAGGGAAATGTTTTGCAATCTTATTGTATGGACCTGGCGGGAGTATTGAAGAGTATTACATTCCCCATTTTGTAATCAACGGCTAACCAAAAGATTGTTCTTTTCTGTATTACACTGTGTGTATTTGTCTATGAATTATTTTACTTTGGTGAATGGACTGGATACCATAAATATCAAATATGTCAGTTTGTTATTATTTATGTAAACATCTTTTGTTGCGTAATAAATTTTCACTATTTAATTACTTTGAGGTTTATGAATTGTGCAAAATAATTCAAAGTTTTATTTATGGAAAAACTTTTATTGAATCAACGAAATAATACAAAATTCAATAAATTTTAAGAATTTTATGAATCATAAATACAACACCGAATGTGATTAATTTTCATTTTTCTTTTTGTTGAAAATAATTTTGTTGTGACTTTTACGGCTTCCTCTTCTGATAAGCCAATAGATATATACGTTAAAATTACTTGAAAGAATATCCTGAATATTTATGACTAAATATATAAGAGGTACTTATAAGAATTTATGTAATCGCTTCGTATAACATATCGTTAAGCCTGATTTTCATGAGTTCCTTATAATAACTATTGTATTTTTTATGAATTCTAAATACGTGCGAAAAAATCATGTTTTGGAGTGTTCCAAATATTGCAAAAGTTAATGATATTAAAAAAAATTGTTTGTGAATATTTTAAACATTCGTTTTCATAAACGTTTTTCCATTAGCAAATGATTTGTTTATATTGCCATCTATTTCTTTCACATAATAAAAATATAAATAATATACAACAAAAACTGACGAAATCAGGGGTCTAGCCGTCAGCAAAGCTATGTGATTCTACAGAAATTTGGATATGAACTGACCAAATGTAAGTAGAGTGGGCAAAATACATCTCTTTAGCCCGCAATATTGGGAGACCAAAGTTCATGGGAGACCGAAGTTAATATTTATTAAATTTAATCTAATCTAATCAGAAACCGACAAAATCGATTTAATAAAATTAGGTATTACTTTTCAATAATAAAATAGAAATTAACTGCAGTATTATATCACGCATGAGATTTGTATACGTATGGCTATAAAAGGATCCTAATTATTTTCACTACATAAAATCAATTTTTATTCTTTTTAAATACATTTTTCTATAATATAATGAATTTTACCATTATAAAATTACATAATAAATTTACATTTATATTATATTGGACGACATTTTGACAGGCTACTCTTTTAATAAATTTATATATTATTGCACTTAAACAAATTGATCCTTTTTGTTATATTATATGTCTATTAATATAATTTATTTATTATGTTAGATACATACTTTATTAATTTTTAACTAAATAATATGTTTTTTAACAAGAATGATTGATATTTAAAAAAAAAAAAATAAGGATATTTTATCACAACAAATACTTTAGTACTAAATAATGAAGTGAAAGAAATTGAAATTTTATTAAAAATGATTTATGTTGTTATTCAGATTAAGTGTGATAAATAAATTATCTTTAGAAAACTGAGGTGTTACATCTGGAGTACAAAATTCATAAATATTTATAATAAGAATATACCTATAAAAATCTGTAAATCAGTAAATTAATATAAAAAGCAAATTTATGCGGATATAGAATAGATTTGCTGTACAAGACCAAGTTAGTATACAGGTAGAATACTAAAAGGTTAATTAAAATTTTATTACCCTTGTTTATCATTAGTCGGTACAGTCCATATAGCTTGATGAAAATTGCTAATTAATTCGTAATACCATCAGAGGAAAGGTGTTTCAGATATTCGCAAATTTAGGTAGTTTTTTTAATATAATTTTTTCTTATGCATATATATTGAGATCCATTAATCTCCTAAAAAGGTAATTCATGTCACCATAATAACAGCCACAATGGATTTGTTATATAAAAGACGACTTATCCAGTAGAATTACTAAAAAGGATAATTACATTTTTAATATTCTTATCTACCATTATTCGGTTTAAAATAATAATGGTTTATTAATAAAATGTAATTCTTTTATTATCCACAGTTTAATTTATGATATTGATTTTCATATATATTTAAAGAAACAAAATTGAACATAATTGATTGAAACACTTTCTTCATTAATAAAGAAAATATAATAATATTGTATATTAATGTCAATTTTGTCAAATAAACTCATAAAAATTTATTTCTTATCACTTTTATGAAATGATTATATAAATATTTAAACTCATAAATCATAATAAACATGTAACTTAATAAAATATCCTTTATTTAATACCAAATTCATTATCAATCATGCTATATCCTTTTATTAAATTAAATTTTGTTTTCTGTTATTGTCAGCGAGTGTTTCATAATGTTTTAGTAAACTTAAAGGTATAAAAACTTTTTCATAATTTTGAAATTCTAATAAAACAATATTTTTAATTAAATTTTATTTATTTAAATCCGTGAGGACACATTTATTTTTTAAGGATGAAAATTATTTCAAACCATAAGAAAAAAGTGAGGATTTTTTTTTTATTTTAGCGAAAAGTAAATATAAAAAAAAATATATGAAAAAAATGTTGTTATACAATTTTAGGGAATTTGTTTCAAATATTTTTTGTTTTGTAGCATTACATTTTTGTTGGGGGGAAGCGACCCCCATTTGAAATATTTTGAATTTTCATTTTTATATGGAATTATGTAGTCTGAAATTATAAATTGTGATAACTTAGTAATTGTCGTCAAATAATAATATTCTTTTTAATAATATTTTGTCCTGGTGTACGACAGTGTTATAGATTACATAACGAAATTACTTAATTGAATTTTCAAATATTTCAAGGATTCGAGTTTAACTTGGTGTATTATTTCAGATATTTTCTAATAGGAATTGGTAATCGAAACATATTGTATACATTTTCCTCAATTCTTTTCGCAATAACTCAATACTTGTATTATGATTGTTACATATTTCGGATCCTTTGAGTTTTCATTCAACCCGTACATGTATAATTCTCAATTCTATATTATAGCACATAAATAGTGAGCAGAATAAGTTTTTCAATTAACGAAGTAAAATTTTAAAGTACATTGACGGTGAAAGCAGTTCGTAATTTTTATTTTCAAAATAAACTCATGTACAAAAACCGTCGTTTAATTTTCAGCTGTTGAAGTATTCTGGTACTTAGCAGAGTTTTAATTTTTTATAAACGTAGATCCTGTAATATTAATAAATTTGAAAATTTAACTTTTTAATAAAACAGCTACTAATGATATAATTTAAAAATGTATAGAATAGTTTCAATATTGCTCTTCTAAACAATTTGTATAGATTTTATTTAGAAACAAAAATGTGCAATTTTAAATTCTAAAGCTGGAATTACTCTCAACTTACTCAATGGCAACCCACTACAACTACAACGAAATATTTACAACGTCATTATAGACATTGGCAAAGTTGTGTTAATTCCTTAATGACATAAATCCATATATTGTTAAAAAATTGTAAATATTTTTTTGTTATTAGAATGAATTTGACTTGTCAAATTACAAATGAATTTGACAATGATATAATTTAAGGAAAATATAAAAATTTCTGCATTGTGAACGTTTTCGTTTTCATTCTTTGTGTTTTATCAAGTCCTATACATTTGAAATGGGTTGCACTTCTTTTGACAGTGCGTTGTAGCGCGTTGTAGATACTTATGTTGAGTGTAACTGGTTGGTAATATTTGTATATATTATTTTCCATTTCAACAATAATAAAATTGTTATCTATCAAAATCTATTAGAACAAAATCTTCAGTTATAAATTTTTAATTCAATAAAATCTATATTTAAATAGCCCCTGTCATAAAAATTTATATATTATTATTAAAATATAAATTGTATACAAAAAAAAGACTTCTTCAAATGAAGAAAAAATCTTGAATAAGTCTTTAATATCAAGTGCAACAAAACACTTTAATAGTCTCTTTTTTTGGAGTACAAAGCCTTCTGGAGACAAAGATTTCTTAGCATAAAAATATAATATTCTTTTTATTTTGTTATATGTTCATCAGAACAGCTTCTATAGATTAAAAAACACAATATTATATAAAAGAATTTCACTGAAAATTCGAAGATTAATATACAGAACAAAAACAAAATGAATTCTTAATCAAATGTTAAAGGAGCAAAATCAAATAAAGAATAATGGAAATTACAATAAATTTATAAGAAAAGTTGAAGGAATAATTTCCTACCATGTCAACAACATATTTTCTTTTTACAAGTTTTCACTAGAATAAGCAATTTATATTTTTATAAACCTAAAATTTAATTTTGTGAATATTTGCTATTTCCTGCTTACCTTAACAAAATTGATAAATCAAACGATTTTGTTTTAATTGGGGTGTAACAACATCCAATAAATCACACATTTGTATATATTTTTAAAATTAAATGTTGTCGTTATGGGGTGCACATTCTGAAATATAATAAAATGGTTGTTGTGGTTGCGTTAAACATATTTTTGTCAATTAGCCGAATTGCCATCTAGGCAAATTACTATATGTAAAAGACACAGTGGTGATGACTAGAGAAATATATTCGTTTGGTCTAATAATTACAGCAATATTTTGTATACTATTCCTTATAATGAAAAGTAGTTTAAGGATGGAGGTTTGTCGTTCCTGACGGTTACGGTTGATTTACCTTGACGATTGGATACATTTTTCTATTAAGATCGTATAATATTTGCCAATAAAGCTAAGATATTCGACAGGCTCAATAATTTCATCAATATTTTACACAATATCCCTTCCAATGGATAGTAGTGTATGGAACAGGGTTTGTCGTTCCCGATGGTTGATTGAATCTGACGATTGAAGACAATTTTTTCTTTTAACCTTTGATAAGTTTAGTTTTTCTTCCGTGCTCTTCGGTAATTGATAAATAAATTCTTAAAGTTATGTTCATATTAGGATAACTGATTAAAATATAAATTTCATAATTGTATACTTAAAGTATTTCTTATAGATAGGGAATTGCATAGTTCATTAAAATAAAATTGTTCTCTTATATTACAGGATGGCGTCTATTATTATAATTTAACTACAAAAATTAGATCTATTAATTTCAATAACATTTAGTAAAATATCCTTTTATTTTATTTAGTTTTTTCCAAATCATATGCAAAATTCAAATGTTCATTTTCAATTAACCTTATACATTATATAATAGAAAATTATGAAAGTAGTTGGCACCAGTTAAACTGCACAGTTTTGCATAAAAATTTTGTCATTTTTCGATACAAAATTAATTTCAAATTTTTTATTTTGATTTAAGAATTTTTAGTGAGCTTTTTAGAAACATTTTTTTTTTTTCACATTATAAGTGATAATTATTTATATACTACGGTATATAACAGTCTATATTTTATAGATTTCTATTTTTTTGCAGAATCAGAGCTAAAGAAGAGGCCATATTTGGTAAAAAAGTTCTTTCAGCTCATAACGATGAATGGAATTAAATTTTGGAGGTAGGAAATATAAAATCAGGATAATTTATAAAATTATATATACAGAAAGTCTATAGAGTACATATTTTATGCCGAATTTTAAATTTGAATATATTCAAAATAAAAATTTATAATTTCATCTAATAAATTCCACGATTTTATTCACAATTCAAATTTAAATCATCCGAGAATTGTCTATGAAAATAAACAAATATTTAAATTTCTTATATTTATTTAATATTAATTTATAATATCAAAAGTAATTCTAGAAATATAACAAGGAAAATATTTACAATTTATATAATATATATTTATGTTATATATTTAACATAAACAATTTTATTAGTGGTTTCTTTACCTCAAGGCTCAAGATAAAGTAAATCTATAGAGAAATTTTACTAGGGTCATATTTATAGATTACCATTAAAAATTTTAACTTCATCACAATTTTATATTTGATCAGGAGGACCATTCCAATGTGTTTTCATTTTACAAATTTTTATAAAGAATTTTGTAATTGTAATTTAATCAAATTTGAAAATATTAAATATTATTTTTCTTAAGCATATCGATATCAAAAAATATTGTGATTTTTCATGAAGTAGGATTAAATTATTTAAAATACAATGTGAAGAAAGTAATGACTGTCGAATGGCGTAAGAAACAGCGTAGCATTTCTTTGCAAATACGAAGCTATAGTCAGGAAAAGGCTGAAATTCTTCGGTTTTATACCATTAAAAGGTTAGGAGACGACACATACATAAGAAAGGTTCTGGTCTTTTATACAAGTTTAGACATCCACTGACTTAACAATCCTTACTTAATAAAAATATTTTAAATAAGTTAAAAATATATTTAATAAATTATGCACTCCATGTAGAGGATTTTATTTTATAAATAGGGAATATTTGAAATATCATTAAAAAACATTTCCCACTTGAAAGTTTAATAATGATGAAAGATAATTGAATTTATTGACATTGACAAGTTGATGATGAGAAAAACATTTTTCATTTATTAATTGATTCGAAAGAAATTTAAAAGTTTTGATATTGAAATGTAATCAAACAATATTAAAATATTATAAGATGATTTAGAAAATTTTAATTATATAACATAATCAATTACATGATTGAAATATAATAAAACATTACCATAATTTTTAAAATGTGTAAATAGAAATTTTTGAACATTAAGGAAAGTCGAAATATTGCAAACCATTTAATTCAGTATTTTTTGATTCGGTTATTTAAATTAAGTTTGTGTCTTTTAGTACAAACCCTATTAAACAAGAGCGATTGGGGGCTAATGATGGGAATTCACATAACTCTATCTGTCTTTTTGGGTACTTGGTCTTACCAACACTAGGTCATGTTCTCTGTGACTGTCCGGGGCAGTAGGATTTAAGACTCATTCTGGAAACTAATGAAGTTTTGTTGTCAGAAAGATTAATTTAAAAGAAAATGAATTTGCTGAAATAAATTTTCCTTTATGGCCGTATATCCTGGTACGCAGCGTTATTTTTGTTTCGATTTTAATCAAATTTAAAGTGGCCATATTAAAGTGGCTATTATATCAAATATTCTGAATTATATAAAATATATTCATAAAAATCTTGTTCTACACAACATTCTTGATTTTGCAAAGCGCTATTTTATAAACTTGGAGTTTTGAGCTACTCCTAGATTAGAATAGGATATGTTAATAGCTTTCAATAATATTTTCGAAATCTTTTATTCGTATTCGAAAATCATTGTATACCAAATTACTGAATCCAAACAAAATTCAGTTTCAATATTAGGAAACCCCAGTAATATTGACAACCCCGCATTCATAAAAAAGTTAAATTTAAAATATTTCGAAAAATTAAATTTTAGATTTTTGGTAACTAATATGTAAATAATTATTTTTTTATTTTTCGTATATTTACTCAATAAAAATAAATTCCGCAAGTAATAATAATAATAGTAACGTGTATAAATGAATCTAATAAATTTACTCTTTATCCAAATTTAGTTAATGTTGCAGAAAACCTAAATAAATAAAATGAAATTTTTTTTTTCATAAACTTAAAATTATGTAATAATAACTGTTTATTGTAAAAGCTTAAAATGGATTAGGTACCTCTGATTTGATTTTTTTTTTTGGTACGGATTTTATTAAATGTTTAATGTAGTCGCAAATATAAATTTTTCTCCCGTCGGCTATTAGGTTAAATGTGGCAACAACGAAAAAAAAATGGTTGTTTATAAATTGGATTAAAGTCTCAAAACAGGATATTAAATACGAACATATTTTTTTTTTTTTTAAAGATTTTTATGGTTTTTGTATAATTTTATTTATTCCAGAGTAAATTTTTTTTATGCATATAAGGATTTCTTAACGTATTACGTGAAATATTATTTTGGTATGAAGTTCTATCGTGTTTATAATAATAATAAAAAAAAAAAAAAATTATTATACATAGTATATTACCAACCCGCTACTAAAATCATTAAATATGTACAAATTATTTTACACGCATTCCTGAACATTATATCCATTAAATAAAATCATTTTTATAAAAACATATCAAATTTATGCTAGCATAACAAACAATTTTATGATGCATAAGAAATTTATATACATATATAATTTTCATTTTTGTAAGAGTTACAAAAGTGATGTTCGTTTCGTTATTTTTCAAATTTTTCTAATGGAAATACTAAATATGAAAATATAATGTAATTAACGCTATAGAATATTTGAAGTAGCTTTTATGGATATTTAATGTTGTATGTTCTCTCTTTAATGTTTTAACAGCTGTTTCAATATACAAACAAAAATAAGAATTATGCCTTTATGAATCTCCTGACTTACTGAATATAAATTTAGTTGTCTTTTTTGATGCAAGGAGACCCCTAGAATTTGTTCAATTCGCATATAAGTAGTTGGTTCACGTTTACTTATAGGAAACGAAGTGAACGTACTCTACCAAGAATCCTCCTTTCATCAAAAAAGAATAATTAGTTAATTAATGTTTCAAAGGTTGCTGTTATAAGTATATACCAGAATATAGCACTTAACAAACTTGAACTATGTGTTAACTGGGTTTACTTCACTTGGATCACCACATTTATTGAGATATTCAAGCAAAATTTTCAGGAATTGTTCGGTTAAAGAAGAAATATAAAATTTACAATAATGCTATTGCCCGGAAAATGCAGTCACTATGATTTCTTAAACGTCATTTCGGTAAAAGTAATAATCCTAAACTTAAATAAAAGTCAAGATATCTATCAGTTATAATTTGGGATGATTATAAACACACAAGTCCCAATTTGGGTATAGGTTTGCCATTTCACCATTAATTTATGGTCTAATCTCACTTATTTTCTTTTTTTATAATATTTTGTTTTAGTGCAAATCAAAATGATTAAGTTCTCCATGTTTTCCTCATTTTAATATCAGTGATACAATTTGAAATCTCCAATGTATTACACCTAAAGATTGTATTGTGCTATATATTTTAAATAAAGTGTATTTTTTGGGACTATTATTATTCACTATTATTATTATTATTATTCTGCATTAAATATTTTAAATTATATTATAAATTTGAATTGCTTAATACTCCATAAAATTTATTAATTTATGAATTTATTAATATTAATGAAATCGTATAACTTTCTTAAACAAATACGAATATAATAAAACATCAACTAGAAATGTTGAACTATATAATAAATACCTAAAAGCTGTGCTAAATAAACAAAAAGACTATACAAAAAATAATGCAGATTTATAATAATTAGTCTCGTTCTTCTGTATACTTTAATATTAACAATTTAAAAGAAACTAACAATTTAAAAGGAATTAAAAAGTCTAACCTAAGAGCCAATAGCAAAAAATTCTGCTGCCAGGTCATGGTATTCTGATTTTTAAATTTAGTGTACGTGGTAAAGGTTTATTATAACTCATTTTACTTTTAAACTAAACTTCATGTTTTTGTGTCGTGAATCATATTATAGTATAGCTGCTTAAACTATGGCTAGCAGAACAAAATAGGTTAGAATGGGCCGTACACAGGTATTCTATTGTCACATGTAGAGGCTGTGCTGAAGATGACGAAACAATTGAACATCTTTTATGTCACTGTGCTGCTCTGTGTAATAAAAGATTAAAATTTTAGGGTTTTTTTTTTGCCGGATATTTAATAGAAATAAGCGAGGAAAAACCTTGCTTAAGCAAGGATAAACTTTATAAAATAAGTGGGATGACACTATTCGTGGTGAAAATGGGTAACGTTTCGTAAGGGGGTACAACCCTTAGGTACGAGGATTAGCCGCTTCCATTCTACCCTTCTCAAACCAACCATAGCATATGCTAATAGAGTACTTTAGTAGATAGTACTCTCCTTTCGAATAAAATAAATTTATATAATTTGCGAATTGTTATTCTAAATTAAATAAAATTCAGGTGATTCCATTAAAATAAATATTGTATGTTTTCTATTATAATTATACAATTTTATGTTAACAATAAAAATATGTAAACATTTTGTTATATAAACATAAATTATATTTTATTATGTATAAATTTTATATAATTTTAGTTTTGTTGAATAATAATATGCCATTTTGCATTACAGACAAAATTACATTAAAATGAATAATTTTTTATAATGGAAATTAAACATTTTACGAGGAGCTATGGACTAACTATAAACGCTTGTAATGGAAAGGATGGGTTAAATAAATGGAAATTACTCAAATAATTGATACGTGTAAAATTTAATGTCAATAAATTCAGTGGATCCTAATGAAAGTTTACGTATTATATGAAATACATTCTTGCGTTTTAGAGATCTAACATTTTGTACACATTCTTGATTTTATAAAACGTTGTTTACTCTTTTGCACCGGCCATCGCTGGTGTTTTTTCGCTTATCCTGACTAATTAATAAAGGATTAGTTTAAAAATTGTATCAAAATATTTCGAATGTTCGACCACGAAAAACTGATGGTAACTAATAAAACATTGTACTATATGTTTTTTAATTGGGCACCTAGTCCATATATTATTGTAATATGTATAATCGATAGTAAAAAACTGACTATTTTTTTTACAGCAGTACACGAAAAGTAGTTTTATCTTACGACCTTTTAATTTCAATAAATATTGCAATAAATTGCATGAAATTTAGTCCAAAAATAACAACAATTTTGACCATAAAGTAAGATACATGGTACAATTATATTTCATTTGGATAAATTATGTATTTCAGTCCTTTATAAACATTTAGTGGTACATTCACTGTAACAGGAGTGTTGAAGGGGTTATCAAACTCCGAGTTTTGGGCTATCCCTATTTTGCGCTGCTTTTTTTATTTCAATTGTTAATAATAATTAGCAACATTAAAAACGAAAATTTGAAAATCTCTTTTTTTTTTCAAATTATTCTAATTAAATTTTAAATTATTAATTAGTTTAATTTATTTTTTAATTATTTTGTATTAAAAATTGTGTTTATAATTTTTAGTTAAAGGACTATTTTTAGATCTTTGTGTTCTTTGTATTAAATTTTTAATAATTTTTGCACAAAAATCTTCATTTAATATTTTATATAATTAAAAAAAAATTGTATTTATTAATTAATAAAAATAATATAAAATAATCTCAATTACTAACAGTTTTCTGTAATTCAATAATTTTAGCTAAGGAAAAAGTTTTAATAAACTTTATACCCTAAAAATATATCCTTATTTTTCATCTTTATATTTCTGTTGGTTGTTTAGCAATTTTGTCCTTATAATAATGAATTTATAAAAGTTATGGATAGTATAATATTCTTCGAATAATTAATTAATTTTCTTACGATTTTTTTTTTTTTTGAAAATTTGATGGTTTTGGGATGAATGTTTAAATATTTATGTCGTAAGGTAAAAATTGATTTTACATTTTCAAATATAAAACAGAAATAGTGAATAAGTCATAAATTATAAATAAATTTAGCACCGCAACCAAGATTATAAGGGATACAAAAAGGTTTTAACTAAAATAATATAATCAATCAAAAGACAGAATAGTTTTCAATTTTGATATCGAATTGACTTAATAAATATAAAATATTTCAAAAAGTTTTAAGTGAATACACAGTCAGAATTTCAAATGGAATTTCAATTTTCCTAGATAGATAGTTGTAGTACCAATCAGAAATTTAAATTGATTTGTTAAAAATTCAATTTCTGAAAATTAAACTTTACAATCAATGCACATATCGGCCTAAGAGCTCAGTGAATGTTCTATCCGGCAGTGTTTACAACCTTAGATTTGTTCTAAATGTATTTAATCCTCTTAGTACAGTTAGATCTCTTTTTAACTGCAATAAATATCAAAAATGAAGAGCTTCGTATAATCGTATCCCTCGTCATCTGATATAAATTCTTAAGAGTTGTAATTGGTCTCATTATTGCAGCCTTTTAATAGTCTTTTTTTTATATGCCATAAAATTTTACAGGAATTTGAAAAAGTTTACAAAAATTTACAACGTATTAACAAAAATTCAAAAAATTATTTAATAAACATTTTAAAATTATTAATTACATTATACAATATTTAAAAAATAAATATACTATATCAAATATAATTTATTAATAATTAATTTTCCATTTTTTTGTATATTTGCAGAATGCGAACATTTATTGAGGAAAATGAAAAAAATGATCCTCTTATTAATGCGCCCGATAAAAAGAACAATCCATGGGCTGAAAAAGGAAAATGTGTTATTATGTAATGTCCTTTAATATTACAAATAATTACGAAAAATCAAAATCAAATCTTTAGCTATAATATATACTGAAAAAAATGCAATTTCTATCAATATATATCGACCAATTTTAATTCAAAATTAGCTAACACTAAAACTTTATTATGGGATTTTAGCTAAACTATATTTAAAAAAAAAATGCTATTTCTGCAATCAATATATAAAAACAATCTATAAATATATATTAAATTAGCTATAATCATTTGCCCGCAAATTTATAATGCAAATTAAACAAATTAAAAAAAAAAAAAAAAACAAGTAATTGGAAAACATTTAATTTTTGACAACAAATTTTATGATGCACATCACCACCAAAACCAAAATCACAGAAATTCATCAACAACTAGAAGAATATAAAACATTTTAAAATACAGGAAACCGTAAAACACAAATTTTCAATAAATAAATTAATAATAATGGATAACTAAAGCTCAGTAAATATGAAATTTATACTTTTAACTACCAGATGGAAGTGTATCACAAGTAAAATCAAATGTAAAGATATACTTACTCTAACGAATTAACGATCGTTTTACTTAAATATAAAAACATAATTTATTTTGCGCGATATTTGTAAAAAAAAAAAAACTCTATAACAAAACATAAATTTTATATCATTATTGATTATGCGAATAACTTAGGTTTCTAAAAATTTATTAAAACATAAAATTTAAAAATTTAAAACTAAAAAAAAAAAAAAATTATGCTATACATACTAAAAAAAAAAATCTTAAATTATTACTTATTAGACAATTAAATTTGCACTATACACTAACAAGAATAGTAAACCCTCTAAAAAACGAACACGTTGCGTTTAAATGAAAATATCGTTGACACAAAATTTTACACATGATTTTAATTATTCAAACAAAATTCCCATATTTTTCTTTATTATTATTATTATTATTAGAAATGAATTGAATTTGCTGCTTTTCACATGCTCTATAATTTTGTTTTTCTTACTTTTTCTTCGAATAAAATCAATTTTGAATATTTTTAAAAATCAAACTTCTTATAAATAATTTTCATATTAACTACAAAACAAAAAATATTAATTAAATAATTATAAAAAATTGGTTTTCTGCATACATTAATTAATTAATTAATATTTTTCTTTTTCAAAAAATTTTGAAAATTAATTTTTATTGTAAATGTTTTTGTTTTAAAAATATTCAAAATTATAAATTCTAATTGAACTTTACACTTCTCCCTTCGAAATTCGAAAAGAAATATACTCGTAATTATATCTCGTATATATTTATATAGAAAATTCAGGTATATTTAATTAAACTAGAAGAAAATTTTAATTGTAGAATTCACCAAAAATATATTAAAAATAAAAATCAAATTAGTTGGTTTATTTAAAACAAAAACAAAGTATTTCTTTTAAAATTAGTTTTTCAAAATATATAAAAAACAATTTAATTAGTTTTCAATAATTAATATTTAACTATAGTTTTTACCATAAAAACTTTCGAACAAAACTATCGTAATATTTCGAAATTGTGTAATAATTTCAAAATATCGAAATATTTCGTAATATTTTGATATTTCGAAATATATTTCGAAATTTCGAAATTTTCGAAAATCCAAAAAAAGTTTAAAAAAATTATAGAAAAATGTTTTATTCAAATTTTTTTTAAATAAATACTAATCACAAAATAATTAAATTATATTTACAAAAAAAAAAAGAAAAGTTTTTCGTAGTTGCTGACAATGCAAAACAACATTAAAAAACTATAAATCGCAATTAATTAAAACCAAACAAAAAAATACAAAAATATTTAATCAAAAATATATTTAAACAAAAAAAAAATATTAATTATATAAATTATATATTAAACATAAATAATTGTAGTAAAACAAACAAATGTAATTAATCAAAATATATTTAAAAACAATGTTTGAAGTAGTAAAAAAAAGTTTGAAAAATATAAAATAAAAGCATTTTTGTAATAAGTAAAATAAAATAATATATTTAATTTTTTTTTATAATTAGAAAAAATAAAACGCGTTATTTATTTTTTAATATTTTATTATTTATCTCTTCAAATTTTTTACTTTGTGGATAATATCATTTTATAAGTTTAAATGAGGGAATCGTCAATGTAATTGAAATTTAACATCTTCAATTCAAAAAAAAAATCAAAAAAAAAAAGTAAATAATATTAAAAACAAACAAAACAAAATAAAACAAAAAAAAAAGAAACAGCAAAAATAAATTTATAAGAATTTAAATTTAATTTAATTAATTAATTTTTAAGATAATATATAAAATAATGAAAAAATAAAATAATGATTATGTAAAATCCGTATTTAATAATAATTAAAAAAAAAAACCGATTAAAATAAATTTAAGAAAATTGGAAAAACAAAAAAAAAAAAAAAATGAAAAGAAAAATTTATATAAAAATAAAAAATATTATATCAAAATTTTAGTTAAGTGAAAAACTTTTAAAAATAATTTAATAATTAAATATAAAATAAAATTAGAGAGTTTAAAAAATCACTATAAATATTATATAGCAGAAAAAACAAAAATTATAATCAATGATTTCTTATCGTTTTTAAATGAATAAATTATAATAAGAAAAACAATTTTTAAATTAATCATAATTTTTTTGCCTTAATACATAAAAATAGTGTTGGTGGGAAAGCTATATAACCAAAAAATCTAAGATATATCGGAGAATTTATGTAATTTTATGTTGTTTCGGTATTCCATTTTATTTCAAATTCATAAATCGCAAAATAAAAACAAAAAAAAATAGTTTTCTTTAAATAATTTCTTGAAAATATAATTGTAAAATTTAATTTCAAATTTTTTTTATGATTTTTTGTTGTAAAAACACTTGAATTATTGAATATATGATAAAAATTCAAATTAAGACCTAAATTCATTATTTTATTGATAAATATTTCTTCGTTTTTAAATATATTTACCAAAATATATTAACATTCATAATCATCATTTACGATGGTAACCAGTCGGTATTGGAATTTTTCAAACAAATTTAACGAAATGTGCTACCAATTGGTCTTAATCGAACTTCGATCTTATTGGCCATTCGTCCAATATATTTAATATATTTTTTCATTAAAATTAAATACATGTAACAAAATTTAACAATAATTTATTATTATTATTATTTCTATGCAAATAAATTATTAAATATATAATGCAAAATTAGTTTGAAATGTAGAATATTTAGAAAATTGCAAAATAATAAATATATAAATACATAATATCAATAAAATTTATTTACTTAAAAATATAAAATATTATTTAAAATCTTAATAAAAAAAAAATTTACTATCAAAAATATTTAAATATTTATACAAATTTAATCAAGTATTAAACATATTAATTATATTTATATTCAAAATTAAAAAAATTAAAAAATATTATATAATTATTCTTATTTAATCAATTTTAACAAAATTTAAATATTTTATTTTTAATAACATCTCCGAGATCAAAACAACAACGATCTGAAAATTTGCTTTCGTACTAAAAATATAAATAACTGACAGTATGGTAATTATTATTAAATATATTTAAAAAAAAAATTAATTAAAAATAATTTTAATAAATAATATTCTGCTATTTAAAAATCAAAATATATATACAAATAAATATAATTAATAAATTACTTATGCAAAAAAAAAAATTAAAAAAATATTAGTTTATAAGAAAAATTAAATATTAATAATCAAAAATAACAACAACAAAAAATATTTATGGTACCATAAAAATTAAATAAATCAATAAATAAAAATAAAAATGGTAATTTGACCATTTCAAAAAAATGAAAATAAATAAATGCTGAAACCAAAATATGAAATTACAAAAAAAAAAAAAAAAATTCTCTGAAAATTTACTTATTTAAAAGGGCTAAAATAAATGTTACAAAAATATCTTATTTCATACATAAAAGATATACAGAGAAATTAAAAAAAATATGAAATAAAACCGAAATTAATAAATAATAAAAACAAAACAACAAACTAAAAAATTCGCTATCAAAAGTTAAGCAAAAATGAATTAAAATATCCTGTGTTTAAGAAAAAAAAAATATTTTAATAAAAATCTTTAGCGAATCTAACATAAAAAACAACAACAAAACAAATTGAAAGTCTTTTATTTTTTAAATTGCATTTTGTTTTCCAGGAAAATTACATTTTTGGAAGGTTAAATTTACAGCGAAATGCAAAGTTACAGCGAAATGCAAGATTCATAATGATATCAAGGCAACTGAACATAAAGCAAATACAAAAACTGACACGCACCCAATAGTTTAAAAAGTTTTCAACTCACAATGCAGTTCTTTTATTTACAGCTTACACAAAATTTTATTTATTGTTTTTATTTACAGCGAGTACGAAATCAACTCCAGAGCTAACATAAATTATAATTTGGAAATTTAAAAATTTATCTATAAATTGCTTTTTTGGAAAACATAAAAGTATTTAAGTAATAATATTATTTATAATTACAATCACAACTGGACATATCATAAACCACTTTTATATCATCCTTTTACATTTTTTTTAAAATTTTTTTTTACATTTCGCATCTTTTATAATTGTAAAAGTTGAAAGTTAGGCAATTTCAGTTACGTTGTGTTGCACATCCTTTACAATAGAGAATCCGAATGATTTCATGCTAAATTTGATAAAATAGTATGGCAAATGTTGATTAAATGAAGGAATAAATTTTAGATTAACAGAATTGAACGGATGTGATGTGTCATCATGATTCTTTTTTGTGGTATTCCAGATACTAAGAGAACAAGATTGTACATTTATATTGCCACAACACAGGATTTTATTTGCTTGCAGAAAAATTGCAGCTTTATTTACCAGTTATATTCAAATTTTCTAAAACTGAAATTATTTGTAAACAGCTTCAATTTTTGGTATGTACTCGCAACTCGTCTAACTAAATTGGCATGATTTTGTCAAGCATTATGTTGAGTAAATAATAATTTTGTTTCTATAATAAGAAACCCAAATATTATTTTTGTTTCTGTAAGACCTAACAGAAACAGATCAACGATATATCAGAATTCTATGAACATAACCTTAACTTGCATTTCTTATACGTTGATTTTAAGCAGACATTCGATAGTGTCGACAGGAAGAAAATGTACGAACTTCGAATAATCGGAATACCACAAAAGCTAGTTAGAGTAACAGAAATTTGTATAAAAGATTCGACAACAAAAGCATATATTCAGATAGAAGAATCCGCAGTTTTCAACATAAATAAATTCAAGTGTAAAATATTATTAAACGTTTTTGTAGAAGAATAAATTAATTTTCGAAGAAGTGTAAGTCCACTGCATGAATGTTAAATGGGTAATCTTTAGGAACTACAAAAATTAGTAACTGAGTACTCTAAACAAATATTGTATAATTTGAAAGATAACTCAGTCTTAATAAATAAACTTCAATAAATTTTATTAAAAGTTTTTATTAATTTGAAAATTACATGTGAAATGGAAAAAGTTTTTCATTTTTTGTATTTTTAAAACACTTACAGAGACAGTAAAATCTCTCTATTGAGAACACTAAAGCACTAATTGACCATCCAATAAATAATATCATCCAACCAATTTGCATATGCTCCAATTTTAATGCTGCTCCTTCATCTTTTTCATCCAATAAATAATGAGTTATATTAGCTTTTCTTGTTTCCAATACGCTCGCAGACTTTAAATGGTCATATATTCCATTCTCATAAATATTCAGTAGAAACATATTTAATTTATCCAGAAATGGGCAATCAATTTTTAATGCATAGCTATTTAATATGTATCTTACTGGAGTTTGAGCTATGCGCATACGTCGCTGATTTGAATGCTCTTGTTGCTTCAAAAGAAACTCTGCCGCTTCTAAACTATTTGTATACACATAATTATTATCCAATTTTTTCATTTTGCTGTTTAATACTTTTAGGGATACAAACTCAAGATTGCTAGCATATTTGTCTTTCCAATCCCCAAGCAATATATCTAAAGAAACTTTATGTACCATAATCTTTAAATTGGCATTTATAGTATCATTAATATTATTAATATTTTTGGAATAGATTTTTGATGTATAGAAACTTGAAAGTGTTGATAAATATAAATTTGTCAAAATAAATCCCAAAATAAATAAGAGAGTTTTCGTTGTAAATTTTTTGAAAGAGAAATTTTCACTTTTCCAAAATGGTAGACACAATAATCCACAAAAAGTTTTGCAAAATGATTTACCAATATCAAATTTACCATCGATTATATAAAGAATGATTCCATCCGCTATGGTAATGTAAATCAATGTCACACAAATTGAGATCCAAACATCAATTTGAAATGGTAAAGTAAAATACTTATAGAGATCAATTTCCTTTCCATTTGGCACCATAATAATTAATTTTTCTACATACCGCGGATATGTAAATGTAATCATAACCGAAAAATTGTTAACATGAGGCATTAAATCCATTATAAAATCAATTTCACCTTTAAATATTCGTAAAGCAGTTAAGGGAATATCAGGATTATAATAATTGGTGATTTGGTAATCAAATTTTGCATTTAGGATACTTAAAAATTCTTTAAAAACATTGTAAGAATATCCAGCTGTAACATTAATTCCGTTTTTCGTGTAATTAAACACTGTAGGATAATGATAATGAACAACTGTCTTCAATGGACTGCCATGAAGATTTTTATATTTATCTGGGAAATATTCTTCTATCGAACTCACTACAGTTTTATTTTCCAGATGAAACTGCGGAAATGGATTATAAGTAAATATTTGAATTTGATTTTGAACGTAAAATATCGCAATCACATTTAAAAACCATTTTTTCCAGCACCAATGAAAAATCCACTTAGTATCGTTGAATAAGTGTTCTTTAGGAAAGATGAATATTGATTTTGTACTATGTATTCCGATTAGTGAAAAATCAAAACTTGTTAAAATCTGTGCATTCCTTTTTGCTGCTAAATAAACAATACTTAATGCATTTTTATTAATCGTATCCATAAATGATTTTTCCATTTTGCTATCAGTTATAACATTCACTGGCAAATCATTTGCAAACTTTAACTGAATATCATGTGAAAAATTAGATTTTGAAATGTATATTAAAATCGTTTGAATATCATAATATTTTACTATATCATTAATAATGTTTGTAATCTTTAAATCATTCAGGCAATAATTTGAGTTAAAAAATTGTATTATGATAAAAATGAAAGTTAAACGAATATATTTAAACATTGTCCTATTTGTAAGGGTTCCAAATAAGAACTGACCAAAATAATTGAGTGCAATTCTAACAATATTCAGTTTAAAATAAAGCACTTAAATAAATTAAACAATTTCAAATAAATACTTGTAACCAATTATACTTAAAATGTAATTTTATAATTAATTGATATTTATAATCAGATTCTATATTTAACATGCATGAAATATATATATGACTAATAATTGAAATGCTACAATAAAATATTAGGTTAAAGTGTTATATATTTTTAATTGAACAAGGCTGATAAAGGCTTATAGATATATACATTAGGAAACTAAAAGATTATAGAAAAGATTCGAATGATTCGAATGATAAATGAAAAACAATACTTTTTAATTAACAGAATTGGGTGTGTTATCATGATTCTTTGTTGTGGTTACAAGAACTATCCTAGCCAGATTGTATTTTGGTATTGGCAAAGTACATGATATTATTATCTAGCAGAAAATATGCGGCTTGATATTGGTAAATCATTTAGCAATAAATGAATTAATCCGTCGGTAATCAAAGTATTTTGCTAGTCAGACACATATTTTCTCAAAACCACTAAAACTAAAATTATTTATAAACAGCTTCAATTTTTGGTATACTTTGTAACTCGTCTAACTAAATTGATTTCCATGGTTTTGTCAAGTGTTATCTTGTCTAACTTATTTTATTTATTTTTGTGATAAATTATTTGTACACGATATTCTGAAAAAACCCGTACCCAAAATTCACACATCTATAAATGATGCAATAGTTGCTGCCGCTTCATTTTTTGATTTCACTAAAGCTTTTAGATCATTCTGTCTTCATAAGAAAACTATAAAATACTGGGTGTTGAGACTTTATGCATGATTGGTTTGCTTCTTATCTGAGAGATCAGAAATAGAGAATGAAAATTAACAATTCATTCATTCCGATTCTAATTATAAATATGGGGATTCTTCAAGGCTCCGTCTTAGGTCCTATTTTATTTTTAATATTTGTCAACTCTTTGTTTTCGCAGTCCTATATAGGAAAATATTGTCATAACTCATAACTATTGTTAATTTCGTACTTGCCATACTTGGTACTTTATATCATCTTTAATTTTCAGTATAAATCCTCTTAATAAAAGTATTTGCAGGTTTCCTGGAAGAATAAATGAGCTTGCAAAGAAGTGTAAGTCCACTGCATGAACTTTAACCGGGTAATCTTTAAAAACTAAAAATTATTAACTGAGTACTCTAAACAAATATTGTATAATTTGAAAGATAACTCAGTCTTAATAAATAAACTTCAATAAATTTTATTAATAGTTTTTATTAATTTGAAAATTACATGTGAAATGGAAAAGGTTTTTCTTTTTTTGTATTTTTAAAACACTTACAGAGACAGTAAAATCTCTCTATTGAGAACACTAAAGCACTAATTGACCATCCAATAAATAATATCATCCAACCAATTTGCATATGCTCCAATTTTAATGCTGCTCCTTCATCTTTTTCATCTAATAAATAATTAGTTATATTAGCTTTTCTTGTTTCCAATACGCTCGCAGACTTTAAATGGTCATATATTCCATTCTCATAAATATTCAGTAGAAACATATTTAATTTATCCAGAAATGGGCAATCAATTTTTAATATATAGCTATTTAATATGTATCTTACTGGAGTTTGAGCAATGCGCATACGTCCCTGATTTGAATGCTCTTGTTTCTTCAAAAAAAACTCTGCCGCTTCTAAAGTATTTGTATACACATAATTATTATCCAATTTTTTCATTTTGCTGTTTAATACTTTTAGGGATACAAACTCAAGATTGCTAGCATATTTGTCTTTCCAATCCCCAAGCAATAAATCTAAGACAACTTTATGTACCATAATCTTTAAATTGGCATTTATAGTATCATTAATATTATTAATATTTTTGGAATAGATTTTTGATGTATAGAAACTTGAAAGTGTTGATAAATATAAATTTGTCAAAATAAATCCCAAAATAAATAAGAGAGTTTTCGTTGTAAATTTTTTGAAAGAGAAATTTTCACTTTTCCAAAATGGTAGACACAATAATCCACAAAAAGTTTTGCAAAATGATTTACCAATATCAAATTTACCATCGATCATATAAAGAATGATTCCATCCGCTATGGTAATGTAAATCAATGTCACACAAATTGAGATCCAAACATCAATTTGAAATGGTAAAGTAAAATACTTATAGAGATCAATTTCCTTTCCATTTGGCACCATAATAATTAATTTTTCTACATACCGCGGATATGTAAATGTAACCATAGACGAAAAATTGTCAATGTGCGGGAATATATCCATTATAAAATCAATTTCACCTTTAAACAGTCGTAAAACATTTAAAGGAATATCAGGATTATAATAATTGGTGATCTGATTATCAAACTTTGCATTTAGGATACTTAAAAATTCTTTAAAAACATTGTAAGAATATCCAGCTGTAACATTAATTCCGTTTTTCGTGTAATTAAACACTGTAGGATAATGATAATGAACAACTGTCTTCAATGGACTGCCATGAAGATTTTTATATTTATCTGGGAAATATTCTTCTATCGAACTCACAACAGTTTTATTTTCCAGATGAAACTGCGGAAATGGATTATAAGTAAATATTTGAATTTGATTTTGAACGTAAAATATAGTAATCATATTTAAAAATAATTTTTTCCAGCACCAATGAAAAATCCACTTAGTATCGTTGAATAAGTGTTCTTTAGGAAAGATGAATATTGATTTTGTACTATGTATTCCGATTAGTGAAAAATCAAAACTTGTTAAAATCTGTGCATTCCTTTTTGCTGCTAAATAAACAATACTTAATGCATTTTTATTAATCGTATCCATAAATGATTTTTCCATTTTGCTATCAGTTATAACATTCACTGGCAAATCATTTGCAAACTTTAACTGAATATCATGTGAAAAATTAGATTTTGAAATGTATATTAAAATCGTTTGAATATCATAATATTTTACTATATCATTAATAATGTTTGTAATCTTTAAATCATTCAGGCAATAATTTGAGTTAAAAAATTGTATTATGATAAAAATGAAAGTTAAACGAATATATTTAAACATTGTCCTATTTGTAAGGGTTCCAAATAAGAACTGACCAAAATAATTGAGTGTAATTCTACAAATGTTCAGTTTAAAATAAAGCACTTAAATAAATTAAATATTATCAAATAAGTACTTGTAACCAATTATATTTGTAATATAATTTTATATTTAATTGATATTTATAATCAGATTCTATTTAATATGCATGAAAGTTTATATATAACTAATAATCAAAACGCAACAAAACATAAAAGCTACTAACTAGGGGAGCACATAACTGTTATGTTCAAACCCAGACTGTGTAATGGGATAATAATTACATTCCTAGAACTCAATGGGTTAATAATTACATTTCTAGAACTGTGTATCCTAGAACTCCCTAAACGTAGGGACTCCAAATTTCAGAAACTCCAACTAGATCGTAAGATTAACCTGATGTGTATAATTTAATATATCACTAAAAAAAAATATCTCATTATATTAGTTTTCCATGAACCCACAAATTTCGTTAAAATGTGACGAACAGTTCTAGGAGGTATTGCTGCGCAAATGGAAAGTTTGCTTTCGAACTCGAAAACGCTCAGAAAAAAACTTTTAACCAAATCCATTTTTTTTTACTGGTAAGTAAATTTCATGACGACAAGTTGCCGAATTATATAATATACATTGAAATTTTGTACACATTCTAGAAATATCTGACAAATCGCTATCCTACTTTTTATCTGATTTTTTCATATATGTATTAATGTCAATTGAATTTGAAAGCTTAACTAACATTTTATTTATATCCTTTGGAATTGAAATGATTTTAAAGATTTTTTTTTACAATATTCAAATATTCAACTTCTTAAATACTTAACAAGAATAAAAGTATATTTTCGTATAGTATTATTTTGTGTAGTAAACTGAGTATTATATCATTCTATATATTAAAAAATCCCTTTCGATATATGAACAACATTATTTATAAAATGTGGTGTAAATATAATGGATCACTGAATTTCAATTTGAAAAAAAAAGAAGTAAAATTTTATTTTAAATCTAATTAAAATAATTCATGTGGAACGGAAAAGAAAAATATAAATTTTTAAATATTTCAAAAAATAATGTAACTGCATGGAAACTACAGTCTGGTAAATCTAATTATGAACTATAATAAATATTAGTATAATTATATAGGCTTTTATTAAACATTTCAATCTTACCATAAAACTCTATATAATACCAAAAACTTCAATTATTATACTAACTAATATTTAAATAATCTAGTCTAAATTACCTTTTGAAATTCTACAAACCATTTTTGTGAACTTCTATATTTTAGCAATTTTTCGTTAAACATAAAACACTTATGATTTCCGACCAGAAAACAAATAGCGTTGCCATTCCACTGACTAGGCTATTATTTATTGCATAAACACAACACCCCAAAACTACCTTACACTAATAAAGAGGCAGTTATGAAAATTATATTTTTGTCAGCCTAAAGGTATGTAACCAGTGAAATTACAACTTTATCGTTTTGGAATTTAATTAAAATAACTTATGTAATCAGTTGATATTTATACAAGTTTTCCAATTTTTATATATTTCGATGGAAATTATACATTCACCATCTATATATAATATATACAGCTTTGTGATACAGTCGAAATGTCGAAATTTTGTATTTACATATTTTATGTTTTCTATCCTTTTCAGGCTAGAGAAAGGATAAAAAAATCCACAAAAAATTAAAATGTGACCAAAAATGATTTCAAAGGATTAAAAATATTTGTGTTTTCCGATTTTATTTATATTTGCAGAATAAATCAAGTAAGCATGGAACTATATTTATTTGCTGTATATTTTAAATTATATAAAAAACTATATTTAGATGAAGGACGGTTAATATTATCGAAATATGAAGATCTCATAAAACCGAAAATATTTTGTTTAAGATCTTGTAATTTATACATTATATAGGATAGGTTTGAGTATTTCGAATTATCTCAAATTTGACTTTTGTATGAGTGTGAAAGGTGCTTTTATATGTATAACATTTTCGGTACAAATTATTTCATTTCAAATTCATCTTTTTTCTATATAGTAATTGTAATAAAAAAGACGAATTTGACTCGAAAATGTTATATAAATTTGTAATTATTTCATAAAAGTTTTCCTAAAATTCCTAATATTAAAATATCAATCCTTGATATGTCATGGCATAACCGTGAATATGCAGCATTCTACCGAAATTAGAAATTATTGTTTTTTTTACATTGAAATAATTATTTTCCATTTTTTTCTTTTTAACGAAAACACCAAAATCTAAAAAAAAAACGAAAACCCTTTTTTAAAATCAAAATTAAAACCACAAAGGTTCATTGAGCAGAATTCTGTAAATTTCATTGAATACCACAAAATTTATACAAAAAGGACTAAATTAAATTGATTTGATATTTTATGTTTTTATTCCGGGTTAACTGGAATGATTTTCATTTTGTTTTTCATTCAAATGTCCTTTTTTTTTGCATTTTGATATTTGATTGATATTTGAATTAAAAAAAAAATCGTCTTTGGTCGTCCATTTAATAAATATAACAATTTCATTATTACTTTAAATAAGTCTATAAATATAAAGTACAATAAACAAAATTATTCGTTCCTTGTAAGTTCCCAGACCAATTTAAATTAGTATTAAATGTAAATTCTTAAAATTCAATTTTCTTTTTTTTTTTATTCTTATAGGGTACCTACCCTAAAGATTTTCTTCAGAAAATATTGTTTTTGTAATACCTAATTTACGAATTTTTTATGAATTTTTT
The DNA here is from genome assembly GCA_963920725.1 of Rhamphomyia laevipes. NCBI lineage: Eukaryota > Metazoa > Arthropoda > Insecta > Diptera > Empididae > Rhamphomyia > Rhamphomyia laevipes. The sequence continues at coordinate 37,233,120 of OY987258.1, read as the reverse complement.
TATAAATTTTTTATATTAAGGATTTTTTTTATATATTCATAAATAGAAATATACAGCAAACAAAAAAAAAACAAAGATTTTAAATAGAATCGAATTGGTCACGTATTTTATTTAAAATATGTCACACAGAAAACTATAGAAAAAATGTTTAAAAAAAATATAGATTTGGGTACACTTCGAAATACAGATAAGTGTTATATTTAATTTTCCTTTTTTATAATAGAATTATGGCAAACAAATGAAGCATATATATAAGAAATAAAACCCTTTTTTTTGTCAAGAAAAAGATAAAGAATTATTTCATCTTATAATGGAAGCAAGTTTGCAGACTTTGCTATCATAAATATATTAAATATATATCAAATGAAGTATTGGATACAATATATATATGCGTATATGTGAAATGGATAAAATTTAGTGAATTTATACGAACATATTGGTTGGTTGGACACCGCACGAACGTATATCCTTTGTATACCAGTTGTGTAAAGTGTGGTATTGCTTAATTATTGTCTTTAATAACATATCGGTATATCAAATCCTCATCATCAATCTCTGGTGTTACCAAGAAAAAGGAGACCTGAGAAAGAAATTGATTATTTATTTGGATCAGCTAAAGCAAACTTAACAAGACAGAAGAGATATTTTTAATATGGCTATGTAAAAGAAGATGTATATAAACAAAAAGAAAATCTTTTAACCTTAAGCTTAATTTTTTGCACTTTCTCACATGCTGAGACATTATATTATTATCCGCAATGGATCAAGCTCAGATGTTTCCATCACCGAAAACAAACAAATGTTAATGCACTAGACACTAGCTGCATAATACAAGCAGTTAAATTATTACATTACAGCTTGAATTAACATGCTATGTAATCACTTACATAGGTGTTCACAGTTCTGAAAAGAACCCTACTACTTCCCTACGTTGTCACCTGGCAATGCAAATCATTCGAAATTGAACAAAAGCTTAGTTATAGAACTTAGGTAGTTCTAAAAGTATTACAGGTACTACCAATTACTACCATTTTTCATAGCTGCGGAAATTTTAAAATTTTGATTTAACCTTATGCTGATGGTAACATCAGTATCATAGTAGGTTAGATACACCTGACCTGAAATCTTTTTTTGAAAAGTTTGAACATAGTAAATCAATTAACAATAAATAAAGTTAATAATTACTTTAAATATTGCTATGTAAATTAATTTATTATTTATATAAATTCATCACGTTAATAATATTGAACTATAATATTATCAATTGCTTGTGAAGTATTTGTTTGTTTGGAAATATTTTTTAATGAAAATCAATTTCCAAATATAAACAGAATTTTAAGGAGCTAAATTTGATCAATTTAATATAATATAAAATTCTCATTCTATTTGTTTTTTTTTTTTCGAATAACACGAAAATGTTAAATTTAATTTGTAAAATATAAGAAAGTATCATAATAAAAAAAAATTAAATTTACTTTAGATCTGACGTAGTCCTCCTACACGTTCTTGTTTTTTGGGTATATCAAAATATTTTCAAATGTTTTTTTCATTAAATAAAATGATTGACAAAAGCATTAGGAGTTCTTTAAAGAATTTCAGAAGGAATTAAAATGTTTGTTAATTGTTATCTAATCCTTAACAATTTTAAGGAAATATAAAATTGAATATTTAAAAAATTTTGCTTAGATATAATTATTGATAACAGGATGCTATTTTACGGGGGATGTCTATGTATTTAACAAATATAATAAAATAAAATTAATTTTAATAGAATATTAACTGGAGTAACTGGAACAGCTCCGGTTGAATAGTTGTGATATGTTGTGATGCATTATATATTGGGTTCACGTTCAAGTCCAGACCGAGACCTCAGCTTTATAATAAAAATTTCCAATATCTAATTGGAAGATGTAACTGAGAATAATGCTAACGTTTGATCTATTTGCTGACAATCAATGTTTCACTATTAAAAGTCACTAGCTTGTTTCAATTAAATATTTTTTTCGGTATAAAGGAACGAAGGGTTCGGAAACTTATTGTTTTTAAGAACATATAATACTTTTTGATGGATGGGGGGCGGACAAATTATGGTATCAGTACTTATAGAATATCTCAAAATGAGGGCAGCTAATCTGAAATATTTTATTAAGGACGTTATGGATGTAGTGTAGTAAATAGATCTGATTTTGTGAACAAACGAACCAAAGCTCGTTACATATAATCACATAATTCGAGATGTATTCAGTATCCACTCTACTTCTGAACCAACTAATAATAACAATCAATTTAATCGAAATATTTATATTAATTTCAAAAAATCAAGTAAAAATTACTAACAAATTTTTTGGATCATCATTTGATTTCCATAACTTTCTCTAATATTTTTGAAGTAAACTAGAATAAATTACATTTTTTTTTTTTTTTTGAAAAACAAAAAACTTATTTACAATCCTATTTACAAGCGTAACTTTTTCAATTTAAAACTTCATAAAGAATTTGTAAAATCATATAAATTTAAAGTATTGTATATTTAACAACTTTTCATATAAATTTTCATGTCGGAAAAGCTTTTCATATTTCAAAAATTTTCATGTGGGAAAATTTTTTTTATAGCAAAAAAGAGAATTTTCTATTGTACATTTATATAAAATTTCCCCTACTGATGAAATATAGGAAAATTACAGATTTGCTCCGTTGGAAATTAGCTTTATCAAATTTTATTAAACTTTTCAATTTAGTTAGTCCTTTCGGTTATTACTAAATGGAATGTGTTTTTTTCATATACATATTTATTTTCATCATAAATATTTTTAAATTTGTGCTCATATTTTTCGTTTTAAGAATCATAATTTACAAATTTATAAATTTTACTTAAATTGTGTTTCATTTCTTGTGGATAATAAATTATGTATTTTTATTTCAATATAAAAATTTAAATTTAAAAAATATATTAAATAAAATTTATTATTTTTTTAAGTCATGTGATCATATATCAAAGATAAGAAAGAAATCCGCCGCATATTTATCATAAGTTATATTATGCTTTGATATGATTCATTGTAGTGTACATTAAACTGGATAAAAAATACTGATCCTTTTTTCTTTTATAAATATATATGAAAATTTTTACAAAAAAAATATTTTGAATATCTTGGAAGAAGCTGTGTAATGATGAGTTTTTGTGTGTTTTAAAATATTATGAATAAGGATTTAAGGACATTTTGAAAGATTGGTTTTATTGTTGTAATACTGATAAATTTGATATGGATTAAATAAAAAATAAATTTGCAGATTATTTGCAGAAAATTTATTTGAATTTAAGAAAAAATTGGTAAAATAAAATTTTAATTAAATTAATTTATAAAATTTATATTTTTAGTTAGTTTTATATTCAAAATAACTGATAGTTTATTGGGTAATATTTCAGGTTGAATTATAATACATAATTATTTTTTGATAGTTGAACTATATTATTTCCGTGGTTCCTATTACAACTAATTATAATGTTAACTAACGTTGCCTTTATTAGTCGGATCTCTTTAGAAGCAACACAACTTATGAAATTTACTTGTCAAAACTGTCTAAATTCGTAAGTCTATTATGAAAGCATTTTATGTTTTATTAATTATCAAAAATGAATTTTTCGGTAAAGTTTTGACAAGTTCTCAGTATAATTGTTACAGTCTTTGTAAAAAATAAAATTTTAATTTTTTTTAAAAAAAATAAAATATTATCACTTCCACTCCCTTAACTTTGATGTTTTATCACAAAGTGTTTATTTGATTGACAAGTTTTTACACAATATATATTTGAATTATTCTAAAAACAAACGACTAATAGAGCTTCTTGCCAAGCACTTACAAAAAATTATACGAATTAGATTCAATACGAATTTGTCAGCACGTGGATGAATCGGTGGAATATAAACTCTGTAGTTGTGAGGCATTGATGTCTAAATGATTTCGACAACTTTAAAGATTCAATATCGGATTATTAGAAAGAGTATTACAATAATCCATATAGCCTAAAATTATTAGAGGAATGCGTTTGCTTATCTCTCTTAATTTAATGCATTCTGATGAGATTTTGGCCAAAATTGATTCACATAAACTTTATAAATTGGTTAATGGTTTAAATGGATTGAAAGACTGCAATTCACCAGAGAATTCGCATACTCAGGCCTTTAATTAAAAGAATATTTCTTACCTGATTCACGGTTAACTCTTGAAACAATTAAACAATATAAAAGATTTAAAAGCCCAAAATTAATTGTAAAAATCTAATTGAAAATTTAGTCATCAAATAATTAATTTATCTTCTTATAAAAATATATCATAATTTTCTTAATATATCTTGAAAAATCTAAGAATTTCTTTAATTTATCTAAATAAAAACAATTCAGAAATAAATAAGAAATATTAATTTTTGGTAAAATTTATTGGATGATTTGACGATTATTAACAATAAAAATTAGCGATTCGATTCCCCACACAATACTCGAAAAATATAAAATAGAATTTTCTTTTTTTTGTATTCTTAAAATATGTAAATTTTAATATTTTGCATAATTTCTTATTTTGTTATCTAATTTCATTTGAAAATTTCGTAATTTATTTCATTAAATTTACATTATAATCAGCAAAAATTTTCAGGTGCGCGTATATCCCATTTCTCTATACTTATATCTTTACAATAATATCCTGTATTTGTTGGTCTAATAAAATTTCATAGTCCGTACTTATGTTTCCGTTGTTGACCAATCAAATTATTTTACAAAATATAACGAAAATTATAAATATATATTCAAATGATTGAGGAATGTAAATTTCGATTTGATGTACTACAATGCAAAAAGTTTTCAAATTTAATTTTTAGGAAATTATATGCTTCAAAACAATTACTTCCATGTTAATGACATTAAATAAAGTAAAACTAATAATAATAATGAAAATATACGGAATTTTTAATAAATGATACGAAAATTTTATGGAAATTTCAAACTAACAAAGCATAAAATGAAAATTTTTAATTGTTGAAAAACAAGACGAAAAAAACTTTTTCTGAGAATATATTCCTATATAATAAACATAAAAATAACATGTAGCAGTAGCACAAATATTGTGTAGTAGTTTCATGCCTATAAGGTTTTTGGAGGGTTGCTACTTATTACTTTATTATTTCTAAACGAAAAAAAATTAGTGTCACCGACGATCTGCTATACTAAGACACAAGCGCCAAAATTTAAATTTTAGTTAGGGAAGTATTTAAAAATACCAAGTATTGATCCACCTATGTACAAAGATAAATAGTCACATAAATGTAAATGTCTCAAAATTGTGATGTTTAATAGGTACATGTTTCCAAAACAAAAAAGCCTAATTTTTCAAAAAATATGCGTAAATGAACCTTTGCTTAGTATTACATAAATTTTCTAGATTTTATGACGTTTTTGCTAATTAATATTGTAAGAAAATATATTATGTACTGATTACTAAGCAAAAAAGTCATATGTCGCTTTTCTCTAGTAAGACATTATATTATAAAGTAACTGATTACACTTATACTTGAAAACAATTGAAAACTTATTGAAAATAAATTCTTTTTAGAAATTTACAATTTTTTTAATATGTATAGACCCCACCTAAAAAGTAAAAGTTAAATTAACTACCAAAATGGTTATAAAAGAAATATATAGTTTAAACATATTTTAAACCATTTAGCCATTAAACGGCGTACAGAAACGTTACACTTTCTAAACGCCACGAGATGGATTTTAACAACCCCAACCAACTTATCTCTATGCGACGGTTCGCGAGAATGAGTGGTATCAAAATGGAATTAAAGCACTACGTGAGTCTTTGACAGGTTGTCCGAGACTCACCACTTTAACCTACCAACCAATCTATCTTAATAAGAAAATATATGTTTTGTGATGCAGTGCCTCCTCTATTGTCAGAAACATGAATATATATTTTATTTTACTTTTCAAATTATATTTACTATGTTATAATAGAATTTAACGCAACTTATCGGGCGATTTTATAATTTCTGTAAATATTATCTAATTGAAAAATCTTCTACCAAGAACTTGGATTTAAAAGGATATTTACAATATTAAATAATATTTAAAATATATGAAATTATGAATACTGTAATCCGTAAAAATTTAAAGATAATGTTGAAATTATCATCAGCTTTACATATAGGTTTAAAAGTATATCACACTTCCGAGCAGACGGACAGACAGAAATGCGTAAACATATATTTTGTTTATCAAAAAAGCCTATAAAAATATTATTATAAATACTATCAGTCAAAATAGCAATTGTTCTATAATCAAAAAGATGTTTTTCAGTCCTGTACGATTTAGATATTTTTTTTTTTTATTATTACTCAAACTTAATCATCCTTTGCAGAAAAGAAAACCCCACAAATAAATTTTATGTATAGATACCGTATAAAATTTATAATGACCAAAAATAAAATATTTTGTGTTTTTTTTTCGGTAAAATAAAAAGGATCCCATCTGGTTTGAATCAAACAAGAAAAATACAATTTTTACAACTTTTTTGTACATTTTTAAATATATATAAAACTGTGTATATATATAATAAATTCTAGGTAAATATTACCCAAAATCCCGGGAAAACTCTTATAAGTACAAACAAAATACATATGTATATATACTAAAAAAAATTTATATAAATTTTTGGGATATAAAATAACTGGCTTAAAGATATAAATAAAATCATCTGTATAAGAACTGACAATGACGATGTTAATATTACCAGAAGATATAAATATGATTTTATGTAATTTGTTATGCTGCAAAATCCAAAACAAAAAATGAGCAGCATAAATAAAATTATTAAAAATCCCATAATTTTAATGATAAATATAAAACACACACCACATCTCAATTAAAAAAGGAAATACTTAATTCAAAAAAAACATAATTCAACAATTTTTATCCTTGATAACAAAATAATAATTTAAAAATTTCGGACTTAATCAGCAACAGGTTATTTTACACACTGACATATTTCATCAACAAAATAAAATTTATATATTTTTCTATACAAAATTAGTCCTATTTAAAAACGGGGTATGATACTTGTATGAAATATAGAGTCCGAAAATTATACAAAAATGTGAGCAAAATTTTACTGAGCTTTTGTTATAAAAAAAAAAATTTAGAAGCCGGTATAGAGACAAAAGAAATGGTTAAAAATCATAATTTCATTATAGATGAATAATCATATTTCATCTAAAGTTTATTGATTTTGGAATTTGTATTATAATTTAACTAAAATTATATAATATTAAAGATGAAACCTCTGGAATATTTTCTATCCGAATCTAAACAACATATATTTTTTTGAATATCTGTCTCATGATAGAACATTCCAAATAGAACATCACATCCAAAACGTTCATATCATTGCATCTAACTGGTTTAGTGTAATATGAATATCAATCCCAATTAATTATCTCGCTGGTACTATAAAGAACAGCGATGTGCATATTGATAATGTGATATTCCTTATTCCGTGATGCATTATGCCCCGATATTCAATGATGCATTAACTCCAGACGGAAGCATCGATATCAATCAAAGATAACTTAGCTTTAAATAAGTACCATTACAATAAAAAAAATACAATATGTAATTGGAAAAAATGTTTACGCTTTAAACCGTTTACTGACAACAATTTTCACTTTCACTATTAAAAGTCTTTGGCTTGTTGCAATTAACAGTTTCTTAAGAAAGGACACTGTGGTTCGGAATCCATATAAAATTAATAATTCCAAATACAGGTTTCAGTAACATAACGTTCCATGTGACTCCGATAAAGCAACTTCCCATATCCATGTAGATATATCAGTCGTTTAGTTATTAGAGACTCACATTACTTCATAAATATTTTCTGATAGTCCTAATTCCTAATTTGTTTTAAAAAATATGAAATATGTATTACCGAAAACAATATTCCAACTTCAAAAATTAAGAGTTAAGCATATTAATTTTTAAAACAATTCAAATTTTCCTAAATCCTTAAAATCTCTTAAGGATTTACTTTAATTTGCTTAAAGACGTAAGACTATTTCTCTTCCAATAAAGATTATTTCAGACTCTCTGTCTAATAAGGATATTCGGAATTCGGACTCTTTATCAACAAGTGAAAAAAAAGCTTTTACTTATTGAGTATACCATTTTGTAAGAAATCTACAAATTAAATACAGTATTTAGTGAGACTTTGAATAAAACGGAAGCTATCGTTGTGTCCAGTTGTCGGATTGCTTTTAAATAAGGACGCATATTACGAAATTATTATTTATTTGTTTTCATATTTTATTGCTTTTGATAAATAATGATTTTTTTTTTGTGAATCGGTTTTGTGTACACATGGTTAAAATAAATAAATACATATAAATAAATAATAATATATTTATTAAAATAAAAAAAAAAAAATATTTTTTGATGTAAACTTTTTTGAATGTTCGTGTGTAGAAGACAACTTTTCATCTGCAAAAGAAAATTGATAATTACCCTTAAGGTGTAAAAAAATATATATACGAAAAATATATAAGAAAATCTTTTTTAGAAGTGTTGATTTTGATTTTATTATATATATCAAAAAAAGCAATTTTCTTCTAATAAACTTAGTTAAAAATTTATTTAGAAGCTAAACAAAAAATCCGAATTTCCAGTATTATATTTATCTAAAAGGTGAGCAAAAAATAAATTATTTTTATATAAATTTTTGTTATTTGCCATAAAAATAACAAAATTGTATCAAAGATTTTAGATATTTTTTTTTTTTTACCTTTTATATAATATTTAGGGAAGATTATTACATGTATTGTATTTTGTTACCAATCAATCTGAATTTGTTTTGTCTCCTTTTGTGATTTTATGGTTCTTAGATTTAATGTATTTTTTTAGGTTTTCCAAAAAAAAAAATATCCTTCATATTAATTTATTATCTCTATCTGTCTGGTCGTCTGTTGAAACCTTTTTAATAGGATATTTGAAATTGTAATGGTTTAGTTCATTTGGTTAGTCTAACTTTGAAATCATGTTGTTGACACTACTGATGATACTAATTGGTTGAACCATTGAAAATCATGTTGACACCAATTCAATCATATTTCAGTAAAATTGAAGTAAATATTTATTAAAATTTGGCAGACAATGACATTTTAAAGTAAAGCTTTAACTAATTTATGTAAATCTTCAACATGAAAGTGAAATCGTGATAGTGATCATCAAATTGATATATGTAATTGAAATAGAGTAGATAAAAGTAGAAGACTCTATAATTAAACATTTTGCCACTAACTACTAGCAATATTATTTTAATTTGAACACTGTCACGTTGAGAAAACATGAAGAATAGTATAAAGTAGTTCTTTTAAAAAACAACCACTGGATGGTGATGCATATTAAAAATTTTGTTAAATCCCGCGTTGGTTAGGTGTTAGGTATAAAAAGTAGAATTCACAATATTATTGTCCTAGGTGGCGCTTTGTGCATGACTTTTTATTTACAATATTCCACAATATTTGAAGTGTTTTAAAAGAAATTACATATACAAGATAACACTATAATCGGCACTCTAAATAGCCATTTTATATAAAACAACTACACATTACTTCTGCTAAGCGTTCCTTTTTTTATCATACTTTTATTTAGTAATTTAACTTCCTTTTCCTATTCTATTTTCATTTTCATAACGGGTAATTGAAAATTGCTTGTTTATTGTAATTTAGAAAAGAATTTTCAAGTACATTAAATTTATGGTAACAAAATTGTTTCATTTGTAGGAAATTTATTTGTCATACATTTATCAAGAAATAATTTTTATTTATTGTATTAATTCTATTTTGTAATATGTGTTCCAAAAAAGGAAAATTTAATTATTTTGTTGATCAATTATTGTGTTAAAGAAATTCGTGGAAATTATTTCTGATTATATTTATTACATAATTTTCATTTCATTTTAATATTTAATTAAATTTATTTTCAAGATTATAAATTTTGTATATGTACTTAAAAAAAAATTATGTATTATTATTTTTGCAGATATAAATTTTTGTAATAAAGAAAAAATTTCTAATTTTTCTTTCTTTTGAAATTTTCAACAAATATTTTAAAAATTATATGAGTTAAAAGAAAATTTTAGAATTTCTAGTATAAATTTTTTTAATTAAATATTATTAAATTATAAAAAAAGCATACATGTTTCCATATTTATTTAAGAAAATATAATAAAAATAATTAATCTTCAAAAGTTCTTAAGTTTTATGAATATAAATAATTACAATTTTATTTAATTTAAATAACATTTTTGAAAAACATATTCTTTATATTTTTTTAAAAAATAATCGAAACTCAAATAATTTTCTTATTTTCAATAATTACTTATCATTATATTTAGTTAAGTTTTTACATTAACATTAACTTACATTAAGTAAGTTAATGTTAAACTTGTTTATTAACGTGTTGACAACTTGTTCAAGTTGTATCGTATGTTGGTAAAGTTTACAACACGCTGACAACCATTTTGACGACTACAAATCGATTGAAGAAATATGAAAATATTTTAATATATTTAGGCAGGGCCAGGTCGGGCATTGGTTAAGTTGTATGTACAACCAAAAATGACGTTTCTTTATGTTTTATATCACAAAGCATGTTTAAGTTATAAATATTTTTTATTGATTTAAATAATATTAAATTATAATTATTTTTCACCCACATTTATTAGATTTTTTTTATTTGACCTGAAAATAAGGTTTTCCAATGTATAGAAATCATAAGAATAAAATTGGGAATTGGGGATTATTTTATCCAAAAACTATTCAATTCGTATTTCGATATGCTTTATAGTTTCTATACAAATTTATTTTCTACCCTCTCTCTAGAATGCACCGACGATTCCAATAAATAAGATAAGAATTATACATTTTTTTACAAGAATACGGTCCACTAAAACGCATTTGTGGGTGGAATGAGATACCCAATTCTTTCTTTATAAAGTGATCAATTTTTATTCAAAGTTACTCTTCTATAGTGTAAAAAATTATCTTTTGATAAAAATCTAAATAATCTACTCTACGAATTCTTACTATTGTACAACATTTTTTTTTTTAATTTTGAATATATTTGTTACCTTTCAGGCTAAAGAACTCATGAATCGATTTTAATCAAATTTTCATCAACATTTCTTTATTTAGTCTGTATACAAGTCTATATATTTAAGGACTTTGTTTAAAAATCCTTTTAAGCCATTGAAAATCATGTTATTAGAAATATGTACTACTAAAAGGAAATAATATTGTGGAAAAATTACCAAATATACTACAAATATTTATATTAAACACTTAAGGATCTTTTCAATTTTTGGGAAAAATCAAAATAAAAATATCATGTATTATTAAATAGGACGCCTTTTTGCTAATACATAAAAAGAAGTTTAATAATTTTAATATCACAATAAGTCAAATGGCATCAGTGATTAGGACTGTCTATAGTCCACCCTTACTCTAAACCTAACCTAATTCAAGGTTTTATTTACCAATTTTACACATACATGTGGAAACTGAACCATACCGCATCTATAATTTAGACTTGCCAGGTTACACAATCGAGTAAACTTCCAATACAATATTGCTATTAAAAGCATAGAAAATTCTACACACTGAATATTTAATGATTCAATCTATTCGTATTGAACAATTATTTGATGTTGACAATGCACATGAATGAATCTTATGGATATATTTTGTTTATAGTATTTTTTATAATATCCTATACTTTCGTATTATATATTTATTAATGCTTTTAAATGTTTTATTTTGTTTGTAATTGCATTTATTAACAAATTGTCTAGTCTATATATAGAGTAAACCATAAACCGAATATAAATTCGACCACAAATATCACAGACACTTTTAATGTTATACTATGTGTCAATTTGTGGTATAAAGTAAAAACTATACTGAATAAGAATTAATGTATTTAATTTATTGTACAAGAAATAAATTTGTCTAATAATTGAAATAATCATGAAAAATAATTTAAAAACACACATTTCAAAAAAATTCTAAGGAAAATGAGGTGTTTTTGCCGCCATTTCCGGGATTTGATAATTTTTTTTCACAGTTATTAGGTACAGCGATTACGCTTTGGGAAAATTCAATTAATTGAGCAAAACAGTGATAGAAGTTAACTTCTCAACAACCTCCCACATCGATTAGATATTTAAATCTATTTTATTTCCATTTGCCTCAGAAATTGGACTAGAATTCATTTATTGGATTTTGTTAAATTCTAGACCGCATAGACTTCAACTAAGCGTTCTAAATGATATGACATCAGTAACCACAAGAGATGGACTACAGAATCATCTTCAAGACCACTGGAGACGAACCCACAAGATTTCTTTAATACTCTGATAAGGTCAATATCCAGGAGATGCAATACTGTCATAAATGCTAGATGTGGTAATACCTCTTATTACATTATACACTATAAAAAAAATTCCTGTACATATTCCAATAAAATAAATTAAATTAAATTTTCAAAAACAAGGTAAAAATTTTGTTCAATTATTACCGGGATTTTAAAACTTATACTCAGGTAATTTAGTGTTAAATAAAGTGTACACGATATACCTATAGTAACTGTGCAAAAATAAATGTAATCCTATCAAATTCCAGGAAATGGCGTCAAAAATACCTCGTATTCTTTAATTTTTTTGATCCCCTGATGCATTTGGTACCGGCATCGTTTACTTGAACGAACAATCGATGTCGCTCTAAGTTGACTTAGCTTTAAAAGAGTACCTGTTATAAAAATGTATATATATATATATATATATGTTATTGTGATCTTAACACGTAAGTTTATCTTTTGATTGACTGCAAAGCTTGATATTCACCTAGTATCCACTTCAACTAAGTGTTAAATTTTTTCTTCATGTATTCATATTTCGAAAATATATAATTTAAACTATATGTAGAGTAACTCCATATGAGTCATCAATTAACCGCCAGTTGGAAGATATGGCCGGCCATTTAGTTAAACTCCTAAATGGCAGGCTATATCTTCCACTTTGCTTGTGTAAAATCACAAGCCAAAGCTTTACCCTTAGCCGCGCCGCTGTGTCATGGAACAAATAACAAAAAAAAATGAAACATATAGAATTAAGTTATATTAGAGTATATTTAAAGCAGTGCCGCTTTTTTTTCGAAAAAGTTCGTTCGATTACAACTTAATCCGCACCGGCGAGTGTATCTCCAGTATTAGTTAAATAACAAACAATTATATTATTTATGTATTGTTTTTCTTTAAAAGTCAAATCGATATTCGTAAAAAAAAATTATTTAGGTTAACGAGTCCTTTTTCTGTTTTTTGTTGTTTAACTTTGTGGTAATAAAATTCAGGTGCACCAATGTCGTCTGACTCTGTTTTATGTGATATAAAAAAAAAACCTTTATATTATACTATTTTATGGAATGTATATACAAAAATATAATTTTTTTTTGGTTATATACTTCGAAATATAAACTATAAAATGTTATGTTTCCATCCAATGAATGTCATCATTTATGATAGCTTTTCTTTGTTATTTAGTAGTATACATAAATCTATATTTTTTGGTAAAATTTATAGAAACCTTTTCAGTATTTGTCCTTATAAGAAGTAAAACGAATACAAATTTAAATCGTTATTTTGATACCAGAAATCTATTCATTTGAAATACGAGATTTTCGTCAATAAATCGAAATGTATCCATATTTTTTCAGTAGCGCTACTAGCAATTGCGTAAGACCTGCCGTTAAATAATTTGTTAGCCTTCAGTTCTCTTACAAATTAGACACATGCTAGATTTTTTATTTAAAGTACATATATCATGTTTTAAAAACACAAAATACAAAAATCAATAAAAATAAAATAATTCAATTTTAAGTCCTTTACTTAACTTTAAGTTCTGAAGTTTATTAGCTTCATATTACTTTCAAACTAGTTACGCCGCTGGATATTACTCGATATAATAATACTTTTAAGCTATATCAGAACTTGAGCCACCCAAAAAAAAAATTTAACGTTTTCAAGTTTTTTGAAGAAGATTATATGGGTTTTTTATTTTTGAACAAATACAAAAATTCCAGGGTTAAATTTTTAAATTAAATTCTTTCTTGCTATGTCAGAAAATGCTGTAAAAATAATTTTATGACTTAACATATTCTTGAATGATCAATTTTCTAATAAATGTTCTTCATGTACAATAATATTTACACTTAATCTATAAGTAAAAAAGAAATGAAATAAAATTTATAAAAATGTCCTTGTAGATATATAGAAATTATTTATTACTACATTTATCAAATTGAGCTTATTGTGGGCGATTTTGTCACTAATATTGATACTTTATTGTGATATTATTACGTAATTGTTACTCAAACATTTTTATTGTGAATTAATTTTTAAGATTTAAACGAATTCACGCGTCTATTTGACTTTTTTCGAATTTATGAGCTGTAAAAACAAATTGTTTCTTTTGAATTTGAAAATATTTAAGAAGTACTTTAAGATATAATAGCCGTCACAACTAATATCTCTAAGTAAATAAGAAGTATTTTTATTACTTCTAAAAAGATTACAATTAACATAATCTTCATATCATACTAGTAGCATTTATAAATTGTTTCAGTTGCAAAGTGAAAATATGCCAATCCGAGGTAAATATGTGTAGATGCAAAAACAACATGAAAAAACAAAATATTTTTTATCATTTTCCCTATTTCACACCCTTGTGAAGGAATTTTTTTATTTCTTATTACATTAGCGAACTCTTCTGGGCTGGTAACCAATTCTAAAATTCGTTGGAATCTCAGCCAGTCACCACGGCATCATGTGTATTGTGATGGATACAAGACGTACATAGTGAATAATTCTGGTCTAAGTGCATGAACCCACAGCGGTTCCTCTCTCCAATTGAATTCAATTCAATCTAATCGAAAGTAGACTTTTTAAATTCATGACTTAATCAAAAATGTTCTCACAAATTTACCGGCATATTAAATATTTTCAATAGGCCATTCAAATAAGCGTAATTTTTTCTATCATATATTTATATACATAATTGAAATATTAAATTTGAAGTATCCAGTCGGCATTATTCCCATTTTGTAAATAGGGCTGATATTTTAAGATCCGGCAGCGATTCTTAGTAAAAATTTAAATTATCTTTAATATTTTTTTTTTTCATTAAAATAAAGGCATTATTTTAAAAGAAAAGTAAGGATTTAATCAAACATTTAGTCAAGGTAGTATCAAAGACTAATAATTTAAATTAACATCAATTAGAAACTGAATGACTAATTTTATGTCAGCGAGGTAAATAAGAGGTGAATTGTCTATTTGGTTACCTATTTTATTACCTTGCTAATATTTCAGTTGTAATACAATTTGAATAACTAACCAATTATACCTGATTAATATTTATAGAATTTACTTATATATATAGTAGTTATATGTAATAAAAAATTAGTTTATAATTAAACATCAAATAAGTTAGATCTGTTGGATAGATAGATTATACGTATTATTACAAACTTTTAAAAAAATTGTGTTAAAAAAATTATTTTAAAGGAAAATTTCTGCTCAAGTTAATTTTATTAATTTATTCATTTTATAATTTGAAAGTTAAGAAAACTTTTATTGAGAATGGAAAAATCACTACAATCTTCAACACCAATAAGTTATTGTAGAAAAGTAAATACAAAACTACAAAAAATTAAAGCTGAACCACATGGATTAAATATTTTACTTAAAAGTGTTCATGGAAAATCTATAATGGTCTTTATACCAGATTTAAGTCCAATTACACACGATAAATCAGCAATTGATTCATCAATTACAGCAACATTTAAAACTCTAATTGATTCAAAAATTAAATTACCAGTGAATTCATCAATTGATTTAACATTTAACAAATCATCAGAATCCACAACTAATTCACCAGTTCATGTAACAGTTAAAATACCTGAAGCTAAACGTGAATCATCAGCGAAATCGTTAATTAGACATGAAGCAGCAGCCAAACAATCATCGTCAGAAGAAGAATCATTTTATGAGGTAATTAATCAACAATTAACATCATCATCAGATGAATCTATACAGGATCTACCAGTATTACCAAATGAATCATATAATACTACACCAATTTATCATATGTATAACGAAAAATTATCATCATCAAGCAAAGAACCAGTATCATATGAAATGTTCATTATAACTGATGATAAGAATATAGAAGTTGATTGTCAGCAAACAAAAGAGTTAATTATGATATTACTTACCGAGCTGTTGAATTTGGATGTTAATCCAGATTTTATGAAATTCAAAAAACATATTTCAGATCCTGTTTTCAATATTTTGAAACAATATGATGACAACAATGATGATGAGAATGATTATGATGATATTCCGGAACTTAAAGTGGAACCCAAACTTCAATTAGCAATTGCTAATGATAATGTAAAAATATCTACTAAAAGGAAACGGAAACCAAAAGTATATTCAGATGATTATTATTGTGAAGATATTATTCAAGCAAACAATAAAAAAATTAAATTGGATAATAGTCCATTGTTAAAGAGAAAAACTACTTCATTCCAGAATAAAATAATGAAAAAAGAAATTATTTTAAAGCCTAAAAAAATGATGACACAAAAATATGAACAAGAAATGACATCAATTAGCGACGAAATATCATTATTACCAAATGGTACTAAAATTAGTGCAAAACAATTTGATACAATTAAATGGAATTCAGCATCAACAGCAACTAGAAAATTATTACGTATGATATTTTCAAATGAAATATTAGCAACACATTCATTAACTGGCAGACCATCACCAGCATTTATTGGTATAGATCGTCCACTAAAACAACAATTAAATCCAAAAATAATTCAGGACATTATTTCAACGGTTTTATCAAATACAGATGGCTCGGAACGTATAATACGTGCAGCAATTACAACAAAATGTGCTGATACTGCAAAATTGGTTAGAAATGCAAAATTGATTAAAACTAGCAATCTAAATAAAACACAATAAATAAATTTATAAGTTTAATTTTTGGAAAAAAAGAAATTGTTTAAAATTTTTTTTGTTTGTAAATAAATAATATTAAATAAAAAATATCTAAGTAAAATATTTTTTTTATTAATTTTAGCTCATTAAACACATCTGTGCGATATTTTACAGAAAACATTCACTTTTTTCGAGAACTTCTATATCAGAAAAGTGTGCGAAAATCTCTTAGATATCCATGCATTTCTTGTATGAGTTATGATACTTTTATCTAAGAAGCTGAGAAATTTTATTATCTGGTTGTGTAGGATTATATCCTACGAATTATCTGAGATATCCTACAGAATTCTGGAGGATTTTTACTAACAATTCGTGATTTTACATAGGAAAATATTTAGATGCAATGTATAATAAATGTTAATATTAATTATATGAATAAATGGCTCTACAGTCTCGCTGAAATCCAAGTGTGAAGTTATATTTAGATTTACTGTTTAATGGGAGTTTTCTTAAATCTATATTATTCGTCATTATGGTAAATTTAATCGTTCAATTTGAAACTGTTATAGATGGATTAGATTAGATTAAGGTTTGGGTAGGTACCACTGTCCCGAAATCACTGCGGCCACATAAACTGTTACAGATATAAAATACTTAAAGCCACCATATCCATTACTATAGAGAGTACTAGTTCGTTGGTTTGCGGTTATATCACGTGCTGGTTGCATGAATCAAACTATCCCAGTCAGTAAGACCATCTATCCGTCCTTCTTCTTTTGGTGGTTAATATGTTGGGACAATTAATTTGATATTTTATTCACTAAAACAACTTAGCTTTTATCTGCCATCACCATCAGCATTAAAAAGTACCATTCATGTTTAAATTTGATTTTAAATTAAATTCAATTTTTTTTTAATTTTTATTACAAATTTTCAACTTAAATTTATTAAAAACTTACATTTAAAATATATTTTGGTGGGTTAGAGTAAACAAATATTTGTTATCGTAAAATACTATTTAACATTATTTAAAAAAAAAAAGTTTCAAAATTTTACAAACTTTTTAACTTTAACGCTTTATTTGAGTTACTTTGGGAATTTGTTTTTTATTTTTGTAAAAATTTGTTGGAATATGTTTGTTTTTATGTTATATACAAAGTTTTTATGTAAATAATTTGGTATGGTAAAAAAACTGATGATACTTTTATATATAAATACCAAGAGCAGAATGGAAATAAATATCTTTATGCTATAAGCTATACTATGTTAATTAAATATATCAAATGAAAGTAAAATGTAAACAAAATAATAATATTTCTTGGTACAATTTCTGACGTACTAGCATATACCAAAGATTTAATTTATATATAGCAAAAGGCAAAAACTGATGATGAAATATGAAATGAATAGAATAGAATTATAAATACCAACACCCACATTATTTTTTATATTTAATTAATTGATTATTCATTCTTAAAATAATAGTATAAATCCATAAAAGACCATATTTTCTATCCCTTTGAGTCTGATAATGAATAATATCTAAAGCTGTCAATTTCGGTAGAATGCTTTATATACCATTGTAATCCAGCCAGAGAATTGTCGATATATTTTGGTTTAGAAAAAAATAGAAATTTTCGATAGTTCTTTTAGGAAACTTTTACGAAACGGTTGCAAATTGATTATGCATATAAAATTTTTAAAAGGATATAGGTGTAGGTAAAATGATTTTTAATTAAAACTACCTGATATTAACGCCTGAGATTTATTATTTACTGTTAAATCTGGATGGGCATTTGGCCAAATTTAATATTTTTTTGATACAAATTTCAACTTTATCGGTTAGTAGTTTCCCAACAACATAGAAATCCGAAATCTTTTATAATTATTTTAAATAGCATTTAATTATCAATCTAATGACATGTGAAATGAAACATACTACTCCTTTTAGATTCTAAAGCTATGGATTCAAATCTTTTTTTAAGATCAAACCGGAAAAATTGATGTGACTCGAAATAGGAACATTACGTGGTATACCGTGCTATTTTTCGAGCCCACACTGTTTGATAATATTCAGAAGAAAGTAATTAGAAATACTGAATTTCATAGAAACACATTATCTCGAAAAAGAAAAATTCGAATTTTCAAATTCATCACCAACCTTTCTTTATATTATTTCTATATTATATAATTATAACAAGCAAAAAGTATTCTTAAATCAAGTATTAATTAATGAAATTAAATACGATAAAAGAAAAACTTATTTAATGATTTTTAGCTTTTATATAATACATAAAACATATCTGCAAATTATTAATAATTGAGTAAATTTTCATTGAATTTCAAGTTATATATTTGTATAGGAAAACCCACGAGGTATTTTCCCTTTTACCTACAATAACAAGAAATTAAATAAATACATATCTTGTGAAAGAATTTTTTTTTTTTTGGGATTTTTAATTGAAATTTAATATCTAAATAATGTGTGTATATTAATGATATTTTATAAAATTTTGCCTAAATCTTTATATTATTTAATATTGTACGATTAATTTCATAAAAAGGTTCCAAAGAATAATTAAGGCAAATTTATATATTAATAGATTTAATATTGAAATAATAATGGCAAATAATAATATGAATCAATTCATTTTTATATTTATTACCATTTTTTTTTCTTACAATATTTTTTGTGATTTAATTGCTGAAATTGTAAGAAAATCATTTTTTTATGGTCCTTTAAAATGGAAGAAAATAGTTTGAAAAATAATAATTTTTAATTATAGATATTAATATTACATACATTTTATTGTTTAATGTTTGCATTAAGATAATTTGCCGAAAAGACATTCATTTTCATATACTATTAGCACGCCACTTTTATCAGTTAATAAGGTAGTGAGCAGAAGCACATGTATTGATTTATACAAAAAGGGGTGTTTTGCAGAGTGGATAAAATTTAATTAAATATTAAGTATATAGTAGACTTGTAGTTTCAGTGACACTGCAAGAGAAAACTGTCCAATCTCAAGAATTACACTTTAACATGCGTGAAAGCTATTCATTTCTGGACTATCAACAAAGCGAGTATCAGAGCCTTTTAAAAGGAATATGAAAATGGCAAAAAAGAGGTAAGCTTGCTTACTTTCTGAAACCTCAAATAACGCCTGTATCAAATTGGAATGTCAGCGGACCAGGTGTGTATAGGTATTGTTAACCCGAAGACGAAATGTATATGATGCTATTAGTATATATACTATGTGACTGTGAACCGTTGATGTCTAGCGTATACTTCGATACTGAAAAGCCTATGTAGTCGGTAATTCAGAAACGTAACTGCTGTCAATAAATCAACTGTGCTGTTTCATCAACCGTAAGGGCTTGCTCGGTGGCGAATTAATAGAAGATGTATTACAATAAACCAAATGGTTGCAGAGATTAACACTGTCTGTGGCCACCCTTACTCTTAATTCTAATCCAAAACCTGAAAAACCTAGATCTCTATCAAGTTTAATATTATTTTGTTTTGAAATTTAGAATTTGAAAATACTTTATTTCAATGTCAGCTGTGTAAGTATATCTAAATTGTCGTTAGCTACTCAGACGGCTTAGCTGTGCTAATTATTTGAAAGGTTTTTATCCTAAAAGGCGTCTGCTGATGCTCGTAATGTGGCAAGAACCTGTAATTAAAATAATTACCATATCCCCATAAATATTAAAATTCATATTTTGTCTGATAAGTATCTATAAAATTTTTGTTATATCCACTCGATTACAGCTCTAGCTGGTCACTTGTTTCCGTGACATGTACTCCTCCTAAAACAATTATTGACGTAAATTACGTAAATTATTTTTAATAATTTACGTCAACCTTCGGCCAAAAGTTAGAATTACTAGCTGGGGGTAAAAAATATAAAATTGAAAATGTCCATTTAAAAAGTTACCCTAAGAAAATAATTAATAAAGATAAAATTTGATACTAATTTTATTTTAATTCTAACAAAATAATAAATTTTTATATTTATAGAAGGTAAAAGTATCTTCCACAAAATGTCATATTCTGTACTAGATAAATTATACTATATTATTTTAATTATGTAAAATATATTATTGTAAATTATTGGAACATGATATCTCATTAATATTATAGATTTATTTATTTCACAATTTATATAATATAAATTAATTATATTATTTTATTTTCAGTATAATTTCAGTTTCCCAAATTCCGAAGGAAGGAAAATATTATTGTTTTATACAAACAAAATATAATTTACGAAATCAAAATTCAAGAAATTCAAATATTATTTTTTATATAAGTTGCCATTTGATTTTAACATTATTAGTCATGAATGAATTGATAAAATGACTGAATATCAAAAATGGTGGCAAAATGATAATATACACACCAATATAAAATTTAATAATGAACAATATAAATTAAATAATACATCAATATCATTATCAAATTTACAAAATGATGAATTATTAATTGGATTAACAAAATTATTACCATCAACATCAACATCATCATCAGATATACAACATTCAATTACAGATAGATTAATAACAATAAATTTATTAAATAATACAATAATACATAATTCAGCTGAATTTAATTGGATACATTCATCTAATAGTTCAATACTATTATTAATTATTATTTATTGTGTTATTGTACTTGGTGGTGTACTAGGAAATGCATCATTATTATTAACATTATATTCAGCAGCATCAGTACGATTACGTAATCCATTATTAGTGGCATTATGTTTAGCAGATTTATTTGTATCTGGTATATCAGCACCAACAACAATTATAACATTTACATTAACACAAAAAACATGGACATTACCATTAATTGGATGCAAAATTATTTATTATTTACAGGTAGAATATAAATTATTTTTATATATAAAATCTACATATAATTTCTATAGGTTAATAAAAGAAAATAAAATCAATTTCGAAGATTAAAACTATTTGACTAAATGAATTAATTATGTTTTATGGATTAGTCAGTGCCGTATTTTTGATTTTGTCATACTGAAACGCCATACAATTCATAAAGAAATTTATGTTTAACAAACTAATATAATCAATGATTTGCATTGCTCAACAACAATCGACAAATCAATTTCATATTGATTGTAATTTTAAATTAGTTGCAGTAAACCGCAACAAATTTGAAGTGAATTTCTAAGATGTCATAAAAGCGCATTCGAGGCGATTCATTTCAATGTTAATATCTTGAGCTTGACTTATAACTTGAGATGATACGGCATCGTCTTCTGATTATTTTTGTAATTTTGTAAAAGTATTACAGCCATCATAACGTTAAGACCATTTACTATTAGAAAGAGCGTATTTTGGAATCAAAAGCGTAATGAAATTATAAACAAAAAAGAAAAACTTAAATCGCCCTATTTCGAATGGTACCCCAAGGCAATTGCTTGTTAGTTAATGCGCCCATGTTTATAATTAATTAACTTTTTATACATTATATTGAATAAAGATTTACAAGATAAATCAGTAGAATTCTAATGTTCATTGCTTTTTTTTTTAAAATAAAATAATATAATATTACAATTAATTATTTCCCCAAAAACAATTTTGATTAAAAATAATTTATGCAATCAATTTTTTTCCCAAGGTTTTTATACTACCTGACAGTTTATTTATAAATTACGTGTTAGTATAATGTTTACGTGTTAACGTATAATAAAAAATAATTTCTAATATCAAAAGTATAGTTTTCCTTACATAATATTATAATATATATTTCGATTAGACAAAGACAAAAAAGTATTATGTAATGTCCTTGTCAAAATCATTTTTATAAATATCTATTATAAATATATATACTTGGAAAAATGTAAATATATATTTCTAAGAATAATAAATGTTCTAATTATGTAATGTTTTGTAAATTTTACAATATAAATATTTTACATATTATATTTACCAAATGCATTCATATTTAAGTTCTATAATATCATTCTGGAGTAAAATGTAAAGAAGAAATTTTCCAAAAAATATTAGCCTGTCTGCGATATATTAAGTAGTTCACATTTATTTTAATAATAATATATTTATATTGAGTGTTTCATATTATATACATATATGAAGTTTTGAATATATTTTAGAACTTTAGAAGATATATTATGTTCCTCCATTAGTAGTAAAAAAAGCTTGCTAACTTAAGGGGAATAGATAACTTGTAGTTATGTCCAAGACAGATTTGTCATTCACAATACTTTTGTTAAATATTTTAGATCTTTTAAGGCAACAAGAATGTATTATTCAGAATTTTAATCGGAACCCACTGGAACTACCGACCACAAATTTTATACAAACTAGATGAATTCGGATAATAATTACTCATAATCAAATATGTTTCGGTAAATAAACTACACACATAGGTTAGTTTGCCATGGACCGACTAATCATAGCTACACCAAATTAAGTAGATGATAAAAGCAATTTGGTAACTGAACACATGATATATAAATCGGAAATTTTTATCATGGATCCACTGATGATACGTACCCCAAATTGGCAGATTACAAACATTGCAGATTATAAAATATTTTAATAACAAAAACATGGAATTCAACATAAATCGGATATTTAGCATAGACCCACTGAAGCTCCCTATGAGAAACCCAAGGAATTTTGTGTGCAAAATTTTATTGAAATAATAATAGTTTTAGGAAATGTTTGTGCGTACATGCCTCTCGTATGCATTACGAAGACGTTTTTTTTGCAGATTATATTACTACTTGGTAGGCTAAGTTTAACATAATTCATATGATAAAAAAAATGTAGTAAAAATTCTATCTTTTATAGCGCACATGCAATTTATAACATAGTATAGTCATAGCGAACCTAAGCCAAAAATAATTACTGCCAAATAATTTGTATATGAACATGAATCTTCGGCGCGCCAGTAAAAATTTTACACATTTATAATATTATTTATAATTATAATATTTAATATTTATTTAAAGAAAAGATTGAACCCAAGTTGAAAAATATTTGGCACTACTTAGTTCATATATTCAAATTATTTATTAAAATTTAATTTATGGAAAATTTTACTTTTAAAAAATATATTTCTTTTTATTCCACAGTCAATGCCAGTAGCAGCAAGTACATTATCATTTCTTATGCTATCATTAGACAGATATGCAACTGTAATACATCCAAGTTTAGCACAATTACGTCAAAGACGATATGTTCATGTAATTCTTGCTTTAGTATCGTGGTTAGCAGCTAATATTATTTGTCTACCAATTTTTTTAGCATATAATATAACAAATATTTCAATAAATTCAGCAATAATTAAAAATATATCATTACCAATACAAAATTCAATGATTACATCATCATCATCATTATCTGAATATAATAATTATCAACAACAAAATTATTCAGTTTGTCGTCCAGATTTTGGTTCTAATCATTTACAGACAACATTTATATTAATTCATACAATTATAGTATTTTTAGTTCCTGGAATTGGTGTTATTTTAAATCATTATGGTGTACGTCGTAAATTATGTGCTTTATCATTAACTGCACGTGCAGCACATGGTGAATTACCATTACCAATGCCAATATTACGTAGACCAACTCATATGATTATTGTTACTGGTATTGCGAATGGTCGGGTTGTTAGTGACAGTGAAAGCAGCAGTTCATCAACAAATAATAAAAATGATACTAATAAAGAAAAAAATATGATGATGAATACAATTATTAGAACAAGTCCTAAGTCACCAAGGTAAATAATATAATTTATTTATGTAATAGTATTATGGCATGCGATATTTTATAAAAATATATAATTCCAATGACACTTGAAAATTATAATTCTGCAAAATCATTCTGCAAAAATTTAAAAATCGATATATATACGAAAATATAATTTTATTAGAATATATTACAAAATTTAAAAAAAAATATATTCCACTTACATAATTCTACAGTAAGTTACAATTTAAATTATGTTTTCTTGTTCACTGGTCTTCTATAGAGTTTTTTTTCGATATGTACTAGAAGTTCTAATTTTGTAAATTCATCTTGCAAATGGATTGATTGATAGTAACTCACTAATCTAAAAGTAATCTCACTGTATATTTCAATATATTTTATGTTTTGAATGGACATTGAGAAATCCACGAAGGAATCAGTCAACAAATAGTCCCACTGTACATTTTATGTTATACGTTTCGCGGTTGTTAACTGGCTTTCTCGGCCGAACCTTAGTAATATTTCTCAACCATAATTTCTGGCAACAATAACTTCTGATTTATTTATGAAGTAAGAACCAAAGCTTTTGTAATGTAGGTGAATAAGACATAGATAATTATGAAGTCTAACAATAATCTGCATACAGATATTTACTTGGAAACCGAGCTTTTGTAACGATTATGGAATATTATTCCAGTTTTATTTGGAAACAGAACTGGCAATCCATTCATTCATAGAATGGTGAACTTTACATAGTCTATTGATCCCACTAATTCAAATAATATCAGATCATTTTTATTAAAATATTAAAAAATCGATTTTTATTTTAATAATTAATATTATATTATAATTATTAAATTATCATATTTATATAATATACTATACCCAGTAAACATCAAAGATGTCTAAATAAATTTCGTTTAATATATAGAAACTCTTAAAAGCTTTTAAACATCAGTAACAGTTTATTTATTTCTGCCAGGAAAAAATTATCTTCCGGAATAAAAAATATATATATATATATATAAAACAGAACACCTACAAATACACGTGTTTCCGGTTCTAATTTTAACTCCAGGATATTCGTTAATATTTCTTTGTACGTCATTATGTCTATATATAAAAAATGTCTGGTTTAAATATGTCTTAATAAAAAAAATTTAATGATTTAATTTAATAATTATTTGTATTTAAAGATAATTTTTACATAAGAAAAATTTTCATAATTAAATTCCGAAATAAATTTATATATACAAAAAACGGCTTAGAAAATGAAATTGTTTAGCTGATTAGAATTATAATATTTATTTTCTACACACATTCAATTACATTGTTATCGTTTCCATGAAACCTTCTTGATCCTTTAAAACAAAAACAGAAAAATATATTTATATAGATTTAACCAATAATATTAGATGTTTCTATATATAATATGTGTTATATCTGGAAGAAGACCTTTACATTTTTCATTTCAACATTTTGTGCAAAATAATAATAAAAGGGACTCTTAACAACTATATGTATATACAACAGGCTGTCTTATCATGTTCTTTTGGGATAATCTTCTATATTATACACAAAATTCTACCTACACGTAACTAACAAATTTATCTCTATAAAAAAAACTGAACAACAATAAAGGAAAAAATCTGCTAAACTAGGGATTATCCAGAACTCGGAGTTTGTACAGTATTGATTTATGAAAACTTTAAGGAATTTATGTTTCGGAATCTTTAACATGAATCCGCTAAACTTATCCAGCTAAACTTTCACCTGTATAAATTATAGATCACGTATAAAGTTTTATGGGAAATTTAATTCAAATCAGTTAATAAATACTATAAGATTTTGCTGTCCACAGAAAAGCGTTGTCCATTATCTTACCTACATCGGAAATGATATGAATTTTAATTTTTCTGTGCCAGTTTTCCATTACAATATTTTATTAGTTATACCATAATTCTGTGTAAAAAAAGATGAAAATTATGCACCTAAAAGTCTTAGTTTAGTCATTTCCTATCAACTGAAAATCAGAAAAATGAAAATTTAAGTTTATGTTCTTTTATTTTGTTTTCATCATCGGAAAATTTATATTTTTATCTTTAAAACGTCTGTTTACCTCAAAGCTTAAATGTGATTCTGATGGAAAAAAGATTTACAGATTATTCATTATTCGTTCAAAAGTGGATTCACAAAAAAGAAAAAAACATAACAGAAAATAATAAAATTTACTTTGGGTGCAAATCCAGTGAAAGCAGAAGATACTTTAATGGTTTTTTTAATAAACTGTAATCCCAGACATATTGTTACTTAATTTTTTTATACCGGAAAAGCTATATCCGACCATGAACAAACAAAAAAAAAACTTTTGTATTAATTAAATCATAAAGTTATATACTTATTTTTAAGATTATTTAAGTTTTAGAAATTTGTTTTGATGTCACAGATGAACTGTTTTTATAGGTTAGGACTTTTTAGCGAGTTTTTTTATATAGTAATATAATTGCTGGATTTTCCCTAGGTTTAGTTTTCTTTAATTTTATATCAGCAATAACAAGTTTCAAATATATGCAATAAAACAAAATCATGGAAATCAAGGCCAGATTTATATAGTTTCCCGTTAAAGTTACAGTCATGCTGACAGAAGTAATTCGTTAAACGTAAATTGAGTTTTTTAATGTTCTGGTAAAATTAAGCTACATTTAAATATTTATTTAGCTGATAGTTATTGTAACTTAATAAAGTATTTAATTTTGATTTAATTGTCATAATTCGTATTGAAATGTATAAATTAAGATACCTCTGATAGGTAATTGATTGTCAGTAAGCAGTTTTTTTTAACTATCATCTATCACTCTTTCAATTAATAATATTATAACTTTTCTAGTAACGAAAAACTTGAATTTTATACTTTTAAAAAACACAACAAAAAATTATTTATAAAACCAACAAATTTGAATAATTTTTTATCCGTTTGACACCGCTTGGCAGCAATAAACTGATTTAGAAATCATTCTGAAATTATTTTGATATATATTTTTTTTTTCTATATTCGATCGGAATTCAAAATACGATTTTGTTCTTCATGGGAATAGAGAACTCTGACAAAATGTCGTTCCGAACGGAATTCCGAATAGGTAATGTTAATATAAATTGATTGTACAATATACAATTATTGAAATTGTTATATAGTTTTTATTTAATGTATATTTAATATTATTACAGCTTTAAGCTACATTTTTTCCATTAGTTATTAAAATTTAGCCTATTTCTATTTCCATTTCTACTATTTCTGAATTTATTTTTGAACAATTATTATAAGAATTATTAAATTAGTTTGTAATATATTTATTAGTAAGTTTTAAATTATTTTTCTATCTCTCCTGACCAAAATACTATGAATTCGAAGTGTTTGTCTGGTACGGAACTTCAAATTGATTTATATTTAAAAAAAGACTAATTCTTAATTAACTTCAGTAAAGTTAACACCGCCACTATTGTAACATAAAATATTTATATGCTATAATTTTTTACTTCTACTATTTTAAACCCCAAAACATTTTTTAACCCCTCCCATTCCTAAAAAAATCACACTTCAGACTAAGGGTGCTAACTTGAACACAAGTTCCACCCCATCCCAATCCCAACCACTTAAATAATAGAGTAATAATATTTCATATTAATCAGTTCATAAATGGTGTACTAACTTGGTATAAAACTAGCACCCCTCCGCATAAATAAATATTTTAGATTAATTTAAACTATATAACAATTTTGTACTAATTATGTAATCTTTAATGACATATAATTTAAATTGAAATTCAACCAATAAATTCAACCAATAAAGAACTCCAATAAATCACTCTAAAATTTAAAATAGGTCAAGTCTATTTAACAAAATTATTATCGCCAAAACTTTTCAACTTTAAAAACAAAACTTTTAAATTTTTATTGACTTTATTTTATGACTCTATTATTCCAAATATTGACTCGACCACAAACTATAGATATAAATCATATTGATCACATAATTAGTAATGTCCTTGATAAAATATTCTCACAAATTTTGAAAGAAACTAACTAACATCAGGATAATAAATAATGACCTTTGAATATTGACTCTGTTATTATTTCTACCTTATTTATGCGGCTAAATGCTATTTATTATTAAATGTACATCTATTCAGGGACGGATTAGCGACTGAAACTTTAGGGACCGATTACTAATTAGTGACCGAATAATTGCTATTTATTATTAAATGTAAATGTATTCAGGTAAGGAGTAGCGATCGAAACTTGATTTTGAAGATTCAATTTTAAATTATGAATTGACTTTATATTTATTTTTGTTCCTAATTTTGAAATGTGAGCCGGTATTGCAGTGACCAATTTATTTTATACATCTTTAATTATTGTCTTCTTCATAAATTATAATAGGACAATATGTTCAATCAGCTAATTATTCCCCATAATATTGTTACTTATTATTCTGATGTGCCAGAATATTTTACATCTTGAATGTATACTATTATTTAAAATACTATGTTATTAAACAATTTATTACGCTAATATATCAGTTAATTTGGAAATATCAAAAGGCAGAATTGTGACCCCAGTGTACGCTCCTCAATCTGTTGTATAATTATAACAATCACATAATATTTGTAACGATGCCGCGCATAACAAATTTTACTTTAAAAAAGTGGAAACAAAATTATAAATCTCGTTACAGTAAACAAAAGTCAAACTTTTTTATAAAACTTTTTTGGTATTATAAAATATAACAATATTTTTTTTAAGGATTTTATATTTTCTTTCTTTTTGTTTTACCAAAACCAAAAATCAATAAAATAGTATAAAATAAAATAATATTTTTATTATGTCCTGCCGGGATTTTCTATGATAATTTAAAAATTCAAAACATAAACGAACCCCACTTAATTTTTAAGTACGGCCAATTTTTGAAATATGTACTTTATTAAGAGGAGGTTTTGGTACTTCATTAAAATGAAATTAATTGAAATTTTATAAAATTGAGTTGGTTTTTTTGCTTTTTAAATTAGATTTTTTGCTAACAGCAGCATTTATTTAAACTAAAAAGAAAACCATTAATAATGAAAATATTAATTTGTTTATTCAATTTATATTTTATTGCTAGCTCAGCTAGAAGGGACCGACATTATAACATTAAGCCACTTTATATAATTGAGAACTCTTGAGAAAATGTTCATTTTTGTTTTGCTATGTAATAATAAATTTAAACAAGAGATAAATTTAATTTCTTATATATCAGCATTGTAAAGTGTCCGATACTATCTTGTCCAGAAATAATAAATAATAAAGACTAAATGTTTTAATATATTTTTCTGATTCTATAAAAGTGGTGGTGTTGAGATATTTAAGTGGGAGTCCCAAAGATTTCCAACCGTTACGGAACGTCGAATCTAAATTTTTATATGCCATGCCGGATTGAAACGCACAGTGAACGTCTCGAAACGAATTCGTTCCAAAGAGATTAATTGTTTTATCTTTGTCTAATGTAAAATATCAGTTAAAATGAATCCCATAATCTTAAAAATGGAAGAATTTCTTTTTTCTTAGAAGCTTAATTTACACTAAGGAGAGTGTTTTCCTCCGTCTGTACATTACCTAAGTATATCCTTCTGATAAAATGAGAAGCAAAATAGAACCATAACTTAAAAACTTTTAGTATTTAACTCTTCTTCACTATATAAATTCTTAATTAGCTACTTCGCTGACCCAAAACAAATATCAAATATCAAGTCGTTTCGTTTTACTTAAGTACTTATTTTATTGGTTCCGTGATGCTCAGGCGTGTGACTTGATGATTACATAAATACTCAAGTACTAATTAATATCTAGATTAAAAACATGTTTTTATGGTTTTAGTAGTAATTCTACTAATTAATTTGTATTCAAAAGAATTGTACGTTCAAATGTTTATTTTATTATTTAAAACTATTATATTTATATTATTTTAATAAATAATATACAAAAAACGTAATTTTACCTAATTCAAATTTTAATATAATAAAACAGCAAAAGAGCAACCAAAAGATTCGTGTCGTACAATATTTTACATGATTGTTTAAAATATACTTTTGGGATAACATTATTTTAAAATTTTACATGGAAACCTTAAACAACAAAAAAAAAATCACTTCACCATGCTAAAAGGAAACATAAAATATTATAAAATGAATTGATAAAAAGAACATTTCTGTTGTCGTAACACTTTTTATGTCAGACATTTTCACAGCACACATTTAAGGATTACATAATTTAATGTAAATTAGTTTTTTACTGATGTTAAAATTGGTTTAATATACTTTTTTAAGGTTAATATGTGGTTTTATGGTGAATAATAAACTTTTGGAATAATGTGAAATTTTGATTTTATCGAGCGAGAAAAACAATTATTATTTTAATTTTGATATATTCAGTAATTTATTAGATTTATTTAAATTTGAAGACATTAACGTAGAAATAAAATTTCAATTAATTTTAAAATAAAATTTAATTAATAATGATAATAATATTAAATAATTAATAATAATTGATAGATCTCAAACTCTATAACTTTATTGTGGTGAACAGTGAGTGTGGCATTGTTCTTTGTTATATTGATTATAGGAAGTTTCTTATATTTATATTAGAAATTTGAACGTACTATGTATAGTTTTATAATGGAGTCCATATCATATAAAACTGATATATGTCTATTTAAGTTTTAATAAAATGTTTTCTTAAAAATAGTGTATATTTAAAGCTAACTTAAATACTTAATATATATATAGTAATTTATTACAGACAATTAATGAATTAATAGGTGTAACATTCACTGCTCCATAACTCTTAAAGTTCATGTAAATAGGAAATTCATTGTAATTTTAAATACGAGTATATTTATTAAATTATATGTCAAATATTTATTATAAATTGCGGCTACAATGTATCGATCAGTTCAGTTTTGAATCGATTCGTACAGTAGCCATTGATTGATTACTTGAAGTTTGAATTTTTGTTTTCATATTTTTCTTGTCTTAATGTAATTTTTATTTTCTTTATTATATAATTGCGGATAATTTTTAATATCCTATATAACATGTTCGTCAACCATATTTCAGACATATTTTTTTGTCGTAACTGTCAAATTCATTTTGCTTGTTGACATTTGCTTTAGTTTGGATTTGCAAGTGTTAAATCATTCCAAACTCGATTCGTTCCCACCTATTTATTTGTCCATTCAATCGAGTTTCCATATAAAATATATGTTATCGTATAACAAGGCTAATTAAATATGACAAGCACAAGTAATTGTTGCTAATTAAATTAAATATTATAATATCGAAATACTGTTAAAGTAGTTAATTGAGAATAACCCGCATGTAACCTGCTACTTCCAGGTCACAGCAAACATTAAGCCACTATTTAACATAAGCAATTGACTGCTTAGGTAAGGATAATTTTGTAATCGAACAAAATTTAACTCTTCATATTTAAATATACTTTTGGAAACATGTATATATATATTTGAACACAAATACCGCAAATTCAGAGCTAGCTACAGTTCAAATTTTGAATTTAAATTTTTAATACGGATCAGAAAAATATATTTAACTTGCAAAGATAATGTAATAAGTACTCATAATTCCGAAACAAAATGAAATACTTATATGTAATTAGATTTCGAAATCATGATTAAATCAGTTTTTTTTTTTTATTTATTTATGTTTTTTATAAAAAAAGTAAATATATTTAAATTATATTAATTTAAAAAAGGTAAAATTTAAGGTGCTACCAAAAATAATTGGTTAGTTTTCAATTTTAATTCCATTCATTTTTACGGTATTATAAAATTAATTGTTAAAACTTGTGAAACATTAATTTTCTATGTCGTACATTTAAAATAAATTTGCGACAATTAAAAACAAACCAGAATGTGTTCATATAAGTAACAATCCATTACGAAAAAAAAACTCCATTTTGGTTATGCACGTTGTTTGCTTAAGTAGTGTTAATAGGAAAATTCAAACCAGAAATTAATTCTGCATCGTAAATGTTACGTATAAAATGAAAGGTATTATAAATGTATATATAGAAAAGCATAAAATTCCAAAGGTAAATAATTTCATTTAATTCAATTTAAAAAGTTTTTGTGATAACAATAAAAGTTTATTTTTTTATAAAAGTTGTTCCTTGCAGAAAATTGCATATTAATTAAATTGTTCAGATACACAAATGCTTCTACAAAAACGACAATAAAAAAAACTAAATTAAAAGAAAATTTAAAATATAAAATATATAAGGAAAAGTTTAATAAATAAAATAAATTTCTTGAAGAACTTTATTATAATATGAAATGAATTATGATCTCATCAAATTTATATAGCAAAAACAAAAAATTTTTTTGTTTAGTTATAAGAAAAAAAATATATATTTTATAATTTTTTCCATAAATTAATTCCATGATCATAATTGTTGCCACTTATATATATAAATATATATTTATAGAGTTATGCGAGAAATACGTGCTCAACAGCAACGACAAAAACGTGAAGGCAAACAACAATCCATGCCATCAGCACCATCAGCCCTACCATTACCACAAACATCAACTTTAAGAGCACGTAGACGATTAGCAAATATGTTAGTAGCAGCAGCAATAATATTTATTGGATGCTGGACACCTCATGTATTTTGTGTATTATGGACAGAATTTGGTACTGAAAAATATTGTTCAAAAACAGTATCATATTTCAGTTTGTTATTAGGTAAGTTCATTTATAATTTATATAACTATAATAAAAACTTGGTGGCTTAAAAGTTTTTAAAGATGTCATATTATAACATTGGGTAATCAATTAAATATGTTTAATGAAGAAATCGATAAATGTATTTATTTTAGTATAATATATATAATAATTGGGTGGGTTAGCTACTATAAAGTATACATCAATTCAATTGAAATAAAAAATATGTTTTATGAAAATTTGTGCATGCTTACGCAGCTGAAATTAGGCTTCGCAGGTTATTGTGTATCTTCTCACAGATCTTATGGGTCCAAAATAATTTCGATTATTCCAAATGTAATGACAAATCAAATTACAAATTTCCGTATGGTTAAATGGTAGTTAGGTTTAACGTCAATTTGTTTAATTAATTTTGTTATTAAATGGTTCCAAACTAATGAAAAGCTTATTCTTCCATATAAATTAGATGTATATGGACATAACTCAGACTAGTCGCTAAGAAAATAACTAGCAACTAACAACATGGTATTTATTCTTTGTTAATTTCCTACGTGGCTAGGTTGTATTTAATATATTTGCTATATAATACAATATTATATTATGAAACATTTCCTTCTTCCGTTTACAAATCTATATATATCAAATTTATTTTTATATTTATAATATTTGTTTATTTACCCTACTTTAAAAATATCTATTTTTTTTTTGTATATTTCAAACTTAAATTGGTTTTCATAACATATTTATCTGCTTTTTTTTTTAAATTTATATACATTTTACGTGTATTGAATTTAAAAAAAGAATAAATATTACTTTAAAAGTAATGATACAAAAACTAAAAAAAAAAAAAAAATTACGAAACATTAATAAAAAAATCTTAAAAACTATATTTTTATTAACCTTATTAAATATTTCAATTAACCTTACATGGTGAAATGTTAAAATATTTATTTATTAATTATACCTGATATCTAAGTCATAATAGTTACTCGGTTCTTCAACTCTGAAAGATTTAAATCGACTAGGTCTAGCCGACCTTTTAATATCATTTTTCTATTTGCGATTTTTAATATTCCTTATGACTGTTCTGTGTTATTATTTGTGAGTTTTGGCGGATTTACCAATAAGAAAAAATGTAGGGGCACCATTCGAATGATACTGCTCGGATCTTTCCTTTTTTTTGCAAAATTTCATAAAATATATTTTTTTTTACTATCAAAATTTAAGAAATTTAAGAAATCTATAATTAAATTATATGTCATCAAAAATAACCAAGTATATGGAACGCGCCATTAAAAATAATTCTGATGCTCTGCCATTATGATGCGTGTAAATAAAAAAAAAAAACACACTTTTAATTGGTTGCGGTTTAATAATGCCACTAATTTAAAATTACAATCAATAGGAATTGATTTCCCGATTATTGTTGAGCAATAATCATTGATTGAACAATGTTCAAAGAATTATATAGGGTGCTTCTGTTTGCGTTTCCTAGGGACGGCAAAACACAAATGCAGAACTGTTTAGTAACCTTTAAAATTA
Source organism: Rhamphomyia laevipes (assembly GCA_963920725.1). Taxonomy (NCBI): domain Eukaryota; kingdom Metazoa; phylum Arthropoda; class Insecta; order Diptera; family Empididae; genus Rhamphomyia; species Rhamphomyia laevipes. The sequence goes on along the minus strand of OY987258.1, from coordinate 37,197,936 downwards.
AATGTTAATTTGAAATCCAGATTGTATTCGCAAACACTGGCCAAATTTTGTCATTCGGAAATAAAAATCAGAAATATGTAGACATGAGCATTTTATTTTAGATATAATCCAGGCTTCATATTTCGGTTCGATAGTTAAATTGAACTTTATTCAATCTAATGCCAGTTAAATTTTATTGGGCGATTAATTAGATCATGATATTCGGCGGTAATAAATATTAAAAGTAACAGTGTGTCAGCAATAGTATAAAAGTTATAGTATAATAGTAATACTGGAGATACTCCCACCTCGCCGCTGCCTTATTGAAATCGTAGAACAAAGAACAAATCGGTAGTAATTATTGTTTTGTCATTTCAAAAGTGGCAGCAACACAATGACCAGGCTAAAGTATTCCCAGGGTAATAGTATATAACAGTTGTAGTATAACAGTTACAGTATAAATCTTATTAAAAGTATTCGAATCCGGTTAAAACTATTTAAAATTTAATATTTTCGTTTTATTAGGACATTGTACTAGTAATAATCCTCGGTAGCTACGATTATATTTACAATTTACTTGATACGCTCTTATAGTGAAAAAAATTGAATTATTCTCGTTAATTGTCCATTTCAGGAATTAACTTATTTTTGTATAATTTACAAATTTTGTATGTCATCATTTCTGATAATAATCGATCATAAACTTATTGTATGTGTATTAATGAGTGTATATATTATTCCAATTGATTTAGTTTCATTAATATATATTTTTTTTCTCCATTTAGATTATTACTATTATTGTTATTATTATTAGTGTAAATGGAATATAATACTGATAAAATAAACATAATATATATATATATACACGTATACATATATCGATTAATTAAATGTTTTTGTTTTTTCCATTATATTTTATTAATATACACATAGGATATACACATTCCGTCATTAGTCCAATTATTTATTGGATTTTGAATCATAACAGTTTACGACAATCACCATGTGCTCCATTTTTACGATTCAGTACAATTCAACGATTTTTAAGGACACATTGGCGTTCACCAACTGCTCCACCGCCACCATCATCAACAAATGAAGCTGCTTTGGGTGCATTCAATCCAAGATATATAAAAACAACACCGAAACAATACAGAGCACAGGCATCTTCACATTATTTATATTAATAACCTAAATTTTTTAATCTTTGTAATATAAAAAAAAATTGTTTTAATTTTTTCTAAGTTAATATATCAAATTTTATAATTATTGTACAAGGACCTCCTCATCCATTTTTACTTAAAAATAAATATACGAAAATATTGAAATTTATATTTAATTTTTTTATCATTGTAATTGTTGAGATATCAGATAAACATAAATGATTTGAACATAAATTTAAGTTTACTATAAAATAAAGCAATATAATATTTAACATAATTTTAATATAATTCACTAATAATTTTTTAATAAAATAATATATAAGATACAATTTTAATTATTTAATTTGCATTATAAATTTTTAAGCCTAATTTATGAAAATTATAATTAATCTTTTAAATGCATTTGCCTTCGACTTTTAACTTTAGGTTTGAAAAATTTTGAATTTATGGAAAGGACTGTAATTATCGTTCAATGTGATTGTTAGTGTCTATCTTAAAAAAAGTAATTGACACTTATTGACAAATATCAAATATATTTTATTTATTTATTTTAATTTAATTAAAATACCAAGAGGAATTTCAGGGTAAAAAAGCTGTTCCAAAAGCTTTATATTTTCGGTAATCGACTTATTTATAGTCACCCCACTTCTTAAGCATTCAATCGACAAGATTTTTGAAAAATTGAATTATAACCATTTTGTAATATCTCTAACCCCTTTTAAGATATATGTGGCAGTTTTGTCCAAAAAACCTAAATTTTAAATTATTTAAGAGCCTAATTTTAAAATTTTAGATTATTTGTTCAATATCCAAACTATATTAAAGTTTATAGTTTATACGATATTGAACAACATGAAAATGTTTTTAGAATAATAACAATTAGTGTAAAATTTTGTGTAATAACATTTTCCCGGATTAGCTTATTTGTTCAATATGTCTTAAAATTAATTATCCATCAAATATCGAAATATTCTATATGTCAAACAATATTGTTCAATATCCAAATCAATGTCGATTCCTACTTTGTAGTTTTGTTATCATTTATGAAAAATATATAAAAATATATAAGTTTCATAAATGATGCTATGAAATGTGCAAACTTTTTTTTACCAAACTTTAAAATTCCATTTCCCAACAATTAGCTTTGACCTTTAAGAATATTGAACACTTAACAACCGGGCTGACGATATAAACGAATATTATATTTTGATAAACACTGTTTGTATAAAGCTTTAAGATTAAATAATTGTTAATTGCCAAAGATTACAATATTGACAGCTCATTTTTTTATTTTATTGGCTGTTTGTTATTTATTATAATTTTATTTACTATAGTCATCCGATATTATACGACTGGCATAGAACTTTTTCAAAGCTAAAGATATAAATTGTCGACGTTACCATTGCTACTATTATTATTTGAAATTTCAACTACAAAAGAACTTATCGAATTTAATAAAATTAGAATTAATTATAATCGTTTTCGATAATTTACCATATATTAAGTAAATTTTTGGCAATATTGTTTTACATTTTTCAATTGTCTTTGGTAAAATATTGTTTAATAAATTTTGAATTTCGATTATACAAAATTATTAATATGATTTTTACAATTAAAAAATACTTTTTTTGTTATTTAATTTTTATAATAAAAATAAATAAATTTATTAACCTTACATCTATTTGTATAAAGACTTCCATTTATCCAATTAAACCATCCTAAAAATACAATCCATACAAAATTGTTAATAAATTATATAATAAATATTAAGAAAAACTTAATTTTAAATATTTTCAGAAAAAATATATTGAATTTTTAAATTCTTCCAAAAAATAAATAAAAAACAAATGTAATTTCTAATGTTCCAAATAAATCTATATAATATTATATATGTTGTGCCAATTATTAATTGTAAATTATAGTTATAATAAATATGTGTAGTTTTATTTATGTTTCATAGAATTAATATGAAATGTTAGCAATATTATATATATAATTTCTAAATTATTATATCTAAATGTATTTTAAATATTATACTGATTAGTTTTAATGTTAATGTGTATATAAATGGTATTCTTTCCAGAAAACATATATGTAATATTACCAAAAAAAACAAACACACACACAAAATCAAAAATGTACCTATTTATAAAAAAAATTTCGAATTGATTTTAAAAACTGTGATTTTATGAATTTATTATTTTACTAGAAAATTATCAAAATGAAAATTAATTAAAAATTAAATATATATATATACAATATTTATTAAATGATTATTACAACTAGTTCTATTTAAATGTAACTTAAAGTTTCTACAGTGCCTATTACTAAAATAAATGTTTAATAAATTATATATAAATATTAAGCAAGTTAAAGAAAATAAACTCAGCAAAACTAAAAAATACTAAATAGAAAATATTTGTTAGTATATTTATATGTAAAAAAAAAAGATTAAAATGTACAAAAAAATATATTAAAATTATTATTAGTTTGAAAATATACTTGTAAAAACGAAAAATATAATCAGATTTTTCTGTTACGCTCTAAACAGAATCAAAAATATAACGTCGAGCGACTATAAAATTCACTAGCCGGCAACATGCAGCAACAACTGTTATTATATTTTAGTTTAATCTTTAATTTACTTTGAAAATTCAAAATTTTATATAATTAACAACATATTTTTTGACATATATATATAATATATATGGTGATACCAGCTGGTTCAATAATCTTATCATATTTTGATGAGATGACAAAATTTTAAATAGTTTTCAATGTTCTTCGAATGTCATACAATTTGTTTATATATTCCGTTTAACGATAAACGCAATATATACCCTAAAATTTTGTAATAGAGTATCTAATCTTCATTAATCTAGGGCACAAGTTCCATCTTACCATTACCAAAAAAATGGAAACCTAAAAAAGAGACTGTTTAGAGATCAACGATAACAAGCATAAGAAAATATATTGTTAGAAACAAATATAAAAAATGAAAGTGTATTTTATCCTTAAGCTTGAGTTCTTAAGGAAAAAATATGCTTTAATTTTTTATATGTTTCCTTTTAACATGCTTTAATCCGCTATTGATTAAGCTCTGATGTTTCCTTCAAATAGTAGTTCTAACGTCACAAAAAAATCAAACAAATTAACAGGTTATCACAAGCTTTAGGGTTCGCAATTCTGAAAATACCAAACCTTTTTCCCTTAAACGCAAAATATATAACAATACATATAATGTAAAGTAAATTAATAACGAATTATACTTAATCCTAATTGAAGAATGTTAAAATTACATAATAACATCAACAGATATACTGTCACTAAACTCATAAATATTTATTCAGTTAAATTGTATTTACGTTACGTGATTAAAAAACACGTTTAATGTTTTCTTCAAACCAAACCGAATTACTTACAATCTTTAATTATATTGTGGCTTGTGGTGGAAGCGGTCATATCAACGCGTACTCAGCACGAATTTGAAACAAATTTTTCGCTGTGGAATTGCATACAAAAATTATCCGGCAGAAAATGTGAAACATTAAAAATTATTATTGAAAATTAATATTTGTTTTTAAAACAATTATTTTTAATACATAAATTTAAAAATTGTTCAATGATAACGTGTCCATTTATTAAATTAATTTAATCAAATAAATAAATTCAATCAATAACCAAATTTATTTAATTTAATTATTATACAACATATCGCAAATAAAAATTAAATTATTATAAAAATTATTCAAATCACAATAACCATGAAAAACGGTTGTCAAATTTTGTTTACGAATCGCTACAAATATTTCGCGTCAATGTGGCTATAATTACGAATTTTATACTTCGCTAAGGTTACGAATATATCTCCATGGACATCCTTTATTTATAATTTTTGTTTTGACAGGCGAGGCCTCATCGTTCGCCGTTGTATTTCTGATTCTATTTTGCTCTTCACTATTGTATTGTATAAATATAATATAATACGAGTACCTATATAAAGGTTTCTGGACAACTTTTATTTGATTCAATTTTTTAATGAAAAATATACGCATAATTTACAAAATCAAAAATAAAAATTGAATTATTCTAAATATTTTGCCTATAACTAAACAGAAATATTATATTTATATTTTCGTATATTATACAAAATAAAAATATATAAAGCAATAGAAAATTTAAAAATAAATGTATAATAATTTATAAGATTTATTTTAAAAACCATTTAAAAAAATAAATATATGAAAATAATATATTCAAAAAATACAATCAGAAACCAAAAAAAAATGATAGTATTAATTTATTTATTATTGTTGAAAAATGCATAGTAAAAGTATCTTTTTTAATCAATATGGAAAAGATATTTTAAATTAGATACAAAATCATTTACAGGTAAGACAATCATTTAATAAAATTAATTTTTATGTAAGTTACATTAAATTTATATTTTTTCAATATTTTTTTTTATATTGCCATTAAAGGTAAATTTTTATATTAAATATTTTCCATTTTTAATAATTTTATTATCGGTTTTCTTAAGTTTTGCTAACATTTTTACTAAAAATGTATTTCTTAAATTTTCTACACCTTTTTAGCTTTTACTTAAAACTCTAGGTATCTTGTAAAATTTCCCTCATTTTACTTAGATTTATATCACCAAAATTTTCTGATAAGCGTTTTAGTTTTACATTACATAATGTTTCATATAAATGAATATTCATTTTGTAGTCGATATTCGACAGTTATGTCTATCGACAGTTTTGATAAATATTTGTTGATAGAATTCTATGATGATGCAGTTAGGCTTCTGTAATTCTATGATAATGTCTTCAATTTGATCTTAGAGGGAAGCGCTCTTCAAAAATGTAAAGCTGCTAATTAGCTGCTATTTCGGTGTACCATAGAATAGATAACTCGTAGTTACTTTTTAAACAGTGATTTGTATCCAACACTGTTTTGTAATTAACAATATGTTTCTAACGAACAGTAATTTAACAGTAGAACTCTTAATTTTGGTAGGGACCTACTGAAACTACCGACTCTAGACATCAACTACATTAAAACATTAATATGTGTACTAAATTTCATTAGTATCGTATAATATTCACAATATGATCTAGAACGTATATGAAATATTAATCGGAAATTTAGCATTTATTTTTAGCTACTAAGTTCTGCCTTGGTCACCACATGCGTAATTACAAATCCGTATACCAAATTTCATTGAAATCGCAAAATTGTTACCCTATAATTGAGAACATATATGAAATATTAATCGAAAATTTTAATTAACTCTTCACTTTTTTTGTGATCTATTTTGATAGATTTCTACTTCATTATTTATGTTGGTATAGTATATGAAGATAAAGCATGAAACATTAAGATATACTTAATATTTTTAATTTATCATAATTTTTGTAACATTAAAATTCTTTGGGATAAACCATTAAAATAATGTTAAAACAGATTCAACTATAACTGGATACAAATAGACTGGAATTTAATACGCCATTAATTTCAAATACTGATTTATTTACAAAATTAATTTTATTATACATTTTTTTTAATTACTATATATATAATTAATAGATTATTATTATTATGTGTGATACTAAAAAAGTATTTTATATTATTGCCAAAAGAAATTTCATTATCTTTAAATTTACTTATCGACTTGCAAAAGTTTTTAAGCAACACTTTTTAAGTACCATTTTATTAATTTTAATTTAATATTGTCGTTCAAATATCAAATATTGAATAAAATAATATAGTAATTTTGTTTTAAAACTATTTTTATATGATTTAATTATAATTTATTTGAACAAAAATTATATTCTATCAAAAAGGATATTCTAATTAGACTTTGATTTTATATAATTAACAATTAAGAATCTTTTTATACATTATTTTATAACAAGAATAACAAAACATAAAAAAAAATACATTATTAGAGTACAATTTATCAGTTAATTTTTAACTGAATTATTCAAAAAGGATGTGGAAATTGACTAAAACACAAAAAATTTAATAGAATTTTTTTCAAAAATGACTAGGAATATCTCTTAAAATATATTTATATATAATAAGAAAATTTTAACTGGATTTAAACATATTTAATAGATATGACAAAATATAAAAGTTTTTATGTAAAATTTATTACAAAATTATTTTTATTATAAACATAATTTAAATTATTATTCAATATCGAAAAAATGATCCTTTAAGTACTTTGGAGAGCGCTAATTATATTAATTATTGTTAAAATGATATAAATTATAAATTTCAATTTTATTAATTAAAATTTTTTATTAATTCAATTAAAAATTATATGGTTACAGATTATTTTAATAAAATTTTATTCATTTTATGTTAAATATAATTTAATGATCCGGCCCGTATCACACTGTACATTAATTCAGTGTGGTTTGTTCTGAACAATTGATTACAAAATAAATTTTATCAAAAATATATTTTATATATTTAAAATATTTAGAAGGTAAATTAATGTCACCCTTAAATCTGTATATTCATAATAAAATTATGAAATTATGCTATCAATATCTGAATTTAAATGCAATTACAAATTGGCTTGACATTATAATAAGTATATAAAAACTAACCATCAGATGGTTAAAGATTAAATTGAAAATTTAGATTGCATTATAGCTAGACTTTGTTATATCGGGATTTACCAATAGGCCGGGTATATAGAGCTGTCAAATTTTAGGGTTGGTAAATTTTCAAGTAAATATTAAACGTTAAGAAAATATTTTAAAGTATGACTGAACTTTTTGTCACACATTTTTTTCAAAAAAAAAATATTTCAAGCTTTATTTTTTTATTTTTTGTCAACAATTTGAATATACTTTTGTCAAATTTTTGTGAGACGAAAAGAATTGTATTTTTTGTACTATTTCCCATACTTTACCCTTCTCACAGACGAAATTCAATTATGGTAGCATTAAATATAGCCCTACATCAATTAAATGCCGCCCTGGATACATTTCAGTTTAGGATTCTCCTAAATTATCATATAATTTTATTTGTGGTCGTTACATTTTTTGAATTTATTCATTATCATGAAATTTACTCTATCATTAAATAGATATGCACTTATAATTATCTACTCTATAATTCGATAGTTTGAATTTCTGTCACGAAAAGGAAAAATCCCTTAAATCCCTTGATAGTTTGTGTGAAAATTATTGGTATTAATAATAGTGTGAACTCGATTTAGATCATTTTTATTACCAAATATAGAATTTGTGTATTTTATTTATGGTCGTTACATTATTTTGGTAACTGTAGATAATTTGCTAGTATAACCTTTATATAACGCAGAATATTTATTCAATGGCAGAACTTTTCTGTAAAAACTCCATTTTAAAAAAAAAAAAAAATTTAGCCAACAAAATTGCATTATGCATTAAAAACAGCATGAAATAAATATTGCCACAATTTGTATATAGTCCACATTATATCGAAATCTCGTTGTATCAATACCGCATTAAGCGAGGGTTATCTGACACAATTTAATAAAATTGGATTTCACTAGGTATACTCTTTGATATGGCTAGTATTTCCAATAGAAAAAATATTTTCAGGTGAGGTTATTGGATCACACAAAAATTCATCATCGGATGGGTTTTTAGTAACTATATGTATAAAAAATTTACTAATAATTACATAATTTGATAATTAGTTAAGACCGCAAAAGCAAAGTGATACTAAATAAGCGTTTGATAGTATAAACATAAATTTTAAGCTTTCAAAATGACTAATATTTACATGGAAATATTAATTTATAAATTAATTTCTTGGAGAATTCATAATCATTAAAAAATGTAATTATTTTTTATTAATTTGAATTAAATTAATTTTAACATATAATTTTTATTATATATTCATTTTTATATTTACTTTGATTTTTTCTATAATAATTGTAATATGTATGTTCTACAACATTTTTTTTGTGTATATTAGCCACAAAAATTACACAAAATATATAATAAAACGCTCAGTTAATACAAAATGTATAAAGTAAATTGATATTAGATTTTAACTACCAGAATCTGTACTTGAAGGTCTAGATTGTGATTTTTTCTTAGAATTAATATTATTATTTAAATACTTTAAGGATGACGCTGATAATGATGATGATGCTGTTACGGCAGTTGTATTTTGATTTATACAAGATACACATGGACAAGGACCACCTAATTTTTTTGCCAACAATAACCTTAGTTTAAGAGCTGGACCTAATTTCATTCCAAGTGAATTAGTAAGATGTCCTTCTGTTAATAATGGTAATCCAAGTCCATCAATACACTGATCTCGAAAATTCTAAAAGATAGAAAAAGATATATAAAATTAAATTTATGTATATAATGTTTAATCCATAATTTAAAGATATAATTTTTTGTTATTTAATTTAAGATGATGATGGTATTTGGAATTTGTTAATACTATCGGATAGATGGACAGAAAATATACGTGTTTGTTGGAAATAAATATTTTAATATAAATGCAAGTATTTATTATAGAATCTACAGAATATCACAGTTGACAAACCATCAGATTTGAAAATCAATAATGTTTAATGACATATAAAATTAATATAAGTTGTGAAATTGTTGAGGAAAAATTTATTTCATATTTTAATTCTCATCAACTTAAAAGTACGATATTACGAATGTTTTGAAAACCTTGGCCCCTTGGAGGTATTATAAGTAAAATAACAACAATATCACAAATAATTATTAAATTTAAAATTTATATCAATGTTTTCAATGACACCATAAATAATAATGCTTTCATAAATTCAATTCGATTGAATACAACCTAAACTAAGTCCGTTTTGTATTTTTTTTATATATGAGGATAGGCTAGTACAATTTAAGATTGTATTCCGTTTCCGAATTCCTTCCCAAAAAAATGAATATTAACTTATATAATATTTTGGCTTGTATCGCCAAATTTTGTTTTTCACTGCAAGTTCACTCTAGAGCACATGGAGCTTTTCATGTGGCTATACCCAAATTGGAAGTCATTTCAAATATTTACTTAAAATTTTGTATTATCTGTTACGAGTATTATGGCATATAAAATAAATATGTTTTAATTTATTTGTGGTAATTTATATTTTATATAATTTAAAAATACAAGTGTCCAAAATGTTTTGTTTTTCAAAACTGAGTGTCCAGAAAGTTCTTTTCAAGACGAAATTTTCCACCACTTATTAAAGTCGTATCTTTGCCATAGAACTAACATTTATATAAAATAACTAAATAACAGTTTTCGGTAAAACCCAATTCTCTACTATAATGATTAGTTGGTTTGACCGCAAGGATCTCCACGTATTTATTCCACGATAATCTGTTGTACACTCCTGATGACGTTTAGCATTCTTCTTAAATAATTATTACTAATAACAACAATATTTCAATAGCAGTTTGGGGAGGAAGACAGTTAATATTTTAAATTGCTGTTACTTTGATAAGTCAAAAATATAATGGAAATAAATAACACACATAATGTGAAATTTTTATACAAAATCAATTAAATCGTTACTACTTTTATATAACACCTAATCAAATATATTAAATTATTTACTTAATGATTATACCCAAAATCATAAGGTGCCCATATGCTATCCCCCTAACCGCTTATTCCATGTTTGATTATTCCATCATCATAAATTAAAAAATTACTTAATAAAATTAAATTCAATAATTACTTCAACATATTCAGCACAAATATTAATACTTCCGACAAAATCACAAACATCCTCAACACTCCATGAATTAATTTCTTCACTTTGGGCTTGACAATGATTTGAATTTGTTTTAATTATTTCATTATTACTATCTAATGATACTTCTTGTTGTTGTTGTGGGCATTTTTCATCCAATACATCATCCAAATTATTATTATTATTATTGCTATTTTCTAGAATTGATCTTGATATTGGTGAAAATTCTAATTTAGAACGTTTATTGATCTGAGCTGAACTAAGATCAAGTGGTATTACATTATTATTTTCTATAAATGTTGATGGTTTTAATGAACGTTTTAATTTTTGTTGCTGTAATGATTTAACTGAAATAAATAATAATTTTGTTATAAATTAATTTTTAATGTTCAATTTCAAAATAATGTAAATATTTTACGTGCAGATGATGTACTCGAATAATCACTGATTTGTTGCGGTGTTTTTAAAATTTTTTGTATTTCAATTTCTTTAGCAACACGTGCCTAAAATTAATAATAATCAAAAAATTAATAAAATATCAATAATGGATAATGATTAAAATTAATTAATTTTTTTACCAAAGTAACTAACGCTTGTGTACTGCTCATATCTATTAATTGTGGAAACACATTTTGTGATGAAAACTGAAGACGTGATATAAGCGATGAAACTAAAGGAGCAACATTTGTCGATATATTTTGGTCTGAATTACATTGTTTCAGTCGAGCACTTTCTATAGTACATTCTTTTCTAGATGGATTTATTAAATTATTGGTTTCGATATTTGGTAATTTTGTTATTCTGCAAAAAATTAAATTCACAATATTATTAATTTTAATAATTTTCAATAATAAGTTTATCCAAAAACATTTGGATCTAAAGATGCTAAAGACATGGATAACATATAAAAGAAAATTTTTTAATACTAATTTAATGCACTGAATGATTCAATAGTGTCTAATGTCCTTTTTTATGTAATTAAGTTATGACAACACAAAGCCAAATTAACAAAACAACGTTAGGATTATAAGCAATAAGTAATAAAAGGAGAAAACTATTTTGAAATTTTTGATTTATGATTTATCTTTTAGTTTGGTCCTGTTTCCTACAGTACAGTAGAAGTGAAATGCAATACATATAACTCTCAATTGATCTAGAATCCTAAAGCACCTAAGGTAAAGTTAATGGCTATAGGAGACTCGCTTCAAAAAGAAACCTGAAAAGATCAAGTTGTACAGTAGCCATCACGTGTATGAATTATATAATGCTAAATTTACATCCATCTAATTATAATTAATTGGATGTAAATCAATTAGTGTTGCATTATTATTATTTTGGATCAATTGTTCCTTCACTCAATTGAAGTAAAGCATTAATCTATTGGACAAACTGAAGTTTTGATAAATAATTAACAATTAATTTATTACTTACTCATTTGTATTATTATTATATTTTGCTGCTAAACTTCTCATAAAATCAGAATAATTTCTTGTTGTTGATATATCACCACCACCATTTGTTTCATTTCCAATTAATATATTTGATGTTATGTTTCGACCAGAAATATCATTAAAATTGGCTGGTTGTGGTGATGTACCCGAATAAGATGAAGGAGTTGCACTTCGTGATCTAAAATTCAAATTTTTATACATGAAAAATCGATGGTTTTTATTTTTGTTATAAAGGTTTTATAAATATAATAAAACTTGCCTTTCGTTATGAAAATCTCCATTAATTCTGGGACTAAGTCTTTCACACTTAATATTATTATTACTTTTATTGCTATTATTAAGAAAAACGGTTAATGCTCCATTTTCAATAGAGTCCATCTTAGGGTCATTAGTTAATTTGCTTAATATTAATATAATTGAAGTCTCATAATTTTTAAATATTTCGGTTGCATTAATTGTATTAAATCCAATGAGGAAACGATTAGTTAGCATTTTAAAACACCTGTACGATATTTTTGTTTAATATTAGTATTTATTGATGAACTTTGATCTCATTTTAACCATGGTGTTCCACAAAACGTTTGGCAGAAAGTTTGATAACCTTTAAAAAAAGAAAAATGTTATTATTTTATAATAAACGAACGTTGGTATAGTAGGCAGATAATTTTACAAATTTTGAAATCTTCAATTTGATGGTGTAATTTTGGTTCACTCAAATGATTAAAATTATCTACAATAAGATGGGTCATATATCAATAAATGAATTAAGCAATTATGATCGGGGTAGTAATATAGATAAGTAAAATAAACGCTACTACACCAGAAGTTTTTCTAATATCGATAAATTACAGGTATTAGTGATTACCTCTAAATTCCCGATATTAGCCAGACTTCTGATGTCGTAGAGTTTACATTTACAGGGAATCAAAGAAAGAGTATTCTTTGAAAGTATAAAATGGGACGCTACAGCATAGCTAACAAACCAAATAAGATACAAATTCAAATAAGAACTCATATGCTTATAGGATAATTACAAAATATAATAAATGATATTGAAGTATTTAGGTTATTAGCTGTAGCTGTAGTTGTAATTCATTGGCTCCAGCAACCATTGCGTTTAATATATATATTGGTAATACTTAAAATTACATTTAAATTAAATATATATATATATATATATATATATATATATATATATATATATATATATATATATATTAAGATTTGTTTAGTATGTAGTAGAATTTATAACCGCCAGTAATCTATTGTACAGTCTCAAGGCTTTTGTACTGTCGACTAAGCAACCAGGAAGACGTAACATCATCAAAGAAGATGCGCATGCGAATCTATTGTTATTAATTTCTTTAACTGGGTTATTCGATTGGATATTGTTTTACTATTCTTATTCTGATTAACGACTACAGTTTCAAATATTTGCATTGCAGAAGAAAGATTAGAGGTACCAAGGCTCGATTTTGGTTGTAGCTTTACCGCAAAAAAAAAAGAAGAATTTTTCAGTACTGGGTGGATTGTTTATTGATATTTTTCAATATAGTACTGTAAATAATGACCAGTAGAGTATACATCATTTGTGGACATTACTACACCAAAAGAAGTAAAAAAAATACTAGAGATTAGTAATAAAAAATCTAAATTTGATTTTTCTGATTTTGTATTCTAAATTTTATATATTTATATGAATTAACTAATCAAATTTCTAATAAATGTTAGATCTTTAATTGCGCTGAACCAATAATTTTTTATCAGAGCATGTTTACTGTTTTAATTGAATTAGATAAATTTAATCGTTGCATGCTGCATATTTAATCACAAATTTTAAATACAGTATTTTAAAAAAAAACGTTCTTTTTTGCAACATGTTATAATTTGTAATTAATAACCTTAAGATAATTTTAAACTATACATTAAATTTTTTTAGCATAAACCTTTCAACGGAAGAATAGATTTATACTGCATTATAAATATTATTTACAAAACATTTAATATTAATAGTATTAATAATTGTATATTTATTCCAAAATTATTGCTTACGTATTTTAGTTATACAGTTAACAGAGTTTCGAGCATTTTGGATACTCTAAATTGGATTATTCAATCTAATTTTAATTATTTTTTCGTGACTCTTATAGAATCATTTTACAACCGATTGTAATTGGATAAATCGAAAAAATAAATTCAAAGTTCAGCTATTAAAATTTATTGTAAATCTACTAAAGAGACATTTAAAAATTACTTTAATTTGATATTTTATTTATTACTTATTTTTCGTTAAGTTTATGAATATAAATTATCTCTTATTTAAACTTTGAACTTGTGTTGTCCAATGACTTTATGAATCATACTGATCCATTATGTCATTCCAAATCTATGAACGAAAATATAAACCGGTGCGAATCAAAAAAGGGTTATATAATGCCCCGGTGAGACTGACTTCGAAACATTGATCATTCATAATTTTTGTATCAACGAAAAATATTAATACTCAAGTACTAATCTAATTACTACTCATAAGTAGTGAAAAAAGTAATTAATACTAAAGTACCAATATAATTACTACGGTACTGAAAAAAAATTCAACAATTAAATTCAATTTTTTAATTTTCGAACTTAATTTCGAAATAAACCGCTGTTTAGGCTCAATAATATGAACAAAATATACCATTAAAATTAAAATTAAAATTTGTCAACTATATACAGTTTTTTAAAATGGCCGAATTATCGCATGAAAAATTATAATTTATTTAAACTTTGAACTATATATGGAATTAGAGACTTGAATGCCTAAATAAATACTTGAAAATTTCGATTTTAAATACTTATAAAAAACTTGTATGGAAAAGAATTTTGAAATAATATATATGTTTATAAAAAAAGATTCAATTTTTGCAGAGGAGGCTATTTAACCTGTATATATATAATATTAAGTTATCCCTCTCCGATCGTGTTTTATTTATTTAAGAGTTCAGGTGTTCCCACATGTTTTTAGCACCCCACTCATTCTACATAATTTTTATACTATATTTCCAAATGTCATTAATTAATTAAGCACGTGATAAGTTTCTGTTAAATATACAAGAATTAAATATTTACAAACCTTAATAATAAGTACTCGTACCGTCATTATAATTGTCTATGTTAAAAAAATATTTTTAAAATTAAGTTGATTAATTAATTTATTCCCGTGTAAATATTTTATATAGTATGTAAAATGTACTGTACTTATATATATGGCATTTCTTACTGCAATTTGACCGTTTTTCCTTAAATAGTTCATAGATTTTATAAGTATATAATATTTTATATAGCTGTAAATATAAAAAAAAAAATTTAATTTTTTTTTTTATATTTATATATATATATTTATATTCTATACTATAGAATAAAAGATATTTTTCCATTTTATATGTGTATATATGTACATATATAAATAAAACATAAAAAAAAAAAAAAAAGTTTGACTTTAACTGATCCCAAAAAGTCAGAGCACAAAGAGCATAAGTTAAAATAAAAAGGTCTATGAGAGCACATACTACATACTGATACTATATAGTATTTATATGTTTAGCATGGTATCATATATATGTTTAGTAGGAAATATTTGCCCAGATTACAGCGCGACAGATCAAGTACGTGGTATATAAATATTATTTACTTATATTTATATATATATACCATATATAAAAAGAATTTATTTTTAGAAAAAAAAAATATAATAATATTACGAGCAATATTTCGAAAATTATAATAAATATATATAAATTTTTTAAACATGTTTTACCACATCATATTATAAAATGAATTACAATTAAAAATATTTAAAAAAAAAAAAATACATAGAAATTTATGTTCTTTACATATATTTAATTTAACTCTGGCTTACAACATCATAATTAAAATATTTTATCAAAATTGAATTATATTATTATCAAAAAAAAAAAAAAAAACTTGGAGTACAATGTATCGATCAGTTCAGTATATAATTCATTCAGTATAGTTTAAATTTGGCGTTTTCGAATATTCTGTATCGAAAACCGATTGAGTAAACATATAATATGCAATTGAAATCAATTCAGAACGAATCCAATCGAAAGAATTTGGAATGATTAAACTTTTACGAATCCGAACTAAAGCATTTGTCAACAAGGGAAATGAAATTTATTGTACATTTCATATAAGATTTTAAAATTTATCCGGATTTATATAATAAACAAAATAAAAATTACACGAAGACTAGAAATATAGACGAAAACAAACTTTAAGCTGATAGAGTTTATCGATTACAATCGATAAATATGTGTTTCAATTCAATCTACTTAACCGATTCGAAACTGAACTGATCGATACATTGTAGCCAAAGCTTAATTTATAAATATTTTAAATTTCCATATAAATAATATACAATTTACTATTTACTATTTATTGACTTATACTTAGAGTATATTATAATTAAAAATGTCAAAAAATTTATAAAAATATATATATTTCGAATTTTATAAATAAATAAGTAATTAAAAATATAAACAGTCACTGACACTGGCTACTCTTTTTAGTGGAAAACTTATACTATGTTAAAAATTAAAATAAATATATACTTTTATTTATATATAATGATCATTTTTATACGATTATAGAATAAATAAAATGTATAAAAAAAAATCTTATTTAAATATAATTAACACACCTTTTATAAACAAAACTCTGAACTTATAAAATATTTTAATTCACAAAATCACAATTTTTATTTTTCAATTTTTCGGTAGTATGTAATTTTTTTTTGTGGATAAGTTTCAAATAATAATTTCAATAAACAATATGATTTACATATATATATATACAAATAAATGTCAATGTATATTATATAAAATTCTTGTATATATATATTTTAATTACACATATATATATATATATATTTTATATTAAACTAATATATTGGGACAACTATAGACGACAGCCACCTTATCAACTCCGGATATGTTGAGAGAGGTGTAAATAATATACTACACTTTAAAAAAAAAATTTATGAAGGTCGTTGTAGTCGATAACAAGAATTATATTTTTTTTTATATTTTATATTTAATTCTATCCCAACAAAAAATAATATAATAAAAAAAATAGTTATTAACTTTAAATTTTATTATAAAATATATATTAATAATTATTTAAATACGAACACAATATATTTAATTTATAGTAAATTTACATATATAGAAATATAAAAAATTATATTAAAATTTTATATTTTAGTATATTTTAAGTACACAAAAAAATTATATACATAACAAAAACACGATCGTTTTTTATTTATTTATTTTTTTAAACCAATGTTCAGTCAATAATGTTACTCGACAAACTGATTCAGAATTAATATAAAAATGTTAATGAAATAAAAAAAAAAGCTATAGATATACTTCAACATATTTGTTAAATTCTTTATCTGTATAACCTGATTTTTTTTTTTTTTTTGTAACACACTAATATAAAATTTATGCTTTTTACCTTTTATAAATAAATATACTCTCATATATGCTTTACATATTTATACATAGTCGAGCATACAGATTTACATTATTCACATTTTATTTTGAAGATCGAATTGGATTTATATATGTATACAATTAGGACTATATAAAATATTTTTTTTTTTTTACAATTTTAATATTTTAGAATAACAATCATTATGATGGTGTATACAAAAAATAATTTATTCTCCCATCTTAGAGATCCATTTTATGAGTATGTGTTGTAGATATAAAATTATTAATTTTATGCAAACGCATTGAAATATGAAATATCTGTACAAGTAAAGTATATTTATAAGTTATCAAACCCACACACAGATTATAAAATGTGAAGTTTATAATATGAACTGTTAAATTCTAATCATATTTCAGAAAAAGCATTTTAACCCCTTCAGATTATCAATACATTTTATATAATAATACATACAAAATAACAAACAATATTTCCAAATTTTTAAGTGCAAGTATATTCCATGAAAAATACAGATTAAAATAATAAAAAAATAATATTAGATTAAATTAAGTTTACGCATGAAAAATTTTAAATTAAGTCAATGGTATTTAATGGTAATTTAACGGCAATACCTTTTATGGCAGTACAGTAATAGTAGTTTCACTGCCGTGTTACAAGTTTCTTTTTCAAAATATCATAAAGAATTATCCACATTTAGATAGAATCATCATAATTATTATGTAGTAGCAAAAATCATATATAGTTCAATCATCAATCGTATGGCAAACTGGGAAACCTTTTCGATAAAAAATAATATGAAAATAACTTTAAGGATTTACTTATAAGTAAGAAAATGTTCAACAAGAACTGTAATAAGAATTTTTGATTATTTTTAAATTTTTGATTTAAATGAATTTTAACTTAGAAAATGTGAGAATTTATTTTATTCAGTAGTTAAACATTTTCTTCTATATATTATTAAATCCTCTCAACTTTCTTTTAAATTTCACAGTTCGCTATATCATTATATATTTGTAGATAATTTTTGGTAGTAGATAATACTGAACTTATATTTAAAATAAAAGTTCCTTTTATTTAATTTTAAAATATTTTCCTGGAGGCAATTTTTCTATATCACTGTTTACAGTAAGTAGTCTTCAATTTTGTGGCATTTATAATATATTTGATCGCTTCTTAGTTTCAAATAAAAAGCAATCAAAATATATTGGCTATATTATTTGGGTGAATATATAAAGCTTCCTGAAATGCTCGACTGACGATTTTGCTAAACGATTTAATATTAAAAAAAATTGTTTATGGATAAATAATATTCACGATTTTATATATATTTTATTACATTAATTCTAACCAATGTACGACTGGAAAAAAAAATTATGTCACCTAAGTGATTTACTTATAACGGTAAGCCCAAATTTCTTATACTTTACTATCTCCTTTTAATTTTTCTTTATAATACTATGTCCTTTTAAAATAATTTCCGAAAGTTGAGTCGTGTAAATTAAACTTAATATTTTAATATTTTTTATAAATAATACATATTGAATACTTTCAGGCGTAAGCGAGTAATTCCCGCCTAAAACTATAAATTACTGACAGGTACTATTCTAATATCCGCAATGTAACGATCAATCTTTATCGTCTTTGTCTTTATCGTTGCTCGATATACAAAAGTTACATATTCAAAGATAAAGATTAATCGTTGCGGATCTTAGAATACTTGCTATATAAACTCTTATATGGTAGTGTCTATTAATTTATAATAAAACAGGTCGTCTATTCTTCTGCATTTTTTTAATTCGAATATTATGTATGTATGTACTCCGAAATTAAAATCAAATTGAAAACTTTTGTCGTTTTACCAGTAACAAGCTTTATGTTGCAGTGAATTATAGCTCTATAATTAAGCCAAATAATTGGATACGTTTTATGGGATACGTTTTTTCCAACCAAGCCGATAAATCTTATATAATCGTAATTTTCTTTATCAATGAAATGATTATACCGATAAAATGACCAGCCGATCATATAAAGGCCGATGAAATATACCAAAATGAGTGAGTATATCAAATTAACACTAACTAAATGAGATTCCAGAAAATATTTTAGATCGAGTTTTCAATTTTAAATGGACTAAACTCCATTTTTTGTTATGGTATCATCCAAAATAATGAAAATTAAATTCAAACCAAATATTTAGGATAAATTTCATAATTTCTTACCATAATTGAGCTATAAACTAATATCTCAATAATGTACAACATCAACATTATTGGGTTTTATTTCCTAATGTATTTAGGACTAATTTGAATGTTAATTGACGTTTTTAAGTTATTATACATTTATGTTAAAATAAAACAATTTCAAATCATATTGCTCATTTAATCATATATTTTTCTATTTTTTTGGAATGAAAAATATTAAAAATTGTATAACATATAATTATCTTAAAAATATATATTATTTGTTTAATATCTAATAAGAATAGAAATAGATAAACTTTAAACTTTATTAGAAAAAAACTTCTACAATTGGCAAAAAAAATGCAACAAATATTAAAGACATAAATTACATTAACAAATTATTTGAATTGATTTTTTTTTTTTAAATAATTTTTGTAAGTAGAAAAAATTCGTATAAATATGAAAAATAATATTTTATATATTTGGAAGATAGTGAAGAAAAAAATAGATAATGAAATTAAATCTATATTAATCGATTATAGAAATCGTACAAAAAACTCATTAATAAATTGTTATTTTTTTGTATATGTATATATAAAAAATACTTCTGATAAAAAAAATGATTTTATATTTGTTTTAACGAAATGTAATAGATAATATTAAAAGCTATTAATAAGAAGGCACACATATTATTTTATCACAAATATTAAGTACCATAATTCAGGTATCAAATGAAAAGTTATATAACATATATGTTATGAAATGTGTGTTCTTAGGGCACAAATAAAAAAGACAATTGGTCGAATTCATGATTATATCAAATATTATACAAATGGAAAATATTAAAATGATTTTATAAATTTAATAATATGTATTTATTTCCGGGTAAATATTGAAGTTTGAATATTTCAATAAATATATATATGTGTTATGTGTGTATATATAAATAATACTGTAAAAATTTATAATTAGATATATGTAATTATAATAAATTTGAATAATTTGAAATATGGCAACAATTTTAATCGGATATGAAAACAAAAAAAGATAACGAACAATATTGCAAAAAAAAATTGAATTTATATAAATCTTTAATCATTTTTATCGTCAAGTTAAGCTGATTTATAGCTATTTCCCGGATTTACCTTTAAACATTATTTCTCAATATAAAAGAATTCTTTTAAAAATTATATTTAGTAATATAAAAGAATAAATAAAAACTTGAATATAAAAATTCTACTCTTCTAAATAAATATTACAAATTTTGGCATTCATATTAAAATGTTTATAATGCGCTATTTCATATAGTAGTATAATGCTGTATATATATAATATGGTAAATTTATATAAAAATAATCGATGTCATGTTCACGTACATAAAAAATCTGTGTAGTGTTGTAAGTGGGATAATATTTGAAAACAATTTTATACACAATACGAAGATGGTACTTCTAATGTTATATTTGCACCGGAATGCCGGAATGATGGCGCATCAATACCAGTTAAACCTTCTATTGATACTGTCCGTGATTTGCCACCCAATCGACAAGGTAATGTAGCACCAACATCAATTCTCAATTCTCTGTTACATAAACTGGAACAGAATAAATAAATAATAAAAAACAAATATTTTTTTATTATTTTTAAATATGAATTAATGAAAACTAATCAAAAGTTTTAATGAAATGAAAAAAAAATATTTTCTCTAATGAAATTCCTAGTGTTTTAAATAGCGAAAAAATATAAAATGAACTTCATTGTAATAATTAAATAAATAAATGAAACTTACTCGGAATATGCTTTACACACGATACCAACCAGTTCACCAATTCGATCTTCTTTTAATGGTGTATGTTCTGATTGCAATATTAATATTAAATCATTATTTTGTGCAGAATGAAATATAATTAATTGATCACGTCCGGTACTTACACTTACAGATGTTAACTAAATAAAAGAAAAAAAAATTAAATAATTTTGTGTTGTTTTTTTAAATTATTTGCTTTTTATACATCTTTAATATAAATAGTTCTCTTCATATTACGAAATTTTTTTTTAGATCCATCCAATTTAAATATTGTATTTTCAGTTAAAATAAATGCACGATCGGCAGTTTTATTAAATTTATTATATTTTTTAACAAATGATGAAAACAAAACATTTGTAAATCCATACGAATTTTTCAAATTCTTAACACTTGCATTATAAATAGATGAAGATGGATTTTCTTGAGAATATGATAAATAATCACCCAACCATTTACGATCTTGTCCCCAGTGACGACGTCGATTTTTCAATGCACTTGCAGTTAAAATTTGTAATCGCATTTGTGGCCATTCACTGCGAGGATATTTACGTAGTATCATATATGCTCGCCAATTATTATAAATTTTTCGTAATTCTGATTCAGCATTTTTTCCAACAAGTATCGGTTGTGGCCATTGTATATTTTTACCATAATCACGACTATGTTTAGCTTGTGAAAAACTTAGTGCTAAGGTACTGAAATAAGCATGCAATTTATATCGCCTGTAAAATGTAATAATACACAGTGCTGCTTTTAATTTTTTCAATTTCTGTCGGCATATCCATCCTCTGACTTGCTTTTGCAATAGAATTATTATATTCGGAATCATTTCATTTCGTTCATTCTCCAGCGAAAACAATGTTTTGGGTGATCTATAAAATAATATTTTGCATTATATAATATATAAAAAAATTATAATTTAAATCAGAATTATTGTAGAAAAAATTAGAATACCTAATAAAAATTTTATTATGCCCATATTTGACATCGCTGTCAAAACCTTTCTGATCCAAAAGAACTTTAACACCTTCCTTAGCTGTACCAGAATGGAAATTTGGCCAAGTATATTGTGAAATCATCTTATATCGTAATAAAAATTTATCATATCGTTGTCTGTACACAAAACCAGCTCGACGTACTAAAACATTTTCAAGCAAACCCAAATAACGAACTTGATGCTCAACAAGATTATCATCAAAAACTACTGGACTTTTTATACTATTCGGTTTAATGCAACGTATATAAAATGGTTCTTTTTTTATAAGTGTACCAACCAAATCTACCATAGATTTATAAAATAAAGTTCCAGCGGTTAATGGTCGTTTCGTTGTTTTACTAATATCTTGTGCACCTTCTGGCCACATTTCACTTAAAAATTGATTTTGTGAATTAAAAAGCATTCGCTTAAAATCCTGATATAATGTATCTTTATTTTTATCAATAAATCCATTGATATTGTATACAACATCACCAGCATAATGTGTTATACGGAAATCCTCTCGATGCTTAAGTGCTTTATCCATTGGTGTCAATTGTCTACTAGTGTAATGTGGATGATTTTGTAATTTGTTATCCATTGCAATTAAAAGGGTTTCATCATTTACTTTGCCAACTGTTAAACATGCTTCGTCCATTATTGATATTATACCTTTATGTTGTTGTTCAACTAAATCACAAATTATCTAGGAAATTGTAAATTATTATAATATTTTTATGCAAAAATTAAGTTGGGTGAAGTACATAAAATTGACTGTGAAAATGTAGAATGTAAACTGAAATAATTAAGTTATAGACTGAGAAACAATTGAGTCAACCAATAGTATTTCAATTAACAATTTCTAAAATTACTGAACTACTTTTTAGTTGTTTGTATTTTATCAGTAAATATTTATATTTTAGTCGACATTTTCACATTTTCTCAGTCGATGCTAACAACTTCTTATACCTGATTATTAAAGTAATCTATTTTTTTCCATTCAATTCCTTCTCTATTATATTCCTCTTGTTCTTGTTTAAGTACCAGTTCTGAAAGAAAAAAAAAATAATCAAAAATAATTAATTTAATATAATATAATAATAGTAACATACCAATAAAAAGTTGTTGAAGTTTTTCATTACAATAATTGATACAAAATTGTTCAAAACTATTTGCATCAAATACTTCAAATCCATAAATATCCAAAACACCAATAACATTATTATAACAAGCCTGATTATTTGAGGTTGGAAAGACAATTGCTTTATTAATTCTTTTTATAATCCATGTAAATAATCTGTCATATATTGCTTTGGCTAATGCATCACGACCATATTCAGCTTGCGATACATTATGTTCTTTTTGTAAAATATTACCACCTGCTGCAATTGTACGTTGTGTTAATGCTTCGGACAATTGATTGTCAGTTACTTGGAGTAATTTTGCAGCAGTTTTAAGATTTGATTTATTTGAAACAATAATTTTTTCTTCGTTCACTAATTAATAAAATATAATATAAATAATTCAATTATTATTTACACACTTTTTTTTAAAAAAAAAAAAAAAAATATTATTTTACTTTCAAATGTAATATTTCCAAGATGCAAAATAGCCGCAGTTATTTTCCATACTGAATCAATTTCAGCTTTTGTAAAACCCAAAATTTTTAACGAATTAGATGTAACTTTAAAATCAGCTTTTTCTGAAAATGTTTCAGTACTTCCTTGATTTGTATAAAAGTAAGATTCAGGATCTCTTGTTAAGTCATATAATTTAAGTTCATTGTCAGGTGTTCCACGTAATAACTAAAATAATATTCATAGATTACAATATAAAAAATCAAATAAATAAAGTGATAATAAGAAGAAGTTTTTACTAGGTTCATAACAATTATGTCAATGCGTAGTATCTTCAAAATATTTCGAAAATATTAGAACCGTTTTTCTATTGCGTTGCTATTATAGTAATAAAATTTAATAACTAAATACAATATTACATTACTTGATAAAAACTATGAAAATTTCGTTCTCCTTTTTGTTGATGAATAACACGGGATTTTTCAAGTAGATAATTATTAATAACACCACCAACTGGTTCAGCTTTATAATCGAATGCAATATCCATGTATTTCCCAAAACGACTTGAATTATCATTTCTATTTGTTTTAGCATTACCAAATGTTTCTAATATTGCATTACTTTGAATTAGAACATTCTTCACTCTGTTATAAATAGAATGAAACAACATTATATATATACATATATTCCGTAAAAAAATCAAATAAAAGCAATTATTTTTTAAACTCACCTTTCAACTTCACTTTGTCCTTGTATATTAGTTACTGCAGCTATATATTTCATTATAATTTTAGATGCTTCTGTTTTACCGGCTCCAGATTCTCCAGATATAAGAATACATGTATCACTGTGTCTTTGTTTAAGAATTCTATAGGCTGCGTCGGCAACAGCAAATATATGTGGACTATTTTCAAATAATTCTCGACCTATTAATTTTGCAAATATAATAATCTTAAATAATCATATATTTTTTATATTTGTACCTTTATATTTGTTAACTATTTCAGGACCATAAAGGTTCATCTGCTTATAAGGATTAACTGAAACACATACTTCTCCTATGTAAGTATAAATTTTTCCTGACGAAAATCTGAAATAATTTTTAAATCAAATATATATAGTGGAAATATTATGATGGATATGTAGTAAGAAAATAAGTTTTTGGTTTATAATACTGCGATTTATAAGAAGGATATTGGTGTATAATTAAATTTGTTTAAAATCTGACATACAGAAGTAAAACCTGGATAATAAATATCAAACACGATAACACAGAAGTTACAGGTATTCATCAACAAGTGTCAAGGAATCATATTCAGAATGTTTTGGAATAACACGATTAGCAATACAGATCTAGATCTCTGGGAACAAACGAGGAACCAATATTAAATTTTTGAGAAAGGGCAACTAGATTTTGTGATATATATACTTAATCATGCATTGGATTGGGGAATAGATATTATACAATTTAATTAAAATAAATTTATTTGTCTAAAAATAGTGCAGTAAAATTACAAACAAATTACAATATTTTCAAATTAAAAACAAGACAATCGAATTACATAAATTAACTTAAGAATAAAATATATAAATGAGTACATGACTAATAATAATAATTATAAATAAAAAAATTAATAAAAATCATGAAACTGGTTACAAGAACTACGGGACTTTAAAATTGTAAATACTATTCCCAAATATGGTGACCTCTTCAAGAATTGCCAATGAATTAAAAGAATACAGAATTTCTCTTATCTTTATAAAGGAAGCTGTCCATTAGTTTTTTTTTTTTCAAAGTCTTAAAAACTTTAATTCGTCAGACGAAATGCAAGATACTATAATTTTTATAATTTATAGACATTTTTAGGGAGCATCAAATTTCGTATCATTAACTCCGAGAAAATGACGTCGTCGTTGTTTTATTCCGAATTATATAAGTTATTTAATAATAATGGATTTGAAAGAGCATTTCAGGTTATATAAATTCTGATTATTCAAATTTTTCCGCGCTTCTTCTAACTCCTTAATAAGTTTGTCGCTTTCTATCTCTTCCCGCGCCATATATAGTTTGAAAAAAGACTAATGGACATGCCCCTTAAATCTTTTAATTTATTTGCGAATGATATGATTCAAAATAAATAGATATTACATTATATAATGACTAGAACAGAGTTAACCGCTTAGTCATGCTAAAACAATAAATAAAAATGTGTAATATCAGGGTAATAAAATCAACCAATATAATAGTTGGCGTGCCAATTTCTTTGGCAATATTATTACTACCAATAGTATAATTTTTATAGTATAGTATAGTTTAATCTAAATTAGGATTAATAGAGTATAAAAAAGATATTCAGAAAATGGGTGAGGCCCAAACTATTATAGCTCACTTTATTTAGGCAGTTTTTGTTTTACGAGTATCATTGCATAAATATATTTATCTGATAAATATTATCAATCAATCACTCAAACTATAAAAACACTGTACTAACATAACATTGTATAAACACTATAGTATTATATTATGTATATATACGGATGACATAATATACAATTTATATAATGCACGTACTATAAATGACCTTTACTATTATAGTCTTACATTATAAGGTATAAATAATTTTTATAATATCAATTTTTATAACAGATAGCTCTTATTATAAATTAAAATATTAAATCAAAATAATTGCTCTTACCTTATTTTAAGATTTTCTATGAATTTATTTATCGTAATTTCATCTAGAAGTACAAAATCCTGTACACCAACTTCAGAATTTAAAACCATGGCACAAAAATAATTGATTTATTTCCAATTGTTAATTTTATTAATGAATGAAGTCATGAAAAAATTGAATCCCAATTTTAATTATTTCCAATCTTATCTTTGTTCACTTATAAAAATATACACTTTTCCATTAAAATAATTAATTTGAAGGTGATAAGATAGGAGGACAGGTATACTATACGAAATGCTTTAAAAAATGTAAAATGACTAAATAATGAAATGACTAATACTTTGATTCATCCATCAACAAAGCTAAATTAATTCTAAATTAAATTCTAACCAAAATAAACACTATTTTGATTTTATATTTAATTGACGGCTTTTACTGGTTACTGTTACTGATACGATACGGATACCTGTATTATTTTCAGGTTTTGACAGTTTTGTGTACATTTTCGGGGTATTGTGTTTAATCCCATTTAAGTACAGTAAAATAGGAATTCTGGAATCAACGCTGTTTTATACCGTAAAGGTATTTATATTTTCATATTAGAATTAGAATTATATTTTTAATAATTCTTCTTCTTGTTAAAGTGCCTGTCCGTTACGAACATTGGGCATATTAATAATGTTGTAAGAATAGTTATGCCTTAAAATTAAAATAATAATTTGTAGTGAATTGAAAATTATGTCAAATTATTGTATACGTATGTTCATTTTATTACGAAATAAAAATATAATAATATAAAAATTTTACAAATCTTATTTATAAAACTAGTTCATATTCTTTACGAAAATGGCGGCACATAAGTGCACCAGTTTTGCGTTACGTTTTAACGCCGTTTTTAGCGAGCAATAAGAAGTTTAAATATTTAAAAAAAAATTAATTTTGTAGTTTTTATATTTTGTAACTGATGGCCATTTTCCATTTCGCTCTTTCTAAGGAATACATACGCATTTGCATTTCTGTCTGGACATAATATTACAATTTATTCCCGAATATATTATTTTTCAGCTGTATGATGGATTTTTAATTATTAACGTTAACGTACACTCGTTTTATTTCATTTTTTAACAAATCCATTCAATTGAAAATAAGTTTATCACTCATGTACTTATTATATTTTAAAAAAATTATAAAAAAAAAGAAAATTATTCCAAAATATAAAAATTATTAAATAATTATTAAATATTTATACAGTAAATGTCATATAATGTACTTAACATTAATTTTTTAACCTACAGTGTACTACCCAAAATAAATTTGGTTTTCAACTTTGTATGGGCAACTAATAATAATAATATACCAATATAAACTATTCCCACATAATATAATTTATATTGATCACACCCCCTAAATTAAATATGTAATTCAATATTAATTTACTTTGTTTAAGGGTGTTAAAATTGTGTATAAATAAATATGTATATTAAATTGACTCATTATTGTGGATTATGAATATTACAATAATGTTTATTTACATCTTTAAAATTATGGTTAATGTATTAAGAATAAAGTATAACCAAAATTTAATATAATTTATCTTATTACATTATTTATTATTTTATTTCTAAATTTACAATTTTAAAAGTAATAACACAAAAATATTATATCCTTGATAAATTTCTATGAAAACATTCATTGAAATTAAATCAACAAAAATATAAATAAATTTATTTTTCATTTAGTTTATTACATAACCAAACCATCCTTTATGTCAATTTCATTTTCAATCAGCTAGTTCCAATCTTAAAATTTATTACATTTCCTTGTAACACTTTTATTTTTATTTATCTGAATAGAAAAGATTCAGTTTTAAAATAATAATCTCAAGTAAACCATATTTCAATCAAAGACCTGGCTTGGGTTCTATACTCTTTATCTGTAGGATTTCATCCACATACAAACAATATTTCGGTCATAAAAATATATTTCGAGTTGATATAACAACATTTTATTGAATATTTAATAACTAGAGCAGTTTTTGAAATTTTATATAAGCACTCCTTGTATTTAGCAGATAGCACAACTCTTTGATCAAAATAACTCTTTGGTAAATGATCAAAACTCATCTACGTATAGACAGTTCAATTGTATGGTGAACTGCGAAACCTTAAAGAATGTTGAGGAGTCACTAAAGTAGAAGAGTTACTTCAGTACAAATGTTTAACAATGTTCTCACAATGTTCTAAGTTGTATACATATATCCTTTTAAATGTATGGATAGTCTTATAAAACAAAAAATCAATTATATTATACAGTAATTGAGCGTTTCCTTCCCAATATAAGTAAAACTACATCTTTTTTTTTATTATTATGTCTCAAAAAGGTTTTGCAGTTTCGCATATTTTTGAACTATGTATAGATGATTTTTATTAGCATTTCTTTTTTCATTTTGGTATCATCGTACTCTGTTGAGCAGAACATGAAGTGTCTGTCAAAGAAGCTCAACCAAAGCTTGTTCAAAAATTTGATAAAATTGGTAAAAATGTTTGTATATTAAGCTTTTAAAATTACTTATTCTTATTAATAATATACTATGAATAGGTAGTTCAGAACAGTTTAAGCAAATTAAATTTAACATTAGTATGAGTATTTGTTGCCTGTCTATAATACTACAATTTGTTTAGACTATCCATACATAATAATTGATTCTTATTCGCAGTTGTAATTCTGTCGTTTCTTAGTAATGTTCAGTTTTTTATATACTATTTATTTATTTATTTGAATTTTCAATTATTTTCATTAAATATTATTGTTTATATATTAATTTATATAAAAAAAAAACAGTTGTTTATTTAATGTATCCATAAATAGTTTTAAACAAAATTATGTTTATAATCATTTGCTAAAAAAGTTTGTTTTTATTATTTATAAAAAATAATTAGATTCTTTTAAGTGAATCATGGTAATGAAAAAATTCACTGTTTTTATACTAAACTTAAAGTTCAATCAATCTATGGCTAAAATTAACATATTTTCTTTAAATTTATGTTTTAATATATCAATTATATTTTAAATTATATGAAATGGTGGTTAAAATTGAATTCAAAGTTTTATTTATTTTGTAATTGATTTGACTTATTACGGTATGAAAAAGAAAAAGATTAGTCGCATATCTATTTATTTTTATGATATCATAACAATCTTAAATATTTTGATAAGAATATTTTTTTTTTTGTGATAAGAATTCAATAACTCTTAAGAAAAAAATAAAAATCACAATTTATTTTTTTCGTATATACTATAAAGTTTAATAGTATATAGTGAAATATACTATATAGTGAGAAGTATTTTGATAAAACTACAAATATTTTAAAATTAAAAAAATATAGGTAATATTTTTGGGGTTTGATAAAATTTAATTTGGTGCATGATTTGTCCAACTGTAGTATTGTGTCACTTAACTATGTTATTTTACATAGTAAAATAAATTTCGGAATTCTCATAACATAAAACAAAAGGTAAATCAAAGAAATATACAAAGGTGATAATTATTAAAAAGTGTAAAAGTGATAATTATTTAATGTAAAAATATATTTAGAAATGTTTAAAAATGAAACCAAACATTTAAAAATATGCTCACCATCATACCAGTTAAAAGTTGTATCCATTAAATGAAAATTTATATCTTTTAACATGGAGCTTTAATGCTGTTTCAACATAGTGTGAACAATGTACCTACATTGTGAACCAAATTTTATTAAATTGTTTGAACATTTTTGTATGTTGTTGAACTTACGAGCTTAGTATTATTAACTCATGTACGATGTACCGTCAATATTTACTATTTAAAAAACTCTACATTTATGGTTTAGAACTTTTAAAACCGCAAACGGGATTAATATACCGCAAAAATGTTGAGCTGTTAAAGAATGTAGAATGATATCAACATTTTTTCGAAAGAAAAAAAAAACGGATAAGATATTATATATTTTGATACTCTAAACTTTCGATGGTATACAGACACCAAGGTTGTGAACTTCTGATATAAAGTATTTTGTTCACTTTTTCCAGGAATTCTTTAGTAAAAATATTATATTACAATTTAAGCTTAAAAGATTAATGATAAGAAATTCAACAAGTAGTATAAGATTTATTAAATTGTGAATATGACATGCGCCCAATGCAGGGAAATATCACCCAAAACGAAATCGCCTAATAACCTAATTGAAATATGACCCAAATAATTTTGGGTCATATTTCATATCAAAAAAGCTAAAAAATAAAAATGAAAAAACACCCAAAATAAATGAAGATTTGACAATAAAATAAAGAAAAATCGCCCAAAAATTAAAAAAAGACCAAAAATAATGAAAAATATCCCAATTTTTATGATGTAGAAATATATTTTTTTTTTTCAGATTTTCCAGCTAAACATTTTAAATAATTCATTTTTAAAAAAAAAAAAATTTGAAAATGTTTTGGATATTGATAACACTGTCATACCTTATCATTTTAAATCAACAGGTAAGTTTTTTAAATTTATTTAAAAAAGTGAAACTTTCTATTCCCATTTATAAAAGAACATTTATTTTTTATATAAAGCCATTTTGTAAATAACTTAGAATGTTATTTTGTAAATAAATTGTTAAAGGTTGTAGATATGAAGCCGAACAACCTGATTATGTCGAACAACCTGACTACAGCGGACCCGGACATTTATAAGTTGCTTTAGTTCGTGAGGTTTTTCGATGTATCCTTACAAACAATTTATTAGTAATATTTAGATCAATAACTATCTTTAAAACAGTGTTTTTCCAATAAGCATAATTTAGAGTAGAATAGAGGGGGTAGATTAGGGGTATATCTAAGGGAATAAGCAATTATATTGCAAGCTGAATGCAATATACCTCTCATTATAACTTATACACAACTATAAAGCGTACATAGAGTAACTAATATTTTGTATTTCAGATACTTGCTACAGTAAACGAAACAGATAGTGAGTATTATTTACTTAAATCTGTTCCCTTATATTACCATAGAATGGGGGAGATAAATTAATATATAATTTTAAATTTAATATTATTTTTCTATATATATTTTTAGACATATATACTGAAGTTATTTTAACTGATACTGGACACTATCAACTCAACCTTACTTGGGACAAATTTATTAATCCTAGTAAGTATATATTAAAGTAGAACAGTCTAAACTAACATCTCGTGCTAATACAAGTTACATGGTAATATTTTGAGTATAGTCTAATATATTTTGAGTAATTAATTTTGCCTATGTATTATGTACAACGCTTTTAGGCTTTACTACAAGTATATTTTGTGAGAAATCTAATATTAAATGATAGTTTTTTTGTTTATACAGGCGCTATCAAAATTGATTCTCTTAATGAAACTTGTAATATTTCATGTTTGATTTATCCAAAGGTAAGTTTACAAATGAGAATATTTATTTGTTGTAGCTTTGTCACTAAAATGATTTCTTTAAAAAAAAAAATTATATGTTATAGTATGTATAAGTAAATAATATGTTGTTATATAGCAAAATTTAAATTGTGATTGTGTTAGTGACTGTTGTATATTCTAGTATAGTGATAGTATAACGTAACCGCTTGCAAGTTCTTTGTATAATATTTGGGCCTTCAAAACTTTCTAACTGAATAAGTTTCACAGGTTGGGGAGATATAATTTTGTCGATGGATACTAAAATAAGTAATCCTGATAATGATAACTATACACTACAGATGGAAGAAAACCAACCATGCAGCGTTAAATCTTAACCATGCAACGTTAAATCTTAGCGTTAAATCGTAGGAAGAAACTGATATCTCAAAATACACGTTAGCAGTTTCTTACGATTTTTTTATTATGATGTGACTATAATCCGCAACGTATAAGTTGTAGTGACAAAATACGCCATTTTCTGCAGCTGTAGAACCGCCTATATATTATTATACTAATAATTACTATTGCATATATATAAACATTTTACACCAGTATATCAATTTTATAATATAATTTATGCTGATAGTTTGTTAGTTATATTGCATTTCCATCTTATATTGGTCTTAAAGCTGAAGAGCGGCACAATTTAAGCTGAATTTAAAGCTGAAGAGCTGCACAAATTAATTGTCATAATCGAGATCTAGAAGTGTTGCTAATAAAAATACTAAAGGCCGAATTTGAATTGGAAAAAGATTATATTAGACTTAATAATAATACGGACCAATTTAAATTGAAAATGCTATATAATAAGTTGCAATATAATACTCGTTTTGTTTTTTATTTATAAAATTTTAATATTATTTGGAATTTTATTATAAATTTATCTTTGTTATAGGATAATACATCAACTTTATTAATTCCACCAGAATCAACGGATAGTACTAAATCTATCAGATCACATCATGATTGCTTATTTGGTAAGCGTTGCTCGTACAATATTATATTAGAAACAATGCAAGGAGATCCATTTTGGAATAAAACTATATATTTTCCAGGTATGTTATAATTAAATTAAGATTTCATAAATTCCAAACTCAATGCGTCAATATTTAATTACCTAAACACACAGCAATTCAAAATTAACAAAATAAATATTGTTGTATTTCAATTATTGTATAATGATGTTTTTGTTTCAAAACATTAATAGTTTTCGTTGCATAAAAGTTTTATTATTGATATTAACATTAGCTTTGATTTCATTATTGATTAATACTAATTTTAATATTGACATATTTTTTCTATGTTTGCAAATATTAATTTGTTAGTAAAAGATTTTTTCTGGAATGTTATTTTATCTTTAACTATAGTTTTACATTCGTTATAATCTTCGTCTGCGATATAGCTTTTTTGAGACGTATGCAAAATATTTTCTGGGTGAACGCTATTCTGTCTACTATCTTAAATCAGAAATCCTTTTGAATTACAAATACTTTTGTAATTGTGATTTAAAATAGTATATCCAATCCACATTCAGCATTTTTTTAAATTTCATCTTTCTAAAAGTCCTTTATATCTACTGTATATTTAGGAGATTTGTATCCCCCTGAGGAAATCCTAAATTTTTCTCATGGATATAAAAATATTTTCATTAGTTCGAATTATCCTTTTTTGCATTAGTTCGAATTAAATTCGTTTAGTGGTGACTAGTGCCGCATTTGTGTTTTTGCTGATCCTAGGCAATATAAATTTTCTTATTCTCTATTAGACAGTTTTCGTACAAAGCTTTGTAGGCGTCATAACGACAAGGTCATCTAGTATTACGCCCTATTTTGCATGCGACCATGGGGGCGAAACTAAATTTTCAAAACATTAAAAAAAAACTTAATTTATAGAAATATACTTTCAACAAACTTTTTATTTGTATTAACTGATTTTATTTTAAAAAAAAATATTGATTTTATAGAATGTGTAAATGGAATTTGTTTGTGTGAAAATCATTCAGAATTCCCGAAATTTATGGTATGGGCTAAATATATATCCAAAGACAATATTACAATTAACTGGTCTGTAAATATCAGCAAATTGATAACCAACTCTACGTTTCCTAAACCAAAAGTTAATCAAATTAAAATATGGTAAATAGAATATAAATATAAAACAATTATAAATTATTTAAAAAAAATATATATAAATATGTTTTTAAATTTTTTTTTTTAAGGGTTTTCAAACAAACAGTACCTGAACTTGATTGGCGTGATAAGAAACCACTGATAAAAGAAAGCTTTCCTTTAAACACCAGTACATATACTGAAGATGTACATCAAGAAGGATATTGGAAACTATATTCAAAATCAACATTTCTACCAAAACATGTATTTTTAATATGGGCACATATTATTGATTCAAATAAATGTCCTAGTGAAGCAGAACATTTCAAACTAATTGGTAAACAGTAATGAAATAAAATGAGTAACAATTTGAATGTTTTTTGTTTGTTTTAGTGCCTGAATTGCCAAAAGACGTGGAAAATACTAATATCAGTTTAGAGGTAAATATTGATTTTGTATTTTATGTTTTTAAATAAAAATAAAAACATAGTTTAAATGTCCAACGTTGCTAATTATTCAAGATTGGATATTGGATGGGAGTAATAATTTTATTTTTTGTATATGAATAAAATCATTCAATTTTAAACACTTAATATTACTAAACTAACTTATTTTTCTATTTTAGACTGCTCTGATGCTAATAACATTTAGTATATTCGGATTTATTAGTATATTTATATTGATTTACAAATTATTGCCAAAATCAAATTTAAATTATTGGAAAAATACGTATCAAAGTATTACTCCAAGGTATGTACACATTATCGATAAATATAAATTTAATATTGATAAGAATTAGTTTCTTGTGATAAATTTAAAAAGTCAGAATAGTAAAAGATTGTTTCATTTAATATTTATATATTATAAATATCTTGTATTTATATTCTTTAAGACCAATCGTCCATATTCCAATGGAGAGTAACATATTATATGTAGAAAAAGACAACATTTTGGTAAGCTATTTTAGTTAAAAAAAAGAACTTTTAAATATTTTTTATTTTTTTTATTTTAGAATAATAATAATGACGAAGACAATTATGAGATTTGTCCAAGTAGAATTACTATTAGTTACGAGCTTGATAGCGGAGCATTTGGAAAAGTTTTCAAAGCATTTTTAAAACATGGAAATGGTTCAACTATGACAGTAGCGATTAAATTATTAAAATGTAATTATTTTCATAATTCAAATATCCACTTTTAACTGCGTTTTTATACAAATTACTTACTGCAAATGCGCAGTCATTGGGATATGCACCTGCTCCGAATATGGCAAGACATGCTATTTGTTATAGACTTATAATAAGATTACTAATTTCACAATATTTACTTAAAAAAGCTGCTAACATAGGTGGCGCAGAGTACTCCTATTTATGTCCAATTACCATTACTTTTAAAAAAATACTGCTTTGTTAAAAATTTCAGACAAACACCAAGAATATATTTGATTTAAATCGGAATTTTTATAGGGATACTAAAATTATGGACTATTTGAAATATTTATTTGGGGATAAAACTAGATAAGGAATCAAACTCGTGTTCGTGTACCAAATTTCACTTGATTTTTCTCTTTCTACAAGAACAAGAGCAACAAAACTAAATCTCACTTAGTAAATATACTTTTTTTTAGCGAAGACAAGTTTAGACCTAGAAGAAGATTTTTTAAGTGAAATTGACACTATGAAAAGAGTCGGAAAACATAAACATATTATTGAATTATTGGGTTGCTGTACTAAAGAAAAGCCAAAGATGATGATAATGGAATTTGTTAGTGGTGGAAGCTTAGTAAATTTATATTCCGAAAAAGAATAGTACAAATAAAATAAATTGATCTACTTTTTTATAGTTGAAATATTTACAATGTATCGGTCGTAAACAGTATAATTTCTCTGATGATAATAATGAAACTGATGATGAAGATTCTTTTGGATATGAAGGAAAATATGCTGATATTATGCTTTCAAGGTATATATATGTAATTGCGCTATTAACATTTTGTAATTGAAAACCGATATTTAAAATATTTAGTTATACCGATACATATTAAATTTTTGAATACTTTACAGAAGTTCTAGAGATTCAGGATGTTCTTATTTAACTCAACCTGAAAGAAATTCCGATGTATTAAGACCATCAATAACTGAGAGTATATAATAATAATATAAAACTTTTACAATAATTATATAAATTAAAATTTACTTATAGCAACATACACAAATTTAAGTGCTATTAATAATTATACACTGAACTGTGAGGAACTTCACAATTTTGCTTTTCAAATTGCCAAAGGAATGGATTACTTAGAACAAAAAGGAATTACTCATAGGTATAATTTATTAAAATATATAAAAATCATTGATTTTATTACAAGAACATTCAGTGAATAAAAGAGATTATTTATGATTGATAAACTATTTTCAAATATATAACCATAAAATATTCATTATTATCTTTATTAGAGATCTTGCTGCCCGAAATGTTCTAATAACTAAAAATAAATTATTGAAAATTTCCGATTTTGGATTATCAAGAAATGGAATATATATTAAAACAACAATAGGAAAGGTTGGTTATCTATATTTATACATATATAAATGTTAAATCAGAAAGACTGTCCAAAAAATGTTCCCTATTTCTATCTTTAGCTATGACTACTTTATTATATTGTACTAAAATAAATTATAATTTGTTAACAAATTTCGAATATAAAGAAAGTTTTTCATATAATTCTCTATTTCTTTTTTTAGATACCATGGAGATGGTTGTCAATTGAAGCAATACGAGAAAATTTGTATTCCAGTAAAAGCGATATATGGGCATTTGGTATTGTATTATGGGAAATTGGAACTTTGGGTAAAATTATTTATTTGACTTAAAAATTTACTAATACCTGAAATATTCAAATAAATAAAATTAATTAATAGAATAATATATATTTGATATTTTTCTTTTGTATCATTTTAGGTAGCTGTTCTCCATATCCTGGTGTTGAAAATTCGGAATTATTACGTTATTTATTAAGTGGAAAAAGATTAGACAAACCTATAATCTGTTCTGAAGAACTTTATAATATAATGAGTAATTGCTGGAAAGAAGACTTGACAAAAAGACCATCGTTTTCTGATATATTGGAATTATTAAAACCTAATGGCCAAAATCTCTATGTAGAATTAAACAGTTTAGGATCAAATTATGTTTTTCCATCATTACAAAAAGATATCTAATGTAAAAATTAGCATTTACTTAATATAGTATGTACGATGTTAACAACTAAATGTTTATTATAAGAATTAATTAAGATTTTAGTATTAAAAATTAATCACGAATCGGTTTTATGAAATTGTCATTTCATTTTAAATTATTTTATATTATACAATATACATAAAAAGAAATTAGCTAGCAAAAACATAGCGTTAATTTAAGTTGGTACTATGAAATTAATGGATACGATGCGGGCTACGAAATAGCGTAACTAAGGAAAAAGTATATATATTTTAATTACGTTTATTTATGCAAATGAAACAACTTTACAGATACTTTGAATTTATTTTTTTAATATTCTTAAAATTAATAATGTAAAAAAGATTAAATATAAAAACTTATTTAAATAAAAACTTAGAACTATTTTCAAAAAAATACTCTTACTTTTCTGCATCAAGTTAAAGAGACTCGAAACTATGCATTGGATAAAATTTGCCTCGATGTCTCTAAATTAAAAATTACATCCTATTTATTTAGAATTGTTCGCACCAAATGTATTGTTCCATTTTTCATATTGCTGTAGTTCGTCCGGCGAAACACTTGTACGAACACGTTTAAATGCAGTCAAAAAATCCTTATAATTTACACTTCTTACCTGAAATTATAAAAAACAATTATATATTATCCAAAGGAGTAGCTTATACTTCAATAGATCCATTATTTTATATCTACCACAATTTTAGGCGCCATAGATAAATTTTTAGTTGAAAATAGAATATGAATTTCAAATAACTATTTCGAATTCAGCAAAGTCGTAACACTTTATGAACTTTATATAACTATAATCGTAATTTTCTATACGTTATGACCAGTTATTTCAAGTATGTATATGTATATTTATATATTTATAGATTATATCTCGTTCATTTTTTTATATTTATAAAAAAAAAGTAGAAAATTATTTAGAAAAATAAAACTACACACAACCGGAATGTAAAGTGTAGTTACTGACAGTGAGATTATGGCCACTTTCTTATAGTTACAAACATATTTTCACGTTTTTATTACCGTTTGCTTAAAATTTATATTATTTGGTTTATATAAAATTCTTACATTTTTTTCATTAAATACTGGTATCTCTCTTGCTGGTATAGATCTAATAGGTTCCATAGAAGCTTCACGACATAAAGATTCCATATCGGCAGCACTATAACCTTCAGACATGTGTCCAATTTGAATAAATTCACTTTCAGTTACTTCTGTGCGTTCAGTTAACAGCAAATTTTTTAAAATTTGAATCCTTGCCTATTGAAATTTCTTATATTTATTAAAATAGATCCACATTTTATCTACTTAATTGATTTGTTTTTTTTTTTTCAAAAATATATTTTTTCAAAAAATATACTGTTATAGACACATTGCATAGAATTTTGTATGCAAAATTAATTATATTTTAGATAAACTTTGATAAATACGATATAAATATCACTATTAAAAACTATGAATATTAAATTACCTCAAATTCTGGTAAAGGGATATATAACCGACGAACAAATCGACGTCTTGCAGCTTCATCTAGTTCTTGTGGTCTATTGGTGGCACCAACTATTAACAATCTCTCATTATCCCGAGTTCCTGCTCCATCAAGCTGAACCAGAAACTCTGTCTAATAAAGTTTTTTGTTTTATATTATTTATCATTAAAATATAAAAAAAATGTACTTTTATTCGTCTTGAACTTTCATGTTCCGTTTCTGTACGCTGACATAATAATGAATCGATTTCGTCAATAAATATTACCTGAAAAAAAAATTATTTATATATATTTAATAAAAATATTATTTACAAAAAAACCTACAGAAGGTTGTTTCACAGTAGCAACAGCAAATAATGCACGAACCATTTTTTCTCCTTCACCAATCCATTTTGATGTTAAACTTGATGCACTTATACTAAAAAAAGTAGATTTAGATTGTGAAGCAATACATTTTCCTATTAGAGTTTTTCCAGTTCCTGGAGGACCAAAAAGTAAAATTCCTCTTGGTGGTCTTCTCAAACCAGTAAATATATCTGGGCGTAAAATTGGCCATACAACAGCTTCTTGAATTGAAGATTTAGCATATTCTAAGCCAGCAATATCTTCCCAATCTATATTAATAAATATAATTATTAACAATATTGGCAATTTTTTATTATAAATAATCATACTTATAGGTTTAAATTTATGCATTATCTCATTGCATATTAATTTTATCATATTTTCATCAATATTCCGCAGCCTGTCATCGTGTACACTTTCTAGATTGTCATTTACTTGCCTAAAAATACAATAATATAAAAATCATATATTTAATTAAATTAAGTAATACCGTAATACATACTCTTCTTCCTTTTTATCAGTAAGCAATTGCGGTTTTTTATATTTTGCACCAACAGTTCTTTTTGTAGTTCCGTAACTGAATAGTCGGTGTTGTCCTTGATTTGTTTGTCCAGTCTTTCACAAAATAAATTCAAATAAAATTTATTTACATTATATTTTACAGATAATTTATATTCTTTAAAAAAAAAGTTACGAAATATTACAAATTGCAAGTAATTTTAGAATGTCATGTACAACGGAAATATCTGTGTTACATGTAAATAAAATACATGCTGATAATTCTTACATAGTACAAGATATTATTATAAATTATTAATTAAAACTATTACATTTCTATTACTAAACATTTCGTAATTTTGTCAAAGTACTAAAACAACGTTAATAGAGGGTTGAGTAAACCCCCAATTTTAACTAATTGAAACTGGATAACTAATCCAGAAAAATAAGACAAAACTGAGAAGAAAATGTTGGTTAAAAGAAAGACAACACTTGCCCTAGAAAGAATATATAATTCTGGTTAATTAATGACGACTTTATTGGATGACCATAGTAAATTTGAAATTAATTCTGCTATAGAAGGCTAAATGAAGTTAGTTGAATAGGTATAGCTCTTACAGTAAATATACTATTTACTCTAATCTAAGGTATAGCTTAGTTTGTTGCATACACATTAATAATAAATATCACTTACCTTTTGCTTTTGAACTATTAATTCCTCATGGGCTGTCTTAAAAACGTTTTCATTGCTTACTGTTTTACTTGTACCATTATTTACGGTTTTACTTGTTGCATTTGAATTTGAATTTGAAAATCTATTATTCGTTTCAATAATCATGTGGCTGTTTGTACTTTTGTCCTCTTCAACGCATTTAACAATTGGATTTTTGGACATAGATATAATTACTGGTGTATTATTAGTTTGTATTTTTGAAAACAATATATTTAAATCAGTTGAGCAGATTTCATCATGTTTGCAATCCAAATATTTTCCCATACAAACATTATTTCTTGAAATTGATACATCATCATTCAATAAAAAAGTCCAATCTGAGAAATCCGACAGCTTATTGTTAAATTTCGTAATTGATAACCCAATATTTTTGCATATATTATTCTTATTATTTAGTTTCTTTAAATTTTCTGAATTATTTGTTAAGAAATTCTTAAATCTAATGCTAACAATACGATCCTGCCGATGTTGAGGACTTTGATTTCTGTAATAGTGTTTTTGAACATAAATATATAATACAACCGATTACTCCAAAATACATACCGAACAATTTCACATAGTATGAAAAAATATTCCATTTTAATGATTCGTATTATTAAATAATTTTGACATATCATATATGCAATGATCTTAAAAAAACAAAATTAAATTCAAGAAGTAAATGGTACATTTTACTACTATGTATAATTCAACAAGTACATAAAATACAACTTTGTTTTGATTCTGTAATTCTGTTTGTTGTTGTTTTATTTGATTTGCTATTAAAAAAGAACTTGAAATCAATTTTAAATAGCAAGTTTTTAAATGCCAAAACTATTTTCCCCCCAAAAATTTGTAGTGTGGCTGCAGGTAACTACACTAACATGGAAGTTAGTATCAACGCAAGTTACGCAGAAGCCACATTTAGTTCTTCCTTTAATGCCGTAGCAAGCATAATTATTAAATTTTTCATTGTGTGTTTGACATATGTGAATGTGAAATATAAATTTATTGCTCACGCTACTTAGATTTGTTGTATAATATTTTGTTTTCTTTCACCATTTCAATGAATTTATATTCAAGACATAATTACTTTGATAACAATTTATAAATTTGTTTGTCAAATTTAGTTGTCAACGTACTCAACGTGCGTTGGAAATTGAAAAATTATCCTATTTCTTCGTAGCGTTGTGAATGTACACGTTCAGTTCAACTTCAACTCCTATACATTTTATATTTGTTTATTTGTTGAATATCTGCGTAACTCTAACTAGCGTTTAGGCTAACTGGTCTAGTGCTTAAGATAAATTAATAATTTATAATATTATATTTTATTGGTTAGTGGTATTTTGTTTATTTTTTAATTAATATGGAAATTGAAAAAAATATGGCCAAACTAAAACTATGTTTACTATGTAGGGTTTATGGTTGTGCAGCTCAAGCCAATAATAATACTTCATTACATCAACAATTATTTAACATAAAATACTATAAATTTTATTACTTATATAAAAATATTTAATTAACTTTTTCTCGAAGTTCGATTTACATGCTATATATTTGTAATAAGAGGCGGACTAGGTTTTATTTGAATCCGGGCTTGTTCTAAAATTGTGGAATCATTTTACTATATTTATGAACTGAAAAATAATGAATATTATTTGTTGTAGAAAAATATTAAAATACGTCTTCCTTATACACACAAACTTCATTATTAACAATTTTTAGCATTGATTTACCCCTTGAGTATTATGATTATGAGGATATATCCGACATAAAATATTTGAAAATTACTTCTCCGTCGTCTCTAAAGCAACACATTAATTTTACAACATACACATTAATTTTTAATTTATTACAGAACTATCTTAATTATTAATATCTTTAATAATAAATTTCAAATAATAAATATTGTTTTGAATAATTTTGTTTATACAAAGTCCTGTGGTTTTAACTATCTTCAAAGTTTTTATCAGATGATTTTACAATACATTTATTCATAAGCAATAATTCGGTTAAAGTTCTTTCAGTCTGAAATTACAAAAAGATATACCAAAATTAAACAATTTTTAAGTTTCATTTTCGGCAAGATTTATTACAAAGTGGTAATAAAATTACTTTTTTGGCAGTATTTTTTGCAATATTACTAAAATTATTTTTAGTCATCAATTCTTTATACCATGGTCAGTACCTATATTAAAATAAAAACAATGTAACTACCTTTTTGGCCGTATTTACACGTGCCAGTAAAATTACTTTTTTTGGCAGATTCCGTGCGGTTGGCGCACTAGCCATGAAACAGTAATTGTATTACCAAAAAATATAATTTTGTTATTGTTATAAATTGATATTAATGCCTCATTTATTATAATTTTATAAATTTTTTATTTACTGACTGAACATCAATTAATATATATAACTACCAAAAAAAAATTTTTATAAAAAATTCGTCAATTGCAGAATTAAAAAATATATGATGAAGTTAATGATTTAACTATATTATCATGGCAATGGTAAATTACTTTCCTTAAAAATGATAAAAATATCGTTCATAAAACCTTAATACATATTTTGTTATTATAATGTTTTTATATTGGTCGACCACTTGATCGAAACTTATATATTTTCAACCAAAGATTCTCTATCTTCAATCTATATATATGAAAAATATGATAATATGAAAATGAAAAATTGAATAAAAATATATATTTTATAACACTAACTTTTATTTTGTTTTAATAAATTAAACAAAATCTTATTCTCGCAGAGAAATATAATTAAGTGATTATTACATATTCAAAAAATCGTAAGAGATCATTTTTTAATTGTTT
Organism: Rhamphomyia laevipes; assembly: GCA_963920725.1. NCBI lineage: Eukaryota > Metazoa > Arthropoda > Insecta > Diptera > Empididae > Rhamphomyia > Rhamphomyia laevipes. Next base: position 37,154,179 of record OY987258.1, on the reverse strand, counting down.
GATTTAATTATATAAAATATAAATATGCAATTTACAAAGACTTCTCTATAAGATAGAATAATATATTTATAATTGATATTAAATTAATTATATTTTTTTTACAGTATTAATAACAAATTAATTAATTTTCTAAATATTTATCTAAATTATGTTATATTGGAATAACATTTTCAGCAGAGCAATCCATTGTAGAAAAATTCATTTATGGAATTACGTGCCTACCCGACATTATAGTTCATTTAAAAACTGTGATTCCTTACTTTATAGAAATTATAATTCTAATGATAATTATAACAAAAAAAAAAAATAAAAAAAATAAAAAAATAGAACTTTCAATAGCTTCATAAATAAAATTTATTTAGAAAATGGTATAATTGTTAAATATTAAAAGTTTTTTATATTATGCCCCAACTAATTAGGAATCTGTCAACAACGAGACAAATCGCAATTTGACATTGAAAGTAATTTAATGTTTCTCACTTGGCAACGAATATGAATTGGTTCGCTCTCAAATCCTTAAGGAAATGACAATACAAGTTTATTTAAGAATTTTGCCAAATTTAAAAAAAAAAAATTATATATAATATTTTCGTATAGAGAGAAAATTAAAAAAACAATTAAAACTAAATTACTTATTTTAATGAATCAATCAGTAATTATTTTTAAATAATTTTACAGCTCATTATGCAGATCATCCAGGTTATTATTGTTATGGTTGTGGTTAGTGATGTTTTGACATACTCCACTTACCTTTTTTAACAATTCAATTGCCGTTAGCAATATAGTTTGCCATTTTTTCATTTCAATTTTATGTAAAGTATCTTGTTTTCTCAACAAATCAATCCAATCTTTATGATTATTTGGTAAATTTCTAAAATAAATAAATATAAGTACAAAAATTATAAATACTTTCGAATTATATACTTTAATGCATCAAAGCTTGGAAATCCATGATTTTCTTTTTCTATTTCTTCTAATTTATGAAGTTTTAATAATAGAATGATATTCACAATAAATAAAGCGAATAGTAATAATATAATAAATGAAGATATCCATTGATATTTCACTGTAGACTCTGTTGAAATACTAATTGGTACAGGAACATTTGGCTTTACTGGCTCTGGAATTACTGTAGTAGGCACAGTTTCTTCAATTACACGAGGTACACTTGCTATACCTAGAAATTGTTAGAGTGCTTAATAAATCAAAAGGATTATAAAAACTTTAATATTTTTACCTCGGCGCGGTCGACGACCTTTTGCTTTAGCAGGTGGTATACAGTACTCACTTTGTAGAGATCTTAGAAGTGCATTATAAAAATCTTCCAAACCTGCCCATGTATTTTTTTCAATGAATCCTTTTACAACACCCCAAATAGATTTCTTGTATTTGATCTGAGCGTGTACAGATAGCATGGTATGATCATCTACAGTTCTGAAAAATATAATTTAAAACTTAAAAATATAAAACTATATTTAGAATTTTTAGTTTTACTAACTTTACTAGACAGTAATGTAGTAGAACACCAAAACTATCAGCATAAGGTATACCAGCATTTACACTGTTAATATCAATGGAATATAATTCCCCTGGCTTACTGCATTCTCGCATTATTTGAGTCTCGGTAACCTGAAATTTAAGATTTTAAATCAAGCATAATTTTACAATGCTATTATCTGATAACTAATAAATTTAAGCAATTCGTGAGGTAAATAATGTTCAAGAAATACTATAACTATTTACATACATTTGAACTTTTTGGACCAACTGCTGGTGTTAATGCAACGGTTACATTCACCATTCTTGTTTTTATACCCTCTTCATTGACTATCCATTCGCCATGACACATATCTGTTGATTTTCTAGCCGTATGAAAATCGACTAGGAATTTTGATTTCGAGAAAAGCATGTTAAATAAAGTATCTATATGAATTGGAAGAATTGTATGTACTAATTGACGTCCTTCATGCATTGAAGTACATTCGGCTGTGCTGACAAATCTATTAAAATATTATGTATAAAATTAACAAAAATTATCAAATATTTAAAAATAAACAGCAAAATTTATATATATTTACTTACGGAATATTTTTATTTTGGTCAGAATCACTAGAATCTGACATGTCTGTAGGCAACATTTCTGAATTTTTATTAAGAATTTCATCCCTTTGTCGATTATTTTTGCTTATTTTTCTTTTGCCTTCTATTAGTTTAATTTCCTCAGTTTTAATATTCTGCTCCATAATTTTATTTGGCATATAATCATCAACTTTTACTAATAGTAATTCTAGTGGAATATCACTACCACTTTGATCTTCAAATAAACTATCACTAATAATTTTATTCTTTTTTATATTTAAATCTTCATCTAAACTAGCATATGGATCTATGTAGTCTTCGTCTTCACTTGTTAATCCTAATTGATCACCGTAACAATTATGAACCTGTATAATTATGATATTAAAAAAAATAGAAAATATATTTGAGATTTTTATTGTAATTCATATATAAATAATACACACCCATTGCCACAGTTCTTGTGGTTGCATAGGTTTGTCCATTAACGCATTTTGCCATACCCGAAATAGCATAAGAAATGCCTTATCCCTAGTTGTAAACGATGTAAAAAAATGTTTTTCACTTACTGTACTAACCGATATAGCATTTGGTATAACACGTGCAGTTTTTTCTTTAGTAATTGCTGTAACTTCTTTCCATCTTAAACTAAGACATGTTTCCCAACGAAATATATTCGCATAAAAACATAAATAATTTTGTGAAACATATAATCGACCATGAATTAATATATCACGTTGTAGAGCACATGAATAATCTTTAAAAATCAGTAAAAAAAAATAATTAATAAGTTTTCTTAAAATCAGCAATCAAAGATTATATTAATATTTTTTTATTTTTATATTTATTACTTACCAACTACTAATCTTTCATCATCGGTAACGTCTTTAAATAATTTTTTAAAATCCCCAGATCTAGATTTGTATGATGGATACAAAACACTGTACCAAGATTTTTTTTTAGCTCTCTCAGAAAGTTTTGATGCACTTCTTGGTTTATCAGTTGTGTCTACAGGTAATGTCTTAATTAATTCTCCAAAATTCTGTAGAGAACTATCACTAGATTTACTTATATTATCCTAAGAAGAAAATATTAAAAAAAGAATTTGTATACATAAGCAAAAAAATAATTTTCACAATAAAATAAATATTTTTTATGATTTTACCAAATATTAGAAAATTGAGATTGGTATTTGTTATATAATACGAATATAACAATTGCTAGATTAAAAAAAACTACCGCAAAACACGGAACGTTCTAAATAACAAATAGAAACAGAATACTCTTAATATTCTACATAATATTACTAGAAACCAGTAATTTACCTAATTTTACGAGAAATTTCAAACTATTAATTTGAAAAAGTCCCCCTAATTTTAGATCATGTTATATGATAGATGAAATCGAATGCAATATATTTTTAAAATAGATCGAAAAACATTCGAAAATAGAATTTAACTATACAAAATTTCATAATTTTTTTTTTGTACCTCAGTAGAGCCACCCTCTTGGTTCAACTGTATTGAAGTTTGTTGCAAATTGGTATTACTAGATTGCTGTTGTTCAGGTTTTCTTGTTAATTTAGGACTACTTTTTGGACTGCTAGAAGGTGAGATGGAAACTCTTGTAGATGATAAATTGGTTTGACATACGTTAAGATTCGCAGATGAAATTCCTTGATTAATAGTATTTTCAATGAATTCTTGAGTTTCCCTAAATATATCGTCCACAGATTTTTTCCTAAAAAAAATAATAATGATTATTAAATTAATTATGTAATAAATATTTTTTTCATTTTATCAATAAAAGGGCAAATTTCACTTTACCAAAAATTTATTGGTAGTAAAATTGTTACTAGGTGTAAAAATATAGATAACTATATAAATTTTAATGAGAATTTAATATAGTAAGAATAGTACAATAATATTTACAATTTTTGACACTGTTTTATGGAAAATTAATGGTACAATTAAAAGATATTGTCAACTTTTATTTTTTGGAGTGATATTCAATAAATAATCTTCATTTTTACCAGAGACAAAATGTTACTTAAGAAAGTACAGCTTGATTAACTCTATTCAATAAAAATATAAATTTATAATAACCAAAATATATAAATTGGTGATTTTTTTGTTTGAGAGATTTGTACAAATGTTATGCTATGAATTCATAATCTTATCAATTCGAACTCAGCAGAATTAGTGTTTATCAAGAAAAAGCGTTTTAATTTATTATAATAATATGGACTGTATAAATACAGCTGCAAACACTAAACTAGTTTGTCAATTTGAATTTATGTTATATATACCTTATAGTATAGTAAGTATACTACAACAATTGCTTGGCTAGCACAAACTTGGTTTTCTCGTACGAAAAATTATTTACTTCACATTTATGAAATGGTAATGCATATAAATTTAATAATCATAAAATATTACTATGTTAAGTAGATTAAAATTTAGATAAAAGTTGACGAGAATATACTCTATATATATGTATATTAGTACATATATACAGAAATAGGAAACTACTTAAATTTGTTAAAAATCAATAATTTCTATTACAAATTACATTATATTGATTAGACATACTTAAAAATTAAAAGTAATATAATATATAATATAAATATTAATGAAATTGTAATGGTTATTACTATAAATTTACAACAAGCAGCATTAAATAAAAAACAAAAGATTTTTGTATGCAATTATTATTACTTACATTAGCAAAGTGTTTCTATGATTGTTTAATGAAGAAAAATTCATGACATATTATAACACAAATCATGACATAATTTTATTTAAACTATATTGATAATAACTTAAATATTAAATATTTTATATGGTTAATGTGAAGCATAACTTTACACCTTATAATTTTATTATTATCATTTAAAAAAAATAGAATCCCAGTCCCAGCCCAGAACAAAGTAATATAAAAACATTTACATATACAGTACAGAATACAACACAGTAGAGTAGTTAGTAAGTAGAGACTATAGGAAAATGTTAAAATTTGATAATCATTTCTGGCGGCAGGAAAGCAAACAGCAAATAGTTTTTCTGTGTAGTGTGTTTGTTTTTTTTTCGTTGTGTAATATGTAAATAAAAAATATTGAAACCCCAACAACAATAAATTGGCATGCTCTGTTTTGTCACATTGTAGTGCTTTTATTTCTGGTTTCTAGCTTAATAAATTGTTTGTTCTCTACTATAGTTAATCGAAATTTCATTTCATACTTTCTGTTTTCGAAAAAGAAATCGGGTTAGTTATCAATATATAAAAATGCAAATTCAAATAGTAACAGGGAAAAGTTACTAACTAGTAATTATAATTTATCAAATAGATCATGTAGATTCTATGTTTTGAGAGTATCTGCGACATCTAATGACAGTATCTGCAATTTCTAAAGAACATAAAAATATACCACAGTTAGTAGGTACAAAACTATACACTATCGACTATCCTATAGCATCTCCTGTCTAAGGAAACAAAGAACATTATATCTGTAACATATTTGAAAACTTGATTAAACGAAAATATTCCGAAAAAAGATGTATCCAGATTTTCTAAGAGTCAAAGCTTACGAATTTCGATAAACCTTCTAGAAACATAAGTGTGAATATGGGACTCTTTATTTAGTTTACTCAATTACGCATAAAATTTACTCACACTTTTAAGGGTATTTAGCAGGTTTACGTAGACGTACTCCGCTATTTCGACGATTAGTGACGATTCATTCTCGATCAATATATGAATCAGTTAAATATCGATTAGTTAAGTTAGTTGAAAGCACAATATGTATCGATGAATTAAGTATCGTTTCGTCGTAAAAACAGCAATTGATTTCCAGAACTCGTGCGATTCAAATCGAATCGATTGGAAACAGTTCGATTTATTTTATTTGTTTGAAAATAGATTTTTAGCATGAAATATTCTATTTCAAATATGAAATTTAACAATTTAGTCATATTCTATTTCAAATATGAAATTTAAAAATTTAAAAGTGATATTTTAAATACTGCATAGAAAAGAAAGTAATGAGAACTAAAAGTAGCATTTTTACTCCCTGTGCTGCTAAATTTAATAAATTTATTGTAAAATGTTGTATAGAAATTTTAGATTTTATTTTAGGAATCCTGAAAAATATATCCATTATCCATATACATACATATTCGTTTAAATAATGTATAATAAATACACGGTAAAAAAAATTGTTTGAAAAAATGTTTGATTAAAAACTATATTACATTTGAAGAGGCTTTACAAATAAAATGGGATTTGAATAATTAATCAATTGTATAATAAAATATTATCTATTTTAATTATTTGATCTATCTATAAATTATAGATTTCGTTATTTTCATGATTTTTATATATATATATAAAAAAGAAGTTTACAAAATAAAAATTATCGTATACTTTGTTTGAAAACACTTTGTTTAGTTTTACTAGATGCTAGTTTATCTTTTTTAGCTTGAGTTGGATCTGGGGAAAAGCAATTCCAAAGTCTTAATGTTTCGTCTGCACCAGCACTTATTACTGTACTACCATCAGGTGACATGGCCATTTGTAATACTCGAGATGTATGTCCAACCAGTTCCGTTTGTTTAACCATTGATGGATATTTCCATATGGTAAGTTGATTGTTAGCATAACCATGCGCAGAAATTAATTCTTTATAAGTTTTTGACCATAATAAGGCACAAACTTGAGATTTAGTATCAACTGAATTTATCATCGAACCATTATTTATATTCCAAAATTTAATACAACGATCTGCAGTACCACCACCAGTAGCCAAAACATAAGGTAACCAAGGACACCAAGCTAGTGCTCGAACAGCTGCTTGATGCTGATTAAGAACATGTAAAGGTGATGTATTTGTAGATGAACCCTCAGATACTGCTGGCCAAATATTAACTAAGTTATCATTGCCACCGCTTGCCAAATATTTACCATCTGTTGACCATTTTAATCCGCATACTTCTTGAGTATGACCCTCTAAACTACATATTTTATGATTACGTTGTCGTACATCATGATGCATTATTAAACCATCACGACTTCCAGATGTTGCTATAAATGAGTTCCATGCCAAAGCGCCTACTCTTGCTGCATGACCACTCATTACACGCAATCTTTTCATTTTTGAACAATCCCATAATTCTACCGCTCCAGCATTATTTCCTACAGCTAGTATATGACCATCTTGTATCCAAGCTAGAGAACATGCGTGATCGCCTTCAGCATATTCTACCAGTTGTTCAATATTGCCAGTACCGGCATTCCATAAATATACAGCATTTCCTAATGCCACAGTTACAATATTGTCTGCACTCCAATCCATTAAATTTAAATCTGTAAGTGAAAATTTTATTCCATTTATTTTAGTGGTTATTATATTATTTAGAACCAACAACCAACTCAATAATTAATATATAAATGTAATAAATGTAATTGTAATAAATGTAATATTAATATACTATTAAGGTAATATACATAAATGTAATGAAAATTAAGTATCAACAAAATTGATACGAAATATTGAATGATTATACTTACAGTAATCGTTAATAATATCTGGAGCATCCAGTATTCTATCAGAAGTAGATGGTATATATCTTGAATTGACTTTGTTTGATGCTGGAGTTTGTACTGAATAAACAACTTTAAGTGGATTTTGATGACCATCAGGAGCAGCTGGTGCTTTATTAGTATAAGAAAGTATGCGCTGATTTTTAATATCTCCTAATTGTAAAGTTTCAGTAATTAATTTTTGCCTATCCTGTTTCGATGGGCTGCCCACTTTTTTCTCATTTTCTTCATCTGAATTTTTTTGTGTGTCCTGACGTATCTGATAGATTTATGTTTATAAAAAGTCAATTACATATTAATCATATATTGTTATACAGTTATATATATCTTACTAAATAATGGCCTAAATCAAAATTACTTGTACTTCTGTTCGGTATAAATCTATCTCCAGCTGATGGCGTCTTTGAGCCTTTATTTGGTGTGGGAGTTTTTTTTCGAGCTAAATATGATTAAATAATATAAATATAATAATTTAAATATATTTTTCATTTTATTACCGCCATTGAGAGCTCCACTTGTTTTACCAGGTGTTTTAGTAATTAAACCTGAATTAGAACTTATAGCTGAATAGCTGTTATTATATGAAACTGATAACTTATTACGCGAAACATTCAAACTGCCGTTCAAACCCAAAGTAGAAACATCTTTTTTTTGTTGCCATCTAGGTACTGGTCCTCTTGTTAATTCTCCATCCATTGTCAGAGCACTATTTATTTCATTTAAATAGTTAAACTGGTCCATTATATTTCTATTTAGTATTATAATAAAACAAATACTTTTTCTATTCCTACAACGCGCCAACAATCTTTTTTGAACACAAAATAAAATGAAGTAACCCAAATACCAGAGCTGCAAACTATATGTCAAATAAATTATATTAACAACCCTCTAGAAAATCGTGATTGTGTATACCTACAGAAATTTGCTAAATATAAGTCATATCAATATCAAGAAATGCTATATTGTTATAGAAAAAAAAATGATTTCCCAACGAAACAAAATTAATAAGACAACATTATTATACTGTAAAATTGTTAGTGTAACATATCAATTTTGCTTGCTTACATAAAATTATAACTATCTTTATAAATATACTAATTTTATATAAAATCCACAACATCTTTTGCTTAACTAATACGTTTGTTGCTTACCGCAAGAGATTTTTCGAACTCAAATGAATAAAATATATTTAATTTTTAACATTTGAATGCGGAAAAATGCATGTGCTGTGGTGTATACTTTACTGCAAATTACAACCTATCCATTTTAATACTACTTGTAGTAATATATATATTTAAATTTTATATAAGAAGAGAAAGCATGGCGTATTACTTACCGTAAGCTCAATTACTTTTAATTTCCGAGTATGTATAATACACCAGCTAGTTTTTGATATCATTTTTTGATAAATTTTCATACGGAAATAAATTAATTAATATAAAGTTATATTAATTAATATAAAGTATATTTGAAACTCTACTATATGGTTATTTTTATAGAAGTATACAACAAGTTGATAAATTACTTCTAAAAGTACTGATAAACGATAACTCGATAACACAAATCTCATATTATTCTCATTCATGTGTAAACACTAACACTCATAAAACAGCATAACGCGACAATCACGAAAGTCGCATGTCTTTCCATTATTTGTTGTTTACGCTTACGCATGTATGAGACAAATCTCATGAAATTTGTCTTAATGAGATTTGTAAAATTAAAAATACATATATCAAAAATTTATTATTATTTTTTAATTGTTATTTGTTACCAACTTCTTAATTTTATTTGTAATTACGATTTTTTTATATTTACTTATGTAATTTTTGTCCATATTTTTCACGGTATTCTGTATTTTTTCCTCTTAGACTTAGTATCATTTTTATATCTTTCAATTTGCTGTAGCAGATTCTAAAATGTATAAATTACTAAATAAATTTGCAGAATTGTGATCTTGCTTTATACCCTCCCATCCTAAGTACGTTGTGTTGTGTTTACCGTTATAGTATGTTATGGCAGTTCCATGCATAATCTTTAATGTAAATGCAAGTACAATTTGTATATGCAAAGCAAAAACTTCAACTCTATAATCGAGCCTTAATAATAATTATTAAAATTTTACAATGACAATTAATTGACAACCTAATAAGCTGACAGTGACAACGACCTTATTTCTTTACACGTTAACGTTTACCAATTTATTTGATCTTATTATTGTCTTTTTTTCTGGTTTTGTGGAAAATATTTGTTGAATACATCGTTAAAAATATTTAATAATTTCGATACTAAATAAATATTATAGATTAACCAGAACTTAAACGTTCCATCTAAACTAATTATAAAATGAATCGAACGGATGGTTTAGTACGAAGAGCTAAATTTAAAGATTCGTCTTGTGAAGGATTGAATGCTTGTAATGATAATCAAGATTTAGAAGAAGCTAATAAAGATGATAGTGAACAAATAGATGATTATGATTCAAAGGAAACGCGATTGACATTAATGGAAGAAGTTCTATTGTTAGGTTTAAAGGATAAAGAGGTATGTATATGAATCACTAATTACATATTTTTATGTTTTGACTTTTAATGATGGTTTTCTAAATATACTATACAAGTATTTTACAATATTAAATTTTATAGTGCAATAAAAACGTACCCAAAACATAAATTATTAATTGCTGAATTATACTCAAATATCAAAGTGGATATTGATGATGCAATGTAATTAAATTGTTTAAAACAAATTTGTGCAATTAAATTATGTAAACAAATGTACATAGTACATTGTATATGTATATTATATATATTTACATGTATTCTTAATCAGAGGATATATAATAATATAATTCTTTAGTTTTCTATTTTTGTGAATTTCATTAAGTTATTTCCTCGTTATGGTCTCAAAAATTAAGTTTCCTTTTCCTTTTTGATATGGAATCGAAAAATCGGTTATAGCAAGCATAAGAATAGTAAAAATTGTAAACAAAGCATCGAAAAATCGGCTGTAAAATCGAAACGGGAGATCAATCAGGAAAGTTCCTATACATTCATAGACAATTACCCATTTCAGATCCACGCTGTAGTAATTTGCTCTATTAAATTTTTTCCAATTAATGTTGCCCATACTTAACTTCAATTGATGATATGTTTATTTAATAATATTATGTGCCAACAGTATGTGTTCCACTCAGTATGTCATGCATATATGAATGATATGAAACCATGAAATGGTTATATCATCTACAATTCATCTCTTAAATTCTTACAATTCTTTATATGTATAATAATTTGTTTCCAGAGGCTTATTATATTTACATTGTTTTAATCTGCTTAGTTTTAGTCTAAATCTCCCCTTTCTAATTATAGAGGTTTTTAAATATTTTCAGATTCCATAAATATAATTTTACAATTAAATAAAGTAACACAAATGTGCACAAGTATTTTAATTAGATACCAACTTTAATTTTCAACATTGAAACTATATTTTTTAACAATTTAATTCATTAAATATTCATTTTTCTTAATTAAAATTTAAATTGTTTACATCGAAGGGTTACACTTCATTTTGGAATGATTGTATATCAAGTGGATTACGAGGATGTATATTGATTGAATTGGGTATTAGAGGTCGAATTGCTTTAGAGAGTACTAGTACACGAAGACGTGGATTGTGTTCAAGGTAAAAATGGATATTTTCATATATAAACAAACAATTAAAATAATTTAATAAAATACATAGAAAACTTGTGCTTAAATCGGAAACTCCTACTGGTGATGTTTTGTTAGATGAAGCATTAAAACACATTAAAGAAACTGAACCGCCAGAAACAGTTCAGAGTTGGATTGAATATTTAAGTGGTAAATTATTAAAAATATTTTCATATAATAATAAATTGCGATTAAACGCAAAAATACTAATATGTTGCATATATACAAATTCTTTAAATTTGTGTAACTGATATTTTATTTCTTCAACAGATAATTTTTATTATAATTAGTCCCATTTTTTTATACATGTGTTTTTATTGAATATTGCAATTATTAAAAGAAGTTTCAGTGCACATATGTTATTTGTTGATATGATATAATTATTTTGTAAAGATTTATTTTACTGATATTTTTGTTGTTATTTACTCTACTCAGTTTATTATGCTAAGGCAACTAATAATGTTTTTTTTATTAAAAAGTATTTCCTTGAAATACTCAATTTTATTAAATTAACTAGTCTTTACAGTTTTCCTAATGAATAAAATCAAAAGAACTCAATCAATTTAAAAATATATTTATTTATTTAATAGGTGAAACCTGGAATCCTTTAAAATTGAAATATCAATTGAAAAATGTACGTGAACGGCTTGCTAAGAATTTGGTTGAAAAAGGAGTTTTAACAACCGAAAAACAAAATTTTCTTTTATTTGATATGACAACTCATCCTTTGAATGATAACGTAATCAAATGTCGTTTAGTTAAAAAAGTAATACACTTTCCATATGATTTGATTCAATCTTAATAATAATATAAACTAAATATTTATTTTTATTGTAGATTCAAGAAGCTGTTCTTAATAAATGGGTAAATGATCCACAACGTATGGAAAAACGTATGTTAGCCTTAATATTTTTGGCACATGCTAGTGATGTTTTAGAAAATGCTTTTGCCTCTTTAAATGATGATGATTATGAAATTGCCATGAAAAGAGTACGAGAATTACTTGATTTAGATTTTGAAGCTGAAGCAGCAAAACCAAATTCTGTAGAAGTTTTGTGGACAGTTTTTATGGCATTTACAAAATGAAGATGATCATTTTTTTTTAATTCAAAAATATAATAAGCTCTGTTCTATTGTAGAATTAAATAAATAAATAAATGTATTATTTGATAAGAAAATATTACAAATAATTATCAACTATATTATATTAAATATTATGAAATGCATATAAAACACAAATATTACCATTTAAAATTATTTTATAATGTTCAACAAAAAAAAAAAAACAAAAAAAAAACGTATTTCTTTAAACTTATTACATTTTGTTAATTATTTTTTTTTTTTTTTTAGAATTTAAATTTTAAAATTTGCTTTCATAATGTTGTAGAACAATTATTATAAATGTTTCAACAAAAAAAAAAAAAACAACAAAAAAACCAGAAAAAAAAAATAGTATATAGAAGAGGTGAGAATGATTTAAATAAATATAATAATAATTTTGCTTTAAAATATTTTATTGTGAAATATGTTATTTTAACAAAAATTAATTAATTTCATTTATCTAAAAATCAAATAAATATTGTTTAATTTACAATTTTACTATCCTTATGCATACTTGTAAGAAAAACTTTTAAAATATAATATGAAACCAATGGAAGTTTAATTCAAAATAATAATTAAAGTATATATAAATTAGTAATTCTTACAAGATTAATAAAATGTATATATAATAAAATGTTTTCGTAAAATATTTATATATTGTTTCTTTACATTTTTTTTTTTAAATCAAATTCTATTTTGTTTTTTTTTTCCTTTGTAGCATTATTATCAGAATAATTTTCTCGTATTACAAATGGACAATGGCTTTCAAAAAATATATAATAATTTTGTTTGAAGTTTGAACGAGTAGAACATATTTTATGGTAATTTTATCATCCGAAATCAGAATTAGTCATTTTAAATAATTTTGGCGGTATATTTTATTCTAAAATGAAACACAATATGTGTCCCCCTCTCTACACACTATCCTATATAGATAGTTGATATTGATATTATAAATAACATGTCAATGACTTGAGCAACACATGATTTACAAATATCGATAAGTTCAGGTGAAATAAATTGGATACATGATACATCCTATTATATTTAACTGGAGTCAATATGAGTACGAGATGTTTACTGTATAAAATATAGATGTACGTATTTTATGATTTTATAATACATATTTTAATTTTGGCGCAATATTCTAATTATCTTTATATAATTTTATTTTCAAAATTTTATTATGACAAAATATATAATCAACAAAATTTTTTATATTTAATTTCCTACTCAATATCAAAAGCTTGATTAAAAAGTACAAATTATGAAAAAATAATTCTAATAAATATGTTTATCAATAACAACAGAGAAATGACGTCATTATTATATAAGATAAAAATATTTTTTTTATGATATTCTAAGTAATAAATCATTTAAATTTTTCTAAGTAAACATTTTTTAATTAATTATAATATTAGTTATTGAAAGTGTATTTTCTGCCGCAATATAATTAACAAAATATTATAATATATTAACAAAATATTTTCTCGTGAATAATTTAAAAAAAAAAACCTTTTGTAAAATGTTAAGTTTCTATCTGAAATTTCAAAGAGATTGATTCTATCTTTATATAAATATATATATATATATATATGTATATATATTTAAATATTTTAAGGTTGTTTTATCACTTTTTTTTTTTATTTTTGTTATTTTTTGTTTGTTGAAACTTTCTCTTTTAAAAAATCTCGTATATGCATTAACACCGACCCCACTCTATACAACAAATCGTCGACACCAAACATAATTTTTTTTTGAAATCATTAATAAAAATATTCCTTAAAAAATAAATTTATTTTTATTTATATTGTCTGTTTGTCGGTCATTTCATTTATATTTATTTTCATCCCAAACTAAAATTTCAGTATTTAAATGGAGCCGGTATAAATATTTTTTAATTAGAAAGTAATATAAACATTATTTTTTATCTAGGCTCATAAATAGTTAATAAAAAACCAGTTTTACTAAATATAGTAAAGTATAGTAAAATTATTGTTATGTTTTTAGCTCACAACACAACATTGTTTTTTTTTTGTAATGCCTATATGATGATTATAGAGGTGAACTTCTCAACACTAATATTTAAAAAAAAATTGATTATTAAGAAAACAATCCCCCATAAAAATACTTAATAATAATTTTATATTAAATATATATATAAAAAAAGAAGAAGAAAAATAAAATGCAAATATTTTCATTGAGATGTTGTTTATTTTGAAGCTCTTTTCTACAACAATTTTAATTTTGTGTGCCATCGTTGTGGTTTCACGGAAGTTATATTCAAATAAACTGGTTTTTAAATAATAATTTTTATGTTAAGATACTATAATATACACAAATCTTAACAACATATCATCAGCAGCATCTTAAAAACAAAAAAATAGTTAAATAAATGATAAGATTTGCAAAACAATAATTCAATTTTGCAGTAATAATTCAAAAAATAAAAATTAATAATACCATACTATAATTATAAAAAAAAAAAATCTGTGATAATATAATTTTATATATGTTTAATATCAGTGTTAATAATATTGTGTTTGACAAAAATATTTAAAAAAAAGGGATTACAAAAAAGAAGGTGTCTAAAACGAGGCCTTTTATAGAGCCAAAATGTGTCAATTATTACAAACAATAATTTTTTTTATAATGTGAGTTATTTTTTGAATAATTTTATTTAAAAAGATATTTTGAAAATTTCACAATACAAAAAAAAAATATGTATATAAAAACAAATGATGTCACCTAACAAAAATATTGTTTTTTTTTTTTTATTTTTAAATCTTCAAAATCCAATAATTTATAATATATTAAAAAATAAAATTGTAGTTAATTTATTCCAAATTTTCCAATATAAATATAAATAATTTTAATTGGAATTTTTGTGATAAACAAAATTAAATTAAATCTATAAATGGTTCGTTTTTAATATAGAGAGTGTCAAAATATAAAAAATAGTTAAAAGCTGGGGCGATTAACTAAAAATTTATTATTAATGTTTTACTAGTTTATAAATATCTAGTTTTTTATATATATATATTTAATATATTTATTATTATATATCTAAAAACGATATTCAAAATAGTAAAGTGTGGTCTGTCCTAAATTAGTATAATATTATATTTAAATAATATGTTATATATGCTTTACAACATAATTTTTTTATATTTTTCATGAAATTCTCTATAAATTATAATAATTTATTCATAGAGCATAAATATATATTTCAGATATACTTCCATAAAACACAAAAAGCTTTAAAAAAACACATTAATTTCCATTAAATTAAATGATTAGAAAAAAAGGGTATAAATTAAAAATATACTAAAAAATAATAAAAATCCCCAATTCCTGTTTCTCGTAATTTTTTAGTTCCGGCAACTATGTACAAAAACAAAACATTGAATATTTTTACTATATACTCGAATGAGTAACAAGTTTAATTGTAAAATTTCTAAATAATTATTACTAAAATATAAATTACCGAGAACTGATGAGACTACATATATATGTATATAATAATATAATTCCAGCTAATCATCAAAATATTTATAGATATTTTTTTTCTGACCGGTAGAGATCCATCTTCAATTTATGTTAGAATGGCCTTCAAAATATTTTTTCAATAATATTATTAGGTCAACAAACTATACATATGTATATATAAATATATTTTATATAAATATATTTTACTTTATTGGAGGGAAAGTCAGGATAGCATAGAATTTAAAACTTAAGATTTTACTAAAATTTAAATATTTAAGAATTTCATAAATATCGGTAAGATATAAACTGAATTTAAGAGGAATAAGAACAATTTGAAAATAATTGATATTGAGTTAATCAAAAACTTTACCATGATTAATATTTTTCAGAGTTAATCAATTCACTAAATACCGATCACTTACACAGCTATTTACGTTTCTAGAATTCATTTAAGTTTTATTTGTATCCATATACATATACATTTATTTAAATCTAATAAAATTAAATTATAAATTCCTATAAACTATTAACTGATAAAGCAAACATATTAAAACTATTATTGTTTAATAAATTTCAGATATATTGTAGGCATTTCTTCGATCACATATCCTACTTTACAGCAGAACACACCAGAAGCTTTACAACCACAAGTTCTTTTTGCTCAATCGTATGAGAGAAATTCTTCAATAATTGATGGTGATGATAAACTATGTCATTATCTAGAAAAAAGTATTTCTTGTTCATATAATGAATATAGTAGTTTATCAGGAAATTGTAATAATTTTGCACATCCAATTCTTGGTTCAACTGGTGATACCTTTATACGATTATTGAAACCTGATTATTTAGATGGTATATATTTATTTATATTGAAATTTATTAATGGTTATTATAATTTTTTTTTTTTTACATTTTTAAAGGAATATCAACTCCAAGAACATCATCAGATCTTAAAGGATTACCTGAACCAGAAAATATTGCAAAAGAATTACAAAAATTAATGAATGAAAAATTTATAAATCACCAAAATATTAATGAATTTGTACCAGCTTGGGGACTTCTAATATCACATGATTTAGCTGGAATTAGCACCATTCCATCAAATATAGATTGTTGTGGATCAGTTAATTTAGATAATACTAGTTTAAATTGTTTCGTTTATAATGTTAATTGTAAAAATTATACACGTACAAGTTGTTCAGTTAACGAAAAAAACTGTTTAACATGTGAGTATATCTAAAATATTTGAAATTAGAATAGAATTATAGAAAATAAATGTTAGAAATAGTTTTGGTATGAGGATCTAAAATTTTAGCTACAATGATCCTGGTTTTTTTTTTCAGTTTTATTTCACCTTGCAAACCATATCCTAAAATCTTAATTATTTTTAGTCATTAAATATCGTTAAGATTATATTTTCTAATATTGTTTTTTTCATAACAAAAATTTTCTAGACCAAAGAGATCAAATGAATATTGCAACAAGTTTCCTAGATGGTTCAAATATTTATGATATAAATAATTCGAAACTGGTAGCTTATATATCAATTGATCAATGTGTTTTTTGCAAAACGCCGGGATTAATTGGAGAAATACATAAGATGATAATTAGACAGCATAATCGTATAGCCAAAGAACTTTCAAAAATTAATTACTTTTGGGATGAAGAAACTATTTTTAATGAATCCAGAAAAATTGTTATAGCTTTAATTCAGCATATTACTTACAGTGAATTTTTACCATTACTTTTAAATTATAACTTATTAACTAAATATGATTTACAGTAAGTTAACGACAAATGTTTTGTACAATATTTATTTAAAAATCAAATTTTCTACATAATTTAAATTTGTATTTATATAGTTCTGAACAGAATTACTCTAATAAGTATATGGAAAATAGACAACCAGGTACATACAATGAATTCGCAGTTACTGCATTTTCAGTATTTAGATCAATGTTATCAAATAACACAGAGGTAATATTATTAAATAATTTAAAATTATTAATATATATTTATTAAAACGCTATTTAATTTGATTTTAAGATAAATACTTATTCTATAAATGATATACTTAATATGCCTGTAAAATTCAATTCAAAATATTGGAATACAACCAGTTCTGATTCGTTTTCTGAATTTGGATACGCAGTACATCAAGGAAGAGATCATGGTATTCCAGGTTATATGGAATTTTTAAATTTATGTAAAGAAACGAAATTGGATGATGAATTAAATTTAAAATTCGAGAACAGCTATTCTGAAAAAAAACATAAAATTATACCAAATCTATATAGGTAAATCAGAAAAGGTTAAATTGCAGATTAAATTAAATCGAGAAAATATTAAGAATTAATATTGATTATTTTATTTTTATTTAAACAAATTTGGTGATACGTTTTGCATCTGAATTAAATAGTTAATACCTATCAGATTATTTCTAATTTGGAAAACAACAGTTTTTTTCTCAGTCTTGATATCTAAAAAATTGCCTCATGATTGCATAACTTCAAAAAGTATATATAAAAAGATATCAAAACTCATATGGAAGGTTTTACTGTTGGATTTAAGTTCTCGATTTCAAGATTAAATCTCACAACCCACAAATCTTGTATTTGAAAATTTGGATACAATCTCTAAATTTGGTCCCATACAATTTTATTAGTTTTAATCTTTTCCTATATGTATATACTTTTTGATAACAACATAATTTTATTAATTATATATATATATATATATATATATATATATATATATATATATATATATATATATATATATACCGTATATATATATATATAAATGTAACCAACGACTATACATTCTTGTTGTTTTATTTGATCGTTGATATGCCGATACCGATAGATTTAATGGCCAGAGTAATCCAAAATTATTTAAAAAAAACTGCTCTTTACTCAAATATTTTTATATTCATAACTAAATATTTATATTTATTATATTCCATAGAAACGAAAATGATATAGATTTATTAACTGGAATAATGTTGGAGTCACCGTTTATAGATTCTATATTTGGACCAACGTTTTCATGTTTGTTAGCCCATCAATTTCAAAATTTAAAATATACTGATCGATATTGGTATGATAATAATAAACCTACAGCTTTATTCTCAAGGGATCAACTAAACAGCATAAAAAAATATTCATTTGCAAAACTATTATGTGACACAACAAATATCTCAAAAGTAAATCGTAATGGATTTTTAATTGATTCGTAAGACTATATAATAATAATATTCACATGATTTGAGAATGAAATTTATTTATTTTTCTGTATAAATATAGAATTAGTACAGTATCATGTGATCAAGTACCAGAAATTAATTTACATCTATGGAAATCTAGGAATAACAATAATAATAAAGCTAAACTTAAACTGAATTTAAGGGAAACAATTATTACGAATGCCATTAAGAAAGCCCAAGAAGGGGTTTTACTTCGTCAAAATTTTGAATATGCTTCTTGGTTGAAAAGTAAGTAACAATTTTTTTTTTAAAATATAAAAAAACAAATAGTATAAAGATCGATATAAAGTTCAATTACGATATATCAATATCCATTTTTACTTAAACTAAATACCTACTTATATGTTTTTTAATAATCAGTTTTACACTTTATGTATTATTTAAAGATGGTGGAATAGATGCTAAAAGCCCTGATGGTACAGCAGCTTCATTTAGTAAAGCTAATAAATTTGCATTGCAATTAGCAAACTCTTCAATGTTTTATGAGCTGGCATCGAAAGAACTTATCAATTCGATAAATTTTGTGAGACGACCAAAACGACAAGTTCAAGATATTGCAGATCAGAATCATGTAATTGAAGCATTGCAGACTTTAGATGTATCAAATTTCATAGCTCAAAAAATATTAAATGCAAATATTGGTAATGAATGTGAAGATCAAAATCTTCCTTGTAATATTAATGCAGCATTTCGATCATTATCCGGCAGATGTAATAATATTGAAAACAATAACTGGGGACGATCGTTAACTACTTTTTCCAGACTTTTACCACCTCAATATGAAGATGGTATATCACGTCCGCGATATTCTTCAGTTTCAGGTGCTGCACTTCCGAATCCGAGATTAATTTCTACGGTCATACATCCAGATATATCAAATTTGCATACGCGTTTCTCTTTAATGGTAATGCAATATGCACAATTTTTAGATCATGATCTTACTCTAACACCAATACATAAAGGTTTTCATGAATCAATACCTAGCTGTCGAAAATGTAATTCACCGCAAACAATGCACCCCGAATGTAATCCATTCGCGGTTCCTCCAGGAGACCATTATTATCCAGAAGTAAATGTAACAAGCGGAGAACAGTTATGTTTTCCATTTATGAGGTCACTTCCAGGACAGCAAAATATCGGACCTCGTGAACAAATTAATCAAAATACAGCATATCTTGATGCTTCACAAATATATGGTGAAAATAATTGCGTAGCATCAAAATTAAGAGGGTTTTCTGGTAGGTTAAACTCCACCGTTCATCCCACAAAAGGAAAAGAGCTACTTCCGCAAAGTCCTTTTCACCCAGAATGCAAATCTAAAAGCGGGTTATGTTTTATTGGAGGTGATGATAGAGCATCAGAACAACCAGGATTAACGGCAATACACACCATATTTCTTAGAGAACACAATCGAATTATTGAGGGCTTAAGGGGAGTGAATCCCCATTGGAATGGTGATCAACTATATGAAATGGCGAGAAAAATTGTTGTTGCTCAAAATCAACACATAACATTTAATGAATTATTACCAAGAATTCTTAGTTGGAATGCTGTTAATCTTTATGGTCTTAAGCTGTTACAAAATGGATATTATAAGGAATATAATCCATCTTGTAATCCTGCTATATTTAATGAATTTGCTGCAGCTGCTTTTCGTATTGGTCATTCTTTACTAAGACCTCATATTCCTAGATTAAATGCAAATCATCATCCGGTAGAGCCACCATTACTTCTACGAGATGGTTTCTTTAATGTAGACGCGTTACTACAGGTAAAATATAAGGAAACTTTAATTTATAATTTTAATATATACATAGTTTATTTTTAGCCAGGCATAATAGATGAAATTAGTAGGGGTCTTGTAGCAACACCAATGGAAACACTTGATCAATTTATAACGGGCGAAGTAACAAATCATCTATTTGAAGACAGGCGTATTCCATTTTCCGGAATTGATTTGATTGCATTAAATATTCAAAGAGGTACAAAAACTCACGTAATTATACTATAAATATTTTGCGTAACTCTAATTTCGTACAAAATTTAAAGGGCGTGATCATGGTTTGCCATCCTATAACAATTACAGGGCATTGTGTAATTTAAAACGAGCTCGCACTTGGCAAGATCTAAATAGAGAAATTCCACCAGAAGTAATTGCACGAATGAAAAAAATTTATCAGTCAGTTGAAGATATAGATTTATTTCCTGGTGCTATGACAGAGAGACCTTTACAAGGTGGATTAGTTGGTCCAACATTAGGGTGTATAATTGGTATTCAATTCCGACAATTAAGAAAATGTGATCGTTTCTGGTATAATTCCCTATATACATTTCCATTAAATGTTTCTTTTTACTAATTATACGATATGAATTAGGTATGAAAATAATGGCCCATCAACAAGATTCACAGAACCTCAGTTAATGGAAATTCGTAAAACTACTCTTTCTAAAATAATTTGCGAGAATTTAGAAATCCAAGGAGACATGCAACGTGCAGCATTTGATTTGCCCACTAACTTTTTGTAAGTTAATTAATTAATATTTTTAATTGGGATTTGATTTTCATTGTTTCCCTCAAAATAATTTTAGGAATCCAAGGGTACCATGCCAATCAATGCCTCAAATTGATTTAGGTAAATGGAGGGAAAATGCCCAAGAGTGTTTTATTAATGGAAAAACTCTTAAAATTGGAGAATCAAGTTTTCCATCACCTTGTACAAGCTGTGTTTGTACGACAGAGGGGGTACTAAATTATCATTTTAATAAACATTTTTGTTCAATTCATAAGTATTTAATATAATAATAAAAAATATATATTTTCTCTTTAGTCCCAGTGTGCTTCCTTACGCATAACGGATTGTGTACAACTTTTAAAGGAATGGACAGAAGAGGAAATAAAGTCAGATGAAATTTGTAGTTCTCAGTGTGGCGAATTTCTACAAAGCAGAATATTTTCGTCCCCCGGTGTAGGTTTAGCACCTCCAGCTATAAAAGGTACCCGTTCTTTGACTGGCAAGGCATTTAGATTTCCGGATATATCATCAACCATATAAATAGTATAAGAATATAGTAATAAATTTATATATTTTATTAAATAATTCTAGTAATGTTTTAGAAAAATATAATAATTGTATAGTACATAAGTTATGGTATATATATATATATTAACTATATATATTTTTACAAAAATAAATTAAATGTGATAAAACAAATTGAGAAGTAATTTTTGGGTATATGTCCAGTATAAGTGCTCATCTAGTAGTTTTACAATTTAAAATACCATCATACCATACGATACCATAGTCAAGTAAGTACCAAAAATGGGTTGTAATTGATTCGGAGAAAACTTTATCAAGCAAGATGGAAAGATTCAAAAAGAAAAAAGTGAATACTAATTTCTTGATATTGAAAAAAAAAACTCTAATCCGCAATAAGAAAATTTAAAATATATAGTGTATAGTAGTGTAATAAATTCAATACCAGTAGTATAAATTTCATATAGCTAAGGCATGATCGAATAATTATTAAATCATGTAGGTAAGGTAATTGGACCGTAATTATGAAAAATGCTAGAACTAATAGATTTGATAACCTACTTTACTCGATGATTTTATTATTTTATATATTTACCAGACTATAATGGAATAAAATAAAGTGTTTTAATTTTCGAATTTGAAATTTTAGATGATGTAAAACTTACAACATTAAAAAATAAAAAATAAATGTGGGATTTCACGACAAGCATTTTACAATCCAATATTTGTTATTTGAACGTCACCGTTGTGCGTTGTTTATGTTCGAGAAGCGTGAAGCCTAGCGTTTTTCGGTAGCAATATCTCTTTTGGTCTCACCATTAAAGTAGTGCGTTGCAATAAAGTTACAGCCCAAAGTGATCGGCTACATAGCTACAAAAATGCCTTCACATTAAATCTATCGGTAGTTATCGGTAACTTTTTATTCAATCAGCCGAATGTCAAAAAAACGTGTATAGTTGTATGCGATATGTTGTATGAAAATTCCAACTGTTGCTATTTTAATTCGATTTTTCATACAACATTTTGACACATCGAAAGAAAAGTTGTTCGTACAACTGATTGGATTATGTGAAGGAACTTTAAAATGATACACCAAACCAATGCGTTTTTCTGCACTCAAATATCAATAATTAATGAATTTTTTTTTTTTGCATTTGAATTCGAAACCCTATTTTTAGTAATATCTTTTCAATTTCCATGATTTTGTAACCGGGGGTTATTTTTGAATTAATAACGAAGAGTATAAAACTTGGTATTCGAAGCAATTCGTTAGAAAAAGTTTGGTGAAAATTATAACGAATAAGATGAAATGTTGTGTCAATTTGTTTTCATTCTTTCAATATTAAAAATAAAAAACAAATGTTTATATAAAAAAAAAAAAATAGGCTCACTGGAACTTTTCTTTAACATCATCATAAATTACGTATTATAAAAGTTGCACTAAAGTAGATATTTGTATACGCTCTACTCTACATAGTACAGTGCGATTCCGATAGCCCATCATATAGGTAATAAATGAACGTCGTATCGTAGCTTTGTAGCTGTATCAAAAAATAATAATTGTGTTTATGGTTTTATATGTGGTTTATGGCTGTCAAAAAAAATAGTTGGTACAATTTGTATTGTATATATAATTTTGTTAAGAGGGATTTGCTGTAAAATTGATTTGTCAAAAAAAAAATTATAACACATATTTTTTTATATTTATTAAGATACTTTATCTATTCTTAATGTTTCCAGGGATATAAAAAATATGAAAATGAAAGTGTAATCAAAAATATAATTAATTGTGCCCGAGATTTTAAAAATATAACTTAAAAAATTGATTTTAAGCTTTGATTTTAAAGTGATTGCATTATACTATTATATTGAAGAAGAAAATTTGTAAACATTTTTTCTTCAAACATGACAACTGAATTCGATATTTCCGCTTTTGAAAACGAATTAATAAATTTAAAAGACACCCAAGAAGGAATACAACAAATGTCCTCCTGGTGTTTACAGCATAGAAAACATCATAAAAAAATTGTTAGCAGTTGGTTAAATGTTCTAAAACAAGGTTATTATTTTTATTTATTCTAATTAATTTTTTTAATTACAAATAATACATTTATGATTGTAGTTCGCGTTGATCACAGACTTACATTATTTTATTTGGCAAATGATGTTATACAGTATAGTAAACGGAAAAATTATGAATTTGTTGATAGCTGGGGTACAGCTCTCCAAAAGGCTACAACTATGGTTAGGTAAATATATCTAGTATATTTTTATTTCATTTATTGGATAATTACATATTTCATCGTCACGCACGGCTATAAATCTGATTAACAATTAATGATTTTTATTGATGAAATATACGAAGAGATATAGTTTTTAATCAATTTAAAATATATAAATAAAATATCTCAATCAATTGGCTCTCCTCAATGTAATTTACTATATTAAGCGAAGTTTATAGAGCTACAAAATTTAATATTTAAATATTGTCGTATTTTAGTATTTTAGTTCCTTAGAATGCTTCTGTAAACATTTTAGTTTTAAAAAATTTAAAATTGACTTTGAAATTAAAAGAAATTAGCTCAGAATCGAAGGGGGCATTTCATAGTGTTCCATTAATTTTCTTTAATTTAATATATGTTTTGAATTTTGACTGAACAAAAATATATTAATTCGATTCGCTCTGTTCTAAGAAACTTATAATAATGACACGAAGTTTACATAATTTCTGTTAAATTCCTGAAGGAATTCTTAACAACTTTCTTTTGTTTCACCAATCAAAAAGAAATACTGTCCGAAAATCATAAAAATATTCGGTATTGTGTTCTGCATTCAATTCTTTATGAATATAATTTATCAATTCTTATATAAAATGCACACGTTTCTATATCAAAATCTTTCATCGATTTTTTTTTTCTTCAAATTTTAATTTATTTTACTATTTTATATTTTAGAGATGAAAAAGTCCGTATTAGAGTAGTAAGAATTTTTAAAATATGGAAAGATCGAGAGATTTACTCTGATGAATATTTATGCGATCTAAATGGATTACTAAATATGAATCCAATTAAAAAAAATACACAACAACACAGTGGAGAAAGTAACGATGATTTTCAGGTACATTTTTTTTGTTGAATTTAAATAGTATATTTTAGAAATTTTGCATAGCTATATTTATTTAACCTTTTTTTAGAACACTGCTTTTGTCTCAAGTTTGAATGATTGTATTCGATTGAGTTCTGAAACTGATAAAAATTTTAAAACATTATCTCATCCACCTAATTCCAATTTAGAAACTGTAAAAACTAAATTAAAAGGTAAATTATTGTACATTATATATAAATATTATTTATATTTTTGATAATACATTTCTTTTTTCATTTTAGATAAAACCCATACAGAAGATATGGAAAAGGAAATAAATAATTTTACAAAATCTTTAGACAATTACATTAAAAGTTTGCAAACAGAAATTTCATCACGAAAGGTACTAATAGCAAATATCGAAGAAGCTGATAAATTTTATTCAACACAAAGGGGTGAAGTTAAAGTTGTAGTAAATGTAAGTAAATCTAAATTATTTTTTATTCTTATATTTTAACACAAATTATTAAACAATATGAAATTAAGTTTTAAAAGATCCATGGTCTTTGTAATAATAATGTAAAGTATGTGATGAACTAAATTTGTGCCAGAAGAGTTTGTTTATTCTAAAAAAAATTATCTTTGTATGAGTAAAAGTAGAGTGGGATTTAAAATTATAAATTCATTATTTCTTAAAAGGCATACAAAAATTTCGGAACCAGAATAAAAAATGTGAAAAAGAAATTAGAAGATTTGACTTCTAGGTTACCTAGTCCTATACCTTCACCAGATATTAATGCGCCTTCACCTGAACCAGATGCAGATATAACTCTTCCCGATGAAGCAATAAATGCGGTAATTATATTAGGTGTATTTAAAATATATGTAAGTTATCTTTTTTTTTTATTTCAGAACCTTTTTAAATCTTCGCAAGGTTATATCAGCTATATGGACGGTAATTTACCATTTGATATAAATGATTTCAAAACTGAGAAACCGAAGGGAATGCAATCAGAAAGTAAGTATATAAATATATATATATATTTTTAAAGCAATCTCACTGTAATGTCGTGATAAAATCTTAACTTAAAAATTACATGTTGTCTATTACATATATAAATAAAATTGTTAATTTATATTTTAAATTTTAAGTTTCAATTTTCCACATATTAAATTTGTATATCTTGAAATTGTCATTATTTCAATTTGACTATTTTTTAGGTCATGCGATACAAGTAATTAATTCACGATCAGAGACAAATAATTATGAAGATGACAGATATTTTAAATCATCAATTGGTAAGCATTTTCCATATCAGCTCAACAATAGTCCAACAAGATCTAATTTATCACAAGATATAAAATATGATGCAGCTTCAGAAATTTACAATCCGGAATTACAAGATTATGAAAATGAAAATTGCACATATAATCAAATAAATCCATCATATGCAAGTGTTTCAAGCTATACACCACGGTTTTCCGTCCCACATTATCAAAGAAATACCCCATTAATAACACCGCCACCACCTGTGCCACCAGCTATAGAAGATAAATTAAAAGCTTTTAATAATTCATGGATGTCAGATACGTCTTGGCCTTCCACTGGTGAAATTTTTAATAGGCAACTGGATACGCCTGGATCTCCACCACATTTTGAAAGAGAAGGCGCAAATTTAAATATAATGGAGTATAATGAAAGAGAAGATATTATTACTTCTCAGGATGTTGATCATCGGGAATTATCACTTGCTGCCACCAATTCTGATAAAGGTTTATTTTTTTTTATTATTATTAAATCATTAATTATGACTCTTATTAAAAATAATACCATCACAATCAATTGCCAATTTACTACATTTTGAAGACAATAAAATTGTCATTGTATTTTAGAACCAAAAAAGAAATGCATTTTTCTTTTAAAATTCAATTCCATGTCATATAAATTGTTAAATAAATAATAAATCATCTTTATATTTTAGCTCAACATATTTTTTCAGGTAATGGTAGACCGGTTGATGTTGACCACAGAAATTTAATATCACTGACTGGTTCGCCTGGATCTAAACTAATGGAACCTGATGTATATTTATGATTAATAAATATGTTTCTAAAATTGATAATTGAACATTTTCTTTCAACAGATTAATGAGAAATTTAATTTTTTTGCAAAAGATATGAATGTGTTTGAGTCACTTAAAAATAATTCATCAGATCAAGATTATAGGCAACAATCAACTGCAAATGAAGATAAAAATCTCAATGCTGGGAATGATTCAGGTATATTAAAACCTCCACCGTATCCACCACTTCTGGGGTCACCATTATCACCTACAAAAACAATAATTAAACATAAACATTCTCCTCTGCGACGTACTAAGAACAAATCTATGCAGTATTTAATAAATGACTTGGGTAAAAATTGAACGTTAATAATATTGTATGTAAATAGAAAAAAATGTTTTTTTTTTAGGCAGCGACAATGACAATATAGAAAGTATTGATATGGAAATGTCAGATGATGATGATCAGTTTCCAGGTTGATTTTTTTTTTTATTAATATTTATGTTTTTTAATCTTTATTTTATATCATTTGTAAGCAGGGAAAATGCAAATGAATAGTGATCAGTGTGATGGTCCAGACTCTTCAATAATTACAACAAACAATTTAGAATCATCTGAAATTCAGCATCTTCATGCAACGGACAGTGAATTAGCTTGGAAAAATGGTTTCGAAAATAAAACATCAATTGAAATAATGCCAAATAATGTTGAAAATATATGGGGAAATCAAAGATTATCATCTTTAATGGCACAAAATTCTCCAGAAAATTACCAACAATTAGAATTTCGAAGATTTATTAATCCGAATAATAGACATTTACAACAACAAAAACATATGTTACAAACAGCTCCTAAACCACGAAGATTACCATATTTCAGTAGAAGTTTTGTTGCAAGAGGTGGAAATTTTAATAATCGTCGAGGTTTTCGTGGGAGATCATGGAAATAATATATTTAAAAAAACGATAATATATTTTATTTCATTTCGTTTTTAACCACCTTGAGATTGTTTTTTTTTTCTGAAATAAATAAATTTAATCTAAATTTAAATTAAGATGGTTTTTATGAAATTTGTTATAAGTAGCGGTAGTGTATATTATTTGCAACTCTTTGATACTAAATTATTTTTAAAATCAATGGACTGTTTCAAATTCAACGATTGCAGATTGTAAAGCATATAAGAAGACTGTTAGAAAATAGTAATAGTTTTAGTTTTGTATAATGAAGATGTCAGGATTGCAATTTACGATGTCAAATTTATTCTATAATAAGAATTAAAATATTTAAGATATTTTCAAAACATATATTTTTTCAAAAAAATTGTTTTTGAGAATGGCCAATATTATAATTACAAAATAAATTAATCAAAAATAAGAAATTTATATAAACAAAAATAAAATTTTATTTGATATCACATAAAAGAGCAACACCTCTTACAATCCAATGTTCGGGAGGTTTGAGTGACTCCAACCATAACGGCGAAATAAAATTTAAATCAGTACGATTAATTTTTTTATACACAGGACACTGCAAAGAAAAAATGAATTAAATATTTTTTTTTTGTAAATGTATTGAACTAGAGTTTCATATATAACGTCTCTTAATCATTTTTGTATGAGACTAGGTATAAATTAAATTAACATATGATTCAACGAAGTATTCTGGGTTCCGAATACAGCGGCATCCAAAATATAGCTAACAACACGTACACGATCGTTAAAAAACTTTCTTTTCGGACTTTTATATAGTGCAGCGAAAAGAACTGTAAAATATTATCAGTCCTTTTTTCCTATAATAAAAAATAATGCAATTACGAGGAACCGCGCGCCTTGTTAGTTTGGCCGTTTGGCGTACCCAATTTTAACTTCTACAACTATCTTACTATAATAAATTTTTAATCAGCAAAAAAACTAACCTTATTTTACTAGGTACGTAGTAGGTCTCACAGTCAGGGCCTGACAATACATATATCATATGTCTTTTAAACAGTTACTGAATATAATTATACCGTCGTATATGTACCGGTACAATTAATGTTTTCAAAGTGTGTTCGCCGACTTTGAAAAGTTAGAGAAAAAAAATATTTAAATTACCTGATATAATTTTGGATTCTTCGGTGCAACTGAATTTATTGCGTATACATGAACAACTGGCATTATAGTAAATAAAACTTTATTTGTCGCTTCAATTAGACGTGCATTTTTACGATCCCAACCAGCACCATCAACAAATAATCCATGTATAAATACACCTTCTTTAGGTGGTTTTTTGTATTCTTCTGCCGATAGTTTAAGAACTTCATTATGCATCGAAACTTGATCCAGTGCCCATCCTTTATGAGCCCTAGCAACTTCCTGTTTCATAGCAGTTAGAAATCCTTGTGGATTAAAGAAACCAGACATCCAAAATACAATAGGACGACTCTATTATCAAAATTGTAAATATTTTATTGCACCAAAAAATAAAAGATTTATATTTTAAATATTGCATACCCCAAAACACCAAAAATAAAATTGTTTATTTCTTTCTAATAGTTCAGTATACCAAAACCCAAGACTAGAAGAAAGCCAACTTCCACGTTTCCACATATCCGGAACTTTTGCATTAAATATATTATCAAGAGCATTACGAAGATCATCACTCATAATAATAGTACCTTCAATTGCTAATAACAAATCACGTAAAGTAATTCGAACTGAAATTAGCATCTAAAAAAAACATAAAAATTAAAACTATAATATACATATATACTTATATATAAATGCTATTATAATTTACTTTCTGCATTCTATCAATCTCTTGCCTTAAAAATATATTCATAGAACTTGTTGCACCCATTTGTTTTAAACGTTCTTTTACTTCAAACGGATCGTATTTTTGCGGTAATTTACTAAGCATATCTTGAGCAGCACGTCCAACTTTTTCTTCTCTCGTCTCGCCAGCACCAGCAGAAGATTCTGGAAAAAGAAATAATCGATCACTTATTATATGTAAATGTAACACGATTAAGATTATTTAGGGGTACATTATTTCGTGGCTTATAGATAACAAATTTTGAAATACGCCAACTTACCTTTTGGTTGGATAGATATGATTGTGTCTAGAATACTTCGTGTACTATTTATTTGGTAAGATATATCTGCATTAGAATGAAAACCATATGCTTGCGGTGGATCTACAGAAGACATTTTTTCAATGGCATCTAAATATTCTTCTTGTACTTTAAAGGATAAAATTTTGTAGCCCTTATAAAATTGAAAAGTATCTTCAAACATTGCATCGCAAAACCATACAAAGGCTAGTGTATTTAACAATCGTTTATCATAGTCATCAGTCACTCTTCCTCCATATTGAACTTCTCCGAGCATATAGCGTACTGTGCTCCAACTAATCCCCTTTTTGGGATCAATATCGTCCAAATGATTTTGAACAAAGAGACAACTTGCATACCAATCAGCAAAATTAAATTCATACGGTATATTCCATCCCAAAGGACCAAACTTTCTTCGTTCCTGAACAATTGAATGTAAAAATGAAATTGCAAAAACCAAGGGATGATAAAAAACTGATTCACTAGCATCTAGGAAATCTTGAGTTAAATTGCCATAAGTTCGTAGTAAACCAGCTCTAATACCATTCGGTGGTTCATTAGTAAATTTAAGAGCTAGCTGTAATAAACTTATAGGAAACGAGTCATGAACTTCAGTTGTAATCCATAATCTAAAAACATTACTAATCGGAGTCTCATTTTTCTCTAATTCTAATATTTGTACTGTTATTTCAGTCATATAATCAATACCCAAATGACAGTTTTGAAGAAGTACCCATCCACCTTCTTCTAGACAATTGGAAACTAATTTTCGGGCGTGAATTTCTTGCCCTTGGCCCATAGATATTGCAAAGCATTTCAGTTCATTTTTCTTTGCCAGCGACTCGATATTAGATGATGGATCTGATCCCATTGATAAGAAACATATTAGTGGAACTAATGGCGAGCTTTCTATGATCAAATCATCAAAGCTAAGTATAATGGGTTCAGCAAAACGAGGACCTAAAGAACTTCCTATATATTTCCTACTTTGTGAAATTGTTCTATCTGGGCAAAATGATCTTACTATCAGTAAACGCCGGAATGCGTCCAAGTTATTATATTCATCAGGAATAACTTCAATCTCAGGATTATCTTTTTGAAACCATATCCGCCATGGTCTCTCATTAGTGTCTACTTTATCTAAAATATTTGCAAATTGTCTCAATCGTGACAATTGCACTAAATTCAACCAGCTCTCATCAGTTATCCAGCGGTGTGGTTTCATTGGACAATCATTTAAATTTAACGCTGCACCACCTTTTATTAAAGTCTGAAATTCTTCATATGTAATGGCACCTTTATTCTGATCTATATACAGTGCCATTAAGAGTACAAATAGAAATTTATGAGTTTCATATAATCCTCTAGATTTATATCTATAAACCTCAAATGTTAGATATTTTATAATTCGTTGTATTCGTTCTGCAGTAATATGAGTTTTTTTAGAATTATGCATAGAAGCATCAAATCTTTCAAGATATTGCACTAAAGATGTTTGATACATGACGTTCACCATTGCCATTGTACAAACCAAAAAATATAAAATACTACCTCTTGTAGCGACTGGTCTATATTCTTCTCTTGCTAAATTAATTTTGATTTCTGTACTCTTAGCTATTTCCAGTTTTTCCTTGACTTCTATAGAAGTTATTTTACTGTTATTTAATACTTCAATTACAGTCACATCATCTAATAGACTGCCTTCGGTTGTTGAAAGTTTATGTAGTAAGTCAGCTTCAAGTTGTTTAATTTTCTTCATATTACCAGTAACAGTTTCAACCAAATTAGTACGTTCTTCTTCAAGCTCTTTTTTTTCAGTAAGTATAACTCTGCCTAAAAGCTGATCTTCTAATCCTTTCATTGTTACTGTAAAATCAATAATAGACGCACGAGCTGATATTTCTGGAGAAAATGCAGGATTTGGTAACTTTGTAGTGATATATAATCGAAACTGTTCGTTATAGTCGACTTCTTTATCACCCACTTTTACTTTAAAGAAAAATCCAACTTTATACAAATTCTTTTCTAATATATTATCAAGAGCTGGATCTAATTCTTCATATATATCCTCTATTAAAACGGGAATGCCCAAACTTATAGCATCTTCAATATGAGTTCTAAAGTATTTATGCGTCAATGAAGTAACGATAAGATTGTTAGCTTTTTCCCTACTTTTAATCCAAGTTTTACCTTGTGATTGTGGATCAATTAGCAAAGGAAATCGGTTTGCTTTTGTAGAAATAATACCATTTTGTATTGAAAGTTCATCTGATGGTAGACCTTGTAAATTCCACTCACCTATTTGAGCTCTATCTACTAAACTATCAATAATATTTATATTTAGAGATATTGGTATTTTACGTATCATTATAAAATTGAGCCATGTATTTTGTAAATTAGTTCTAAATTCTTGATTAAATGGCCCGGTGTATGATAAAAATGCAGTTAAATATATAACATCACCTACAAGTCTATCAATTTCATTTTTAAATAGTGCTATCTGTTCAGTCCAACGTATTTTTTCACCACCCAAGCCTTCAATTAAAGCTGAAGCTGCATCCATTTTATTCTGAATTTTAGCTGCATCTTCTAATATCAAATTTTGTTCAGTTACAGCTGCTTCAAATTTAGCTCTAACGACTGCAAGTTCAGCTTCTTTTGCTTGGAGCAAAGTTTCAGCATCATTTAAATCTTTTGCTGCTTTTTTATATTTTGCTTCTTGAATTGCTAAATTAGCTTTGAGAGGTAATACTTCTTTATTCACTTCAAAATATTTAGCCATAGCTATTGTCCATGAAATTAAACCTGCCACATTACCGCAAGCTGCCTTTGCAGCATCAAATGTGTATAGGCTGAAATAAATGATAAAAAGGAAATATGAAACTTATTGTATTAATATACGTTAAGGGAACAAACAGCATTACATTTTTGCCAGTCTAAAATAAACATGCAAATTTACCTGAAATTAAAATATGGTATTAGTAAATCTACCATTTCAGCATTTATAATATCTGTTGGATATTCTACAAGTTTTCCCAAAAATCTAACATCAGTCAGAACTTTTGACGATTCACCCCATGATGCTACTAAAAATTGTTTATCAGTATCTGGAAATACACTAATTACTTTTCTTCTAAACAAAATTAATACAGCATCCATAATAAGTGTAATAAGAAATGGAGGTTTTCCCAGTTTTCGTATAGTTGCAATATCAGATCCTTTTATAGTCTAAAATTAAAATTATTCATAGTGATTGTTGTTACAATAAATATAAAACATAGTATATTTACTTTAAGAGATGCCTCAGCTTCTTCTAAAGCCGGTTTTGCTTTTTCAAGTTTACCTTCTGCTACCTCTTTATCTTTTACAATTACTGATACTAATTTTTCAGCTGCTGTTTTCATTTCAGTTACGTCAGCTTTGATAGCTTCAGCAGCTACGGTTTGTTCTTTCACTTCTACCATAACAAGCTGAGCTTTTTCGGTTGCTACAATTATATTTTTATTTTTTTCAACTAATTCTACTTTAAGAAGTTCAACAGATCCGGCTGCTTCATCTAGTTTATATAAACCGGAACTCATACGATCAGACATATCAATTATATTTTGTTTTTTTTCTTCATATAATATTTTATAACTTTCCAGAAATGATATCAGTGATTTTGGTGTAACATATGTTTGACGTCTAAATCGTTCAAAATATTTAATACAAACTTGACTCACAGATTCATGTATAAAGCTCATAGAGTTTGTAACTTCTACTTTGACTTCAGGAGTACAAATTATATTAAAATTCTGAAGATAATGATTTGAAACAGCAAGTCTTGCATCTTCAGGCCATTTTTGGAACCATTTTATTGTACATCCAGAAATTAGACCAGGAAATTTAAGGGAACGTGCCCGGAACTTTTCTCCAACCTTTTATTTTAAATAATAAATATATAAGAATTTAAGATTATAATTTTGAATTTAATTTTATTTATGTATTATATACTATAGAAATTATGTTAAATTAATTCGGGAAGTTAATTCTAAACAACGTAAACTATCATTAACTAGGAATGTTACATTAAGTCCTGACCGAATCATCGATTTAAATTGAATCAGCTTTAAATGAGTACCACGTACCAGTATTTATAAAATTATAGACTGGGAAACTGGGAAACATATTTACGTATATCTGTTACTCTTCAAACAGTTTAGTAAGGATTCTTTCTATTAAAAGGGTAGGCAGTCAACCAACTAAGTTGAAGAATGTAACAATAATCTCAAAAGGCAATAAACATTTTCAAATATATGAGGATTACGTTGTGTTAAATAATAACGTAATTAAGGGATATACTTAATGGGCCAAATAGTATTATCGTCTAGTATTGATAACTGTGACGTGTTCACCATCTAACTATGGAGAAACAAAATTGAATATATTTATTATATAAACTTACCGGCGAAAAACAAAGGGCTATATGTAAATTATAACGAGCCCTAGAAATAAAAAAATCATATAAATTATCTTGAGTTGCAGGTCTTTTTGGCGCACTTTTTTTCATAACAGGAATCATTTCGGTATATATTTCATCTACAAATTTAAATATGTAAATTTTATTATTTAATTTATAAAATATATTTTATATATACCTAATTCATCTTTTGGGAAAAGATTTGCTATTTCACCAGAACTGAGAATATTATTAATAAATTCCAAAAATGCTTCATCTTTGATTTCATTATCCGTAAAAATAAAAGATATTCCTTGTCCCATTAGACCAGCAGTACGATAAAGATACTTTAGATCATCAGTTAAATTTGATACATTATATGCACGTGTTAATGTTATTTGAAAGAATTTATAACCAGCTATGAAAGATGCCAATCTAGTAAGACATTGTTTTCCAGAACCACCTACACCAACAATTAGTGCATTTCCTCTAATAATAATAATAATTATTACAAATTACAATAATTACAATCTATATTGTGGGATTTAATCTTAAGATAAATGATGCATATTATACATATTACATATAACATATGAACATATTTGGTACATTATTCCGCAATAATTATGTATTAAAAACGTTAGGTTGAGCGATGTCGGAGCAACATAATACAACATAAATGCATCAGTTCGGATACCGGAAATTATCGCTTCAAGGGTCATAATTAAGGGTGGGTAATAATTGGAGCACTTCATAAAGACATAAATTGTTAGATATCGTTAACCTATTTAAATTTGTCTTGCTGAAGAATTGTTATCCAAATACCATAACGATGGACATGGTTTCAGTAAGATGAAGTCACCTGTCGAATAATCAGACCAATTATAGCAGTATAACGCGAAAAGTTTGGTAACGAAATCATTTTTAGAAACACATCACATTTCTAGAAACAACTATCACTTGAAGTTACTATTTCTTTTATGGGAATGAATATAGTAAAGGAGAAGCCATATAATAAAATTGAACTAAATTCGGACAACAAGACAACTGCAGTATTATATCGACCACACTATTGACGGCAATAAATTATTTGTTATTCAATTATAATAAGTCATTTAATATCAATTATTTTCAGAACTAGTTTATATTAAAAATATGTTAAAACATTGGGATTATTCACATTTGTAGCATACAAACTAAACTATATGTTCAGTATCTGAGACATACATGTTATTATATCCTTTGAGGGCTAATTAATATTATATTTTATTATAATATTCTTTTAAATTAAAGTATCACATATTTTTTTTCACCAAATTTAATACCTAATTAAACTATAATTATTTACCTCGGTGTTCTAATAATTCTTGAAATTATCATAAGACTTTTCAATGCATCACTGAAAAAGACTAAATCTAATTTATATCCTCGAATATATTCATTGAATTGTGCCATATAAAATTTACATCTTTTCTCTACAACTTCGAAACTAAAAAATAATTATAATAATAAAATAAAAAAAAAAAACTTTTTTTTTGTTTTAATTTTAATATATGCCTAGGAATTTCCTCATATACTTTTGGTGGTTCAAAAGACATATCTTCTTCTTCTCCTTCTGCAGTATCTGGTGCATCTTTTAAAAAGTCCACAAAATATACTTCATCCTCAGTAACTTCATTATATAAATCTTTTAAATAATCTGTAGCATCTTTTTTAAGTCTAATATCAAACCAAGTTTTATCTGCATAATCAGTGAATCTATCTGCAATTACTCTAGTACATTCATGGCGCCACAACTAAAATTTATAAAATTAACTATAAGAAATTAAATTTTCGTTTTCACAACAAAATAAAATTAAATATAATTACATTAAGTATAGTATTTGCAGTTTGACATTCAGGTGGTTCTATAGTTAGCATACCCTCCCAAATTCTTGATAAATCTCTTAAATTGAATACATAATGAAAATTAGCAGGTGTTGGTAACATTTTCTTTTTCACATTTTGCCAGAATATTCTTGTTAATGGTACAAGTAAACGTACAGCATTTACAACTTCTTCAGGAAAACGACTTTCAGAAAAATAACCTTCACCAATTCTTCTAAATATTTGATCCATTGAATTAACACTTGGTAATGTACAATTAAATATACAGAAATGTCTTTTTAACCGATTTGGTATATCATTTCGTCCTCCACCTGGATGTATCATAGCAGCTATTATTAGAATATCTAAGATTGTATAAAAGTCTCCTAGAAACAGAAAGATTATAATTTTATTAATTATTAAACGTTTGAATATATATATAGTGACTTAATATTTAGATATAGTGTAGCTATTTATAGAGTTATTCAAAAGTAAAACAAATTAAGAAATAACTTTAATAAAATCTTATATTTCTCAAAAAATAGAGATATATGCAAATGTTACCTGGTTTGTCTAAGGAATAAAATCCAGTTTGTTCTATCATTTGTCTAACAATTTCATTAGTTATTTGATCTCCCCATGCATTTATAATTGGCATATTAATATCATCAATAAATATTGTCATCTTACGTTGTCCAGGCGGCCCATATGATAATCCAACACGTTTTTCAATATACGATTCTATTATTCTCTATAGGGAAAAAAGTATTTTACCAATGCATTCGAAATTATCATTATATAAATTATCATTACATATTATTCAACATAAGAATACGTAATATATGAGGACTAAAATTTTATTTTCAGCAAATTTTATAATTTGCTTCGTAAAACAGAATTATGAATTGCTCTCCAAATATAATTACCTGATACATATTTGGTGTAGTAGCTGATGAAAAATTAAATGATTTTGATAAATGTAGCTCCGGATCATATTTACTCATATAACTTTTAATAATTACTGTTTTTGCAGTGCCTTGTTCACCAATCAAAAGAACTTGTTTATTTTGTTTTGCAGCATTGTGTATAAGAAAATTTGTTCTTACATTATCAACATTAGGAACTAAAATACTTGCAAACTCTGGTTTATTATCTTCGGGGTACATGTAATCTTCTATTCTAGTTGACCAATGTTGCCAATTTCCACTACTATCTACATAATATTCGAATATTGTTTCATTAGGTAATTTTTTAGGCCATTCTAAAATAAAAATTAAATTGTCAATGAATATGAATTGTTGTTTTTGTAAAGTCAATTATTATGTTTTTAACAAATATAATGAAATCTTACTTAATTTGGAAGAATGTTTTAAACAGAATTCTTCTAATTTATCTCTTTCTGTTATTTCTAATACAGCACCCATTGTCCACATTAGTGAAAATAAAAAGCATCTTTCAAGAAATTTTTCAGCATTTGATACTAAATATTAAAAATATAGGAATTATTTTATTTAGTTTTTATTTTATTTTATTTTATGGTTTTTATCGAAAATTCTCATTACCTTTATCTAAAAGAAGGCCATCAAGAATTACCAATAATTGTTTTATATATATTGCTTCCAAAATATTCATTTTTGCTATTAATTTTGTTTGCAAAAATAAGTTTATGTCATCATAAATTCCATTAAAACATTTTCTAAAAACATTTTCTTCAGAAGTTCCACACCTCATAAGCCAGGCTATTTTAAAAAAAAATTATAATTTGGAAGTTTTTTTTTTTTTTGTTTATATACCTTCTGCATAGACCGGCCACTTTAATACTGATGAACTCATGAAAACCATTCCTACACGACTAACTGTAGCAGGAGATGCATTATCAACATTATCTGGCTCAAATACTAATTTACTATTATCAGCCATTTTTATTCTATCACCATTTGCTAAAGTCAATGTTTTATTATCGTCCAATACAGAATTAAGATTTTCAATCCAAACTGCATCAACTGGACCATCAAGAATAAGCCAGCAATTTTCACTTTTCTTTATTTTTAAAGTTCGACGCCAAAGTGTTGAAAAAATCCCATCAGTCCAATCATTTGTTGCAACATCTAGTCGACCAAACATTTGTGGGGCGGTGATTGCCTTTAAAGAAATTACGACTCGTTAATAAAATATTTATATTAAATATAAAAAAAAAAAAAAACAATTTTGTATAATCATAACTTTATTACATTTATTTTCTGCATATACATTTACCTTCGGATTCATTTTCATTTCCCTATGAACATTACCCATATCTGTGAAACATTGTAGTAAAATTGCTTGACAAGAAGTTTTACCAGCTCCTGTTGGACCCATTAACATTAAACCGTGTCGTACTAATGATGTTTCATATAATTGCACAATTTTAAGATTCCATTCTGGATTATTTACATATTGTGCCTGTTCAACACATTTTGCAATAGATTTTTGTAAATCTTTATATGTCGCTGTAGTTAATTTAATTCCAGGAAACATATCATCTATAAGAGATAAAAATAGTCCTTCATCTTCATCAATTAATTTTGATACATTCATATCACGAAGTACTCTCATAACAATTGTTTCTTCTGTATCTGTTGCGTTAGCACGTTTTTGTGAGCCCAATGTTCTTAGTACAGATAAAATGTTACGTAAACCAAAATCATAATGTACTTGTTTTGAAAGCTGTTGTTCACATAACGCATATAATGTGAAAAATTTCCTTGATAGTAATACATTTTCTTTAAAACCACAACTAGCTAATTTTACTCTGATTATAATTGCACGATCTGGTACCATCATAGCTACTGTTCTAAACATAACTTTAAGATTTTCAGGTAATTCTTGTCTACCAGCATATCCAGGATTCATTGTTATAAAAAGTCCAAATTCAGGATTTAATGATACAGTGTCTCCGTCACTAAATATAAAAAGTGTTTTCTTTTCTTTTCTTGCCGTTAAAACAATACTAAAAAATAATATGGTTTATAATTTTTATAATATTTAAAGTAAACAAATCATAATATATATATATATATATATATATATATATATATATATATATATATATATATATATATATTATATATATATATATATAAGTGATTTTAATTACTAAATTTGTTGAGCAGCAACCGATAAAACTGGCAATTCAATTCTATTGAATTCATCAAAACATCCCCATGAACCAGACTGTGCTAGACCTTTATAAATTCTACCTAGACCGCGGAAATCCATTTGATCAGAACAATTAAAAACAACAACAAGTTTTCCTAAAGCTCGTCCCATATCTTTAGTTGTTTCCGTTTTGCCAGTACCAGCAGGACCAGCTGGTGCACCCCCCATATTCATACCTATAAAATATATACAGATTTATTAAACCTAGTATATTAAAGTAAAAATATTTTTCACTACAAACTACTGGAGATATGGGGCCAATATTAATAAATTATTTCATCCCACGTGTGAAAGTCAAGATAACAGAAATATTTTTTAAAAAATACAAGAGACAGAGTGGCACTCCTATAGTAAATTTTAGAGTGTAAGAATTCAAATGTGCTTCAAATTATATTTTGTTATCTTGGGATCTTGATTGATGAATTATTTACGAAATATACAATAAATCCAAATTATTTGTAAATAAAAATTCTTACCTATAGCTTGTGCTAATGATATGTAACATCTATCAGTTAATGGTGTTATAGCCAGTCTTTCTGTTACTCCTAGATACTCATTTTGATATATAAAATTTACGTCTGTTATCCCTACAATTACATCATCATTGAGTTCTTTATAATAAAATCTTGCTTGTTTCTGCCATTCAAAGTCTAAATAAGACTTAATTTTTAGACGGCATAAATCATCAAATATATCTCTACAATTAGATATTACAATATGGATATTTTAAAATATTATAATGACTTATATATAGAAATAAATAATATACACAATGCTATGATGTCTTGTATTAACTATTAATTGTAATAACAACGATAAAATGTGAGCTCAGAACTATAAAAATTAGCTAAATCTGCTGAACATTTCCCGCCAATGTAACCCTCATCAGGACACTAGTTATCTCAAATAATACAGTCCAAGCAACTAGATTTGTTTAGATTTATTATTGCAGTATTATAGAAGTGTCAATTTTTATAATAAAATTAATTAAGTAAGTAGATTGGTGCAATTATTAATCTATTATGAAAATACACGCAATTATTACCCATATAAAAATGTCTTATACCAGGAAGAACTCGAAAAAAAAAATTTAAATTTACAAAATCCATATAGTAATTTAAGTCTCAAAGTGTCCTACCTAATTATAATGTTTCAAAAATTGATTCTTTTTAAACTAACCTTTGATGAACATGTATTGTCACCATAGTTTCAAATCTAATACGATCTAATTTTGTTAGATCTTTTACTGTCAATTCAATGAAGTTATTCAAAATATTTAAAAATTTTGTATTTGTTTTTTTCATAATCAGTTTATCAATACGACTTTTTTTTAATGCAATTTCTGAGTCTTTAGTCCAAAGCAATTGTACTCCTAGAAGTCCCGCCTGTAAAATTAAAATAGATTTATGAATATTGGTCGTGCTGATTATATCGATTAAACGTATATATACAAATCCAAATATTATATAATACCTGTCCACAGAAGGCAGGAAACTCTAATACAAAATTAAATTCTGGATCATTTAATAATACAGCGATACTTGCTAATATTGTACGCATTGTGTTCTGCATTTCTCTTAGTAAATTTCCAAGCCATAATTCAACACCTCCCATACATTGAACATCATTCTCAAATGCAACCTAAATTTAAAAATAAGAAGGAATAATAAAGATATATGAGTAATTCCGCGATGATTACCTAAGCATGAAAGCTTAACTACATAAAACATCAACTACTTACTTTTTCACCATTTGAAGAGTGCATATTTATAATTATATCAATAGTTTTGTCTTGAAATCCAACCTAAAATAATAAGAGATTTTCTTAAATTAATATTTTTTATGTATGTATAAAGTTTACAATTAATGCCAAAGCCGAAACCACTTTTAAAGTAAGAATTACACTAATTTTGGTAAAGTTTTAACTAAGATAATTATTAGAAATGAAATAAAATTCTTTTTAAATGCTGCATCGAAGCAATACTATGATTTGGAAAACTACTATCAAATTGGACTTTGATACTCATTAATACTTATGAAACTGGAGCGGTATTATTAATAATTTTACATAAGAAATAACTCCATAAAGGAAGTGGAATTAATACCAGCAAACAATTTATTAGAGTTATTACCCTAACAAGATTAAAGTGAAATAAATTTCTACTAACTAGAAAAAATTGTATTATGATATTTTTAATATTATAGTAAAAAAATCTTACAAAAGCAATAGCATCAAATATGCTGAGTAGATGTGGTTGTATAGAAGTAGGATTTGAAGCTTGTCCCAATATTTCTAATAAAACTGGATCCGAAATAAAGAAAAATCTTGGAAAAACTAATCTCTTCGATTCCAAATAACCTGCGTGTAATGAAAAATATAAAACAATTAAATTATAAAAATATCAATATCTAAATTTCATTACCTGTTAAAGATTTTTGACAAGTTTCTAATTGTTCTAACAAAAATGTTAATAAAGTTGATAAAGTTTCATCACCAGTACAACATTCAACAGCAACTGGTATTTCACGGGCTCTAAACATTATTTTCACATAATTTTTATCAATATTTGTAAAACGTTTTGCTTCTAATGGTAACTGTTTTGCAATATCACCACCAACAAAAACAGCTTCTAAATATATCCATAAATTTTGTACAATTAACCATTTCTCTAAAATTTCACCAGTATTAATTAATTTATTTAACCATAGCATTATTTCCTTTTTGAATGGTGCATTATATCGATTTGTTGATAACGAATTCATTATCATTAATGTATCTTCGATTAATGTAATAATTTCAAGTGTTTCTGCTGCTTTTAAGAGTAGTTCACCTCTATTTTTAAACATACCTAATTGTAAATATACAGCAGACCAATCTGAAATTACTTGTTTTAATTTTGCTTCAATATCCAATTCCTTTACGGCACCAACACAAATATCTTCAACATCATCTTTAAATTCTAATATAGGTGCTTCCATAACCTTGCCTAACGTAAAATTCAATGTTTCTGCATCGAAATTTGAGCTAAGTATTTGATTTAATCGTAACCAATGTCTTTCTTTCATTGCTTTATCAGCCATTAGTTCTAAAAGTGGACATGTCTCATTGAAATCATCAATTTTTTGTTTCAAATCAATATATGCTGGCCATGTTTGCATTCCTTTAGGAAGTTTACGGCATCTAAAAAAAAATATTTATTTTGATCTACTAAAACGTTAATCACAACAAGACTGCGTTGTGATTATTATAATATACCTTAATTGAAAATCTGCTAGCTCAGCTGTAATTTTTTCAATATCTACTTCAGTCCATGGCATATCATAATAATCATCAATTGTTTTCAATACAGCAATATATAATGAATATAATTTACTCAAAAAATTAAATTCCTTTTTTCTTTGATGAACAATTGGATATTCACTTATAGGTAATCCAAATAATTTTTCACCACTTTGATACATTTCATATTTACGCCAAAGTTCATCAAATCTAGTTTGAAATAAGAAAACTCTATCACTAGCTTCCTTTGCCTGTATACCTTCAACCATTGGTCCTTTTCTGTCATAATCAATATTAAATTCATTTAATTCTCGGATAAATGTTTGTATGCCTTCATTTAGTTCTTTCAATAGAGGACCTTCTAAATCAGCTAAAATTTTGGTAACCTTGGCTGACTTTTAGAAAAAAAAAATCAAATAAATTCAATAAGATTATATTCAATTCATTAATAATTTGTTATTATAAAGTTAAATTTAATAATTGATTTTAAGTGATAGTATTTTTTGTTAGTTTTAAGAAACACTCGCTGTCACTAGCTTGATCCAAAAACATATTTATAAATTAAATTTTAAATGTGATTTAATGTGCTAAAACCACATTTTGGGGTTAAATCACCATCAGAGCAAAGTTATTTGATGTAAAT
The DNA here is from genome assembly GCA_963920725.1 of Rhamphomyia laevipes. Classification (NCBI taxonomy): domain Eukaryota; kingdom Metazoa; phylum Arthropoda; class Insecta; order Diptera; family Empididae; genus Rhamphomyia; species Rhamphomyia laevipes. Next base: position 37,110,238 of record OY987258.1, on the reverse strand, counting down.
AAATATATATTTATTTATTTTATTTTGGAAAATCTTTTGGTCAATCTATAATCTGGGCACTTTTGTACTTTTTTGATGACTATCATAAGCTTTACAAGCTCTTTGAAAGTACATCTATCGCCAGTGGCCATTCAAAAAATACCAATATAATTATAACAGTGATGATGTGAAACGACGCCACATATAATTTGTAATTGCAATATTGCCTTAATTAATTGGCATTACTTCACTTTCATATGAGACATGGGGGTACGTACTCATAGTTTGTGCAGTCTTTAATTTTTTATTAGAATATTTAAGTACATATATATATTATTATTATTATTATACTTACATTATCAATCATATTATTGAAAGCTAATTTTAAACTATCAACTTTATCTTGATCATCACTCGATACAGAAATATTAAATTGTAAAAATATTTGATATATTTCAATAATCTTATCCAAATCCATTTCCATTCTGTAAATAAATATAATTAAATAACAAAACTAAAAATTTTCAATGTTTACAAAATTTATTACGTTATACTATGTTCTCGAATTTTTTCTAAACAATCCATAACCAATCTAACATCATCTAAATCTTTAATTGTTTTACAGAGAACAGCTTCCCTATCCGCAATAAATTCCATTATCTCATCTAAATGTTTTTTAAATTTAGTAGTTAACATTTGACCTAATAAAGTTTTCCATTTTTCAGATTCTTCAATGCATAGTGCTAAGACTTGTTCTATTACAAATAACCAAATAAAAAAAAACAATATTTAAATATATAAAAACATTTAATTTATAAATTTTAAATATTTAATTTTATATTTTTATTAAACATCTTTTATTTTTACCCTTTCTTATTTCAATTGGTCCAATATATTGTACAGAATTGGTATTTTTAATAGATTGTGTAGTATTATCAAAACTTCTGAATTTTTCACGTATATCAGCAGTTAATGGATTATCATCAACGAATTTTTTAATTTTTGTATCTCGATCAACATCCCAAAGAAACTCAAGTGAATTATATGTATTCTTATAAAATGTAAAATTATGATGAAGATTATTATTAATTAACAAATTTATTAATATTTATATTACCAGAAGTAGGGCGTCCACATCTTGTTCAAACATTAATAAACCTTTTGATATATTTTGATTTGATCGGATCACATCTTTATGTTCATCCACTGATTTAAAATAATTTCTTTCATGACGATTTTCATCTGAATAAAAAACATATTTGCTGAATTATGTTAAATATTTTGGTACACATATTATAATGTTTTATAATAAAATATATATTTAATATTATGATTAGATAATTTAGCTTAAAAACTCAGCAATTAAAAGAAATAAACATACAGTACTAATAAGCCAGTGCAGTAAGTATGGGTTAAACTTTAGAAAGCAAAGGATACTAAAAAAATGAATGATTCAATATCCATACAATTAGTGATATCTGTGTATGTAGATCAATTATGATTGTTGCTTTATTATTATTGAAATCGAAACATTCAGAGCTATTATTAGATGTCATTCTTAACAAAAGTGGACACAGTGAGTAGCGAGATGGAATAGAGGAATTGACCTTAGATTTTATGATAGATAATATTAACTGGTGTGGTAAGGTGTTATAAGGTGACTATATCTGACTAGCTGACTCAAGAAAGGGTCTATAACATACGCCATATTGTCCCTTTGTTCAAAAATTCTTTTGACCAGCGCTTGACAAAGTTGGGAGCAGAAGTAGTCCTACTTATGATGCTGTCTATAAGTAAGTAGACATTTAAAATCTAATTCCACAAAACAAATTCTTGGAATTAGGTTTTAAATTTTTTTTGGAACTGTTAAATTTCCACAACTCCAGGCTATATAAAGACACTGCCCCATATTTATATTATTATTATGCTCTCCCACCCTCTTAATAAAAAAAATGTTTGCTGATATCTGATAGGATACTCTACTTCTACAAAATACCATAATTTATCAATAATTTGTTTATAAGAATAAATTCGATTTTCATATTTTTCTATATTTGGGATATATATAATTAAAATTAATGTTTAATGGGAATATGTTTTAGAAATAGACATATACAAATAAAGGACTTTTATATAAACTTACAAAGTTAAAGTTATATATTTTATATACATATTAATCAAAATAATGTTATATAATTTATATATTAATCAAAAATATACTTGAACATATTTTACCTGCTGTTATTTTCCTTAATTTTCTATCAGGAGTTTTGGCTTGTTTACCCCATGTTGTAACGAAATAATGTACTTCAATAATATTTTGTACTGCTACTTTAAAGAATTCTTGCATTTGTTTAAGTCCTGGATTTAGAGTACAGTTTTGTTGCATTACTAGTTCCATTTCACTATAAATAATTGGTGATATTGTCATTCCTCTCCAATTAGGACTATATTAATAAATAAATAAATAATATATAATTTTTAATAATAAAAAGTAATAATAAAATTATATTACTTAAGAATTTCATTTTTAACAATATCAAGTGAACGTTTTGAACATTGAACTAAAGTTGCAATCATTTTAGCATTAAAAAATGAAAATAAATCCATACAATCATTTCTTAAATGATATAATTCATATTTTATATTTTCATATGCTTTTGTACATAAATTTAATCTAGCTTCTTCAAGTGGTAAATAAACAGGACGATTTATTTTATCAAATTGTATCCAATCAAATTTATCAACAGGTAATAAAGCTTCTGATCGCCAATTTGTTTCATTTATATCATTTAATGGTAATTGATAAAGTCGTTTGCCATCATTATCATATGGTCCAACAGGAACAAGAATTACAAACATATTTATTATATCAATAACAGCTCTTTCAATTGATATTGATTTCTTTTCCATTTCTCTTTCTGCTTGCTGTCGTAATTTATTACTTCCATCTAGAAATTCTTTTGCCGAAACTGGATTTGGTGGAAAATAAGCTAAACCTATATTTGCAATAATATCCATTTCCCTAAGTATTCTAATCTCTTGTATATCAACAATTGTCTGATAAAAATCTTGAAGATCACCTAAACTCTAAAATAAAATCTACACTTTTATTCTACACGAAATCATAGTTTATATTAAAAGGCGGGGTATTTTAAATGTATATTTTAAAAGTTCACGTTTATTTTGTTTTCCATAATATGCCACATAATAAACCATTTTAAACTTTTAAATCCAAAAAATACTCACGGAATATGAATTTCGAATGAATTCATTTAAATTTTCTGATGTCCAAGTAACAGTTGAAAGTCCAGGTTGAATAATATTTTCTATTGATTTTAATTGAAATCTCATTGAGCTAATAAAAACAGAAGATATTGCTTCTCTTAGTGAATCATATTGTTTTAAAAATATTTTAAGTGCTGTTTCTGGAATTAATATTTGATCTTTGCAAAGAGTCACTATATAAGCGACCGGAGGCACTTCTAAAAAATATTAAGTATGATTAAAAAATCAATATTAAAAATGGAAAATTATTATGTTAAGCTAAAAAAAAAAAAAAACGACGTACCTATTCTCATTTTACATAATGTTTCAGTTTCTTTAGTAAGCTGATATACTTTTTCATGAAGATTTGTTTTAAATTGAGCCTTTGCACCTTTTTTTAATAGTACTGGTAAATGTAAAAGTGGTCGAATTTCTTCCACATAATCATACCAGGCTTTATGATGAGTAAGTTCATAATGATATAGTAAGCCTAACATATAATTGAAATATCGCACTGTACTTTGAGATTTTTCATGACTTAATACACAGAGTCGGGTTTCAACAGACTAAATAAATATATATGTATTTATAAATATACTGGTATTAATAATGAAATAATATAATGATTACATCACGACATTACCTTCATAGGAGCTGATATTTTTCTTAACAACATTCGAATCCATAAAATTCTACCACCTACAGGAGGTGTATTTCTAGGTAAATTAGGATCTCCTCTTTCTTCATTATATCTATATAAAGTTAATACTTTTGATTAGAAATTGCATTATACAAAAACAAGAATTTTAATTACATATTAAAAGTAAGTAAGTAAGCACCATCATTATGGTTCGAATTCAATGATAATTATGGTTCATACAATATTCAGAGGTGCCTTACCATAATTTTCGAGACTTACAGCCGGAAATGAATTTCCGGGCTTAAAATCGCTTAACGCATTTACAAAACGACATAAGATCCAAAATATAAAGGCACATTATCTTGGAATGAAATTTCATTAAACACTCTAAATTTTATATTTTGGCGTTGCGACACAGAGCGGATTTTTTTGGAATCCTACTTTTCTTAGATTTATCCGTGCTTTTTTCATTTTTTTTTTTTTGGAAAAACAATTGCTTTTTATGGAAAATGGGGATCCGCATTCTTTATAAATTTTGGAAAAACTTTAGAAGGAAACAATGGTTGGTTGGTTGCTTTTAAAGACTTACGAAAGACTTCTCCACATGTAGGCTACATATTGGTGAGCCTATTGTACCATCCAGTCCAACGCTGCACCATTATCACACCCTGTTGAACCATTCCACTTTTTTAACGAATCCAATCACTTTTTCCGGTATCAGTTTATCCGCATCTTCAAGATTTTCTATAGAAATAAACAAGCAACTTTCCTAAAACTGTCTCCTCCTCCATACACACGCGACAAGTGGACTTATCGTATTGCATGCTTCCTAAACATTACTTTGATTTTTTTACTATATTACCGATTCTAAATTGGGGCCGATTCCAAATTACGTTATATCACGACACCAGACCCTGAGTCACTATAGACATCAGGTTCTATTGAATTTTTATAGGAAATATTTGGTTATGTGATTACTATATATGTATTCATTGAAATACAGTCATTATTATGTAACATTTTTAATTTTTTAATTAAATTCTCAAATCTTAAATATTTAATTAAGTTATTTAACTTACATGTCTTTTATTTTAAATATTTCTGTTTCCAATATAATTTGTACAGCTAAATATCGTCTATCTAAACATAAACAATCTAAATGTAATTTTTCAAAACGATTTAAAACTAATATTATTGAATCAGAATTTGGAATATTTAGGATTTGTTCTTTTAAAAATCCACTCATTAAATTTTCAGCTGCTTCAATTTCCTTAACAAATTTAGTGAAATCTGTATCAAAATTTGTTATACGATAATTAACTGCATCTGAATGTTTATTGCATATATCATCTCTAGCTACTTTAATTTTATTTGCAAATACTTCCATACCGCTAATTTGAATATGATCAAGTATTTTGTAAGTAACATCAGTTTCGACAATTGCTTTTATCTGTATGGCAAATTTGAAATTACACCAAAAAATCAATGAATTGTTTAGATTTATTTGAACAATAAATTTAATTGTATAATTAATTTATTTAAACAATTTAAAATAAATTTATACCTTTTCTAATCTTCTTAAAAATTTTGATAAATATGTAAATATATATACAGGTGAAACTTCCCACAATTTTTCTTCGGCTTGTCTCATATCTTCAACAGTATTAAAGAATAAAGATTTGTAGTACATCATTAAATCATTACAAACTTTTATATTATTAACTAATTCTTCGGTTGGTACATTCCATATATTTATTGCTTCATTTGAAGTTAAGAAATTTTTACAAGATATTGTCAATTGGTTTGTTATTTTTACGAACAAGCCAGTTATGTTACTGCATTTGTTAAAAAAATGGGCAGTTTTAGATACATTTCGGATTGCCATTAACAAACCAGGAAGGCTCTCCATTATATCAACAGGATTCGGTCTAAAAAATAAACAAATAGAAACATTGTAAAAATATTGTTATTTAGGGGCTGATTTTAGTAGCCCACAATTATTGATCGTGCTACTGGTTGCTCGATTTTATTATTATATACAGAAATAATTGCTTCGAAAGTTAATTTGAGTGATACTCTTACTTCTATACTTTATAATACTAAGACGATTATAATGAATTTAATACAAATAATTCGATTAAGTCTTTATCTTATAATCAATCCAAAAGTGAAGAAAATGACAAATATGATAATAAACAATTTATATAAGAAAAATTATAATTTGTAGATGTACCAAGCTTAAAAAAATAATTTACCTGTAAAGTGGATCCCAAAATTTTTGTAATGATGTTATGTATCTTACATTATCCTTAGTTTCATTTAAGGCAAGTGTAACTTCATTGTCCATTTCCTTCCATTTCTAAAAAAAATAGTCATTCTATTAATGTATTATTAATGTATAATTTTACTAATTAGTTAATTAAATTATTTATAAATTTTAAATTATTTTTTGGAATAGTAGAAAATTATATAGAAAATATAATTTAATGACTTGCTCCAATAAAATAGTAAACTACTAAAAGGTTAGTGAACACTGCTATAAGAACACCGCGTACCATAGCTTCATTGAAACTAACCAAGCTTTGGCTTTTAAGGTAGTAATGAATATGAAGATAAATTTTCCAAGAATTTTACATAATATTTCAGTTTCTTTAGTAAGCTAATAGCTAATATACTTTTTCATGGAGATTTGTTATAAATTTGGCCTTAGCACCTTTTTTTAATAGCACTGGTAAATCTAAAATTTTCCAAGAATTTTGGACATTAAAGTGAACAAATATCTGTATTTTAGTACTTTTGTAATATAACTAGATGATATTGATCTGGGAAATTAGAGAATTACAAAATACTTACTGCGAGTAATTTTGATGATCGTGAATGTACTAAACACAATTGATGATTTATAAAAGCTTGTGTGGATACAAACTCAACAATCGAAGCATATCTATTAAGCATTTTTCTCCAATACTCCAATATTTGTAAAGGTCCAACTTTTGGTGTATCACGTTCCAGCTGTTTTCCTATAAATTATAATATAAAATATTTTTTTTTGTACAAATGGAATAATCTATAATTATTTTACCCTCAGTTAAAATAATTTGAATTTTTTTCATCCATGAAGCGAAATATTTTTCAACTAATGTAACTTTAGTAATATCTTTTGCACTACTTTTAACTTGATGTATAGCCAATAGGAAACCTTTGAATAGTTCATGTGATACTTCAAAAGTTACAGCCTCTGATACAGTTTTCTCAGATGAAGATAAAAAATTACTAAATATATCAATTCCATGAAATAATTTCTGTTTTTGATATTCCGTACTTAAACCATAATCTGTTTCATTAGTTATACATGGTGTTAAAATTTTGTCTAAAATTCTATAAGTCCTTTTAATGGAAGATGCATTATTATTGGACGATAAATTAATAAATCCTAATTCATCAGCAATTGTCTTAGTCTCTACATTTTTTACATTATAATTTCTATATGCAACTAGAGAAAATCTTTTAAGTTTTTCCTGTTTTGTATGTACACAAACTGTACGTGGTACTTCGGCATATTTTAATTTAGCAACATACCTTCCCGAATATAGTGGATAACCTATCATTAATGAATAACTAAATAATGCAGCAAATGCACCATTTTTTTCAAATAGATCAGTGAAAAGATTAATATATGCATCACTATCAATAATGCCAGCAATAAGTTCATCTTGTTCCACACCAAAAAAGAATGACATTAATTCTAAAACATAACGATGACTAGCTGATATTTTGCCCAATCTCGCTTGTCTATTCTCTTTGGCTATTACAAGTACATCTTGATCTTTATCTTTATCGTTTGTTGTAATTTTTTTAATACTATAACGTTTCTGTGATAGTTTTTGGATTTTATGCGAAACCGCAAAAAGCTTACGCAATTTTTCTGAATTGTGAGGAACATCCATTTTTTTATATTCAAATATAATATATTTTATGTTTTAATAAAAAAAAATTAAATTATATTAATCATATATTATATTATTTAAGCTACTCAGTTTAAATTTTTTTTTTTAATATAAAATATGAAATTATATTTTGAGTATACCACAGTTCGAAATATATAAATTTATTTATAATATATTAAAAAATAATTAAAAGGATTAATAGTATATAAATATAATAAATAATAATAAAAATTAACAATCAACGTTTCACTAGCTTCGTTTTATCGACCGTTTTGAGTTTATAACATAAATAAAAATTAGACAGAATTGCTATTGAGAATTTAACAAATATAAAATATAAATATTACATTTTTTTTTTTATTTATTTAATTAGTTCTTTGTTAGATCAATCAAGTAACAGTCAATCAGAGCCATCAATATTAAAAAATAAATTATACAACAAATTCATAAAATTCAAACGTTTCAACACAAACTGGCAAAAACATAATAGAAAGTCCTTTAACCGCATGTTAATATTTATACATACACGAAAATATGGTAACCGACGAGTTCATCGAAAACAAATTCTTCGAAAACAAGTTCATCGAAAACGAGTTCATCGAATGCAAGTTCACCGAATGCAAGTTCATCGAAAACGAATTCGCCGAATTACAAGTTCATCGGAAAAATATTATTTTTTAACTATATTATTTTTTCTGATTATAGATAATGAAAAATACGTGTTCCATGACTAAACAGAAAATGATATAACAGAACCTCGCAAGTTTTACTTGAAATTTTTATAATTCTTCGTGTCTATTTTTGATTCTTTTCGTAGGGTTTTACCTGATTATTAAATGAAAATAATAAATTTTTCACATTTAAGTTTAAACGAATTACGTATAGAAATATAACAATATTTAAATAGACAGGTAGCTCCTCAAAACAAAAAAAAATATCGTGATCGTATTTTTAACGTGTCGTCAGTCGTTGGAAACCAGATATGTATAAATGTTTGTGATTATTTAAGATCAATGGCACATAATTTTGAATTTCATTTAAAAATTAATGTATGTTTTCATAAAATAAATTTCTTCTTTATAAGTACTTTAAATAAAATTTTATTTTTGTTGATTATTGCAACTTCAAAATCATGATAGTTTATAGTTAAAAAATAATATTTTTTCGATGAACTTGTTATTCGATGAATTGATTATTCGATGAACTCGTTTTCGATGAACTTGCATTCGATGAACTCGTTTTCGATGAACTTGTTTTCGATGAACTCGTTTTCGATGAAATCGACCGGAATCGAAAATATTGCTCCCCCTGTAGTTTATTTTTTCAGTTCATTGGGGTTTTATTAACATTGTATAATTTTATAGTTGTTACAAATTTTAATATAAATTATATTTTTTTACTTATTATTATACAATATTTTTAAATATTTCTGGATTTTTCCAAATACATATTTTACAATTTGCTTACATTTACAATATTTGGAAAAAATAGTTATCATTTTTTTTTCTTTAAATCTAACTAAAGACTACCTAGCTGTACTAATAAAGCCATATCTGTAGTTTTAGTAATATCATTATACCCTTGTATATCAGCAGTTCATTGAACACAGTATTAAAAATTAATATAAGAACTCTTATAATAAGAAGGTATAAAATATCTCTTTCCAATCTAATTAAAAATAGATACATGAAGAGTATAGAAATTGAATTATGCTGTGGATAATAAGGAAAAAGATACGGATAATAAGGAAAGATGAGGTACTCTACTACTATAAGTGAAAAATTAACTTCTTCAGTGCAAATCAAACGTAATTTTTAGGTTGATATTTTTAGGTCGATTTTCTACTGAAATGCAAGGTCTAATTTTTTACTTTATTTTATTTAATATTTTTTACAATTTATATTAAAGTTTGGGTTAAAGTATATATTTTGTATAGAAAATCTATAAGTGTATACACATAGGTCTGAAATAGATTGAAATAGATTCGGAAGGTATCGAATCGAAAGAGCTTGGAATTGGAATAATTAAATTTTTTACGAATCCAAACTGATGCAGATGTCTAGAGATATGAAATTTGATAGTTTCAAAAAAAAAAAAAAAGAATACGTATCCGTAATTATATAATAATTATTATTATATGAACATCAGAAAAAAAGGCCACGAAAAAACTTTAAACCAATCAATTGCCTACTGTACGACAAATCGATTCGAAACTGAACTAATCGATACATTGTAGCCCAAGTTTAACAATTAATTGTTATAGATACCAAGTCTAATAATTAATTTAATAGTGTGTTCGTTTAGTTAGAACTACAGCACCGTTAATGTTGACGGAACAAACCTCTGGAGTACTGGACGATTAAAAATGTTTGACTCGTATTTTTGGCAACCATTTTGCTGTTTGAACATTCCAATGTAGTTAATTAAGTTATGGCAGCTAGAATAAATTTACATTTTTAAATATAAGAAAATTCATATTATATTTTGTTTTCGTTATTTATATTATTAATAAAGTGCTCGTTTTTAATTTCATATTTATCTATTATATACAAAAGTACTAAAATTTGTTGAACGTAGTAATTTTTTCTGTTTTGACATTTTAACTTAATTTTTCGCATTCGCTTTCGCTGCAATTTGTTAATATAAAAATGTATTAAGGGTAAGTGAAGGTGTGTAATGTCTAGTTTTCTTATGGTATAGTTTTTTTTCGATATTTCACTTTGGTGGTACTTGTTACATTTGTGCATTTGCGAGAATATTATTTGTAGCATATTTATTAAAATTAAATAATTTCTTTGATTGTAAAACTAATAAAAAAAAAACTATTTTGTTGGGAATATTTTGAATTTAAGTAAACATATATATGAAAAGTGTTAAGATAATTCCCAAGTAGTTTAAACTTTTGGATATGAATTGTCAACACATCAAGTCAAAACTAAATACCTATATAAAATGGAATCAGTGTTTCTAATTAATAGATTTAATATTAATCTTATTGACTAATATATTATCAATTTTGATATTGTTACAATTTTGTTTATAGCAAAATAATAAAAAAATACATGATATAAATATAAGTAAAACTAACAAAGAGGAATTAGTGTGAATGATTATATTTTGTTGGCAAATTTTAATCTAATATAGAATTTAAGTTTGCACAAAAATATGGCAGCAGAAACAAGTAATACAAGCATGTCTACAAATCCATCATCAAATTCAAATTCTGGTTTGATAAGAGGCCAACTTTTTGAAGTTGGACCAAGATATAAAAATCTATCTTATATAGGCGAAGGTGCATACGGAATGGTAGTGTAAGTAATTTTGTGAAATTAATATAGTATTTTAGTATTATTTTAAAATAATTGTATAAATTTATTATTGCAAAATATTAATAGGTAAAAATATTCCATAAATATTCAGTATATTGGAATAAATATGCTTTTAATAAAACGTGTTGATTCTGAATAAAAATGTCTATAGAAAATTTAAGTATATATTACCTAAATTTACACCCTACCTATACGGTGACAGATATAGATAAAAATATATATACATATTTACACGGCGCATGCATTCATAAAGAATTAATATTTAAAAATTTAGGTATATTAATTTCCGTATCGAAATTTTATGAAAATTACTTTTTACAATTTGTAGATTATACTTGCATATAAAATATTTCTTATTAAGTATAAAATTATAAAATTCTCCACACTAATTAATTTCGTGTCGATTTTCTAATTTAATATTGAAATTGATTATTTGCTTGATACTGAAGAATACATATACTATTTGCTTAATAACGTAAATTTTTTGTATTGCAAATAGGTAGAACGACCATGTCCAAATCCTTGTCCAGAATTCCGTCTGTTATAAATCATACACACTGTAAGATATAATATATAATATATGTATATTTTATTTATGAGTTTTTCAAATTAGCACATAATCAATGTAAGATTCTCTGTAAGAATTTCTAATGTATAGATTCAAATATAAAACAGCTTTTCCTTAAGATTATATTTGAATTTCTATTCATTCATTGATTTTTATCGAAGATTTTACTACATTCTTAAATTAATAAATTAGGTATACTTCTTAAATTTTTCCGAGTAAAACAAATAATAAGTATTAATTGAAATGTAGAAAATTAATTCTTTTTTTTTTTTTTTTAGATCTGCACTGGATACCAAAACAAATTCTAAAGTTGCCATAAAGAAGATTTCTCCTTTTGAACATCAAACATACTGTCAGAGAACTTTAAGAGAAATTAAAATTCTTACACGATTTAAGCACGAAAATGTAAGTAATATATCTGATTTTTTTTTCAATAGGAAATTAAATTAAAAATATGGGTTAATAATGAATAATTTTTAAATTATATTTCATATTTTTATTTTAGATAATAGATATCAGAGATATTTTGCGAGTAGATAGCGTAGAGCTAATGAAAGATGTTTATATTGTTCAATGTTTAATGGAGACTGATCTTTACAAACTATTGAAAACACAGGTATGTTCATAAGATTTGATAAAAATGTTACATATAAGATAAATAATTGATTAGCTTTAATAAATTAAAAGTAAAGACGCAAATATTGTAATCATAATATACTACAGACTACTTAGTTTATGAAAGTAATAACCATCAGTCTATGTTCGGCTAACAAAGAGTATGTAAATAAAAAATTTACTGTATTTTCATATATGTAAACAGAAAATTTTACATAATCAATAAATTCAATTAATTTTTATAAATTACATAAATTCTAACATAATTAAAGCAAAATTTAGTTCTAAAAATAATTATTTTTTCAACTCGTAAATCGTAATCTTATCAAAGCTAATCATATATCTAATCAATACATAAGTTTTGATATTTCAATATTTGTTTATATAGTATCTTATAAGTATTTTTTGTAATTTTCTTCCAAATAAAAGAATTACATTACCTTAATTTTTTAAGGGCTATTACCCTGTGTGCGTAATTTTTTAATTTTTATAATTTCAGAGACTAAGCAATGATCATATTTGTTACTTCTTGTATCAAATTCTCCGAGGTTTAAAGTACATTCATTCTGCCAATGTTTTGCATAGAGATTTAAAGCCCAGTAATTTGCTCCTTAACACAACATGTGATTTGAAGGTATATTTGTGTAGTGTACTAATTATTTATCGTAATTATTAATAAATTTTTTAATTAATTATACGCTCAGATATGCGATTTTGGGTTAGCAAGAGTTGCAGATCCTGAACATGATCATACAGGATTTTTAACAGAATATGTAGCGACTAGATGGTATAGAGCACCTGAAATAATGCTTAACTCTAAAGTAAATATCTACGCAATTACTTTAGAACTAAATACTTCTTAAATGAATGTCAGATTATGGAAAACAAAAATTATAGATATTCTAAAATTTAAAACAATCAATTTTAACCAAAATATGATTTAACAATTCATTAATTCTCAGTTTTGTTTTCAACAACTAATTTTGTAAATTTATTTTATCAGGGTTACACGAAATCTATTGATATCTGGTCTGTTGGATGCATTCTAGCAGAAATGTTAAGCAATCGTCCAATTTTTCCGGGTAAACATTATTTGGATCAACTTAATCACATTCTTGGAGTTTTAGGTTCACCTTCATCTCAAGATTTGGAGTGTATAATCAATGAAAAGGTAAATAATTAATACATTTATAATACAAAGTTATATAATTATGAATTAATTATTTACTATATTTAAATTGCAGGCACGAAACTACTTAGAATCATTACCTTTTAAACCGAAAGTTCCATGGAGTAAACTATTTCCTAATGCTGATCAGAAATCTTTGGACCTTCTTGATAAAATGTTGACCTTTAATCCGCACAATCGAATTTCAGTCGAAGAAGCCCTTGCTCATCCATATTTAGAACAATATTATGATCCCGGTGATGAAGTGAGTAATTATTTCGATGTACATATAATTAATTGGACGATTTCTTGTATAATTTTTGTTAATAATTTAATCATTCAATTTTTATTTAATTTTAAATTTCGAAATGACGAATTATACCATAACAATTATTTTATTATTATATTTATAGCCTGTTGCTGAAGAACCGTTCCGAATTGGAATGGAATTGGATGATCTCCCTAAAGAACATCTGAAAAGACTTATTTTTGAAGAAACTTTAAAATACACCGAAAATTTTCCAGAATAATAAATATAATTTTGATTTTAAATAATTATATAATAAGAATTAATCATTGATAAGATCACAGTAAATTAAAATTTTAAAAACTTTAAAAACTGTTTCGAATTATATTTCTGTATGTTAAAAGATTAGAAAAAAAAAATAGGAAATCAACTCATTGTTTCTAAATTTTTCAATTTATTAAAAATATAATTTACGTAAATTTGGATCTATATATATAATATTATGTAAATAACAAATACAAAATCCAGTTTTTAGTGTTGATCAATATATATATATATGTTCATCAATTAGTTTAAATTTTTAATTTTTGCACAGGTAAAATGTTGTAGCTTAAAAATAAGAATATCCTAGTTCAAACTGATGGTATGGTGAGTGTTGAATAGATATAATAAGCTTTACGTTAACAAATAATATAATATAACTAATATCGAATATTGAATAAAACTATATTACGAGAACTCAGAATTATGTCGGAGGTCGAAAGAATTACAGAATTTTTAGTGATACTAAATTATAGAATTTTAATTTTAATTGAAATTGTTTTTTAAAGAGATTTTAATTATAACTAACTTGAAATTAGTTTTTTTTAAATGCATTACACCTTTTTCAGGAAAATACCTATGGTTAAAACTAAAAATTAAACACGTTCGTGCGTTCGAGTATGTATACTTTTTTTAAAATTTTGTTATAAAAACCAAAACGTACAACAAAATAAGGTCTCTCCTCTGTCTTACGGTTCCATGTACTGGAGAGACTCTGTCACACTACAGCCGTTGGACACCAGGCCAAGGATCGACATATCGAAAACAGACTTGGATTCGCTAAAACAACAACTAAATAAGGTGCATTATTTAATTAATTTTTAAAAGAAATTAATTTATACACGTGTGCTCATTCAATTGTTAAAAAATAGTTTTCTAAAAAACAACGCTTAATAATAAAAATTCATGAAAGATTTAGTTACCTGTATCAGTTCTACATTTTATAACGAATTAACTCATATTCATATGCTCAGCTATTATTTATTCTTATAACGAATTTAAGCTATACAAAAAAAAACTAATTTAACCATAGCACAATAATAATGAATTCAATATTTTTTTTTATTTTTTCAAATATGAATTAACCAATTAACACGTTCGCAACTCTGGGATTTTCTGGGTTTTCTGTGGAGACTCAGAAACAAAAAATATTATATTCATATAATATGTTTAATAATTAAACTTTAATTAAAACATTTTTAGGTCACTTTACGAGTTAAAATTTTGAACAGAGAGGATTGCGATTAGTGTCACATATTATATGATATGTGGAATAAAATATTTTGAATTCTTCAAATAAAGTCTTTATTTGAAGAATTCAATATAAAGTGGAAATATCAAAATTTATTTATCGTAGTTTATTATTTACTAGAATAGAAAACCCTAGTGCGAATCGTAAATAAAAATATTCGTAAATAAAAACACCAATCAAAGAATGTTTTTATTTACTTCGGGAAACATATCCGTCGTGACATTGGGAGTGTACGCATGATACGTGACATAGCGTGCCGAACGTGTTAAATTATTCATAAAAAATGATATAGAATAACGAATTAAATTTATATTATATGTATGGTAGTGTAGTGTATGGTATTATAGATAAATTCGTAATTCGATTTCGATATGACTTATTTATTCAGAAATGAGTAATTTTATTACGTCATGAGTCGAAACAAACGAATTCAAGCATAATATGGTTTCTAAATATTATGTGATGTCAGAATTCAATATATTTTGGAATCGTGTTAGAAAAAGTTATAAATATTGTGTTCAATGATTTAGAGTTATTTTGTGTTGTTTTGCTAAAAGTGTATCCGCACGCATCCGATTTTAACTTGACTATTAAAACTTCCTAAAATACACTCTCAAACATGTTGTCCAACTTTGTGTCGAGTTCGTGTTACACATGTTGTCCAACATATTTATGTGTTAATTATTGATACGATTCGTGAAATTGAAGTTGCACAAATTAAAAGAAAATATGAAATAATTTGGACGAAGAAAAAAAGAGAAAAATATTCCCATACAAATTTATTAAAAGAATAATAGTAAACGTCGCGAACTGATTTTAAAGAATTCCGTGACTGATATATCACGAGTTTCTTATTGCTGGTAAAACTCTTTATTGAGAAGGAAATTACATCCATGCAATTGCAATCCTATAAAATGAATAATTTTCTGATATTCTCTGATTTTTTGCATCAGGTGCAAGTTTCGAAGATTTATAGTTCCTCAGATTTTGGGAAAAATTATAGTTAACAATTCAAAAATTCTTTCCTAAACTCACTGTTTATTATTGCAGCAGTATTTCCCAACTTTTAACTCTACTTTTATTACCCAATATATTTACTGATACTGCACAAGATTTTTATCCAACACACGTTGGATAACATGTTTAATAAAATCCGATATATACTGTCATACTGCGTCGGATAAAAAAATTCATACTTAGTAACGTAGTCTAAGTCTATTATTGTATGTTTAGAAAGATAGATCATTATGTTATTGTAAATAATTTTACGACGTTTGTTATAAATACAATAAATACAATTGTTTTTCTACTTTCAACTTTTGTTAGAGTATCAGCTTCACTGATGTATTGTATTGTATACATGCCTTTACAAATACACTTGCTACAAAATTTGTTAGCGTAAACGACAAATTATTAATTGTTATCATAGTACACATCTTCTGAATATATAACTTCTTTTATTTATTTTCATGACACTTGGCACAAAAGTATAGTTACACTCAATAAAAATGGTTGCTGATTCGACATTATTTAAAATATTATTCATTTTTTTAAATATTAGTATTAGTTCGCAATTTTATTTACCTGGATTAGCACCAGTTAATTATTGTAGAAAGACGGAATCAACTGGTCCTTGCAAGGTAAGTGAAATAAAAGTACAAAATTAATGTTTTGACACGACGGACTAGGACTATATATATACTATGTTCTATGTCTATGACTAAATAGATATATATCAGAAAATTACTAATTCTAATAAAAGTATAGAATTCAAAGATTTTCCTAACGCATTTAACTTTTTTGTTTTATTTGTATTGTTTTATTTCATATCTAATTAAATTTCATCGTAGACCAATAATATCATCATTTTGCCGGTTGTACAAGCTCAAAGAATATAGTACACTTCCTTGTTCATACCGCACTATTGATTATTAGTACATTCCACACCATACGTTTTTATTGTTTGATAACTAATATTATGAATTTACCATAAGTTTATGTTTTCATAACATATATTTTAAAAAAAAACTTCTTTATTTATTTTAAACAAATGCTTTTATAAATATATATTATTACATTATATTGCTGCCATATGAACGCAAGAATTCCGGTTAATATTACCAAATATATTGTATTTTCAGGAAGTAAAAATATGATTTAAATTTACAGAACATCACTCACATTATTCAATTTTATTAATAATTAATTCTAAATAAACTAAACGGCAATCATTTGTGTGATATGCTAAAATTATCATAAAAAGATTTTAGTTATCTTTCTTTAAATCACTGATTAGAATTTTACTACGCTGATAATATTTAATCTAAAATACAAAAATTATAACAAAAACTATTAATTTCCGTTTTTCTTTTTATACTAATTGAGTCTAATGTATAATTTTTTTATTCTTTTCAGTCAGATGTAGTTTTATATGTTAATCGTTTGAATACGGAGGAATCTGTTATACCATATGAGTATCATCATTTCGATTTTTGTCCAATTGATGAACGTAATTCTCCAGTTGAAAATCTTGGACAAGTTGTATTTGGAGAACGCATAAGACCTGGACCATATTCAATAGAATTTCTAAAAGATGTACAATGTGAAAAGGTAATTATTTTAATAGTATTAAGAATGATGTTAACATCTCTAAAATTTTGTAATAATTCTTTAACATAAATATTTGTTCACAAAAACATATTTTTATATTTGATTTGTCACTGATAAAGTAATTAATATAAATTAAATTGGTTGGCGATTAATTCAAATTACTCTGTGCAACATGCTTTTTTTATATTTTTTGCTTATATTTAAAAATATATAAGAAAAGTAGTTTTTAAAAGACTTACAAAATACTATATAAGATAAATGCACCTGTTCCGCTTTATATAGAAAATACATATTTCCTATAGCATTAAGTTTTTAAGGTAAACTAACTTTTCATGAACTGAAAAAACAATGTTCTTATGGAAAAATTACACTTATTACCCTTACTTAATTAAATTCGTACTTAATTTTTTTTTTTTAATTTTCTCTAGGTATGTACAAAAGTATATAAAGGAGGCGATATTGATGCCGAGAGGCGTTTAATGATTTTAAAAAAAGGAATTAGTTTAAATTATCAACAACATTGGATTGTAGATAATATGCCAGTTACATGGTGTTATCCATCTGAAAATGAAAAACAATATTGTAGTACTGGTTTTCCTATGGGTTGTTTAGTACGTCATTCTGCCGAAGGTGATGAAAGTTGTGCTATTAATCCAACTTATAATAAACCAGGATATTATTATCCATTTAATCATGTTGATTTAACTATAACATACCATAGCGGAGCTACAGAAGAATGGGGTGTTGGTTTTAGAGAAAATGGTGGTAGAATAATATCAGTTAAAGTGATACCATCTTCTATTAATCATATGAATCCAGATAAACCAGACTGTAGTAATAGATATCCAATAGAAATACCATCAAGTACAATTAGTAATGGCAAAAATATAACTATTGTATATACATATTCTGTTAAATTTATACAAAATAATACAGTTAAATGGTCATCCAGATGGGATTATATATTAGAATCAATGCCACATACAAATATTCAGTGGTTCAGTATTTTAAATTCACTTGTTATTGTAATATTTTTATCTGGTATGGTTGCAATGATAATGTTACGTACATTGCATAAAGATATTGCCCGTTACAATCAAATGGAATGTGGTGAAGATGCTCAGGAAGAGTTTGGCTGGAAATTAGTTCACGGTGATGTATTCCGACCACCACGCAAAGGAATGCTATTAGCAATATTTTTAGGTTCTGGAATACAAGTTTTATTTATGAGTCTAATTACATTAGCGTTTGCATGTCTTGGATTCTTATCTCCTGCAAATCGTGGTGCATTAATGACATGCGCAATGGTTTTGTATGTTTCTCTTGGAACACCAGCTGGTTATGTATCAGCAAGGATTTATAAAAGTTTTGGTGGTATTAAATGGAAAAGTAACGTTATTTTAACATCTATGCTTTGTCCCGGGTAAGTTTGAAATAAACAAAATTTAGCAATAATTAATATAAATTATTATTATTTAGTATTGTTTTCGGACTATTCTTCGTAATGAATCTAATTTTATGGAGTAAAGGTAGTTCTGGAGCAGTTCCATTTAGTACACTAATAGCTCTGTTAGCACTATGGTTTGGAGTTTCAGTACCGTTAACATTTATTGGAGCTTATTTCGGTTTTAGGAAAAGAGTAAGTAAATTTAAAATATTTGCATTCCATTATATTATTATTTTTATATCTATTTTATAGCCATTAGATCATCCTGTTAGAACTAATCAAATACCACGTCAAATTCCTGAGCAATCAATTTATACACAATCAATACCCGGTATTGTTATGGGTGGTGTTTTACCATTTGGATGCATTTTTATTCAATTATTCTTCATATTGAACTCGATCTGGTCTAATCAAATGTATTACATGTTTGGATTCTTATTTTTAGTTTTTGTTATTTTAATAATTACTTGCTCCGAGACAACAGTGTTATTATGTTATTTCCATTTATGTGCTGAAGATTATCATTGGTGGTGGCGATCGTTTTTAACATCTGGATTTACATCTGCGTATTTATTTATTTATTGTTGTCATTATTATGCAACAAAATTGTCTCTTAAAGATGGAGCTTCTACATTTCTTTATTTCGGTTATACATTACTAATGGTATTTTTATTCTTTTTATTAACTGGCACAATAGGTTTCTTTGCTTGTTTTTGGTTTATTCGTAAAATATATAGTGTCGTTAAAGTCGATTAAACAGCAAAAAAAAAAAAAAATATAATTTTCTTACTTAATTTGAAAAGTATAAATAAATTTATTTTTATAAAAACATAACATTAATAAATATAATAGAACTTTAAGATGTTTATAAATAATATTATAATTATAAAATTAAATATATATAAATAATTTATTAAGGAGTTATAATTTAATAATTAATTTTTTTAGTCTATGATCTTGATAAATTTATTAAATTCTCGCATTTTTTAATTTATATACTAAAAATATTATAATTATAAATGAAATAATTGTTCATTAAATTATCTTTCTGAAGTATGCGAGTTTTTCAACTTTTTTATTTACGATATTACTGTAATAGTGTTCTTATTACGGTCGTGGCTTTATTTTTGTACATTAAGAATTACCGACTGAATCTCATATTAACTTTATATTTTTCATTTTATTCAAAAGAACTAATGTGGATTGGTTAAATTTAAGCATTTAATACAAAAATCTCTTTGAGATGATTGCAAGTGCTTGGGAATCACTGTCATATTGACACAATTAAGTTATAAAATGATTTCTATACCGAATTAATGTTATAGTATAGGCCTTTTACATGATATTCAGATTATTGCTGCTTTTAAAACTTTCAAAATTCCAAACACAACCATTTAATGAAACTGAAATTTGAAATAAAATGATTATACAAGAAAAAATGTGAAATTAGATCTGTATGTAATCCGAGGTTTTCTTTCAAATATTTAAATTCTGCTGTCTAGTGTTAATGTCAGTCGATAATCCAAGTAATTATTTTAAAAAATCAAATAGCAAAAATAAATACCTTTTACGGTTCGAGGGTGTCGGGTATAGCATCTCAACGTGAGTTGATTATTTGTTTTATTCCAAGTATACACGAATTTTCATTACAACAAAATCGGATAATAAATAGTTTAATTATCCAAAAAAAAACAAATATTTCTGCGATTATTTTTGGATTCAAGGGATCCGGATTTAGCTTCTCAACTACCTTCAGTCTATGGACTGTTTGCTTCATCCCACACAAGTTTTTATTTCAACAAAATCAGGTGAAGATGGTAAATAATTTAACTATTTTGGAGGGCGGTGCTGAAGTACTTGATCTATCCCTAGTTAAGCCATTAGTTGTTCAATTTAGTTTTATAAGTGGACGTATTGTACGATATTATCGCATTACAGTTATTGTAAATAATTTTAAGTTGAATTTATTCTAGTTGAAGCTTTAATAATACGATTTACCGTATCACACCCAATTGTTTAAAAATTTAATTTTAAAATTCTTGGACTTTCCGAGTTATTTTCTGATAAATATATTGAATTCTTGGGCTACGTTATTTTAATTTAATTTATTTGTACATGACCGGTTTCTCACCAATAGAATGAATATCCGTAGTTTAAATGGAAATTTAAGATTAGATTGTTTAACTTACGTAACAATAATTCCCATATCCGCTGCAAGTGGTTGAACGGAAAGGGGATAAATGAAATTTAATTTGCAACTGCTATGACATAACAACAAAAACAAATGAAAATAATATATTTAACTTTAAAATTTTAAATATTTATATAACTTTATTCTTAAATTTGGAGAATTTTATAACATTTTCATGACAACATCTACACAACTGTTTATATGTATATGTACTTGATATATAATTTTTGTATGCCACCACTTTTTATTATTAATATGAATATTGATTTATTGTGGTCGACGGAAATTTTTTCCTGCAAATTTAGCATTTGCTCCAAGTTCTTCTTCAATACGAAGAATTTGATTATATTTAGCCAAACGTTCGGACCGGCATGGTGCTCCAGTTTTAATTTGGCCAGTACTGAGTCCAACAACTAAATCAGCAATAAATGTATCTTCAGTTTCACCAGATCTATGTGAGACCATAGTGCCCCATCCATTGCTCTTAGCTAATAAATGAGCTTTAATTGATTCTGTAACAGTACCAATTTGATTAACTTTCAAAAGAAGACAATTACAAGCTTTCTTTTCAATAGCAGTTTGTATACGTTTTGGATTTGTTACAGTTAAATCATCACCAACAATTTGGATTTGGGTATTAGCAGTCATATTACTCCATGCATCCCAATGATCTTGATCAAAGGGATCTTCAATACTAACCATTGGAAATTCTTTAATAAATTCTTGGTATAAATTTGTCAATTTATCTGGTGACAACCATTGAGCTTTATCGCTATTAGGATTCTTAAAGTCCAAATCATAAACTCCGTCTTTATGAAATTCAGAAGCAGCAACATCCATACCAATTTCAACTTTACCGGTATATCCACCCTTGGCAATAGCATCTTGTATTAATAATAATGCATCTTTATTATTAAGAATATTTGGAGCAAAACCACCCTCATCACCTACAGCAGTTGCATCTAAACCAAATTTATCCTTAATTACTTTTTTCAAATGATGATAAACTTCAGAGCCAATTTTCATGGCTTCAGTAAAGGATGTTGCACCAGTTGGTAAAATCATAAATTCTTGCATTGCTAATTTATTACCAGCATGACTGCCACCATTTATAACATTAAAAGCTGGTACAGGCAAGATAATATCTTTATTTCCAGCTAAATCAGCAATATGCTTGTATAGTGGGATTCCTTTTACAGCGGCTCCAGCTTTACAAACTGCTAATGAAACACCCAATAATGCATTAGCACCATATTTTGATTTATTTTCAGTTCCATCAAGTTTAATCATGAAATTGTCGATTTCTTCTTGATTTGTTACGCACAAATTAGCTTTCAAAAGTTCTGGACCAATTGACTTGTTAATATGATCGACAGCTTTCTTTACACCTTTGCCATGATAATTACCTTTCTCTTCATCACGAAGTTCTAAGGCTTCATGAACTCCAGTAGATGCTCCTGATGGAACAGCTGCACGGAATAAACCTAAATCAGTTGTGAGATCTACCTCAACTGTTGGATTACCACGAGAGTCAAAAATTTGACGTGCAAAAATCGATTTAATGGTCATTTTTCTCCTGAAATGATAACAAATTTCGATTATAAAAATTGTCCGCGAAGAGAATGTTCTGTGACCTCTACAATACAATTAGAGGTCACAAGGTATTAAGAATTTAGTATGAACAATTACATTATAAAATTGTTAGAAACATAATAAACTAATTCTAATAAGTTTTAGTGAACTATAGCAAATAATTACATAAAATATCATTACCCAAATTAAAAAAAAAAATCAAATTACAATCTTATAAGACTAATTTAACAAGAAATTTCAAATAACTTTCACATAAATTAAATTGGTTGTAGTTTAAGAAAAATTAATAATTATTACTTACAGTAAATTTAAAATATTTGATATTAATATAATTAAAACTTTGCTGATAAATCCTCCTCTGGTTTATTGTAGAAATCACTATTGAAATTTCGCTGCTTCTTCCAATCTTACCGCTATGGCTGATTATTAGGGATTGATTTTTTTTTTTTTTTGTACTTATATCTATATGAAATTTGATTTGCTAATTTGTTTTTCATATTAGGGGTGTTCAAGTTTCGATTCTAGAATTTTCTTGTACGAATCGATATTAGTAACAACCGATTATTTTTGTTTTGATTCTGATATGCTGTTTAAAATTGAATTTGTTTAAACTTAAACAAACAAAAATGTCAAAACATAGTTAAGGAATGTTTTAGAAAATTCTGTTCACACCAACAGTTAGTTTTATGCTGCCAGGAAACAGCTGTAAAAATTATGTAAAAATAAAAGAAATTTATGAAAATAAAAAAATAATAATTATTTAGTATACTGTTTGTACATAATGTGAAAAATAAATAATCCAAATGTCAATCGTGAAAGCTTTGAAATGATGCAATAGTGTAAAAATAAAAATTAAAATACCATATTAACAATTGTTTCGTACGGCTATCAAACTTCATTTCAATGACTAATAGCGTAGAAAAACCAATAGTATCGAAATAAAATTACGTCAATCACTCACTGTAACTCAGTTTATCCCCACCCCTACCCAAAAATATATATGAAATTATAAGCATGAAGTAAACATATTTAAGCGTTTAAAGCTAAACATATATATATATCGATACTTTTGGTTTAGTATACCAAAACCATAAAGATTTATTAACGTATTAATAACTAAGTTCCAGCCTCCTGCTTAAACTTAGTTATTAGGTTCCACCTGAGTTATTAAGATCCAGCCTCCCGCTTCCAGCAAAACAAAATTATCCTTCCAGCCTTGCAAATAATATCGCTGCCGGGTGATACAAACTAAATTCCTACGGTCAAGAGAATGTAGAACTTTAACTAAGTACTATAGTGCTTGATAAGCAACGAAAAGTATTTAACCGTTCAAATTTTGAGCTAATAATATTACAAAACAACTTTTACGTTATAGGTTATAAATTTCCGTAAACGATAGGATATACTAGTATTTAGTATATTAAATTTTTTATTACATTTATAAAAATATGGTTTGATAACGCTGATATATATCATTGATGATAGAAGTTAACAATGACAGCATATTTGCACATTTTGTTATTTGGTGTCGATCATGACTGGACAAATATTGTTTATTAGTAGGTATAACCTTTAACAGTGGCATCCGTTATTAGTTTTTTAACTCTTTTTTTATTGAGTTTCTGCTAAACTGCTAAAGGAATTAACTGATCATATAATTAACAAACTAAATACCCACAAAATTCACATTAAGATGGGATAGAGGAGACTTATCTAGGTCAATCCATTACCCATTATCAACTTACTAACTTAGGGAGGGTATTATTATTAAATCCTGTAATTCAGTTTCACAATAGTTTTATTTTTATGTACAATAATGCTGTAACAATCGTAATTGCAGCAAAATGAAATGTATTTATATACAAATTTGATGTAAAATTAAAAAAAATAATTTATTACTATGTATAGATTTATATTTCAGTTATATTTTATACCCAATATTGGTTTCTTCTTAACATTGGGTTTATTTTTGATTCAGTCGAAGCAGCTGCAGAATCCAAATCACGTGAAACATCATATGATGAAATCCAATTTACAGAACATAAAGAATCGGCCTTTTGGTCTTGATTTTGATCAAATATCACAAAATGTTTTGGTTTTTCTTGATCTGCTGTGAATTTCTGTAATTCCGTATCAGTTACAATTGATATTATTTTATAATTTGGTATATTACTGACACCAGGTTGAGGTTGTGGTACATTAGATGAACGCATACATTTAATGTTAAAAGTTAGTTCATTTTTTAAAAATGCAAAATTAGGAGGATGTGGTAATGCTGGCGGACATATATCTTTATAAACATAATCAACTTTTTCTGATTGAATTCTACGATTTTTTACTATATAATAACATATTACAGCTACAATTATTATAATACATAACAGTATTATAATATGAATTCCATAATTTGTATTATTAGACCAATGAATTGTTTTAATATTATATTCGATTGGTACTTTATACTGAGCTGGTTGTGCAGCTCTTATAATTAATATGTATTCGAAATAATCATTAGTTTTTAATTGTTCTGTAATATTATCATTTGGATAGAAATATATAAGTCCAGTTTTTATATCATTTAGTTTAAATGAATTTATATGCAATTTCTTATCATTTAATTTACTATCTAATCCTTTATTACTTTGTCGAATAATATTGCCTGTCGATGGATGCTGTATTATAACAAATTTTGGATTATATCTTTCAATTTTTTTGCCTTGCAATATATCATTTTTTATTCTTAATTGTGTACTAGATGTAATATTAACAGTAGCTATTTTAAAAATTGGTTCAACAATTACGAGAGCTTTAAAATAAATACCAATAATCTTTGATTTATTTAAATTCACAGTTATCTGAAATTGTAGAAACAAATTTAAATTAAGTAGGTATGTAGGTAATCGCAGGTGAGTGCAGTTATAATAATGGCAGACCATTCAAAATTAGTAAAAAAAAATCATGGATATCTTTTAGTTATATTAAAATTAGTCGGTTTGAAGTAGTGGTGCCACTATATTTCAATTGATATTATTTACTCAAAAATTGAAATGCTGGTAATTAATTGATGCTAAGCGGTGTACATTAAATAATAAACTCGTGGGTTTGTGTTAAATTGCAAAATTCTCAAAAATATATTAGTAATTTCACTCAATATCAATTTCTTCAAGTTCGCATTCTCATCGCACCTTCTCTACATACTGATAAAATTAGTCACTATCCGCAATGGATTAAGATCAGTACACATAGAAATATAGATTAATTAATGATTATCAACCAACTGCTTAGTTCAAGAAGTAGAAATTTTAAGAAGCATAATGAAATTATTAATATAGTAGTTAGTAATGCAGTAAATAGCTGCGCAAGCATAAACAGTTAATACAAATTCTTCTACTAATTACCGAGTAGTTTGCCAGAAACTATGTGATTTGCATTTGCCCACTTAGTACTTAATTTTAGTTTTAGCTTAATCTAACTTAATTTAAAGTCGAAATGCGTTGCATATTACATTTAAATAATTTGATTAATATGTTGGTATTGTTTTAGTACCGATTCAATATATTTTGAATTATAGTTAGTTATTTAACGATTAAAATAAGCTTACAAATACATATGGCATTCAAACTCTAGATAGTAATTATATTAAAAAATTTAAATCTATATTACGAGTAACTAAAAATATATTCAAAATTTATATTTAATATATTTTATAACTTACCTCAAATGTATCATTTGATTTTGTTAAATCTGTTTGCATATATATAATTTCATTATTTTCTAATTGCTGATAATTAAAATATAAAGTCGGTTGATTTTTTAATAATATTATTCCACTTTCCGGTGAATTTGTAATATTAAAATGCATTCTTTGTAATTTGGCATTCGTTTTAAATAAATTATGTGGAAAAACAATTGTTACTACTGATTCACCTTGTCGCAATAATATATCGTAATTATTTTTAGTTTTGTGAAAGAAAACTGGTATTACAAATATTTCAAATTTAATTGTTATTGATTTATGATAACCATCCGAAACCGAAAAAAAGATATATGTTGATATTGATGGTCCATCATGAATATATTTTATATTCTTATTATTTATATCTGATTGCGTGAAATTCATTAATGTATTACCAATTTCATTAATATTAATAATTTTTCCAATATCTGGTCCTTTTATAATTTCATATATAATTTTATCTGGAAAAGTATCATCATCTCTAGTATATAAATCAATATTTGTAATAATAGTTTCTTCACCTTCTATTACATTTATAAATGGTGATTTTGTAACCAATACAAAAACTTGATCATTAATTGGATTAATTATAATTGGTATAGAGAAATAAGAAAGTAAGACGTTTCTGAAAAAAAAGAAAAATATAATCTATGATAATCAATCGTATTTTTGTTAGTATATTTTAATATCGTAAAATGTCTGATACATATATTCAAAAATTGAGTAGTTCGTTTTGGTAGTGTTATATGGCTGTGTTCTACTCCATACCGAAATATTCATATCGTTCTAAGCAGACTAAGCTTAAGTAATAAGATTTGCAATATGTAATTATGATTTTAAAATATGGAAAATATTAACAGTTGAGACCATAGCTAACAACAAATGTCTTACTATTAAATGCTAGTATCTTGTTGCAATTAAATGTTTCTTCACTATAAAGAAACGTATGATGCGGAATTCATATAAAACTAATAGGTCCAAATTGAAATAAAATGTTACGTAACCTCTATGTATACGATAATAAAACCGGAAGTTAGACTTAAAAACCAAATGAATCATTTAATATCTAGCCGTAAAATATCGAGATAATATCAAAAGCATATTTGCTTCTGGAAAATATAATAGTGAACTTTTCAAGCAATGTTCAATAATAATATAATTGAGTAATATTTGATAATTTCATTACAATTACATTTTTTTTTTGCTGATTGGAATATCAGTTTTTTATTCTGCTGTTCTAAGAAAATGTTTACTATTCCGAAGAAATCAGAATTTAAATATATGGTAAACTCTTGATATGAACTTATAGAAAATGAGAATTAATTTGAATTTTTTTCAACTATTTTGGCACATATTGCTTGTTCAAATCGATCCTATTATACTATGAAATGAAACCAATATTTTCAAATGGGAAATCATTGTTGCACTTGCATGATGGCGTAATTATTTAATTTAAAAAAAATATATATTTTTAATTACCCTTTTTCTAAAAAAATAGACATATCAATTTGATCCGTTATTGTATCTGAATGATCATGTACGTAAGTTAATTTCTTTTCATAAAAATCATTTGGATAAACTTTTTTAAGATTAGGTAGATCTTTCCCAATAATCATTCCATGTGATGTATTTTGTGTTACTGATACATACAAATTTATATTCTTATTTTGTGTAATATTTTTCAGATATCCCACAGTTTTAGTAAAATTTAATTCAATATCTTTTGATTCTCCTTCATTTAAATAAATCGGTTCAATTGTTAAATATTCTAAAAGACCTTCAGATGACAATAATATTTCAATATTAAATTTTTGTCCTGACATTGTAAATTCACCAATTGTAACGTTAAATTTGAAAAAATCATTTTCTTTAAAATCCGAAAAGAAATCTGTATTTTCATAATATATTAGTTCATTATTAATAGAGGCCTGTGTAAATGAATTTACACTTGTAAAATAACCAGTAAGAGAATTATATTGTAGTAATATTCCTAGATCTGGTGGTGTTGTAATATTATATATAACAGATTTCATTTCATCGGAACATTTATAGTACAAATCTTTTTGTAATATTTTTGTTTTAGATAATGGAAATAATTTTAAATTTTCATTATGTTTTGGTATTATATAATTTGGTTTTACAGAAATATTTAAAATAGCTGACGTTGTATTAAAATTTCCATCGCTAACATAAAATCGTATATCATTCAGTCTTGAGTTTAAATGATGTATAAAGAAAATATCACCAGAATCTATTTGATTTTGAGTGAAATTTGTTATTTTTGTTATAGTGTTTTTTGTAATCAAATGTCCACCATTTATATGTTCAACAAAATATCGAATTGTATCCGAATTTGAATCATTATCTTGTGTAACTAAAATAAAAGATATATATAATTACTAAAGTAAATTATAACAAATATTTTAATAATAGTAATCGTTAGAACTTACGTAAATCTGAAGACTGAATTTTATATGTACCACCATTCCAAACTTCTAAAGTTTTAGTAACAGTAATATAAGGTGGTTCATCATTGACTGGTATTATTGATATATTAAGGAAAAATGGTAAACTCTCTTTAGTTTTTGTTACAGCAATTAATTTAACAGAATCATTAATATGATTACTACCATCATTTATGTAATGTATATTTCCATTATCTAATTGTTTCTGTGAAAATCTATTTATTTTATAAACACCTGATGAAATAAAACCAAATATTGGTTGGTCGACAATTTTAAAATCTAATACTTTCGTTCTATAATAGTCTGATTGTGGTTTAAATTGTGATGAATTTATCTTCACGCTCATACCTAAAAAAAAAAACAATTTTTTATTTATTTTTATTATTTATGCATTCCAATAATTTAAATCAAAATCAAATATAATCTTATACTTAAAAAATGTAATTGTGACGTCTGTTTCTGTTCACAAGAGTAAGAGACGCCACAATGACGAATCTAATTGAGCTAATTCATATTTTTCGTTATAAATTTTTAATATTTAGGATATTTACCTTCAGTTACATGAATTATATCTGCTTCCATGATAAATGTATCTGGTATTATATGTATAATAAGTTTTAAATCATGAAGCCAGGTAACACCATTTGTAACATCAAATGTAATTGAATCTCTTGCTTGATTAAGATTTGTTTGAATATAAAATACTTTTTCATTATTAATTAAAAGTTGATCGAAAATCCGACAATATGAATCATCATCTGAGTAAATAGACTGGATTTCTAGATATCCATGAAGTGGAGGTGATGTAACAATATAACTGATATCACTAGGTGATACCAAATTATGTTTTACCTATAATTAAACTTTGTATAAATTTTTCATTTCAATTAAATTAATTTTATTAAATTTTGTTTTTATTATATCATTCCAATCTAAAATTTAAATTATTCTATAGGAAAAAAAATATTTAATTATATGCCATAGGTAAAATTAAATTCAGGACTAGATTTAAATCCTTTTTTTTATAAAGATTTACTCATATTTCTTATTATGCAAGTGCGAATAGATTTAAGGTTAAAAATTGATAATATTAATTACGAAATTTATAATACAAATAAATGTATAAAGTATAATATATAAAAATACAAAATCAATGATTCAAATATTATTACTTGCAGAATATCTTGGGTTATTAGTTGGTTTGATGATTCCTCCACATAAAGTATATTTTGTCTGATCACTTTTAAATGTTCCCAATAAACTAATGGAAATATTCTCAATATAAGTTCTCCATGTGTAGATTCATTTCCAATTCTTACATTATATCTATAAAAAATAATATTTAATAAATATCATTTTTAATCCATTTATTAATAATATATTTTAAATATATGGAACACAATTTATTTTGTAATAAATAATTAATAGAATTATTTATATCTATACCTTATTGTTTCGGCAGCAGTCATTTTTATATTACAATAAAATAGCTCTTCTCTTTCAACTTCCAGAAGACTGAAACTATCAATCGATATATTATTATAGCTACATTCATTGAAATATCTTATTTGATTCCATTTATTAAGTATTAAAAATCCATTTAATGGTTTCTCCAGCAATTCATATTTCACATCATTCGATAGATAATTCATGTTTGTTTCAATTGGAAAATATGTTTTATTTATATATGTTATTGTACCCTCCTGAATTATTAATGGAGTATTTGGTAAAACTAAAATATATGGATCTGATGCTTGGATATCTAAAGTTCCAGACACTTCATGTTTACCATCTGTTACAATGAAAAATGTTGTACCATTATCAGATCCTTTATGTAAAAATTTCACTTTATTTTTGGCAATATCTTCTTGACTAAAATAATTACTAATTTTTTCGTTTAATAAAAATTCACCATTATTTGAAGATACATGACTATAAATAATTGATTTCAAATTTGTATTTATATCATCATCAATATAAATTAAATCATTCATAGTAATATATTTATTTGTATTACGTTCAATTCGAAAGATTTTTTCATTTAACCGTCTTGGTGGATTATCATTTAAAAGTTTTATTGTTATTGTTATATTACTTGACAATTGCATATCGATATCAGAATCATATATAAGCATTTCAATAAAATCATTTAGACTTTCTGAACCATCATGACAAAAATAAATTATTCCATTTTTAATATCATTTAATATGAATTTTGTCGTAGGCATACAATTCGTGTCACCATAATTATATTTACATAGATAACCATGTAAAGGTTGCTTAACAATTACAAAATTCATATTTTTAAGCTTGTCAAATTTAAAATCAAAATGTTCATTTCTTAATATTAATTTTTCTCCTTCATTTATTTGAAAATCATTTTTATGTTGTTTTATAATTGGACTTGTATTAATATTTTCGGCAATATAAGTAATGTTTAATATATGATTGACAGTATCACAATCTGTAACAGCAACACTAAATTTCAAAAAATCGAAAAAATTAGAATAAGATTTCTTGTATGTCACATATTTTACAAGGCTCATTTCTATGTCGTGCTGTGTAAAGAAATCCATTGCCTATAAAAGTGAGATAAATAAAATTATTTTAATATCATACAAAAAGTAATTCTTTTTAAAATCTAGAATTTATTTAATTAATAATAATATTAGTACAAAGTACAATAATAAAGATTTCCAAAAATAACTTAGCTAAATTATAAAAAATATAAATTTGAGAATTTTTCTAAAAGAATTACAGAATTACCTAATTCTAAATTTATTTAATTCCAAATTAATAGAATATCAAATGAACTATTTTATTATCGTATCGTAACATATAGTTGAAAGGTAAAAACATAAAAAAGAAATATGTCAACAAATCCATCACAATATATTCAAATAGCCAGGCTGGCCCTAATGCTCTGAACTTATATCAGATAAAGTTGAGATTTATATGGGATTGTCTTCAGGTCTTAATAGCCTTAGGAAGGGAAAACAGGTTAATACTGTCTTGGATTCCAGTTCATGTAGGAAGTAGGATTTAAAGCTGTACTGTTTTATTGACAGTATGAGTTTGATCATACTAGGAAATGAAAATCACAATAAGCCATGTCTAGTAGTGAGGCCACTCTATAAAATATCTAGTACTAGTTGATAGTTAAAAGTTACTTACTTTCATAGCAGTTGTGCTCTCACCAATAAATATATTGCCATATTGAGTATTTTCTAATATTGTAAAAACGATATTTCGAGGAATTGTTGAAAATGGTGAAGTTTGAAAACTTAATTCATTATTTGATATACGCATTTGTTTGACACCGCGAATTTCAAGTTCTTTTAAGGTGTACTGAGTTATTTTTAATTTAGTGAAAAATATTCGAAAATCAAATGTTCTTGAAGGTGTAATACCTTGTGATGCCACAAACTGAAAAATAAATACATAATATATATCAATTGAGAATAAATTAATTAATTATTATATAAATAAATAATTTAAATTTTATTATTAATTATTATATAATACCTTAAAATTATCTTGTAATGGATAATCCTGTATATGTCTATATCTAATGAAACCCAAAATTAATTGTTGATTTGTAAACCATTCAGCTAATAACCATGACGAATCAACAGATCTAAATTTTTCAATTATACCAAATGATGGACGATTTGTAATTATATATCGTATATCATCATCACCACCAGTACCTTCAACTTCATCATTCCAATTTGTTGTTATTGATAAATTATTTAGAGATATTATTGATGATGAATTATATAAAACAATTAATCCAGTATTATAAATAATTTTAAATTTCAATTGATGTGCTATTATGCTAATTGTTAAATTATCACTTGTTTCAATACCATCAGATACTTGTAATGATATATTAAATGTATCACTATAATTTCTAATATTATTATATAAAAATTCAATTTGTCCTTGTGTTACTTGATAATGTGAAAAATTATTAACTGGTGTATCATTAATAATAAATCGACCGCCAGTATTATTATTATTATTTGAATAAATAATTGTATAAAATAATAAATTTAATGGACTATCTGGATCAATAACATTTAATAAATCAGTTCCAATTATTTTTTTAACACCTTGTACAACATTAATAACACTTGATGTTGGTAATAATAATAATGGTGGATCATTAACTGGTGTTATTAATATATTAATCATAAATCGAAATTTCAATTTATTTAAATCTTTTATAAAGTTTGGTAACATTATCATATCAATTGTTATATGATCTTTAAAATATTCTTCACCACTATGACTATATAATATATTATCAGCTTTTATATCAAAATATGTAAAATTATATAATATTAATTGTTCATTTATATTCTTCGAATTACTAGCAGATAATATTTTTGTAAGTTTACCATTTTTTGGTGAATTTATTATATTAAATATTAATGTAGTATCATTTATTTTAAAATTAGATTTGTTGATAAGAACATTAATAATTTTACTATTTAGTAAAATAGTTTCACCTTCTCTAATATGAATTGGTAATACATGCAACATTTCTATATTATTTTTGGTATCAAAAATCTATAAATAAAAAAATAATGTTATTGATATATATAATTTTTATTAATATTATTAAAATTAATTTTACCTTGTATGATTCATAAAAATCACTTCTAATACAGTACGCTTGATCACAATCACAAAAGAAATCATGAAAATTTTTATGATAGCAAATTGCACTTTGCAAACAAGGATATTTTTCAATACAAGGATAATCCCAGACACAATTACTTTCAGTATTATATGATACCGAAACATTTGGATATCCAATAAATTCATTATTAATTTTAATTTTGCTAATACAAGCTTTAAGACTTCCATTACTTATATTCATCGGTATTTTATTTAAAATTGTTTTAACATTTTCATTAATACCACCAAAAAAATACTGCTCACCAATTAAATTAATTATATTCGTATTTCCAATTGGACTTTTAAAATTTAACGATTGTGTAATATTATCAACATTTAATTCTATCTTGACTAGATTTAATTTCAGACTCACTAAATGCCATTTACCATTTGATACATTCGTGTCAATAAATATTTCATATAGTTTCATATTTAAATTTACTGATAATAAAATTCTTTTTTCCTTAATTTCCAAACACAAAAGCATTTTCTTTTGGACAACAAATAATATTCCATTTTCTTCAATTGTACGCATTTCAAAATCTAATCTGAAATATTATATAAATGGAAAATATCAAGTGATAATAATGATATATAAAATACAAATTTTTTACCTTATCTCTGATCCTTGTACAATTAAAGGAAACATGGCATATGAATCATTATCATTGAAGCTAATTGTTTCATGTACAGTAGATGAAAATTGACTATTACATTCCCATTTTATTTTTGTACACACCACATAACTAGTACCATCTTTAGCTTTTTTAAGAATATTGATATTATTATAAAATACCTTAAAAAGAAGACAAGAAATTAAATTCATATAGAAAAACTATTAAATAAATTATATTTACTTCTGACATACATCCTCTAAAATTATTCACATTCCTTAAATAATCATCTGAAAATTCACCTTTACCGCCAACTATTATACCATAATGAATATTAAGTTCACTTATATTTTGTGGTAGCAAACGTGTTAAATATACATTATTAATATGAAGACTGATATTGGCATCATTACGTTTAACTGATATATCGTGCCAATTTAAATCATTATATTTCAAATGTGCTGGTGAACTGATCTATTTTTTAGGGAAAAGTTTATGTTTATTAGTTGTTCTTAATATCGAGATTTAAAGCAGCTGCCATGGAGCTATTGATATGTAATCATAATAATTAAAACCTCCTAACAAGAATATTTTGCTTTAAAAAAGTTAGTAAAGTTTATAACAAATCAGCCCTTCACAATCACATACAATGTGTTCGGCAGAATTGTCAATGAAACAGAACCAATTGAAGGCGAAATTATAAGTATTTGGTTCTGTGAATTTAAAATTTATATAATTAAAATTTATAAAAATTACCTCTGTTAACACATTATTTATTTTATATAAAAATTGAATAACACCAAAAGATAATTTAATCATACAATAATCTTTACGGCCAGCAGCTAAAAATATTAAGCCATTTTCTTGTTGGGTTTTAAATTTTAATCTTATACTTGTTGACATTTTAGCTTCTTGAAATGGCATTTCAATATAACCGGATCCAAAAAATGATACTGAAATATGATAATTTTGGTAATATTAAAATTTAGAACTGTACATTTTTAATCATACATTTTTCTAACTGTACAGTTTTATATTTTTAAACTGTACAATTTTGTTTTTGGTAAATGGAGGGAAATGACAAATAAATTTAATTATAATTTTAAAAATAAAATTAAAATGATTTATTATTCTGTTTAATAATTTCAATTTTCTTATAAATTCATTAAAACCAATTTTATTAAAACCAATAAAAACTTTTACACTAATATACACTAAAATATTATGAATTGTAGTACCAAAACTGCATATACATAATTTTATTTTGATTATTTACCTTGAATTGCTGCACAAAAATACGATAGATTTAAACAAATAATCATATAAATAAACTTCATTTTCTTAGATTTTATTTAATTAAATGTAATTTAAAAACTATATTTTATGTTTATTTATATTAATAAATTGATAATAATAATAAAAATTATTGTATCTGATATTAACAGACGAGAAATACTAAAATATTCAATAAACAACTCAGCGGAACGGAGTTTAAACTCACTTTTAGTTTTTCATAAAATTTTATGTTTAATTTTAGTATCCGTGTGTCATTTTACAAAAAGGGAATTTAATGTAAAAAAAATTTATTCTTATTTAGATTCTGTATATAATTTTAAGGGTGATTTGTAAAAGAGATAATTTATTATCGATTATAATTAGAAAGTTAAAAACAGGAATATAAAAGTAAAATTTCCTTTTTTCCCTATGTTTTGATACATAATTCTAACGTTTGTTAAATATAAATTCCTGTCAATATTCCAAGATTTAAATTAGTTTATTTAAGTTTGAATTTTTCTTTACGTTTGCGTCACGCTCTGATGCATTATGTTACGGGTTTGATTCCAGACCGAAACATCGATGTCACTCTTGATACAAATTGCAATATATTTTGTGATTTTGAGATTGGGAAAAATATTAATGGTTGAGACCATTTGAGCAAATATCTCACTACTAGAAGGCATTAGGTTCTTGCCATTAACTATCTATAAATAAATATGATTCGGTTCGGATTCCAAAACATCTATCATTATACAACAGTATGTCTTTGGCTCACATTTCAGCTGCCGACCAGTGAAACAAATACTGTTTAATATAATTAATATTAAAAGTAAATTATTATTTAAATTTAACAAAAAGTTGTAGCTGTTATGGCCTGGTAAATTTGAAAGATGTAAAATCAGACCTTTAACGAAAATATAATATCTTTATAAATTGAGATCTTTCTGTACGTATCGAATGTTTCGCGAATGTGGCTTTACTTTTATTCTATTGTATATACTTTTTGAATGCATTGTCAACTAAGTTTCTGTCGCTGGTTCGTACGAATGCAGCGATACCTAATTTTGTTGTATATTATACATTAAAATAATTTACAGATCCCGGCAATCGAAAAGTCTATGGCGTTCAGCTGCACAGCCATGACTAAGGATTTTTTAAGAATTATTTTTCCAAATTCAAATATTATTTCTTTTCATAAATATATGTATTATTAGTGATATTATTACACGTATTATAAGTCTATATATAAATAATTTTGTACAACGGGTACGGCGGCAACATATACAATTATCTATGTATAAAAACAAATTGTTTATGATTGCATCACCAATTTTGCATACCTATATCTGAAAAAACAGAAAACGTGTGTATGTAAATAATTCATATTTATATATATTATATTGAACTGATGAGGCAAAATCTGGTGTGCTGTAAATTATTTAGTAATAATTGAAATTTCCTTTAAAAAAATATTTAAAACAGATTCATATAAATAAACTAAAACTATATATTGAGCAGTTTTTTTTATCTCAAATTTAAGTTTTTTTTTTTTGTTGTTCAAAATATTAAATAATCACCGAAAATAGATCTCACCAGACAAAGGGTGTATAGGATTACAAAAGAAATAATTAACCCAGAAATAAAGCTATGCCAAATTCTATGGCTATTAATTAACTATCATAAACCAAAATCGTAGAAAAGCTTCTTTCGAGATCCCCATTATTATCATATTATGCGGATAGTATTGTTGTGACGTGATAATTACCAGCTGAATACCAAATGTCATACCAAAAATCAAAAATCGCTGCAATTTAATAAAAAGTTTTAGTTGTTTTCACAAGTATATTTTATGGAATAATATACCCGGTCTCCATTAGAAACGGAACTGTTTTAACCAGAAAATAATCCATCTTATTTAACA
Organism: Rhamphomyia laevipes; assembly: GCA_963920725.1. Classification (NCBI taxonomy): domain Eukaryota; kingdom Metazoa; phylum Arthropoda; class Insecta; order Diptera; family Empididae; genus Rhamphomyia; species Rhamphomyia laevipes. Next base: position 37,072,364 of record OY987258.1, on the reverse strand, counting down.
CATTTCCACAACTTGGAGTAATTTTTGAATTTTTGTGGACAATATATTTATGTATGATTGCGTCTAAATAATGCAACAAACCAGTCCATTATGTCTTAAATTTCAGTATCTGCTCTGACACGAAGTTTCTTGAAAGTTAATGACAACTCATATAAGTTAATGACAACTCGTATAATATACATATCATCAAATAATGATGTATTTGAGTACAATAAAAAGTATCTAAAGGCCAAATCGCCAAAAAATTTAAATTGAAATTTACATTTGGCCTGGTAGCCAATAATTATTTCAAGCAATAATTCTTTAATTCATCATAATTTTGATATTTAAATTAAATAAGCTATAAAATGTAGCAATAAAATTGCATACAATTTGCATCTAGATTGTAAAAAATTTGAGATATTTTTCTATGTAAATGTTTTCTATGTAATTTTTATTATTACAGTGTAGATGTAATAAACTTATCTTGAAGAATTTCTTGCAGCCTGCTAATCTTGATATAAAATCCGTATAGATACCACTAGACAACTTAAAATAAAAGATCTATAACGATACAGTTTCAATCGTTTGTATAATTATTTATATAATGAATTCTATCTATACTTTCTATATAATAGTCAAGGACTATTTTAAGTTTTCTATTTTTTTTTTTTAATTTTAAATCAAGATAAATTTTCTATATTTTTTTTTTATTTTAATAGATAGATAAATGTATATATATATATTTATATTATTGCTAAATTTATATCAACGATTTTGGCAAAACAACAAAATTATTATAAATTCTACAAGTGTTTGTCGTAAAGAATCATACATAATTGAAAAAAATTAAATAGCTACGTTAATTAATAAATTCAAAATATGCTTTATGATGATTTTTAGAAATACATTTCAGAAAAATTTAAATATTAGTTTCTTGACTTTGTATATTCAAATAATTTTAATAGACAATTTAAAAATGACTCATTTTACGTACTTATATAATACACGCCGTATTATATACGAAATATTTTCAAAAATATTCAGTACGGATTCAAATTCAAAACAATTCGAATGATAGAAAATAGGTCATTGGATATAGCATGACCTTACCTATAATTTTATCTCAGTCAATATAATTATCTAACTCCCTTTATATTTTGAATCAATCAAAATCGTTTTTTTATTTTTGGTTCCTCTAAATTTCATATATGACACACCAGCGAAAATTTTCAAAACGTGATGATTTATAATTTAGGTATTTTTTTTACTTTACGAAAACTACACCCACCTACATATATAGAAAATATTTATACATATTATAAAGTGTATAAAATATTATTCACTTATTTCTGGTGTTGTAGAGCATGATTTTAATAATAATTAGTTTAAATTTTTCTTTTATTTTATTTATAGATTATATAAATGTGTATATATAAGTGTAATAAAAAGTTCCAACTATTAATAGAACTCTCTATTCTATGTAATAGTGTCCGATATACAATACTATGTACAACAAAAAATGTGTAGCTTTTCCTCCAAAAACTATACATATACAAGATTTTCACGCAATACAATTTCCTATATAGTTTTCATCTAGATTGTAAAATTTTTGAGAAAATTGGCTGTAATGCTATTAAAAATTTTTTTATTTCCATATCATTTTTAGAAAAGAGAAAACTATAAATTGAATAAAATTGTATAAAATTTTAGAGATAAATTCAAAAAAAAGGAAATATAATTCTTATTATTTTTGGAAGAATACAAATTTTAGTTTGCTTGAAAGACAAACATTTAAGCAACTATTTGGCCTAATGCTATCCCTTTATAAAAACGAAAACAACAACATTGTAAACCTGGATGCAGCATCTTATGTTTTCCTTTAATTAATTTTACATATTTTCTTTCAGGTTATCGATGCAATGTTTAACCAACGTCCATGAGCCTTTTTCTGCCCAATCATTTACTGGGAGAGTCACAAACTATATGACTGATAACTTTTATCATATCCTGGTTCTGATATTTTTGACAGAGATCCTGTGAAATGACCAATTCTCTTAAACATTTTGACCTGTCACAATACCTACCGTTAGACCCATATTCCTTTTATTCAGATACAATAGCTTTCTTGTTTTATTAATATTCCACAGAGGTACGATACTGCTGAATAAGGGTAAATTAATTCCACGTTTCCTTCTGAACACTATATTGAAAGGCAAATAGCATATTTTTTAACATTTCGTTAAATTTGTTTCATTCATTCTAATAAATTCTTATAGTAGTCTTATACAAGAATTGGAAATAAACTGTCCCAGCCAACTCATTACTCGCAATACACCGTATACCTAAGAGCAGCTTACAGGAAGGAGTTCACAACATCAATATACTCAAAATAATTTATAGGTACAGAAGTTTACAGCGACATTATCTTCTTCATCCTTTGAACCTGTTTGTTGAACCTGTTTTCGCCTTAACACTGAATAATTTCTGACTCGATTTTAATTCAGAATTTTATTATTATATTTTGAATTATGTATTTTTGCACTAGCTTTTAGAATGTTAAATGCTAATTAATCGATTTATATATCAATAAATTCATTAAAATTACGTAATGATTCAATCCAATTTTTTTTAATATACAGTTTTTTTTTAGCATTTATTTTAAACATAGCATTTATTTACATTTGGTTAAATTTGAATCTTTCAATCACAAAGAAAATCTAATACTAAGGAAAATGGACACCTTACACAAAGAAGTCATATAATATATAGCGCTAGCGCGGATGGACAGAACCCAAAAACAAAACTGTATGGTAAATATTTTTAGCAATAATTGAAAATTTGCGAAAAAAAGAAAATTTAAAGCTGACATAGCAGAATAATATAAAAAATATAAAATAAAACTATATGGAGCAGTTTTTTTTTATCTCAAATTTAGATTTTGGTTTTTTTTTTCGTTTCTAATATTGTTAGATAATCAATGAAAATAGAACTCAAAGACAAAGCCTGATAAAATTACAAAATAATAGTTCACACCCCAGAAATATAGCTGTGCCAAAGAAGAATCACGAATCTAAGTGAAATGCTTTGTTAAAGAATGCTATTCTACGACCACATATCATACTCGATTTCAGATCTTCTTTGTTACATTTTTGTCTTTATCAACAAAAATCCATAACTGATTTAATAAAATATTTTTAAAAATTATGATAAATGTTACAATAAGATGTACTTGAAAATTTATCGCAAGCAGTTCATCGTTATTGCAGCACATCATCCGTCAAGCAATATATTCAAATCCCATGCAAAAACTTGGTTTAGATAATTCCCCTCAAAATGGCAAATTAATGTTAATTTAAGTGGCTGACCAATCGATTTTACCTATGCAATATTAGCTGCTAACCAATTAGCTTTTCCTTTATCGTATATTTTTAATCGCAAGCAATTAATCGCAATAGTGACGCCGTGTTCACTCAATACATTTATCCAAAATACATGCGATGACTTGGTTGTGTTGATTACGTCTATTACCATTTAAAAATATCGAATGAAAGTTAGTTTAGCTGCTAAAACCAATCGGCTTTTCCTTTATCGCATATTTATCATCGCGACATTAATTCATCCAAGCAGTTTATCGTGATAGCAATTCATCGCAAGCCCAATTATCGCTTTAAAATGCCAATTAAAAGTTAGCTTCGATAGCTAACAAATTTAGTTTTCATGAAATTATATATTTTAAATTGTGGACTCGGTTTTACCAATTTTTTATAACGTATTTTTTTTTATTTATTGTTTTTTATTTAATTTTTTATAACCATAATGATTTTAATTAATTAAACTTAAAACTAATTCTCTAAAATCAGATACGCGATCAGATAAAATCTTGATTTATATATTTATTGTTATAATTTTGTAGTTTAGTAAAGCTAATATAAATTATTCGGTATTTATTTCAAAAAATTATGTCTTACAATTAATCTTAATCTTTCTAATCTAATAAACAAACAATAACGTCATCATTTAATATATTTGTATTATAATATGACTTCGCTTAGAATATTTATGTGTCTCGTCGAACACAGATTGATCATTTTTCCAATTGCTTATTGGGAAAATGATTATTGATTTTTCATAAAAAGAAGTTAGTTAGTCAACTTTCAAAATATTTTTTTTGTAGTTTATAGTTTTAAGAAATTTCTCTGAATCTCTTAATCTTAATACAGGTCCGAATTTTGTATGTTCAAAATAAGGCTAATGCTTTTATAGATATTTCATCTCCTTATTCTTATAACTACTTTTATTATTTATTCTATAATTAAGTATTACATTCATTATCATCTATTTTATAATTATTATGTTTTATGACCTGAAATTAACCAACCAAATTTGTAATAATACAGACCAATGGAAATTTCTTATAAATTTTATAATAATTATATTTAATTTCATCAAAATCGTTGTAACATTGTACAATATTCAGTTTCACATTATATTAACTTGAATAATTATTTTTTGAATTACTATATTTAAAATAAAATTATACCTAGATATTTATAAAATAATTTATAAATAACAATCGAATAATTCAAATTTAATTTTCAAATAACTGCAATTTATATATGACTTTATAAATAGATATAAATAAATGTATTATATATAAATTTCTAATATAGAAGCTGTACTGTATTAGTTACAAATTTGAATATAATTCGTTTATATTCTGAAATGTATTCGTTCAAAATACTATAAATTCGTTATAAATACAGACTATCCCAACAGAGATTACTAAAAAATAATATATTATTTTTAACATTTAAAGACTGCAATACTATAAAAATTAAATATATTGACAATATGATGATCACCTTAGTTCTAATGCATAAGGAAATGTTTACATCTTTACACATTATTTAAAATATATAAATATATATATATATATTTATTTTATTTGAATATAAAAATTTCCGTATTAATCTTTTATAAGAAACTCTATGAATATATGTTTAAACAAACATAACAAACATAAATACATTTATAAATAACTTAAAATTCGAATCTATAATTAAATTTTAGAGTATGTTTTTATATTCGTTCAATATATAAAACATAAATATATCTTTATATATGTATACATTATATATATATATATATACATATATCATACATAATTTTGATTAAAATTAGTGTATCAAAATTCCAATAATTCAAAAAATGTTTCGTGTACTTTTCCAAAGTTTATATGTGTTTCGGGTATGTCTTAAAAAAATATCACGAATTTATTTCTACATCAGCATAAATTGATGGTATAAGTTTTTTTTTTTAAAGGAAACACATCGAAATTATTTATCAATTTTATGGTTTTTTAATATCATAATAAATAATTGCAAATTTTATCAATAATATTATTAATAATAATAAACAATATTAATAATAATGATCATAAAATTAAAAATTATTTGGATTATTATAATTATTATTTATATTATTTATTATACTATTATTATCATAATTTATATTAGTAATTCTTAAAATTATTATTATTATTATTAATAATTTTGTTATATTTATTTATTTTAATTATTATTATCTAAATTTCTTCATTTCTTAAATTTGTGTTGGAAATTTATCACCATCTTCTTCATTTGAAATTGGGCTAGGATTGGGATTATTATTATTATTATTATTTATTACTTTTATTTTATTATTATAACTATACTATATTATTAATATTATATGTATGGATTTACATTATTATTAATTCTTTTACTACAATTATTATTTATAATTATTTATTATTATTAATATTAATATTGTTATTATTATTTATTTTTATTATTATTATTTATTATTATTATTATTATTTTTATAACAATGATTAGATTGTTTTTGTTATTGTCAAATTTTGTTGTTTTTAAATTTTTGTTAAAAAATATTATTCAAATTATTTGACGATTTAAAAATTTAAAAAAATATTATTTGTTTTTTAAAACCATTAGTACATGAACTATATAATATTTAGCTATAGCCTATAGCTATATAATAATAACACTTAGCTTATATATATCTCTAATGTAATTAATTTCAAACGTTCTATGTATATAGATAAACATAAATATATTCTGGAAGCGACGAGATATTTGAAAAAGAGAAATTTTTTTTTTTGTGAAATATTTCAATTAGATATTTTCGGTTAATTTTTTTTTATTTTGACGAAATTTAACCGAATTAATTTTTTATTTTCATCATTTTACATTTAAATTATAAAACAAATACAAATAAAGAAAATTTATATATTCTCAATTGTTTTAAACTATATAAAAATTTTTTTACAAACATACTTGTGTGTACCAAAAAGGGAGCCAAACCCGGGAACGGGAGTTCATCCATTCGATTGGGTGCCAATTTTGTACAACCAAATGGTATCAAATTGCGGCATATAAAAAGGAAGTTCTTTGGTTATATCGCTCAGAACGGCTTTCGAACGCGTAAGTGCAACACCTATTACATAATATATATTTAATATAAAAATTTGAAAAAATTAAAATTTGGTTTCATATGAGATATTTTTTGGTGGCTGAGATTATTATTTAATTTTTTTTTTTTTTTAAATGAAATTATAATAAATTAATATTTATATGAAAAAAGAAGTGATTATTATATTAATAATAAAAAAAAAATTTAATATATAAAAAAAAAAAAAAAAAAAAATTATATCAAACAAAATATATATATTAAATATTATATTGGATTACCAGTTTGAAAATATTTCAACAAAATAAGTGAATAAATAATTCGAAGTGAAAAATTATCATATATTTATTAAATCATTAATAAAATAAATAAATGATAAAATTACAAGCTTTATTAAGTCTGATATCCTATAGAAAATGATTTAATTTTCAAAGTCATGCAACAAATTCAGTTAAAAAAAACTATAAAGGATGTTTCATTATATTTAGTGAATTCAAAATATTAAATAAAAAAAAACTATTAAGAAATTTAATTCAAAACTATACAATTTTAAAAATTTTCACATTTTCTATTACACAAAAACAAAAAATGTGAATAATTACATATACGACATATAATACATATATTATATAATATATCATGAAACATTACGAATTTTTAAAATTTTAAAAATTTAATTTTTTATTTTTATTTTCAATGTACAAATTAAGGATTATAATTTTCATTGAATAAACATTACACATAAAACTTACACTATTTTCGGCACCACAACAAGTCTCTTGAAATATGTAATAGAGAACACAACATAATATTTCATGACCCAAAATAGAATTTTCAATTAATATTATATGAATCCCATTTTATACGTAACTATTTTTTTTTTTTTTTTTTTGTTGGCTATTTAATAATCAACTTGTATATACATATATATTTAAAAAAAAACGAATGAAACGGATAGATTTTTAATATGAAAAAGACCGAAAATAGGAAAAACGAATGAAATACAATTTTCGGTTTGAAAAAATGTATTTATAGTTTGAAAATTGCTCCTTGTTAGTATATGTGCAAAGCAATTTGATCGTTTTTAAAATCGTTAATGTATTTTTGAATTATTTTTGAATTTCTTGTTATATAAATTTGAAATTTAATTGGGAAATTTTTTTCTTTTTTTTTTGAATTATTCAAAATTGTAATTAATTAATTAGTTTAATTTTTGAACTAGTTTTCCTGTATAAAGGAAATTGAACTTATAAATTAATTTTAATTAATATATGGTAATATTAATTTATTATTCAGTAATTTTCGAGTTAGTTTTTTTTTTTGTGAACAACGTGAGTCAGTTATCGGACATTTTTTTTTAAAAAAAAAAAACTTTTTAGTGAATCTGAATTTAGGACAACGATTTTTTTTTATAAGATATTACATAAGTACGGGATATTCTGGTGTACGGAGAAAATTAATGTTCATAATTGGTGCATACATAATAAACTTATGAACATACCTTCATGAACATATATAGATTTATACTTCTTTAACTCCAACACCTGTTCATTTTTTATGGATATTGCAAAATATTTTTGAATTTATTCAAATTCTATATTTAGATTTTAATTTTGAGAGAGTGTATAATAAAGTTTTAATATCTATCAATGAATATATAAAAAAAGAACTTGCGTAGATATTATGAAAAAAATTTTTTTTAAATTTTTGAAATACATTTTTTTTTTTGTTTCGCTACATAAAATAAAAAATATTCACATATAGATCCTATTACAACACATCGGACTTAATATGGAAATATAGCTTACGATATAATACTCCAAAAATAGATCATATGAAATATTTATATAATTAGATATAATTTTGTTTATATATTATTTATATAAATTGTACTCGTACATAGAATAAAATTTTAATTTTTATTAATTTTTTTTTTTTTAATATTTTTTTATAAAAAATAGGGAAGCACTTTGGGCTTTAAAAGCAAAAAATAAAGTTAAATACGTATATTCGGCCCCCTCTCTCTTGAAAACTTAAAAGTATATATTAATAAAAGGAAAAAGTAAAAAAAAACTTTCAAGATGCCTAAACCACAAGCGCAGGACGATGAAGCTGATCCAACTCCATACCTTTTTATTTCGCTTGAACAAAGACGTATCGATCAATCGAAACCATACGACTCGAAAAAGAGTTGTTGGGTCCCATGTGATAAAGAAGGATTCTTGTTGGGAGAGATTAAGGCAACCAAGGGTGAAATTGTCACCGTTGGATTACCAGGTGGTGAGGTAAAGTATAATAATTATTTTTCTTCTTAAATCTTAAATTATTTTAATTTAAAAAAAAAAATCGAAAAAACAAAATAAATATTTAATTTATATTTCCTTCCATATATAGCATATCTGACAAATAGAAAACAAAACGAACAATAATTATTATGTAAAGTGAATGAAAACTATTTGACATAAAACGTCCAAAATTTTAACATTAAATATAGTGTTAAAATATATTTTTCAATCACTCTAAATAATAATTAATTCATATAACATAAATTAGATCCATTTAAACAAATTATATACACTATCATATTTATTACATAGACTAAAAACTTCAAACCCGAACAAGTTCATCAAGTCAATCCACCAAAATTCGAAAAAGTAGAAGACATGTCAGATTTGACATATCTTAGCGAAGCTACTATATTTCATAATTTAAAAGCACGATACACTCATCGACTTATCTACGTAAGTGTTTAATGGCAAATTTAGTAATTAAGTTTTTTTCTTCTTTTCTTTCCGCCACATACATATTATATACATATAATATATAGACCAAGGATTTTAAGAAAGATCTTGTCACACAAGTAAATCCACCAAAATACGAAAAAGCCGAAGATATGTCCAATTTAACATATCTTAACGATGCCTCTGTACTTCATAACTTGAAACAGAGATATTATAATAAACTTATTTACGTGAGTATAAAATGCTGGCAGATGGCGCCGCTTCTGTGTTTTGTGTAAAAAAAAAAAATGTAAAAGACAAAAAAAACAATATGTCATAAAGTAAAATTTATATTTTTGTTAAAGCCATTAATTTGCTAGCTTGCTATTTCTTCATAATAAAATTAACACAACCATTAAATTTACATACAAAAAAGAAAAAATCCTTATTAATTACCTGTTCCAAATCATTTTAACCAGATAAATCTATCAATTTAGAAATCATTTTAACGTTTATCCAAAAAAAAATATGTTTTAATCAATTCAAAAAATTTAATCAAAAAAATATCCTTATAAAACTATCAAATCAAACCATTTTAACAAAAAATTTATGTTTCCTTTTTCAAATAGCATTAATTTTGTTGTTTTAAATATTGCTTTTTTGCTATGAAAATTCTGATTGCGAGGACATAAATCGGCTACAAATCGCCGACTTCTTCCCAGAACAAAGAATTTGAGAGTATAGTTTTTATTATTTTTTACCTTTTTTTCATTTATTTTTTTCCAGAGAGTATTTAAAATTTTTTGTTTTATTATTTTTATATACTATAATTAATAATATATATTTTTTTATATAAAATTACTTATCTTAAAAATGTTTATTATACGTGTAGACATACTCTGGACTTTTCTGTATCGCTATTAATCCATACAAACGTTACCCAGTATACAATAACCGTTGTGCTAAAATGTATCGTGGTAAACGTCGTAATGAAATGCCACCACATATTTTTGCCATTTCTGACGGTGCTTACGTTGAAATGTTAACAAATCATCAAAATCAATCTATGTTGATTACTGGAGAGTCTGGTGCTGGTAAGACAGAAAATACGAAAAAAGTAATTGCATACTTTGCTACTGTTGGTGCATCAACCAAAAAAGACGAAGCACAAAAGAACAAAGGTTCACTTGAAGATCAAGTTGTACAAACCAATCCTGTTCTTGAAGCTTTTGGTAATGCCAAAACTGTCCGTAATGATAACTCTTCACGTTTCGTAAGTTTTAATTTAACAAAACAAAATAAACCTGAATATTAAAAATTTGAATTCACCAAAATTTAGGGTAAATTTATCCGTATTCATTTTGGACCAACTGGTAAATTAGCTGGTGCTGATATTGAGACATGTAATTTTAATTTATAATTATATTTATATAAATTGATATTAATATTTATTAATTTCATTCATATTTAGATCTATTGGAAAAAGCTCGTGTCATTTCCCAACAATCGTTGGAACGATCTTATCACATTTTCTACCAAATTATGTCTGGCTCAGTTGCTGGAGTAAAAGGTATAAATTAGAATTTAGAAATATATTAAATAAAAAAAAATAATATTAAGGATTTTAGTAAAACCCTTTTCAGGATTTTAAAATATTTAGTTAAAACCATGTCTTTAAGTTAGTCTTTTTTTTAAAAAAAAATATATAAAAAATAATATTATTTATTAATATCTTATTTAGATATATATATTATACGTTATAGTAGAAGAGAATAGTCAGTGAATATAATACTACTACTGAGTGAATATATTTCACTAAAATAATCATTATAATCTTAAGATTAAAGTATTTGCGCTACCTCTTCCACTCGACTATCCACTTCCACTGTAACATAATATTTATATATTTATAATAAACATTATTTAAAAGTTTTTTTTTTTTAAATTTTATAAATTTGAACTATGTTCAGAAAGTTGCCTGCTGTCCAATGATATTATGGACTATCATATTGTATCACAAGGAAAAACCTCAATCCAAAATGTTGATGATGGCGAAGAATTTACTTTAACGGATGTAAATTTTCCACAAAATTTTTTATATTATATACACAAATTCTAATAAATACATATTCAAAACCAAAAAATACAAAAATCATTAACAAAATATATATATATATATACTTATATATATATATTTTTTTACAAATATCTATTTATGACTATAGATATTCATCTAAATATATACAATTTGTTTTGTTAATGTTACACACTGTCATTAACAAAAATATGTAATCTAATTATTTTTTTGCAAATCCAAAATATCAACAACAAACCAAAACAATATTTTTTTGTCCTTAACATAGATTTTTTAATTATCCTTATATATTTACATACAAAAAATATCATTCTAAAAAAATAGAAATGAATTTATTATTAAAAAAAAATATATGTTTTAATATCGTTTTTGAACCCCACAAAAAAAAAAAAATACTTCATAAATTTATTAATTAACATTTTTAACCTCTCCTTTTCCCCCAAAATAAATAAAAAAAAAAACAGAGGCTTGTTTGCTATCAAACGACATATATGACTACAGAATTGTGTCCCAAGGAAAGACCACAATCCCAAGTGTAGATGATAGTGAAGAATTTAACCTTACTGATGTAAATGAAAAAAACAAAAGTCGTTTTTACATTTTATTTGTTTTTTCATAGTTTTTTTTTGGTGTTACATTTAGTTAGAAATGAATTTATTTATTAGATTTGTTTTGATTTAATTATATATGTAGAATATAAAATGCAGTGTTAATATATTAAACACAGTAGTAAACAAAACGCAACAAAATCTTCTGTGTTTAAAAAAAAAACACTAAATATATTTAGCACTGTATTTATAGAAATTATTATTATATCAATAATATTGGAAATTTTTGTGAAAACCTTATACTATGACAATTTTCACATAATATCCTGATTTTTTTTTTTTTAATTTATTTTTAACGTTAGCCTGTTTTCATAATTTAACTCTACACTTAATATAAAAAACAACATTTTAGTATAGAGTTAAAAACTATATAATTACAATATAGTCAGTTTAAAGATCTAAACAGAATTAGAAAAACAATACATTTTTGCCGATCCAGTGCGATATTGCTAAACATATTGTCAAAGTATCAAACGATCGGCAAAGTCAAATTGTAATACGATAACAAAATTAGAATTTTTTTAAATCGACTAGAACACATCAGACAATGTCGATTAAAACTTTTCTATTTTGATAGGAATTATTACATGGCGTTGTATTTCTGATTTTGTTTAAACCTTAAAATTTTGTGTTAGTTAGAAATTTGAATTTATTTAGATATTATAATTAATATTTAGAAAATAATTTATACAAAACTTTTTACTAATAAATTTATTAATAATATTTTTTTTTTATTATGTTTTAATAAATAACATTTTACAATATTAAAAAAACACACAGAATATTGCTTGTTATCAAATGACATCTATGACTATCGTATTGTATCCCAGGGCAAAACTACAATTCCAAGTGTCAATGATAGTGAAGAATTCGACGTAACTGATGTAATAAATAAATAATTCTCAGTTATTATGAATTTGTTTTTTGTTTGTTGTAAATGTTTATGTTTTTATGATTGTTTTTATGTTGTTTTTATTAACCCATCAAACAAATATCGCTTATTTTAAATATAATATACTATACAACATTATTTCATATATAATATGCAAAAAAAAAAAAATATTTAATAATTTTTATATGCAAACAAGCTCTCTAAAAACAAACAAAAACTTTATTTGCAAAACATAAGCGCTAAAAACCAGATAATTTAAAAATCAAATAAAATAATCAATTGTAATTACAGCTAAAATAATTTTAGAATTAAAGTGAAGCTAATTTAAAAGATATTAATTGCTTTCTTAGTTGAAACATCGTACGGTATCATTAATAGCTTTAAATTAAAATCCTCAGTAGTACAATTTACAAATGATTGTATAAAACTTTGTAATGAAAAATGCTATCGGTTTTCGACTGACTGCATTTTCTGACAATAAATCTCACTCTATAAATTTATTTTAGCTTGTTACAATTTCAAAATTTCATTATACTATTATAGAAACTTAGATGGTTTGCGGTTACCATTATATAAGCTTAAAGTTAGTCAAAATTGAAATAATTTGGTATGGCCAGGAAACCTATAATTTCAATTATATTTCAAAAAAATCAAAATATATTCTTAAAAAATATATTTTAATAACAAATCTTTACAAAAAAAAAAAAACAATTTATGTCGTATATATTTAGAGATTACATTTCTTTCATCACGTATCAGTGATTATCCAGGAATTTGTCAGGGTAAGACAAGAATTCCCAGTGTCAACGATGGCAAGGAATTTGAAGAAACTGTAGTAAGTCTGATATATAGGCATAATAAAATTCGCCTTATTGTTTTCTATCACTTTGTATATACATACACAAATTATACCTTTAATTTATATAATTTTTTATTTTGGAAATTTATATTCCTTTGTAAATTTCTCATATATATATATTTAAATATATTGAAAATAAATAATTTATAATTTTTTTAAAATTTTAATCTTTTTATATAGTTTAATTTAAGTTCTTCACGAATTTTGCGCAATTATTGCACATGCATTTTGTCCAATAAGTTCAAATTAAAAAAAAGGGTTATATATATACAGAGATGTAAATTTTCTTTTTGATCCTAAAAATTTAATTCAGTTTTTAAATATTTTTTTTTTGTTGTTATTATTGGCACCGAAATAAAATCATTAAGAAATTGTATATTCTACATAAATACGGCAATTGTTTTTAATGCACCTAATTTGTTATTATTATTTTTTATTTGAAATAACTAATAGTTGAAACCTGGCCTATATCTGAAGCTTATTGAGGTATTTTATATTATACGTACAAAATAAATATAAAGCATTTATGTAAATATACTGAATAGATACACATTTACACATAATACAATATTATCACGTCACGAAAATTACTAGTTTTTACATTTATAATATATTATAGCTATATACCAAAAAGAGTCACAGTATCCATATTGCTGTCACATTCAAAAACTTGCACTGAACACTCTTTCGATACTGAAATATAATCGGAAACAATTATATTCCATTCCATCTCAATACGATTACAATACTGGCTTCCACAAATTACACAGCATAATAATAAAAAAAAATATTTTAGAAATTCTTTTATGCTGCACAGTACACAAATCCACTTCGATAATAATTCTTTGTGATAACAAAGACATACAGCAGTCAAATTGACTCAGGGTTGTTTCTTAAATAATCTATTTTTAGTGGTATCGTTCTTCTTAGGCCTATTATGGACCTAATATATAGACTAATATGTCGCCAACCACTAACCTAAAAAATAGATAAATAGAAAATTTATAGTTGAATTAATAGAAAAAAAATATTTTTTGGTAATAAATTCACATAATTATTGTTATTTTTTTTTAGTTTGTATATTTTAAAACAAGAAATTTCTTTTATTTAAAATTAAAAACAGCTATGTGTTTCCTTTCTGAGGATATTCATGATTACTATAATGTTGCCCAAGGCAAAATTACAATTCCCAATATGGATGATGGCGAGGAATTCGCACTCACAGATGTAAGTTTCCTAAATTCAAAACCCAAAGATGAATTATATGTTATGTATCCATATTGATATTACCCACAAATGTTTGATTAAAAAAACCGTCAAAATTATTTTAAAAATCTGTGTGAAACAGTCTTTTATATATAAAAAAAATTATTATTTATTTATTATTTTATTATTTATATTATTATATAGTTTTAATTTTTAATTTGTTCGTATCTATATGTTAAAGAAAATCAAAAGAAAATCATATTTTTACAACAAATATATATTTTCTTAAGCATTTGCATTCGTCCCCATTATAAATATATATGCATCCTATATGAAAGTAGTACTATATATGTTTTTAAATTAGTAAAATTATAGAAAAAACCTTACTGGATAAATTATCACAAAAATTATATATCCTTAAAAAAAAATCTCCCCCCTTCTGGACAAAATTATTGTATGTAAGTGTGTCGACCAATTTTAATTAAATTTAGTTTTCCATTATTTTTATTATATATGTATATTTACCATCCGCATAATTTTTTTGTTTTTCATTATTTTAAATTAAATTGTAATTATAAATTTGTAAAAAAAAAAACTATAAAATATAATTTCATTTTATAGATTAAATATAATTTGATTTAGTAAAATTGCTTTAAAATTTATATGCTAAAATAATTAGTATGTAAATTAAGCTTTTAGTATATATGCTTTTCACAATTATGCTATTTTATGCTTTTACAAATTATATTCGCTTTGAATTATATATAACTTTTTATTTTTAAATGTATAATTATCCAAAAATTGTTTTTTTTTTGTAGTAATGTATTTTTCAATATTTTTTATTTTGTTGTAAAAATCCTTTTTGTGCAATTAATATTTTATTAGTACACTCTAAAAGATTTTTCATCATATTGTGAAAATCGATAACTAAAAGGTCTACTTATTTCATCTTCTGGTCAATTTTATGTTACCCGTCCGACAGATAGTTACCAACAACCAGTATCGGAGAGTTTGTCACCGGTAAAATTTTAACATTTAAAATTGGTCTGAATGATGGTAACTAGCTGGTTTGGCTAGATGCAACAAACAGGCCTAAAAATTATTGTTAAAAAAGCAAATATTAACTTTTAAATTTATAATATTTTAATTTTCGTTTATATAAAACGAAAGCATAAAATCATTAAAATTGTAAATATTTTTTCTTCAATAATTTTTTAGAGTGTATTATGCTTTTTATATCTATATAAATATATTTATATAGTATACAAAAAAAATGTATTTCATAATCCTTTTTATTAATAATATCAATTTTTTTTTCGTTAATTTCTTTTATAATAAATTATAGCAAGCTTTTGATATCTTGGGCTTCACTAAAGATGAAAAAGAAAATGTTTATAAAATAACCGCCGCTGTAATGCATATGGGTGGTATGAAATTCAAACAAAGGGGTCGGGAAGAACAAGCTGAAGCTGATGGTATGGATGCTGGTGAATTAGTTGCAAAATTATTGGGTTGTGATACACAACAATTGTACACAAATTTATTGAAACCACGTATTAAAGTCGGTACTGAATTTGTTACACAAGGTCGTAATGTTGTACAAGTTAATAATTCAATTGGTGCTTTATGTAAGGGTGTTTTCGATCGTCTCTTCAAATATTTGGTTAAAAAATGTAATGAAACACTTGACACAAAACAAAAACGTCAACATTTTATTGGTGTACTAGATATTGCTGGTTTCGAAATTTTCGACGTAAGTATTATTTGATATATATAATATAAAAATAAAAATCATTATCATTATTTAAAAAAAAAAATCAATATCATTTTACTCATATTCAAAATATATACAAAAAAAAAAACTCTCATGCGATATGTATACAAAAACAAAATAAAAACTCATACGATTTCTCAAAATCAATTATGATTATAAATATACATCAAAACAAATCAAATTTGTTACATCAAAATCAAAACAAATCATTGAATTGATTGAGAATTATATCACCAATATATAAGTTTGGTATTTCTCAATTATTATTTTATATTACACATACTTCGGTACTTGTCATAAATATTTGTTTTATCAATTTGTGAAACACTTTAAAAAATACAGGACATTTTTGTGTATTCAAATTTTATCAATTTCAACAAATTTATATACTAAATAAAACAACATTTAAAATATATATAATAGTACAATGGTTTTGAACAATTGTGTATCAACTTTACCAATGAAAAATTGCAACAATTCTTTAACCATCACATGTTCGTATTGGAACAAGAAGAATATAAGAAAGAAGGTATCAACTGGGACTTTATCGATTTTGGTATGGACTTGTTAGCCTGTATCGATCTTATTGAAAAGGTATTTAAAATGAAAAACGAATCAGTGCCACAGTGCCATTTCTGATTACTACATGTTTATTTGTTTTTATTTTTTAAGAAAAAAAGTTTTATGTTGTTTTTTTTTTTATTGGTTTTAAAATGGGATTCACTTCATTATGGATTATTTTATGTTTTATTATTAATTATGACAAAACAAACATAATCTGTCCATAATTATATAATTTTATATACTGCTGCAATTTTTTAATGAGAAAAAAATAAACTCTTCAGTACAAAGTTTTATTTTATTTTTCATTTAATTCATTCACATTAATTTTAATATATACATCAAAAAAATTAAAAGATTATAAAAAAAATACGAAAATTTCTTTTAATTTTTTTCAAAATATATTTATTAAAATTATTATAGTTTAATGGTTTCGAACAATTGTGTATTAATTTCACTAACGAAAAATTACAACAATTCTTTAATCATCATATGTTCGTACTTGAACAAGAAGAATATCAACGAGAAGGTATTGAATGGACCTTCATTGATTTCGGAATGGATCTTCAACAATGTATTGAATTGATTGAGAAGGTATACAACCAATATAAAATTGGAAATTCTCAAGTCAAAATCTTTATATTATTATATTATAAAATATACTAATTTTATAAAATTGCTTAATATTTTTTATTTTCATAAAAAAATTTTGAAGCTTCTTTTTTAAACTTTAACTTTCGGTAATTTAACGAAGGTTTGCTTTAATTTTTTTTTATTTTGCAACTTAATATTTTGAATTAGTTTTGTTTTATTAACATTATAAATAATACAAATCAGTAATAGAAAAATGTTTATCTTGTATTGTTACGTTACGTTACGTTATATAACATTTTCCATAACTGATACAATATATTTATTGATATATATACGTGTTATGATATTAGCTTGAATAAATTTAAAACTCTCAGTTTCAAATTTAATGAACCAGCTGCTTAATAAGAATTAAGTTTACTGGAACTGGCAACATAATTTGATGGCAAAAATAATTTCTAGATACATCTAATATTTAGCTTCACTATAAAAAAAATAATAATGTTGCATCCAGTCTGCTCTCATTAAAATATTTTCTGGTTCTATTTTAAGTTTTTAGTGAAAGATTTGATATTTTTTCACGATAAACCTAAATCAAAAAAAGATGTAAAATATGTTACCAGATTATCTACTCTGTAAGAGTCGAAATATACGGTTTCGAGTTAATCACGAATAAAATTTACTCACACTTTTAAACGTATTTGGAATATATTTGTTGAAATTAGTAATAGCTTAGATAAATCTGGTTAAATTTTAAGAATAAGCAATAATAAATGATTCAAGCAATATTATAAGCGTATAAAGAAGGTAAGATTCAATAAAATAAAAACCTGGTTAAACCTCTTGATTTTTTTTAATTGGTTTTCTAATATTTCAAAATTGTCCTTGTTTTATTTAACCTGTAATATTGTGTTTTCTTTCTTTTTATTAAATTGCTATATTTATATTTATATATACATATTATAAAAAAAAATGAAAAATTAATGTAATTATTTATTTATCTTTTTCCCAAAATTCATCAAATAGCCTATGGGTATTTTATCCATTCTTGAAGAAGAATCTATGTTCCCTAAAGCTACTGATCAAACATTTACTGAAAAATTGATGAGCACACATTTGGGTAAATCAGCTCCATTCCAAAAACCCAAACCACCAAAACCAGGTCAACAAGCTGCTCACTTTGCTATTGGCCATTATGCTGGTTGTGTATCATATAATATAACTGGATGGTTAGAAAAGAATAAGGATCCACTTAATGACACTGTTGTTGATCAATTCAAAAAAGCCAACAATAAATTGTTAATAGAAATCTTCTTAGCTGATGCTGGTCAATCTGGTGGTGGTGAACAAGCTAAAGGTGGTCGTGGTAAAAAAGGTGGTGGTTTTGCTACTGTATCATCTGCCTACAAAGAACAATTGAATAATTTAATGGCAACATTACGTTCAACACAACCTCATTTCGTACGTTGTATTATTCCTAATGAATTGAAACAAGCTGGTCTTATTGATTCACATTTGGTTATGCATCAATTGACATGTAACGGTGTACTTGAAGGTATCCGTATTTGCCGTAAAGGTTTCCCCAACAGGATGGTTTATCCAGATTTCAAACTTCGGTAAGTTTATTTTTTTTATAATTATAATTTTATTTAAATTAAAAAATAAATATCCCAAAATAAAAATAAATTTCAAATTTATTTATATATTTAGATTAAATTATTTAATTTAGAAAATATAATTGTAATAGATATCAATTTTAACATATACATTATATATAATAAAATGTTATAGTTATATGATTTTGGCACCTGCAATTATGACAGCTGAAAAGAGTCCTAAAAATGCAGCTGGTAAATGTCTTGAATCTGTTGGATTGGATCCTGATAACTATCGTATTGGTCATACAAAGGCAGGATAAATAGAAAAACAATTTTGTTTTTGTAGTTTGATTTCACAATTCCCTTTTTTGTTTTAGTAGTAACCGCGTATTTCACATAATATAAAGAAATTGAATTTTTATAATTTAAATAATTTTAATTTATATAATTCAAATTTTTTTCGTTATTATGGAATATTGAACTTCGTAATTTTATTCAATAATTGGCTATAATTCAGAAATTAGAAAAAAATATTTTATTTCAAATTTTTTTTTTCTTCAAAATTTCCTCCTTAGCACGTTGTGGTTATTATGGTTACCGAGTATGGTTTTATTTTATATTAGTCTATATTTTATATTACCTTCATTTCATATTTTCGTATTAAGAGTTGGATATGTTACACACAAAAGTATGATTTTTAGCATGTCACAAAAATTTAATTATTTATTTTTTGTATTTTTGAATATTCATATTGTATTTTTGTATATTCCTTTTAAAAAATTCCCCTAGTTTTATATTTCTCTGTATTATTTTAATATGTAGCTATAATTTGAAAAAATATATATTTATATTAGTAAATAATTATTATCCACTATTTTGGATATAAATATCGTCAGAAAAAACAACATTAATTTCAACAAACAATTTTTAAATTTATAAGAAATATTTTAAATTAAAAACTTTCAAAAATATACTTAACATTTTTTATATAATAAATATTAATTACTTAAGCTATAAAAAAATATACACAATTCAAAAAAAAAATTAAAAAATCATTCACAGTCAAAAATAAATTTATTTAGGTACAAAATACTTTGTCCAAAACTTATTCAAGATCAACCTGATCCTAAGAAGTGTGCCCCACCAATATTGGATTCTACATCACTTGATGCCGATTTATACCGTTTAGGAAACACTAAGGCATGATAATTAATTTTTTTTTTTCAATTGGTCAGATTATATACGCAAAAACTGTGAAGATATCTAATACCAAATAAGATAGAAAAGTACTATGTGCTGCGTATTAGTACTTTTTATTTTATATTTTATTTTGTTGATTGATCAATACACTTATAAAATCAAGATTTTCAAAAATTGCAAACTAGCAACAAAAAAAAATCTGAATTTAAAATAAAAAAAAAAAAACACAATATTAATTATTAATTTTACACTGAGATAATCACTAAATATTACAAGTGAACTCCTCAAAACACAAATTTTTTTTTACTAAAACAGAATTTATCTTCAAAATATTAGATTATAAATTTTACTACTTCGTTTTTGGCACAACTATATTTATATCAAGTATCCAATCAATTGATACCAGAAAATTGTTTATACACAAAAATTAAGTTGTTTTAATCCTCACTAACTTTGCATTTTTATTTATTTTTTTGTTTACTCGTACCATTCTATTCTATAAAAAAATCATAAAAGATTTAAATAGTTTTAGTAATGGTTAAAAAAAAAAATCTAATTTTAAATTGAAATATAATAATTGTTTTTAGTTTTTTTTATCATTCTAATATTATAATCACAAAATTAATAAATCCTTATATATAGTTACCAAATTCTGTGTATTAAACAAATAAAAGAACATGAGCCTATTAAGCCCGATAAGGCATCACAAATAATCCTTTCATTTGTGAATTTGCCTGATGAGCAGTACAGAATGGGTAACACAAAGGTATATAATATACACAACACACTGTACTTATTAACAAAATATTACACATTCAAAACTAAATAAATATCATTACATATTTTAATTTATTCATTTAATTTACATAACATTATCATTTCGAAAAACGTAGAGTGCTACCATACAATGAAAATTATGCTATATTTAAATAACGATCATTATATTTACTGCAAATTCAATAAAATAAATTATTATAGTTATGTGACATCACGGTCGGGACACGAAGAAAACGTAGATAACTAATTGAATTTCGAACTGAAAAGCAATTTAAGCTGGTAGAATTCTATTTGCTGGCTTCTTGTTGCATTCCGATCAAGCAGTAAATTCTTGAATTATGCGTTATTTATGAGATTTATTAAGAACGTTATATAGCATAAATGTTAAATGACATAAACTTTATTTCATGCAACTCATCCACATACAAAAAAATTGTGTGTCATGATATTTATGTCATGTATTATGCACTCTACAAAATTGCTAAATGAAAATATCGTAAATTCATAAAATTTAATTTCATTAATTTTATATAGAAATTTCCAACTTCATTTAATTTAATATGCTTTTATTTTTTGAAAAGATAATTTTTTTCCTTAGTGCATGTGTTTTAATTAGTTACTGCTTGTTATCTACAAAAAAAAAAAAAATTAGATTTTATTAAAACTAAAAAATGTATTTTTATTTAATAAAAAATATAAATTTTTAATAATAATAATATAGGTATTTTTCCGTGCTGGTGTCTTGGGTCAAATGGAAGAATTACGTGATGAACGTCTTGGTAAAATTATGTCCTGGATGCAAGCTTGGTCTCGTGGTTACTTGGCACGTAAAGGTTTCAAGAAATTACAAGAACAACGTATTGCATTACAAGTTGTACAACGTAATTTACGCAAATACATGCAATTACGTACCTGGCCATGGTGGAAATTGTGGCAGAAGGTTAAGCCTTTACTCAATGTCAGCCGTATTGAAGATGAAATTGCCGTAAGTATAAAATTAATAAAAATTAATATAATACGGACTCGATATGACGCTTTTCAATATTTTCCATTAATATAAATTATATGCATATATACAATAATTTATTTAATTATATGATTAATATTTTGTAATATTTCTATTTTCTGCACAAATATTTAAAATATATTTTTAAATTGAAATTAATAATACTTTAGTAATAGTTTGACAAAAAATGAGTCTTAGGTCTTAAAATAAAAATATATAAATAAATAATTTATTAATATTTATATTAAAATTTTTATTCAATCTGGAATTTATTTTTGTGGGGGAATACCCCACTACAACTTCTATTAGATATAATTAAATACCTTTGGTCAGGGTAATTTTGTAATAATTTTGTATTTGGAGGGGTTTAATTGCTATAAAAAAAATTTTGAATTAAATATTTCAACCCAAAAATAAATCTATTTTTATCCATCTCCTTCCAATAAATTTTAATTATAATTTTTATTATTGAGTAGGGATATAATATTAAATTCATTTCAATTAAATTTTTGCATCATCAAAAATATTTATGGATAGTTCAGTATTAGTTTTTAATAAGTTCGACCGAGGAGTGCTAAATATTATACTACATTATATATACAAATATAAATTTAAATATATATATATTTTTTTTATAATTGGTCAGTGCGTTTGATGATCAGTTTAAGTATAATTTAATTTTGCATTCCAAAATATAAATTCAGGAAACCAAATATATAGTTCTAATATTTTTTTTAAAAGAATATTATCCCAATTAGAAACTCTGCGTTCAAAAGTTAAACAACTTTATAAATAAAGTTGAGTTCTTTCTATTCTACTTTATTTTCAAAAATCGAACATTCATTTCTAAATAATAAACAGTGAAAATTTATTAACGACTTAAATTTATTAACGAATATTTTTACAAAATGGAAGATCAATCTGCAAGCGAAATATCTACAATTCCGGATGAAAAAATACCTGACGATTTAAATGTTAATAATAATAATAATTCACAGAGACTTGAAGAGAAAGCAAAGAAAGCTGAAGAAGCATTCGCTAAAGAAGAAAAACTTCGTAAGGATTTGGAAGTTCTCAATTCAAAATTGTTGGCTGAAAAGACTGCACTTTTGGATTCATTGGCTGGTGAAAAAGGATCATTACAAGATTTCCAAGAGAAAACTGCTAAACTTACTGCACAAAAGAATGATCTCGAAAATCAATTACGTGTAAGTACAATTTTATATTTATAAATTTAAAATTTATGAAATAATCTAAAAAAAAAAAAAAGTGTGTAAAATATATTTGATAAATTGAAATGAAATGATGGCAATTAAAAAATTTTTTGGCATTCATTCAAATTATTATAAAATAATACAACATACAAGATAATTTACACATTTTCTAAATTTTTTATTCCCAATTATATTTATACAATATTTTATGTGTTTGTGGGCTATTTTAAGATATAACATATACTGAACATATAATTTCCATCTCCCTAAGAGATAGTGTTTATCGATATGAAATTATATAGAACATAAAATATAGAACATAAAATATATATAAAATAATTGAAATATAATTTTAAGAAAAATAATTATTTCATTATTATCATTTTGGTTCAAATTTATATATAGGATATTCAAGAACGTCTTTCCCAAGAAGAAGATGCAAGAAACCAATTGTTCCAACAAAAGAAGAAAGCTGATCAAGAGATCTCCGGCTTAAAGAAAGATATTGAAGATATGGAATTATCAGTTCAAAAATCTGAACAAGATAAAGCTACAAAAGATCACCAAATTCGTAGTTTAAATGATGAAATTGCTCATCAAGATGAACTTATTAATAAATTAAATAAAGAAAAGAAAATGTCAGGAGAATCAAACCAAAAGACTGGTGAAGAGCTCCAAGCTGCTGAAGATAAAATTAATCATCTTAATAAAGTTAAATCTAAATTAGAACAAACATTAGATGAATTAGAAGATTCATTAGAACGTGAAAAGAAATTACGTGGTGATGTTGAAAAAGCTAAACGAAAAGTTGAAGGAGATCTCAAACTTACACAAGAAGCTGTTTCAGATTTGGAACGCAACAAAAAAGAATTAGAACAAACAATCCAACGTAAAGATAAAGAAATTTCATCACTTACAGCTAAATTAGAAGATGAACAATCTGTTGTTGGTAAATTACAAAAACAAATTAAGGAACTCCAATCAAGAATTGAAGAGCTTGAAGAAGAAGTTGAAGCTGAACGTCAAGCACGTGCTAAAGCAGAAAAACAACGTGCTGATTTGGCTCGTGAATTAGAAGAATTAGGTGAACGTCTTGAAGAAGCTGGTGGTGCCACATCTGCCCAAATTGAACTTAACAAAAAACGTGAAGCCGAACTTAGCAAATTACGTCGTGATCTTGAAGAAGCCAATATCCAACATGAAGCCACATTAGCTAACCTTAGAAAGAAACACAATGACTCTGTTGCTGAAATGGCTGAACAAGTTGATCAACTTAACAAATTGAAAGCCAAGTAAGTATTGTCTTTTTTACATAAAAAAAAAATATTTTAGTCCCGACAAAAAAAAAATGGGTAAATTCTTATTATATATATTTGTTAATATATTAATATTTGAAAGATCTCAAGTATTTGATTTATTAATAATTAATAAAATAGGGCTGAACACGATCGTCAGAGTAGTCATAATGAATTGAATCAAACACGCGGGTCTTGCGATCAACTTGCACGTGAAAAGGTAAATGGAAAGATTTTCCCAGTGCATTCTTAATGTATCGCATGGTGAATCGTGTCTCGTACTTCAATTTGATTGTTTTTTTTTATTACAATTTATTAACTAATCTTAACTTTCTGAACAGGAAACAGGAATATAAAATATTCTTACCACAGTTGTATTACATTAACCTCTACTATTCAATTGAATATCCTCTTTCTGTACTTAACAATTGTAACAAATCCTTATCATTATTTCTTTAGGGCTGAAAAGGAGAAGGCCCAATACTTTGGTGAATTGAATGATCTCAGAGCTGGTGTTGATCACCTTAGCAACGAAAAGGTACAAGAAACTATAATAATGTAAAATAAAGCCAACATTGCGTATATATTCGCTATATTTGCCAACAATTTTGCAGAAATGAGATTATAACAAATAGGTTATTCGAGAACAGTGGCTTCAGCTCAGCTCATATTAAAACAAAAAATCCTTAACACTAATACTGATTCCTTAATGCTACATATATATAGTTTAGTAGTAATTTTAATGCTAAATGTATATTAGTACTATTATGTCCTACCTAAAATGCTTTTCCTAATAGTAAAAGTACATATTAATAATAATAAAAACTTACCATATTCCCATCCAAAGCATTCCATTTATATATGTTAAAGTTTTATTTACATTGCAAGCTTTTTTTTTGCGATTTAATTAACCTAAGATGCGTCCTTTAAAAAGCATTATCCTAAAAATAAATTAAAAACACTGCTTAGATGTTAAATGTTAAATATATTTTTATACTAATAAATACTTTTCTTATTTGTGAGTTTCATATTCAATAGTGCATTATGCAATTATATATGTTATTTAATTTAAATTTATATATATATAGGCTGCTCAAGAAAAGATTGCTAAACAATTACAACACACATTAAATGAAGTTACAAGCAAATTAGATGAAACCAACAGAACTCTAAACGATTTCGATGCCGCCAAGAAGAAGCTCTCTATTGAGAACTCCGATCTCTTGCGTCAACTCGAAGAAGCAGAATCTCAAGTATCACAATTATCAAAGATTAAGATTTCTCTTACTACTCAACTTGAAGATACTAAACGATTGGCTGATGAAGAATCCCGCGAACGTGCTACTCTTTTGGGTAAATTCCGTAATTTGGAACATGATTTGGATAACCTTCGTGAACAAGTTGAAGAAGAAGCTGAGGGTAAAGCTGATTTACAACGTCAACTTAGCAAAGCTAATGCCGAATCTCAAATCTGGCGTAGCAAATACGAATCAGATGGTGTTGCACGATCAGAAGAACTTGAAGAAGCTAAGAGGAAATTACAAGCCCGTCTTGCTGAAGCTGAAGAAACAATTGAATCACTTAACCAAAAATGTGTAGCTCTTGAAAAGACAAAACAACGCCTATCAACTGAAGTTGAAGATTTACAATTAGAAGTTGATCGTGCTAATGCTATTGCAAATGCAGCTGAAAAGAAACAAAAAGCCTTTGACAAGATTATTGGCGAATGGAAACTTAAAGTAGATGATTTAGCAGCAGAATTAGATGCTTCCCAAAAAGAATGCCGCAATTATTCCACAGAACTATTCCGTCTTAAAGGAGCATATGAAGAAGGACAAGAACAATTAGAAGCTGTCCGTCGTGAAAACAAGAATCTTGCTGATGAAGTAAAGGATCTCCTTGATCAAATTGGTGAAGGTGGTCGCAACATTCATGAAATCGAAAAAGCACGTAAACGCTTGGAAGCCGAAAAAGATGAACTTCAAGCTGCATTAGAAGAAGCTGAAGCTGCTTTGGAACAAGAAGAAAACAAAGTATTGCGAGCTCAACTTGAACTTTCTCAAGTTAGACAAGAAATCGATCGTCGCATTCAAGAAAAAGAAGAAGAATTCGAAAATACCAGGAAAAATCACCAACGTGCACTCGACTCAATGCAAGCTTCCCTTGAAGCTGAAGCTAAGGGTAAAGCTGAGGCTCTCCGTATGAAGAAGAAATTGGAAGCTGATATTAATGAGCTTGAAATCGCTTTGGACCACGCCAACAAGGTAACTTCTTCGATATTTTTAAATATATCTCTTACATATTTTTTGTATTTAACAGGCTAATGCAGAGGCCCAGAAAAATATTAAACGCTACCAACAACAACTTAAGGATCTTCAAACTGCTCTCGAAGAAGAACAAAGAGCGAGGGATGATGCCCGTGAACAATTAGGTATTTCCGAACGCCGTGCCAACGCCTTACAAAACGAACTTGAAGAATCAAGAACACTTTTGGAACAAGCTGATCGGGGTCGCAGACAAGCTGAACAAGAATTGGCTGATGCTCATGAACAATTGAATGAAGTATGTGCCCAAAATGCTTCCATCTCAGCAGCAAAGAGGAAATTGGAATCAGAACTCCAAACACTTCACTCTGACTTAGATGAATTACTTAATGAAGCTAAGAACTCAGAAGAGAAAGCAAAGAAAGCTATGGTTGATGCCGCTCGTTTGGCCGATGAACTCCGTGCTGAACAAGACCACGCACAAACACAAGAAAAACTCCGAAAAGCCCTTGAACAACAAATTAAGGAATTGCAAGTTCGTTTAGATGAAGCTGAAGCAAACGCACTTAAAGGAGGAAAGAAAGCTATCCAAAAATTGGAACAACGCGTCCGTGAATTAGAAAACGAGTTAGATAGCGAACAAAGAAGACACGCTGATGCCCAAAAGAATCTCCGTAAATCAGAGCGTCGTATCAAAGAATTGACCTTCCAATCAGAAGAAGACCGTAAGAATCATGAACGTATGCAAGACTTGGTAGATAAATTGCAACAAAAGATCAAAACATACAAGAGGCAAATTGAAGAAGCTGAGGAAATTGCTGCTCTTAATTTGGCTAAATTCCGTAAAGCCCAACAAGAACTCGAAGAAGCTGAAGAGCGTGCTGATATGGCAGAACAAGCAATCAGTAAATTCCGTGCAAAGGGACGTGCAGGTTCAGTAGGCCGTGGTGGTAGCCCTGCGGTAAGTTACAAATCATTTTCATTATTTTCACAATTGGTCACAGAAAAATAAAAAAAAACTTATAGGTTCATGATTCGGCATCAGTTTTAAAAAATCTTCTTTAAAGACCTTAAAGAGTTAAATAAATAAATCTTTTTCCCTTTTATCCAGCCGACAACATCTGCCCGCAAGAGTGCGCTGGATCAATAATTTTTATTTTCGTTACATTTGTAAGTCGGATAATAAAAACTTTTTCACATACATTATTTCAAAAACTGCATATTTTCAAAATCTCATATAGAGAATCACAAATATAAATGTACCATTTATTTGTGTTGTATTGTTTGACCCGGAATACAAAATTTACCCAATCAATATTTACCATTATTTGGAACCCATTTTTGTAACCTTATATTTAAATAAAAAGTATATTTACAAATGTCACAAATTAAACAACATTGTTTAAAATAATTAAAATTGTGCATGGAAAATTCACTGTTTGTTTTTAACTAAATTTAATATTTATAACTCATAATTTTAATTATATTTTTAATTTACAGCCCCGATCATCAGTACGACCACAACTTGACGGAATGGCTTTCCCACCTAGATTTGACCTAGCTCCAGAAAACGAATTCTAAATGCCATTTTTAACTTTATATACATACATAAATATTATATTATTTTAATATTTCAATTGCGAAAGAAGGCAAAAATTTACTCCAACAGCCATCAAAAATGTACGACATATACGCAATCAAAAACGACAATTGAACTTTTTCATGAAAATTTAAAAGCCCCATCAATATCGGTTTATTTATTTACAAAAAATATATATGTCGTCGTCGAAAAAACCCAGTTTAGTTATTATTTTTACTTAATAAAACAATGGAGCTTATATTATGTTATTTTTTTAATATACCGAAAATATTTTATGTAATTATTAATAAATTATATACAAAAGAAATAAATGTAAATCAATACAAAATATATTTTTTATTTATTTTAAAATTAATGGTAAATTTATTTCTTGTAAATTTAAATCGTAATACAATTGACTTGTAAGTAATTTAGAATATTATGATAAATTAGATATTCGAGAAGATATTATTATTTATTTTAAGGCACATCGCCTTATTCCAAGGCTTGATTAGTATACTATGATCTTTAAGACTCTTCCAGATGGTCATAGATAGATCTGAACTCTCCATGTTGCTGAATGGTCGTTAAGGTTATGAGATATTTAAAATTACTACGACTATTAAAATATTTCTGTTACAAATCTGCAAATATTACATCATAAAGAAGTTAAGAAGAAACAAAGCAGCATCATAATACAAGATTGGTAATATTAATATGTATATATACGTTCTAAACCATATATAAACTTGAGAACAAAAAAGCTACAAAAAACAGTATTTTGTAACAAACAGTACTTAATTGCAAATTTCATATCTTGTACCTATAATGAATTTTATAGAATTCAAAATTTTGATAGGTATCCATTCTGACTGTTGACGTAGCTCTTAGTCGAGCTACGACTTGTTGCGTAATCTAACCTGTGTACCAAATTTCATTGAAATCGGATAAAAATTACATGCTAAGAAACCGTAATAATATTAAATTCGGAAACTAAAAAACTGCCTATTGAAGCACTAACAAGATTATACAAAATTAACCTGTGTGTAAAATTTCATTGAAATTGGTTAATAATTACTATATGGTTTAAAATATATGATTTTTTTTTTTGAAACCTAAGCTCATATATTAGTTTTCCATGAACCCACTCCAGCTACCGGCTACAAATTTCCGGAACATTAACTAAGCGAGCATCATATAAAATGTTAATCGGATTTTTTACCATGGACTCTATACTTATAGACACAATCATGATACCAACCTATGTAAAAAATTTCATCCAAATCTGATATATATATATATATATATATATATATATATATATATATTCTTTTTAAAATTTCAGCAAAAACACAAAGCTCTCCACATAAAAGGAAAATTAATATGGTCACACTGAAAGTAGGTTAGGTGAGGTTAAGAAGAGTGCGTGAAGATACAAGATCAACACATATCACGGGAGATCCATTGTGGTCCCTATGCAAGGTTCTAGATAAGTTCGCGGGTTCAATTGGACAGCTAACCTGCATGTCAATATACTCGAAACATATTTCCACACCTTCCCATTCCCAGTAAATAAATTCACATTTTCATTATCTTTAATGCCACGGTGCCCTGGAACCCAGCATATTCTCATCCGATGCCTTAGTTCCAATTGATTGAGCAACCCATGATACTGTCGTACTAGTCTAGATTTCATTACATAGGATTCAACTGCTTTGATAGCGGCTTGGTAATTAATATATGTATATGAATATTCTATGGCAGTTTAAATTCTTATCATTCAGCTTTGTGGTGACACTATTCACTCTACTCTCCGCGGTATTATTATCTTGTAAGATAGGTACAAAGCTGGGGTTACATAATCTATAAGGATGGCTATGGTGTCGACTAGTATCCGAAAAGCCCTTGAACAACAAGGGCTTTCCTAGATAATTTCCATTGCCCAGAGTCTCTTAGTTTCAAGGCACTTTTAATTGCCATGGATTTAACATACAATTCTATCGAAAGTATATGAAGCATCATTTCTAGTGCTCTAGTATGAGTAGTTCTGATAACTCCAGTGATTCCGATACAAACCATTCTCTGTATTTTCGTCATATGCGCGAGATTCGATTAATTTTCACGGCATGCCACCACACTAACAAAACGGTTTTCTTACGGACGTATACAGCCAGTGGTAAATTTTTGGACTGAGTCCACACGTCTTATCATTTTTTTCAATGCAAAGTAAGTATTAGAGGCCTTCTTTGCAATGGTGTGTTTCCAGTTCAACTTGGAATGTAGGAGCAGTCCTATGTATTTGGTACCTGCCGACAAGCGAATAAATATGCCATTTAAGCATAGATGTCTAAATGGTTTTTCCCTTCCGTCTTTTGTGGATTAATGTTTAATCCGCATTTTCTGGTCCATTTTCCTAGAGCTTTTAGCCCAAACTCTAAGATATCGCTTAATGTTTCTAGAAATTTTCCATAAATAAAAATTGCTAAGTCGTCTGCGTATGCAACTACCTTTAACCCTAAGCCTAGCAGCGCCTGCAAAATTTCGTCAACCACAAGACGCCAAAGAAATAGGGATAGAACTTCTATTTTTATCTTCCCTGATCCCTCGACCGAAGCATTGATGCAATCCATCTTGCCACGAATGGATATGGATTAACATTAATTCTTGAGAGACCCACTGAAAGTATTTATCTCATCTTGTATCAGAATGAAGTCTGTATGAACCTGTGTGCCAAATTTCATTAAAATCTCACGAGCAGTTCTAGGTGATGTTGCTGCGCACATTCATATTTTACGCTCGCATAACCTGCAACAACATAAGTAACTCATTCCACAGATGGAGGAATCAATCAAGGATGGCTTCAATCAACTTAACTATTCACAATAATCATTCTGGATGACATCATGTCCAAAGTTTGTTCAAAGAGAATGGGAATTACATTTTCCACGACAACTCCAAGGTTCAAATGTGAAATAAATATCTTTAAGAAATATTTGGTGAAAAATAGCATTATCATATAAAAACATAGGTTTTTTTACATAATAAAAAGTCAATTAACGTCATACAAAATAAAACAAATCATCAACCAACGTGTGCCGCCCGCAAACGTCAAATTTTTCAACCGATTAATAACCATCCTACACATAAAGCGAGAAACATAATGCGCGTCACACGCGTGCGTGGCATATTATGTAGGCATTGAAATTAGACGCGTTGAACAAATTGTAAACCACAATGCCGCGTGCGTTTTAATATTTTTGATATTAATTTTTTTTTTAAATTAATTTCTTAATAATTTTTATTTATAAATTTGAAATATAAATTAAATATTTTTAAAAAGATTATTGTTAAATAATCCAAAAAAGTAGAAACTAGATCTACTTCATGCGCGCGTTAGCAAAACTGCATTTTAAGTTGCTCCATATATTTCCATTGGTTCTACTAACTTATCAACGCTTTACGCACGCACGCGACATTGTGTTTCTCGCCTTATACAACTTGGCACATTTTTCAACAATTTTGATGGTTGCACATAACGTTTTACCACCAAATTGGATAGTCCATAAAACTAAAAATATCAACTCTATGAATTAAAAATAACAACATGAAATATATTTTATTCGTTTCGAATCCTAACGTGGCGAAATCTACACATTGTGTGTCTTACTTAAACTTGTTGTTTGATGGTACACTATATGTATATCTACGTTTTAGTACAGCGCAGGCGGGTTGTTGACTGATGTGATGTGTGAGCTCGCTTATGTCATATAATAATCAATATTTAAAAAGTGTATGGTGAAAGAGTTTGAAGTTAAATTAAATAGAACGCAAACACATATTTTATCCGTCGCCATTTTAAAAAAGAGTTGTTCTTATACATAATCTTTTATCATTAATTACGGATATTAAATTTATTTGGAAAATTCCATAAAGTTATTTAAAAGAAAAATATATAAATGGGTCGAAAAAAGAAGAAGGCTTCAAAGCCATGGTGCTGGTATCCTTTTAAAAACGCATATAATATAAAAATTATTTTCATTTAAATTAATCAATAATAAATTAATCAATAATATAGTTAAACATAAGTATTGTATTCCTTAAATAGTTAAAAATAGGTATTGTAACAGGGAATTCGATGATGAAAAAATTTTAGTCCAACATCAGAAGGCTAAACATTTTAAATGTCACATTTGCCATAAGAAATTGTATACTGGACCAGGTCTTTCAATTCATTGTATGCAAGTACATAAAGAAACAATAGATAAAGTTCCAAACTCATTACCAAATAGATCTAATATTGAAGTAGAAATATTTGGAATGGATGGTATTCCCCAAGAAGATCTAAAAGAACATGAAAAACAGAAAAATGGTGGCAAATCAGAATCAGACGATGACGAACCTGCATATAAAAAATCAAAACCAGAAGGTATATTCAAATATATAAAATACAAAAATATAAGTAAATTCAGTTATTATTTTTGATTTTTACGTGAATTGCCGATAAATACATAAATAGTAAACACTACATTCCAAAATATTTAAAACTTATATTTTTTCACTTTAGCGTTACGTAGTATAGTATTTTAGTTGTAGACACATCAAACGTTGATAAAATAAAAGAGAAATACAAATTTTGAAAAATTTACACGTGTTGAAGTTATTATCATAAAATATGTGTCGATCCAAATTTTTAAGGCACTCGTAACTAAAAACTTAATAAGAATTTCGAAATTATATTTAATACTTTTATTCTTTAATTTTTTTATTTTCTATATTTTAATAAAATTATATTTTTTTTTTGTTATATATTTACATATTTTGAATTTTATTCAATTTTAAGTTAATCGTCAAACAAAATTTGAATTTTATGGAAAATAATACATACTAATAAGTCTAAATAAAATTTGTATTATAAAATATGTACATAATCATTTCCAACATGGACTGGCTGTACAATTCATTTACAATAAATAATATTTTTTAACTTAGTGTTGTATACGTATAAAATTCATAATTTGTTTAATTATTATTTTTTTCATTTAAAGTACAGGTTTACATTCCGATATGTATTTTAATCTATCACCATTATTTTTTATAATTCCAATATTATCTATCAACCACAAATTACCGAAATTATAATTTCCATAATAAATATCTAAATTTCTTTAATTTTTAGGTCACCCAGTTCAATCAGCACCTATGATGATTCCTAATATAATGTCTCCTCATATGATGGCACAATTCTCACCAATGGGCCATATGATGGGCCCTATGAGTCATATGCCTCCATATATGGGATCTATTATGTCACAACAAATGATGACTCCAACTAACAGACCATTATTTCCTGCAGGTGCAAATGCTTTAAATTCACAACCAAAGGCAACTTTTCCGGCATATAGGTAAAAATAATTAAATAAAATTAAATATTATAAAAAAAAAGAAAATAATGTCAAATAATTTTATAGTAATGCGACAATAAGTGCTCCTCCAACTACACATAATGCAAATACTGGTAATAATAATAATGCCAATAGCGCAAATGATGTACAAAAGACAGGATTTATTGCTTCAAGCAGTACTACTTCCAAAATTATTCACCCGCCAGAAGATTTAAGTCTTGAGGAATTAAGAGCTAGAAAACCTAAATATTTAAATAAAATATCGGCTGTTAAAAAATCGACGACCCCGTCCAGTAACCATACAAATACACACGTTACAACCAGCTCTTCGTCAATAACTAGTGCTATCGCACACGCTACAGAGGTATGTTTCAATATTAAATATACAGTTTTAATAGCCCTCGAATAAATTAATGAGGTATGTTGTTATAACATTAAATGCAATGTTTTATTTTAACACCGCACATTTTGAACTGTAGCACACTTATTGTTCATATTTTTATAAGTAGTAGTAGAAGGTCCCATGATAATGTTGACAATTTGTGATTGATTGATTTATAAAGAATCACCATTATTTGCTCCATTGTTTGTCTAAACAATACCACGATTAAGATTAAAATTATAAGTGAAGACCTTGGACAAGTCCTGTCGGTGGATTCAGCAACCGAAATAAAGTTAGGTTGTTACTCGCGACAATTTTTAATCTTAATATAAGATGGTGGTGGTACTTGGCTTGTGGTGACCTATTAATTGAAGAATTTAATAAACACTGTTAAACTTCAACACTTAAAAAATTTAATATTAAGTATTTTCTAAAATTGTTATTCATAATCGATAATCTTTCTGAATTTTCTGTATATTTAAAGTTATATTTTTTTAAATATATCATGTATAATTACAGTTTGAAAAACTATAGCAACATAATTTACTTATCACAATTTTACTAATAGTATTATACGACATTGTTTGAATCCTATTTGGAATCTACAATTCGTCATATATAAAAAAATATATATAATATTTGCGTTATGTCTTCTCACTGTATGCAGACTCTTCTACTATTTTTTTGGAATATTAGCTTGAAAGAAAACCTACCAATCAAATTTCCACATCAATTGTAATATTCTCGAAATTTTCTGTAAATGTAATATAATATCGTGAATGAAGATTACCTTCTCTATACATACTTTCTTAATAATTTAGAAATTTGAGTTTTAATTAGCTCGAATTCATAAATCAATCGAACTTAACTATGTGACTATCGATCTTATATATGAGCTCAATTCATAAACACTAATATTCTTAATATGTGAGACATTCGAGAAAGTATTTATTTGATTTTTTTTTTTTAATAGACTTTCTTAGCAAAGAATTTCAATTGAATATTATATATGAATATTTAAATTATTTTTATTTAATTTTTCAAAAGTTTTCTTGTTGTCTCTTTAAATTCGGGCATTAGAGTAGACATTTTTTGTTAATACTTATGCCACCACATATCAGCACATTTTCGTAAAATTTGATCTAAATGTATTATAATATTATTTATAGCAAGCGGTAGCAATAGCAGTACAAGCTCATGCTGCACAAACTCAAGCAGCACAGGCACACGCGGTACAAGCACTTGCAGCACAGGCACATGCAGCTCAAGCACATGCAGCACATGCTCATGCAGCTCAGACTCATGCTGCTCAAGCTCATGCTCAAGCTGCTGCGGTACAACAACATCAACAACAACAACATCAAAAGCAAATAGATGATATCAATAGAGCTGTTATGATGCAAAGATTTCAAGTTTCAAGGCCATCTGGTTCGCCAATGGGAATGGTATGAATATTTGTTTATAATTTATAATTTTTATTTTTTTTAATGAACCTTAAATATTTTTGTAGATGCCAGTAGTTTCAAGTGGAATGCAATTAGTGCAGCCTGTTATGAGACCAACAATGGCTATTTCACCGCATGGAACATTAATAAGTGGTAATATGATGCGTCCCGGACCACCAACAATGGGAGGAATGCCTACAGGTACTATATATTTTAGGATTAATAAAATTTCCTAAATAGCGCATGGCGCACTATCCTCCTAATCGCATATTAATAAATCCTAAAATGCCGAATCATGAAAAAATAGAGAAACCATCGTTATTTTAAAAAAAATTATTCGTTTACTTGTTTATATGTCTTTAAATGTAGCTAATTATTCGTAATGCGTAGTAGTAATAGAATTTTAAAATATGTTAAACGTTACATGCAGAAAACTAGTTCCATAAGCCATATAATTCTATAATGGAATTATGACCCATTTAATGAGACATAACAAATTCCATAATTTTAAATTATAAAAGAATATGATAAATCTAATATCTGAATTTAGCCAAAAAATATGTTTGTAATATTCTGCAAATGGGCGATAAATTTATTGTCTATAAAGAACAGCTAAATATGCAATCTTTAGATATAAACAGAAACAGTTAAAAATTATAAAAAAAGAGTTAAAATAATTTACAAAACTAAACCTGCATTTATTTTAATTTGGTGTCTATTATTTTAATTCATTATAATTTTTATTATTTACAATGATAATTAAATGCTACTAAACTGATTTATGATTAGTCTATTATTTTTGGTCATTTTTTGTTTTTTATTTCTAGTTTCGGGAATTTTTGAATCGGTCTAATGTGGTTATACTAAAAATATAATTTAAAATTCAATTTTAATCAATATGATCCTATCTGCAGTATATTAAGACTAAATACTAAAAATTGTTATAGAATCTAATTTTAGTCATAATGTACACAGTCTTTAATCCTATAGACATCCGACTTTTATGTTTTAAACAAAAACAAAAAAATACTTTTTTATATCAATATTTAATATATTAGTTTTTTTTTTTTAACTTTAGCCTTTATTTCATCTCTTTCAGGTTTACTTCAACCATTACCAGGTATGGTTGCATCTGGAATGGGCGTTATGATACCCGGACCTCATATGCTACCAATGATGCCACCAAGATATCGGTGATCTCCTCCACAGGGGCCGTTTAATCTGGCTCCATTCATAAACATGTCTATGCCAGTAATTTATCAATAAAATTATCGAAGAACCAGCATAATAGTGGAAAATGCAAGTTAATGTTTTTTTTTCTATCTAATTAAATTTTTTTTTTTATAAAATCTGTTAATTATTTTCATATTATTATTATTTTTTTGAATCATATGCGTTTAATATTTTTAAAATAAGTAACTGAAAAGATAGAACCACCATTAAAATTACCTAAAAAAAATTTTTTTGTCTATATAATAATTTTTCATAAATTCTTATTCTTTTCTTTTGATAAAAAAAAAATAATAATTTTGACAGGCTTGAGTTTGCCGTCTTCTTAATGAACTGTGGCCATTGCATAGTTTTTGTAGCATAAATAAACTGGTATGTTTAACAAAAATTTATATACTAAACTGTTTAAACAAAAAAAAAATAGTCACAGAGAAATGTTTATGAAAGCCCTTCCACAGAAAAAAAAATATGATAATTTAATATAAGACATTTATCAAAATATATTAAACTGATAAAGTATGGCGAATCTAATCATTCGATTTTAAATTTTGAATTGTAAATTATTAAAATTCACAAATAATTATAACATAACATATAAATGTATAATGGTTAAACTAACATTTAGGGTCGAATCTATAGTCGTAATTCTAAAGATTAAAATCATGATGAACGTCGTATGTGGTCGAGAATACATAATTAAAAATGAAATACTTAAAAATAAATACATAAACAAATTACCACAAAAAGTAATTAATAATTAATACCAAATCAGTTGATTAAAATGAATAACTAATAAATCATTAACGACTATAGATTCTCCTTAAGATCATTATTAAATAATAGATTTTCGCAACTCGTGCGGCGAATACATTTAAATAATATTATTTTTGAAAACTGCTTAATTATTTTTGAATTTACTACAATTTAATACAAAATTAAAAAAACAAATTGTAATAATATTTATGGAACCTGTTTATATTATCAATTTTTTATTCAAATTTTGAAATTGTATATTATTTCAAATTTGAGGAAGGGTTTTCCTTCATTTTTCACTAACTGTAAGTTAATTACCTCATAAATAAATAAAACATTTTATGGTTTTTTTTAATCACAAAATGTTTTTTATAATGAAAAATCCATTGTGCTGTTTGGTTCTTCCATAGAGCATAAAATATTTATATAATTATATTTATATTTTGCGCTTTTTGTATACATTTTTGATTCACGCGTTTTTGCACAATACAGAAGTATATATTACAATGCATACGATTAGTATGCAAAGTACATATAAGATGTGAACCAATTACATATAACAAAAAAAAATTTTAAGGTTAGATTTATTGAAGCAATTCTATTTACAGAAATTTAAATTATATATACATATATTTATTTTTAATTATGTACATTTATCTCAATTTTAATATACGATTTGAAAAATTATTGTATTATATTATATTTTAATATATAAATACATTTAGATTTTAGTATAAAATTTCTTAATAATATTATAATTATTCCCAAAAATTGAAATTGAGATTAATGTTAATAATTTCTGGTTATTACCAAATGGTTAAGGTATTTTTAATAGTTTTTTAAACCAATTAGCTTATAAAAATAACGTTCTCGTTTTCAACAAAAATCCCAGGTAAGATTTTTTTAAATTCATTTGTAAAAAAAAAAACTATTGCAATTTATGTTGTGTTTTGTTTGGGAATCTGTAAATTTAAATCTTCTACTGTTTTATTTTTGGTATATAAAAACAATGCTTAAAGAAATATGGATTAAATTACAATTACAACTTGTATACCACTTTCGTTTACTTAATACAGTAAGTACACGATAATAGTAAGTAGAGTATTTTTGCTAAAAAAAAAAAAAAGAATTCTCAGATAATACTAATAAAATATATTTATTAATATTTGTGCCATAAGGTGTATTTAGACTGAAGCCCATTGGAAATACATCGGTCAATTTTTTTTCAAGTTTTAGGCGAACTGAAATATATTTTTCACGAGATAGAAATGTACAACAAAAAATATGATTTCTAATATAGTTTAATCAAGAAATAGTACCAGTTCAGCCCCGATTAAGTATACAAAATGACATACATATTGATAAAAACGAATTACCGCATAATGCTCATAAGAAAATCATTCAGAAATGAATCAATTTAATAAATAATAACTATTCAACGTCTTTTTTGATGCCAGAGTGCATTAGTCACTCTCCGAGAACTAATCTAATATATTAAAATATTAGATTACAATTATTTCAGAAACGTAGCCTTCACTTGCTACGTGTATCCCAAATTTTCCAAATTTTAAATTAATCAATTTCACATTATTAAAATTAAAGTAATAAATAAGGTGCTCCGCAATACATTCACTTAAATTAAATCGTAATACGTTATCTGAGTAATATCAAGGCACACGAAAGTACTGAATAATATTCTAAGTTATTGACATAACGCCAAGTATTCAAAGATTACGCACTCTGAATTTTCAAGACAAATAATAAATAATAAAAAATATTTTCATATTACTTGAAAAATGGAATTGAATGCAAAATTTACTAATTAATTAAAAATATATTATTCCGAAATAAATTAAACAACCTCTAGTCTGCTTAAATTATATAATGCAAACAATTTGTTGAATTAATTTCATAAATTATATTTCAGTTCTACTAATTAATCATTAACGAATTATATATATTTTATCAGATTATAAATAATCTAATCATTAAAGAGTAAAAGTAATATTATTATTTAGAATTTTGATGTCCTATTTACAATAGAACTGTCTTCCAGTTTACTAGGGAAAAATTGAATCAAAATATTTTTAAATTTATTATGAAAAAAGTGATTTCTAAGGGGATTGATCCGAAAAAATACAGAAAAATTATCAATCGTAATCTTAAATAAAATATTTTAAAATATATTTAATCAACAATATAGTAATTCGAGTCAGTAAATTTAATGTCATTTGGGACATACCTTAGGCATTACATCAAAGCGTAAAATTCAATATAATTAAAAAAAAAAAAAAAATTGATTAATTAAATCGACAAAATATACAGGTAATTAAAATATTGGTTTGTTGATATTGATAGTAAATATAATTTGTATTTCAATATTTATATTAATCATCAACTTTTGATTGGCGATATAAGTATTTTTTTTTTAAAAGCATCTGCTTTTGTTTCACATACTAGTTCCTATAGTAGTTTTGTACAAAAAAAAACTATTTGTTGAAAAATTGTATATTTGTATATGAATTTAAATTGCAAACTACAACTGCAAATTATTACAATCGCAACTATACAATATTTTAACAAATAAAAACCTTTAAATTCAATATGTATTTAAAAAAAATTCAGAAAAGTTTTTATTTAAAAAAAAAATTGATTCTCTCCAATTGCAAGTTTCGATTTTTTTATATTTTACTATTACTTTTATATATTTATTATTTTTTCAGTTTTTTTTTTTTTTGTTAATAAATTTTAGTTTAAAAATTTTCAAAAGTAAGAATAATTATTTCATCTGTTCTCTTTAGTTTAATTATATATATATATAAAAAAAAAAGTTTTTAAAATGTGTTTGATAGTTTGATATATATATGTACATATATATATATATATATATATATATAACTATATTGAAAAATAAAATAGGCATTGCCAATATGTATAAACTATTAAAACTGGCAAGTGATTTGTGAAAAACTCTTATACTGGGGTTTAACACAGTCGTTTAAACTATGTTGGACTTTCTTGTATTTTGTAAAGAAAGTTCCTCACCATTTCCTAAGACTTTAAAAATAATTTAATATTATGTATATTTATTTATATATAGGGTTTCTTTTTAATAGAATTGTATTTAAAATCTTTAATAACTTTTCTTTGCGTAATATTAATTTTTAAAATCTAATATTTTCTATATACAATTATGTCTTGGGAAAGATGGGCGACAATTAGTATACGAAAATATATATATAGAATATAATATATAAAAATAAACTATATATATATATGCGCTGTAGTATTTGTCACATAAAATTTATTGAGCGGGAAGTTCCTTGCATTTTCATTTATGAAATTTGCAGGTGAATTCTATCACAGCAAAATTAAAAGCTGTTGAACTTCTCGGTCCTTGCCATACAAACAATAATAATAATAAAACTTTAAAAGCTAGTATAAGTATTAAATAATGATTAAATAAAAAATTCTATACTTATGTAAATGACAAAATAGATTTTTGGTGATTATTAAGAATTTACCTTTTGTGTACTTTCAAATTGGATTTCTGCAATTCTTACAATATTTCTATGAATAAAACAACAGTGAATTTAAATTAGCCATCAATTACTAAATTTCGTATATATTTATATTATATACAATTTGGATAAAAAATTACTTTCTTACATCAAATATTTTTCTTATACAAAAAGTTGATCGTACATTAAATAACACCAATTGTGTTTTTGAAAAATATATTGTAGCTATATAAAACAGTGATGGGAATTATTTTTATTTTTAAAGTCTTTTTCTAAAGGAATCGAAACAATTTTTTTTTAAATTTGATCTTATTCGAATTTCTCTTGATATGACATTTTTATACATGTATAAAAAATATGTAATTATTTATAATTTTAATATGTTGTCATTGTTAATTGAATATTTTACACGTTACTTAATTTCGTAATTTGACGTACATAATTATAGATAAATCTTTAATAATGTGTATCGTTCCATCCATCACTGTTAAATACTACAAAATTGAGTCAATCTTAGTAATAGAAAATATATTGTTTATATTTTTAAGTTCTAAAATTGTCATTTAACTTAAATGTAATTTGAATTAAGTTTTAATTTTAAAAGAAAATATATTTCAAATTTGTAAAATTTCAAAAATAAAAATAATGTACTAGAAATATTTATTTTCATTTATTTAAGAGAAGATCTAACTTATTATTATCATAAATGCAAATGGTAAGTTAATCTGGACACAACATTA
Organism: Rhamphomyia laevipes; assembly: GCA_963920725.1. Classification (NCBI taxonomy): domain Eukaryota; kingdom Metazoa; phylum Arthropoda; class Insecta; order Diptera; family Empididae; genus Rhamphomyia; species Rhamphomyia laevipes. The sequence continues at coordinate 37,030,202 of OY987258.1, read as the reverse complement.
TTAGTTGCAGTTGCCGTTTTTGTTTAATAATCTTATATAATATTTGGAAGTCTTATTTCATACATATTGAAAATAAATAGTAATTACACAAGTTTTGAAGAATTTTTGAAATTTATTTACATTTCTTTAAAAAAAAATATTTTATACAATTTCAAATGAAATAATTAGTACATTACAAAATATGTAAAATATATCAACAGATTATGATAACTTTAAAATAAATAATTTAATTTCTTCCTAACAAGTTCCCGCTACCCCATAAATTCGGTCTTAAAATATTTCCTGTTGGTGCTCGATTATCTAATCTTTGGTGAACTGGCGCAGTACCAAATCCGTGAACACCACCACTTATATCGGGAAAATATGATTTTCTAAAAATAAATATAAAAATTGAGATTTTACAAAATTTATTGGTTTCGGGCTTACAGAAATTGTGGTGTCTCAATCCAACATTTTCCTCCAAAATCTTGAGGATATTTAAATTTAAGGAAAAAGTAAAGATGACCAATACAAATTCCAAGTATTGAATCAATTCCTCTGAAAAAATAAAATTTACATAATTTGATAAATTAAATTTGCTATATACATATAAAATTATCTATTACTAAATATAATGTTATATAAACTAAACCATTTATTTATTTTTGCTTTATTTGAACTTACCCTCCCGATAATACCAAATTTATAAGCAACAGGACCCATGGTAAATACATAGCTTTAAATCTAGTACCAAACCAGAAATTAATTATGACATCTTTGTTAAGTTGACACCAAATATACAAAACTGATAATACCATGGGATCCATTAAAACCTGAAGAAAAGTAAATGTATTTAGTGATTGTAGATTTTGAATTTTATACAATGGATATAATATATATATAATACACTATAAAAGATATTGGTTCAAATGTTGGTGCTAATTATGGATTTAAATTTCAGAGAAATCGTAGTTTATAATATATAACCAACATTCCAAAAAAAAAAAAACATTTTCCGAAGTTTGAAAAGGGTTTTTCGAAATGGATTCAAATTTTTATTTAAATTGAAATAATTTATTAGCTAATTAAAAATTAATTTCATTTCCTAAATTATCATTGCTATAATATTTTTGAATTCAGAAAAATTTTCTGATCGTAATTGGACCAAGAGTTTACTTGTACAACTAAACAAAAATCATATCAAAAAATTGTAGAATTTATTGATTAATACTGAAATAAATTATGCATTAAGGGTTTACCCTTCCCTAATCGAATGTAGTTACAATTGATTGGATGATACGCTCTTATAGGAAACAAATCAATTTAACTATTAATCAGTGTCTTCTTACTAATTATCCTATTGATGTTATTTCATATGACTGGTAAGACACTTTTATTGCCCACTCCCACTACGTATTATCTAGGGATCAGTATGCTATTATAATTATAGCAAAATTCTGTTTTTTGTTTACCGCAAAAAAAATATATATTTTAAATTTTACTCACCATCAATCCGAAGTATAAACCACAAATAACACAACAAAACCAATTAAATATTAATAAAAATAGATAATCTGCCGGCTTTAATTTGAAGTGATCAGTCTCCAACCGAAGAGAATAATTGTACAAGAAATAACAATTCAACATAAAATGAAATCCTGTTTGTGGAGATAGTGGATAAAAGAATAAAGCAGTTACAATTCTCCATATCTGTAACAAAATCAAATCAATTTAGTAAATATTTTCAAAATGGCTGATGAACACTCACTTGATAATCTTGAAAGATGTAACTAGAATAGAGTATCAAATATTTAGGTGGTAAAATACCAAACCTTGCTAAAATACTAATTAAAACTGTTCCTGATAGCCAATATTTTGTAAATATTGCTATATTTTTATACCAATCTGATACATCCGTCATTATTACAGAGTATTTGTTAAAATATTAGATTTAGATATCTAATATTTCTATCTAATTTCTATTACTAAAATAATGATTAGTCAAAAATATGTTTATAAAGATTACACGTCAGTTTCAACTTTTTTTTCTCTGTCTATATATGATAGACTATGTGCAGTAATCAGCAATCTGCAAATTTAATGTCTAATTAAAAATTGCTGATATATGAGTAGCAGAACCAGCACAAAACTTTTTGACTATCCCCATCCCCAATAGACTCCCATTTTTTCTTATATGGAATAGTATAGCTAGTGGATTGGAAAACGTTTCTCAACAATATGTACTATGTACAAGAAAATTTCTCTTTGCTGTTTTAAGGCCGAATTTATAAATCACTCTAAAATTTAAGAGACTCCATGTTGTGTAAATCTAGTATTTATGAATAGTACTTATGAGGATTTTTTAGTAATTCGGAAGTATGTTCAACAGTATCAGAATGTACTTATGATCTTTTTACATTTTTTGGTAATTTGTTAATTTTATAAACATGACCTCAAAAATTGTACAAAATACGAGTATCACCAACTACCATAGGCGACACAACGAGTCGTATATTTTATAAAAATAAACATATAATCACAATTGTAAACACAACCTTAATTCATGCTACCTTAATTTAGTCAATAAATGTAAAAATTTAAATTTGGTTAAGTTTTGTGTAGGTGGGGTTTATAAAGTAAACTAAAAGAAAGCAAATTTTCGTGATAAGAATTTAGAATCATGAGAAAGTTGCATTTTTGAATATGTTTTATTTATGTCGTCGCACTTTACCGACAAAATTCATAGAGTTATATGGTATAGTATACCGCATATCATATATTTATGATATATATTTATATATAATTTTTTTTTGTTTTTTAGTTAAAATATCCATATTTTTGGTCCATTATTGATTGTTAAATAAATATTTACTTTTTTAACTGAGCAGCGATACTAGTTTCTAGAAAGTACTGTAGATTAAATACTAACACGAGCAAAACCGAATTGATGATGTTACAACTAAAACTAAGATACCAACTTTTACTTTTTGCCTGTTTCCACTAATTACACCATTCCAAAATTGGAACTTGATAAGAAATTTAAGGTCAATGTAGGTTCTGGCATTTATTCAGAAACAATCCCGATTAATCAATCGTTTATTAGATTCAACTATAGCGTATTTCAGGCTGAAATGCTAATTTGAAGAGCTAGCGATGACGGGACTCCGCCATGAACGTGACAATGGATATACGGGGCATTATGCGATCATCACCTGTTATCACTGTTATTAATCAGGGAAAAAACAATAAATTACATCATTTGCTATTTCCCAGTGCTAGCATGGCCATTATATATACAGTTACTTGCGATTTAACACTTTTTTGGAATTCGGGATTTATTCTCAAACGAATTATGTGAAATAAAACCTAAATAAAATTTAATATTTCTTTTATTAAAAAATATGATGCATATGCTTTGTCCATATAACAATCATATACATACTACAATAAGTTAATATGGAGGAAAGACCGAACTTTTGATATCATTAGGTGGAAATTCTATTATGAATGCTATACGGTGGAGGGAGTGACTAGAATGAGCACTTAAATTTCATTTATTGTAGTATTTTTGTTTTCATAATATATATTTTGAATATGGAAAATAAACAAACCAAAAAACACAAATATTACTGAACATTGCTCATTTTAACACTACTACCTAGATTCAATTCCGAAAACAACAAAATTTCCGAAATTTGCTATTTTTGGCTTCTGGGTCTGACGCCAAGGAATAATAATACTACACGACTACATGCAACTAAACTACCATGGAAGTTTACTACATATATAAATTTAATTTAAAATATACTAAAATAAAGCTTGCTATCTTCTGCTATTTGAAATTCTTATTGTGCATTGTGTGTGTATGTCAAAAATCAAAAGAGATCGAAGTCGAAGTACATAAAGTGCATTTTTGTTAATTGTAGGGTTTAATTAATATAAAGAAATATATATTGTAAAATCGTATTTAACGATAAAAGGATATGTTTCAACTAAAAAAATATATATTGTTGTAAAAAATTATTTTATTTTAAGTGTTTAAGCTCGGCAATTTATTTTATTTGATAAAAGAAAAAATGTTTTCACCAATATGGCTGAACAGTGTTTGTACATTTATAACTATTATAATTGTTGGAATTTTATCTCAGTCCACTTTTGTTTTAAGCCAGGTAATTATATTTATGTACTTTGGAATTATAAAAAATAAATTTAATTTCTTTTATTAACAATTAAAAATTACTTTCGCAATGAGTAACTAGTCACACAATGACTAATCTTTGCAATAATATACATAGAGATAATTGACAATGACTGGATATATATATATGTATAGTTATAGTGTAAACAGAAATATGAAGATACAATATGAATATTGTGCTAATGTTACTGAAAACAAAATGAAATATTGTGAACTTTGTTTTAAGTTCAATTTATATTATATTTAATTCTTATATATTTCAAAATATTATTCTTATATATTTTAAATACATTTTATAAAATAAGATGTACTTACAACTTACATATAATTTTAAACTACAAGTCTTTGGTAATCCTGATGTACAAAAGTTAATTATTAAAATCTTACAAGAATTAAAAATTACTTTATTACTATGTTTCAAGGTCTAATTGCTTTATATAACCTTTAATTCTGTAATATTTTACATCAAGTAAATTTTAATAATATTTTGTTATAAAAAATCGTGAGTATTCCTTAGTTAGCTACTTCATTAACAACTGAACATAAATACGTGACAAATATATAAAAAAATGTATGATAATAAAATATGTGACCACCCAAAAATATAATACAATTCATTTTAGAAAATATTTCAAAAAAACATTAAATTATAATATTACTGAATGTATTGTTTTTTATTTATAATAATTTTACCGCAAAAATCATATTTTATTTTAAAGGAAAATGATCATTGTGTTTGGTATGGCGTATGTAATAATGTTCCATTAATGAACCATAAACAATATTGTGTTTATAATGGTACAGCGAAACCATTATCTGAACAAGGAAAAATTATTTTGGCCGAACGATGTTCACATTTAATATCAGGAGATGGTACAGCAAATGTATGCTGTAACGAAGAACAAGTTTGTTATTGCTTTTTGTACCCTATGAATAGTTTTCTTTTTCAATAATATTTTTCTTTTCTAGATTGGTATCTTAAATGAAAATATTAAATTAGCAGCAAATTTTTTAGATCGTTGTCCATCTTGTATGGCCAATTTAGTCAGACATATGTGTGATTTTACATGTGCACCAAATCAATCATCATTTATGGTAGCATCTGAAGTAAACTCTACAAATGGTAAAAATTATATTATTATATAAAATTGTAATATAATTAAATATTTCCATCTTTAAATAATATTTTTTTTAGGAGCCCAGTATATTACATCTTTAGATTTACATATTACACAAAAATATTTAAAGGATACTTTTGATTCATGCTCTAAGGTAAGAATTATCGTGGTATTATTTACAATTATAATTATGAAAAATAATTATCAAATTCTACGATTGTATATTTTTAACTACAATATTATTATTCAAGGTATCCGTTCCATCTACGGGACAGTTGGCCTTAGATATTATGTGTGGAGAATATGGTGCTTCAAGATGTAGTCCACATAAATGGTTTCATTATATGGGTGATGCTAAAGGAAATCCATATGTACCATTCCAAATTAATTATATAGAATATACAAGTGAATCTAGTAAAAATAATATCAAACCTCTTAATCCTAAAACAGTTCCATGCAATAAGCCACTTAATGTAAATAAATTCAATTCAATAATTTAGTTAGTTTCCTAACTTTCAATTTGTTTTTAACTGTTTTTCAGATAAATACAACAGCATGTTCATGTGTTGATTGTGAAAATTCTTGTCCGAAACCGCAACCAGAACCACCAAGGCCACAACCTTTTAATATAATTGGATTTGATTCATATTCCATTATTATGTTTGTTGTATTCATAGTGGGTACAAGTTTATATTTGATGGGTGTTTATCTATTTCCATCTCGTGATCAAAGTAAGTTCTTAAATTATAAAAATGCATATTTTTTTTTTATCATCTTACATTTATTATTTTAATTTAATAATAAAATATTCATTTTAAAATAAGGGATATAATAATATAGTATATTATTATACAAGTTTTTATTACATATATATAAGTATTAATAATAATAATAATAATAATATGTTGTTTGATAAGGCAACTTAAATAACTAAAATAAATAACATTTTAAGGTTCATACGCTGCTTCAGATTAGACAAGTTTACCATATAAAACTTATCTTGATTAAAATTGTCATAAATGTCAAAATTCCACTGAAAGATTATAAAACTAGTCGGTACCTTTTCTAAAAGTCTAATAAATTTCACGCGGAATAATGTTCTGAATTTTGATATTGGATGAAACATTTAAATTTGATTTTTCTTTTATGAAATTGAAAATTTAAAAAAATAATAATGATATTAAAACGAAATGATAAAATCAATGTCAATTTGGATTACGATATAGACATGTTGAAACGCTTAAGCTGCGAAGCTAATTTAAAGCAGCGTAGTGGCCTTTAAATCAAATGCTTATTTTCACTATTGCACCGGCAAAAAAAAATATTTAATTTTTATCATATATACATACATAATAATAATAATAATCGAACAAACGATAGTGTCAAACGGATTCCTATAAAAAAATCAGAATATAAAATTTTCTGCCATAAAAAAACGACTTAAAAATAATAATGTGCCCGTTTTTCGAAAATTAATCGTCTCAATTTTACAATAACAGTACACGAAAAACTGAGAATTGCGAAATGAATTTAAATCGTAAATAATTAACTGATATGCTTGCTGGTAAATCTGTAATTTCGTGAAATATGTGTCTGGTCGGCATGTTCAAAATGTAAAATAGTGAAATCAGCGTTAAACATCCTTATAAATATTTATTTACTAACAAATTTCATCAATTACTACGTTAATAGTAACATTTTCATTATACCAAATATTTCGTACGAAATATCACTTTATTAAAAAATAAGTTATAAAATTCATATAACAGCATGAAATTAAGGGATTTAAAACTAATAGAAATATAGTTTAAATATTTAATACTTGTAAAAGTCATTCATAATTTCATTATCATATTCATAATTTGGTCATTATTTTATATAATAATTAAGAAAAATACTCTTAAAAAGAAGTTTTAATATAATATGGTTTTGGTAAAAGAGGACTTTTTTAATAACACCCTATTTAGGTCTAACGGATGATGTTAACGATAGAATATTGAATTCAAACATTGGACGGAGATTGGCAGAACGTACGAGTAGAGACATTGATGGTGATCGAGAAGATTCGCCTTTACAATCTAAAAGATCTAGTATGTTAAATAGAATAATGTTTTGTATCTTCTTGTGTATTATGTTTTAACTAATATGTATATGTGAAATCTCTTCTACTAATTTTGACAATGTTTGAATTTAATTTTTATGTTCTATACCTAATAAATTACATTTTTATAGTTTTCATATTTTTCACTAAATTATTTTTTTATTGTTTATACAGGTATATCTGTAGAAGAAGGTGACCACCAACTAACTACAATTCCACACGCAATTAATAAAAATAACGAACAATATGGTTATTTTGAAAATCTCGGTGCTAAAACAGAACAATTTTTGTTTAAGTTTTTTTCAAATTGGGGAAAATTTTTTGCTACTTATCCATATTCAACTGTAATTACAGGTAATTATGTTCTACATAATATAAAATTAATATATTTCTTAAAATTTAATAATTCAAAAAATTACATTTAGTTAAAAAATGGAGCCACTAAAAAATGACTTAACTTATACTTTTTATAGTTTCTTTCTATTAACAAAATGTCATTATTTTTTCAATTACAGGAGCTTGTTTTGTACTGACTCTTAGTATAGGCTTAAAATATTTACATGTTACCACTGATCCTGTACAGCTTTGGGCATCACCATTATCACAATCTCGTGTCGAACGAGAATTTTTTGATACAAAATTTCAACCATTTTATAGAATTGAACAGGTAACATTTTCATTAATTGCACAACACGACAATATTTATATTTTTTTTTATTTTTTTCAGATAATTATAAAAGCAATAGATCTACCAGATATTGTGCACAATACGTCGAATGGACCAATTACATTTGGTCCGGTTTTCGATAAAACATTTTTGTTGGAAATTTTCAATTTACAAGAAAAGATAAAAAGTAAGTAAATTTATTAAAATAATTACGAAAATAACCACAAACTAAAGAACTTAATCAAAACCGAAAATGAAATAGTACCTAAGGATATTATATCTAAAAAAAATTTAAGGAACTACGACGTAAAAAATTAGAATCAAAAAAGAAAAATGAACTAGTGCTCAAGGTGTTGAATAATAATCATAAAAATTAAAAAAAAAAAAGTTTTACGGAAAATTAAATTACAAGATTTATCGGCTTTTTCCAGTAAATTTAGAAAAACTTGCTTTTAATATCGACTATTGCATTAATCATCTCGCTTCTTAATAAAGTTCATACTTGATTCATTGTTATCTTGCTTCCCAATGATTGATTCATTGTTCTTCGTTATCATAATTATATTTTTTTATATAAATATAAAATGCTTGTTATTCAGCTGCTAATTTTTGCCGATGTAACTGAAATAATTAATTGTATTTGTATCATGACAGGCAATCATGACAGTGCCGTACCTTTTAGGCTAAAACAATACCTTTGATACAAACACAAAGAAAATACTAATTTAAACAATCAATTATTATTAAAAATTTAAATTAATTTTCTTCCATTTTAATTTAAAAATATTTTATTCAATTACGTTTTATAGATATTGGTGTAGATGAAAATAAATCGTTGAAAGATATTTGTTATGCTCCACTTTCATCAAGTTTCCGCGGACCAGTACAATTATCAGATTGTGTTGTACAATCAATTTGGGGCTATTTTCAAGATGACATGGATAATTTTGAAGACAGTTATGAAGAAGGTGGCTTTGAAGTTAGTTTTGCAATCAAGTCTAAATATATATTTTTTTATTAGATAAATATATTTTTTTTTATTATTATTTTCTAGTTGAATTATTTAGATACACTTTTATCATGTTTTGGTAATTCTTACAATCCAAGTTGTTTGGCATTATATGGTGGACCAGTTGATCCTGCAATTGCACTAGGTGGATTTTTACAACCTGGCGAACAACTTTCGGCTACTACTAATTATGCTGATGCAAATGCTGTTATACTAACGTTCCTTGTAAACAATCATCATAATAAAAGTCTACTAGAACCAGCTTTAGAATGGGAGAAAAAATATGTTGAATTTATGCAAAGTTATATACCATCTGGTAATATGTCTGAACATATGGAAATTGCTTTTACATCAGAACGTTCAATAGAAGATGAATTAAATCGAGAATCTCAATCGGATATTTCAACTATATTAGTTTCTTATTTAATTATGTTTGGTTATATTGCAATATCGCTGGGACATGTAGAACGTCGTAGTCGAATATTTATTGATAGCAAAATAACACTTGGTGTTGGTGGTGTTGTTATAGTATTAACATCGGTTATATCATCAATTGGAATATTTGGTTTTATTGGTGTACCAGCCACATTAATTATAGTTGAAGTAATTCCATTTCTTGTACTTGCTGTTGGTGTTGACAATATATTTATATTAGTACAAACATTTCAAAGAGATCCACAACGTGAAAATGAAACACATGAAGAACATGTTGGTAGAATACTGGGTCGAGTTGGACCATCAATGCTTTTAACATCAATTAGTGAAAGTTGTTGTTTCTTTTTAGGCGGTTTATCAGATATGCCAGCTGTTAAAGCATTTGCTTTATATGCCGGAATGGCTTTACTTATTGATTTCTTTTTACAAATTACTTGTTTTGTTAGCCTTTTGGCAATAGATACAAGACGTCAGTCAGAAAACCGATATGATGTATGTTGCTTTATGAAAGGTAAAAAAACCGATGTTGCACCTAACAACGAAGGATTACTTTTTAACTTCTTTAAATCTATTTATGTGCCTTTTATAATGAGAAAAACTGTTCGTATAGCTGTTATGATAATTTTCTTTGGTTGGTTATGTTCCAGTATAGCTATTGCTCCGAAAATTGAAATTGGTTTAAATCAAGAACTCTCAATGCCTGAAGACAGTTTTGTGTTACAATATTTTAAAGCTTTAAAAAATTATTTAAGTATTGGACCGCCAGTATATTTTGTATTAAAATCAGGATTAAATTTTTCGACATCAAATCATCAAAATCTAGTTTGTGCTGGTCAATTTTGTAATAGTGATAGTATTCTTACTCAACTTTATATTGCTAGTAAACAACCAAATACCACGTATATTGCACGTCCAGCATCAAGTTGGTTAGATGATTATTTTGATTGGTCAGCGGCGAAAACATGTTGTAAATATTATACCAGTAATGACAGTTTTTGTCCCCATGAATGTAAGTTAATTGTAATATTAATTATATAAATATAATTATTAATTTAATTTTTTGTACAGATGGATCTTGTGAATCATGTAAAATTTCATTTAATTCATATAAACGACCAGTACCACATGATTTTGAAAAATATATACCATATTTTTTGAATGATAATCCTGATGCATCATGCGCTAAAGGTGGTCATCCTGCATATGGAAATGCAGTAAATTATGATATAAATGCAAAAGATACAGATGTAAAATCATCATATTTTATGTCTTATCATACTATATTAAAAACATCAGCTGATTATTATGAAGCTTTACGTGCATCTAGAAAAATTTCCAAAAATTTAACACATATGATTCAAGGTAATTTGATGATGCAAGGAATGAAACCTGAAGATGCAGCAACGGTTGAAGTTTTCTCGTATTCTGTTTTTTATGTATTTTATGAACAATATTTAACTATGTGGCCAGATACATTAAAAAGCATGGGCATTTCAGTTTTAGCTATATTTATAGTAACATTTATTCTTATGGGTTTCGATATACATTCAGCATTGGTTGTAGTTATTACAATTACAATGATAGTTATTAATATTGGTGGCCTTATGTATCATTGGAATATATCTTTGAATGCTGTATCATTAGTGAATTTAGTAATGGCTGTTGGAATATCGGTAGAGTTTTGTTCACATCTTGTACATAGTTTTTCATTATCATTAGAAATTACAAAAGAAAAAAGATCTGCAGATTCATTAACAAAAATGGGAAGTTCTGTATTTTCTGGAATAACATTAACTAAATTTGGTGGAATACTTGTTCTTGCATTTGCAAAAAGTCAAATCTTTCAAGTATTTTATTTTCGAATGTACCTTGGAATTGTACTATGTGGTGCAGCTCATGGACTTATTTTTCTACCTGTTTTACTTAGTTATATTGGTAAGTTTTTTTTTTATATATATTAAATAATTTTAAATTATTACAGAATATTAATAAAACAAAATTTTAGGCGCTCCTGTTAATCGAGCCAAATTGGATCATATTAATGGCCGAAATTATAAAGTGCAGGAAACCTCACTGACAACGGTAAGTTTTTTTAACATTTACTATTTTTCTATACAAATTGTGATAGTCTTAAAATAACATTTAAAATTTTCAATATTCATAAATTCTTATAATTAAATATTTTGTTACAAGATTATTCAGATTGTCTGATTATGCAGATATCACCACTTTTTTTTTAGTCTCATATTTTATTTATTAAACTAATAAAATAATTAGATTTTAAGTAAGATAATCCATGAAAGTCTTAAATTACATATATTTTGAATGATAATATTTTAATGTAAAAAACCATTTTTTTTATTTAAGAAAGATAAACAAAAACAATAATAAAAAAAAGTCACACAAAACAACTGAACAGCAGTTTCGTAATTTTTTATATATTGGTTTTTATACTTATCGAGGTTATCTGAATATAAATATATTAACGACAGTGGCGGCCGGTAAAATATGTTACTGCTCCTCATTATCTCGATATCTTTCCAACGAGAAGTCCATCATAAGTTTTATTTAACATTTGCTATGTAAATTGCAATTTATCGTTCCGGGAAATGTATAAATTTGCGACGATGCAAATGAGTCGTTTCTATCCTTAAGGATTTTCAATGCATTAACATAAGCGATTTTTATTTAGCATAATAGCTCTAAAAAGTATATGTTATGAGTAGTTAAAAAAAATTATTTTTTCAAAAATTGTATACATAATTTTATATGCGAAATTATTTAAATAATTTCATGTTTATATTTTAGACGTGATGTACGATGATGCACAATTTTTAGGATACAAGCAGCAACAACTCTCATCTATATAATTAATAACTAAATATTTTACAGTTTATATAAATATATAATTATTTATATATATACTGCATACACAACCACAACATGAATGTATTCACCACTGAAATCATAATTTCAGAGTATTTTATTATAATTGTTTATTTTACTTTCTAGCTTAAGTACAATGTGAACATTGCTAATTATTATAGGAATGCAAAGAATTATTTCAAATATTATCAGTTGTACGCATCTAGTGTGCATTCCGCTTTCATAAAATATTTTTGTATTTAATGATATTATGTATTTAATTATGATGTATATGGTTTTGTGAATTAAAAAAAAAAAAAAATTTACAATAAAATGCAAAAATAATATGTTGGTTCATTTTTCAATTACCTTTGTTAATGGTTATATAAAGTTTAGCTCTACATATATTTTTTATTAATTAATTATAGCAAATCAAATTGTATTTAGTTTTGAAAATATTGCTTATATTGTTAAATATTTAATTATCTATCATTTTGGTTTAATTCAATTGTATACCTCTAGCTTTTATAAATTAGTTTTAAAAATTAAAACATTTCCGGGTTCAGATTTATTGAATTAATAAAAATTGGGAAGTTAATAATTTGCTTTTATTATTTTATTCAGTATTTTATATGAATGTAAAATTTTATTTTAAAATATTTTTAAATAAATTATATATGCATTTTTTATTAAAATATATTTAATTTTTTTTTCTTAATACTTTTTGTAATACACATTTTTATTTAAATTGCAATATATAATATGTATAAACATTTATGTTGACCTTGGTATGCAAATCACAAATTCGATTAATCCATTTTGGAGGATAGGTAAAGTAAGATGAATTATATTTATTGGTTGCGCTTTGTTTTAATTATTTCACAGTAAACTTCTCTGGTATTTGCGGCTGTGCAATGTCGTCTTCTCTATGATGCTTTTGTATTTGCATTTAAAATTGTAACAATTCTGTAAAAGTATTCCTAATTTTTTCTAAACTAAAATACGTTGCATATGTTCAATCACACAGTGGATATGAACCACTGTAACATTATTGATATTTTTTTTTTCTGTAACATAATAACAATTTGACTCCGATCGATAATAACAGCAATTAAATTTGAAAGAACTTAAAACAAGCTTCAAATGCCTATAGAGAAATTCAATATCTTTTAGTTTCTTAATTTAATAAGCAATAGTCGTCGTTAATTTTTTCAAAAATATATATAATATCAATAACAATAATTGTAAATATAAATTGGATGTTTATTAAAAAAAATATAAAATGTTCATTTTATACTACAACTACTTATATTTAAAAATTAAACATTAATTATTTCTTTATTCTTTATAACTACAATGTAAAATAAATGTTTGACCACTTTTCATATTTATATTTTTTGATACATATTTTGTAAATTTCATATTGTCACCAGTGGTATAAACTAAATTTAACATATTACATTTTGGATATATTGTAAGTAATATTTGGTCTGAATTATCATGTTCTAATGCATTTGCTTGTGATGCTAAATATGTTGTTACTCCGACCGAGTCATTAGCATTAAAGTAAAGTATCAAATCTAATATATCTTCCTGATTATAATCGGTATTACCTAATATAGTATATGAGCCAGAATTCCATTTTTGTATTTCCAAATATACTTTTGGTGTTTTACTATTTACACCATATAAATCCAAATCTGTTAGTTTATTCAACAATTTAAACATTTTCGTAGAACTCAATAAATTTATAAAACATTTCAGAATACCATCATCATCATCAGCAATATTGTTAAAATCTAATGTTTCATAATTATAACTATTTGCTGGTTGTTTAGTTATCCATTTTAAATTATTGTCTTCAAGAGCATTACACAAATTTTTATAAGCCGTTGGTTTTAAGAAATTATTCAAACTTATTTCTGAATTATTTTCAAAATGTGTTTGAATTGCTTCAATTGTTTTTAATTTCAAATAATCATTATTAATCCAATTCTTAATAAATAATGTTTCATCTAGATGTGGTTCTTTAAATAAATGACAAATATTATGCGATTCACCAGTATAACTTTTTGCAAAATCTTCATTTGCTGCGCCATGAAACCAACCATTTATAGTTAACCGTGGATAATTAAAATTTGTAATTTCTCCAACTTGATGAAATGATCTTTTGCCAACTTTAAAAAATACTAATTGATTATCTTCCGGACAAATTTGCCGTTGAATCGGAAATTGTGGATAATTTTCTGAGTTTGCATTAAATATTTCAAGAGATCCACCCATTTCATTTGACCATTTTTTAATTTCATTCCATGGACTTATATAAAAAACAAACGCAATTTGACGATCATTCAATAAATCATCATGTACAAGTAAATAATCCCCGCTATTATACATAGAACAAGAAGCTGATATATGTGTAACATTTAAATTACAAATTCTCTCAATTAAAGGTTTTAAACTATTTTGTAGACAGTCAAAGAAATCTTTCAAATATCCTGTTTGAAAAGTACATAAATCTTTAGTTTGATGAAATTCATATAAATCCATTTGTTTTTTTGACCAATCGAGTGATATCATTTCTTCTGAAATTTTCTTAGTTATATCAGAGTTCTTGAATAAATTTTTAAAAATACACAATTTAAAAGGTTTTTGATAGAATTCAATATTCTCAGTATGTATTTCATCAGAGTTATTTTGCCAAGATTCACTTATATTTTCAATAAGTTGATTCTTTACATATGTAGTATTTAAATCAAAATTTTCTGAATTATTCATTGTTGATACACGAAATCTTTTATGCGGTATTCCAGTTTGTATAGATGTAGTATTTTCATTAGTAGGATCTAAAATAAAGTATATTAGTAATTCAAATTAATAAACAGTTTTTAATAATTCTAAAATCAGATTTCGTATTTATAATTTATAAATTTGTAATAATGATAAGTCATTACAAGAAATGTATTTTTGGTTGCAGTTGCAGGTTAGAAATTTACCACTTGTAATGTAACCATTTTTGAAATATTGTTTGAAGTACTTGAAAAACTTACTCTTTTTGCATATCTTATCTTTTTGATACATTTTGTTAAATAATATTAAAAAGAAAAATTATGAAATTATAGATTATAGATTATACATGATGTTTTCACCACATTATTAGAAAATATATCATACATAAATTATACAAATCATATGATATGATAAGTCTAATTGTACTTTTTATGTAAACAAAGATCCAAAATTTGAAGTATTGCTTTGACTTTTCGCATTCGCATGATTCGCATGTGGTTAGAATGAAAAAAAGGCAGTGACACTGACAATCATAGTGCTAAACACACTACTCCGCAACAACTTCGACATAATGTGAATCCCAGAATAAATGTGAATCCCAGAATTAATCAGAATAAGGTTTGAATTTGAATCCGTTTCTTTTCTTTCCAATGGGTCTCCAACTAAAAAATTATACTTCTTTAAATTATTTAAAAATAAAATCAATTAACAATTAATTGGTTTATTTCAAAATAAAAATGCAAAATTAAAAAAAAAAATTATATTGAGATTGAGAATACAATAAATTACTGGAGAATATGTCAATTTTTTATATTCGTGTTGAGTTATACCTAAATTCTGAGTTCAAATAATTCTAGCTTCAGAACATAAATACTACTAGTATGTTCCCCTATACTATACCAACTAATTTTGAAGACGTACTTTCTATTATTGGTAGTAAATTAAGTCTTAAGAATAATCAATAATAGCACGCAAAATATATGTTTCACTATCCCATTCTATATAACTAACTGATCAGCTGCATCGCCAGAATGATTAAGACTTAACCATTACAAGGAGTGCTGTAGGAGGTTGAAAGATGTTCGGTTTATGAAAAAAATTTACACTTAATCGACCGGTCTTTCAATCACAATAACATTTCATATGTTATCGAAATACATTTCAAAGATAACACCTTCAATAACATTTCAAATATAACACCAGTGGCCCTATTCCGGTAATTCCCAGGGAATAAGGAATTGGGAGTTTTTGACATATTCGCGCAGTTTGGAATTATTTTTTCCCAAAGTGTATTCCGGCGACCGGGAAAAAATGTTTCCTTTCGCGCAGTTTAACTTTCAAAAACTCCATAGCTATTTTGAAAAGGTAAATAATTGCATTAAAAGGAATAAAGATTTTTCTATATTTAAATACAATTATTATATTTCGTAAAATATTTTTTTCAATATTCTACAATTATTAAATATTATTATTACAACTTTTTTTTTAATAATTGTAAAATATTTCACGAAATATAATGTTTTTAAAAAATGTTATAATGTTAATAGATTTGTATAAAATTATAATTATTTCGCAACCAGCAGTATCCCGAGTAAGTAAAACAATATTTTAAAGAATTCAACATAAAAATATTTTTTAAATGTGTCGTCCTTAGGGTAAAAATGTAAGCAAGGAGCTTATTTCCTTAGGAATTAATTCCTTGCCTGCCGGAATAAACTTTTGGGAAATAGGAACAAAAAATCAGGAAAAATATTTCGAGGAGATTTCTAATTCCTAATTCCCTCGGAATTACCGGAATGGGGCCACTGGTAATAAAATAAACACTTCGACACAAGTAATAATAATTACTCAACGTATACATCGATACCAAATTAGTCAATTGAGCAATAGATTTAGAGCGATAGATCCTTTTTTGGTATAATCTATTTTGAGTTGGTTTAGTTTCAATTTGTTATTATTCCTGAAGATCTAATCAAACTTATGGAGTAACGACATTATAAATTTACCTGTCTAAAAGTAATACATAGAAGAAACTACTGAAATATGACATACGATTGATCATGACTTGAATGTATATTAAAAGCACAAATGTATGAATTAGAAAATAAAAGATAGTGTTATTGATTTTTGTATATAAAAAAATATATAAAAAGGTTTCTATCATTTGGTAGTTTTGGCCAAAATAAAACAAGAAAAAGTCGAGTTTTATTTTCGGTATACTTTCATTTTTAGAAATTAAACAGGTTGGAGTTGTAGAGATTTTTAGAATTTTTAATTTATTTATTATGTTTTTTAAAGTACAAAAAAAAAAAAAAAATGTTATTTAATACATTCAAGCAAAAATTTATTAGATGATATATTGGTAAAAATTAATAAAATTCTTAATAAAATAATGTTGACTGTTTTTATCACCACTAATTTTAATGCTAATAAAATTCATCATATTTGTAAAACTTTTATGGACAACTAAGATTTGTACTTTTGTTTAGTACAAATCAATATAAAAAATTGACCTAATTTAAATAGGATTTAAAATATTGAAATTAAAAATAGGATTTAAAATATAGAATTTGCCTCAAAACTGTTTCTATCATCACTAAAACACTAACAGTTAGACTGTATATTTATATCACCCAGTATAACAACAACTAATTGAAATTAGTACATATTATAAAAGCTTAATTACTACAAATTTGCTACAAATTCATTAAAATTAGTGCTGATGAACACAGTCAGCATATATTTTACTTTAGTATAAAGGCGTAAACTACAGTATATACATAAAGTGTATAACATAAGTACAGGGTGATCAACATATAAGAAATTATATGTTTTCAATTTCAAAATAGAGATTCTTCTAATATTTTGAAAAAACTCTCAAAAATAATCTTGTTACAAATTACCCTGAAGCTAATAATCAAATGGATAGCTATCAAAATGATTTTTCAAAGATATAATTATATATTCTAAACCAACTTCTATCAAATTTATAAGTACTTTAAAAAATGTAACATAAAATCTAAAAGTTCTGTTATTGAAATTATTTAATTAAAAACGTAAATAAGAATTATCAGAGAATGTTATTTGATTGTTCTATATATAGTTAGTTACATTTAAAAAATATAGTGCCATGCGCAATGCACTAGACTGCTTGATGTTCGGTTATTGAAACATTGTACATGGCCGATGATGACTTTATAACTTGAAGAGATATGGAACATTTACATTATGATTTACTTGGATCACCCTATTACCTATTGGGCTTTAAGGTGGAGACGTTAATTAAGAATATGTACGTAGACACTATACAAATACACATTCATATAACACGTGTGTGTTCATGTTTTATAATATAAATTTAAACACAAAAATCATTATAAAACATAATGTCCAAAATATTTTTTATCTGGAAGTAAAGAATGCGACGGGGAATTTTTCTTTACTTTTTTTCAATTTTGTTGTATGTGGAATCATGTTTTTTGGGTGTTGTAAAAAATATAATATTGAAAATCATGAATCATACTTATTTGGTTGCACTATATAAGCAAGAGAAAACTAATAACTGATTAACTGTGGCGCCAAAATCAACTGAAAACACAATGAACTTCAAACCAAAATAATATACAAAATAACACAGATAGGATTCCATCGGCATCGGACAATACCACAAAAAAAAAAAAATTAAACATAGTTTAGGTATAGTAGCAGAAAATTAAAGGATACATTTTTGGCCATCACTTTTTTTACAATTATGTGATGGCATGGCATAGCATTTCACAATTATTGCAAAAATATTTTATTGTAGCCAAATATCAATTTTAATTACAATTAGATCTGATTTATATTTGTTTGTAAGATTTATCTATACATATTAATATCCGAGTGCATAGTTCAAACTACCGCCTGTTAATGGTGTAGCAATAATGTTTGTCTTACGCTTTGACTTATATACACAATAGATTTACAATATGAGCTAATTAAAAATTTAATTACTGATGCAAAGTTTAAATAGTAAGACCTTCATTGTGTTGGCTAATTATAATCTCAACATTAATTTACCATTTTGCCAGTCTTAAAATTATACCGCTGTTAATTTTAATAATTATGCTTAAATAAAACTTATTACCTAAAATTTAAGAACAAGAAATAAGAAAGGAATAAACAAAATTAAAAATAATAAGTTTATAGTTAGTAAGTGAGAAATCGAATTATAAATTTTAGAATTAAAAATGATATATAATAAATCGTTTCGCCGGTCACAGCAGAGTCTTTGGTACGAAAATAATTATGATAGTCTTTATTCAAAATAATACATTTTACATTTTTGTGCAATGCTTCTTAGAAACGTTTAATTACGTTCTCTTAAAAACAAAGAACTTCAAAGTCTGCATTGACCATTTCTTGCCAGTCCGACTTTAATTTAATCAAATCTAATTGATAATAAATTGTTTTAAAAAATTCTAATAAAAGCTTCCAATTTATCAGTAAAATTATTTTTTTCTAATTTTTTCTATAAATATTGAATACAGATTTATTTAATAATAAAATAAACTTATTAATTATATCTTATCCAAATTAAAATATATAAAACATCTTCAAATTTAAATTAATGTGCCATTATATAAATTGACTGAATTACCATCCCAGTTAATTTATTAATCAAATACAAAAACAAACTTATTATAATTTGGAGTAAATTAAAAATGTTATCACAATAAATTTATATAAATTGCATAATAATAAATATCAAAACCTAATAAATAATAAATTTACAATATGTTTTTTTTTTTAATTAACATTTAACAACATTTTTATATAATGTTTCTTTAATAAATTTTTGCGAAACCAATTACATTGATTTATAATATTGATTTAAGTAATCTTTATAAAACACCACTAGCGCTCATCACGATCTTCTTTATATCTTCTTGTATATAAATTCATTTTGATAATCTTAACTTTGAATCATGTAAAAATTATTCTTATATAGGCGCAAAACATAATAAGAAAACAAAATCAATTATATATTTTTTTTTAAATATCTAAATATTTTTACAATTTTTATTTTGTGAGTGCAATTAATGACTATTCGATGGAACTAATTAAAATGTATTTTTTTAAATGAATTATTAGTTGGTTGTTGGTTGGTTCGTAAACGGAGGAAACCCGTAGCCGCTTACTACTTGAAATGCACTTGAAGACCACTATTAACGATGTAAACAACCATTTATATGGGTCAGTTTCTTATTTAAAACTCATCGACTAATCCCACATTAATGAATGTAAGGAAATTGTCCGGCCTCATCTCACCTGCCGAATGTGTTTTTATAAAATGAAAGTGGCATTCTAACTTTTACGTAGTTGCATTGAATGATAGTGACATTTGGTTCTAAAGATTACTATATTCTTCTTCACAAACTGTAAACATCGATACCGACGTCAGTCCCACTCATTCAGCATGTTTTCTTAAGATCATATGTCCTGTTGGCTATTGCTTTATTTATAGTTAAAATCGTTCTTGTTCTCTTATAATATCACCCCAGAATAGTTTTATGTACACACAACCATTTATAACTGTCCATTTAAGAAGTATTTTTTTGTATTGCCTCCATAATTTATCCAAAATTAACTTCACTCAAATGAAGTTCTTGTTATGATTTTTGTTTAGATTTTAAATGTAAATTTATTTTCAATAAGTGCTTCCATTTTTCAAAGTTCTTTAGAAAACTGGCCGATTGTCAAGGGAAAATCATATATTAGCGTTTTTATCTTAAAATTATTTAAAATATTTCAGTTTTCTAATCAACTTTTGAAAATTGGAAGCATTTTATAAAAATATTAAAAATAAAATTAAATTTAAAATTTAAACAAAAATCGTAACAAGAATTTTATTTGCGTGATGGTTAAATTAAATTATTTCGTAACCGGTATATAAATTGCACTAAACAAAATAATATTTAAAATTTCATTAATTTTATAATTACTGAGGGTGGACTTTTATAATTATATATATTTACTAAATAATTAATATTTAAAGTTGATCATTTTATTGAATATTATATAAAACTATATATGTATATATAACTAAAAAAAAACTTCTAATCGATTATTTTTTTTTGTTGCTGTAAAGATGATGAAACAAATAAATTTATAAAATTAATTAATTTCAACTGGTTATCTCTTAATAAATATATATATTTATATATGTATAATACAAACCATGTTCTGGATCAAAAAATACAAGTCTACATTTTCACTCTTTTAACGAATTGTATATACAATAATATCGAAGGAGTACAGAATGTCTCACTGATATTGTTAAGTTTTTGAATTTTAAGTTCTTAAGATTTTTGGCATACACTACATGGATTTAAAATATTCAAACTCTTTAATATACGAAGAAGTAACCTGCATATTACATGGAATTAGTTAGAAAGTCAGTCTCATCCGCTTTTTCTAGCTAGATGAAACCAATATAAGAATGCTGCTTCTCCAAAAGTTAAGAAGAACCACCAAATTCCCTCTTACTGAAGAAGAAACTAGGTGGTTTCTTTTAAGAATCGGAGTATTTTCATACGAACATTTGATAGATCTACTAACTCGTAGTATAGACACGTATAGATTATATAATAATGTTAATCTGTTTCTCATAACACTTAGACGACGGTTGCATAATATATGATTTACATCCTTTGTAAATACATATGTTTCAGCATCTACGACAAATATCTACTTCCACTATCTTGATAATTCCTTGAACAATTACCCAATAGACAATGTTCTTCAATTGTCTTAATGTTTTTAAATTATTTCCTTTGGACAAAACCTTCCCAACTTGACTGAAACCATTTTTTGTGTTTTTCATCCTTTATTCACTTTACTTATCGTTATCTCATCAATTTTATTTTTAACATTACTTTGGACAGAGCAAGATCTTAGGCTAGAATAATCAAATACTCTTTGAATTTGAATATATTCTACAAATAGCTGTCGGCTAGGAATTACTAGTGCAGCTACGAATATATCTGTTTTGGTATGAAGTATAGCAATCAATATAAGAACACGTTACAGCATAGATAATATATCAAAATTTAATATTTTTTTAAGAATTTCGGTAAGATATTTAAAGATTCACTTTATTTATCTCTGTTAATGCATAATATATTTGGATACACCCTGTATATTATATGTAAATAAGTATAATATATTTATATATGTTTTATAATTGGTGTAGAATAAAAAAAAAAAACATACAAATTAGCGAAAAATATTATGTTCAACTTTGTTTTGTCTTTTTTTTTTTCTCCATATTTATGGACAAGACTTAACAATAAAATGTTTACAGGGTTCTTATCAAGCTCCTGCGCTGCGTACCATAAAAACATAATATAAGGAACTAATAAATGATTAGGATGAAAAAAAGTTATTTATACCCAAAATATGTGTAGTGAAAATGAAGGTTATAAATGGCTCATGCCGTGCCAAATCATTTATTTTCAATATTTTTTTTTTGAATAAAAGTGTGGTATAAAATACAGGGCGGATATGAGAACTTACCTACAGGCAGACAAAACAAATTAATTTTTTTTTATTTTGTGATGCAACCTGAATAATATCCATATATAGAAGAAATCATATAAACTTTGATGTAATAAGATTTCAATATTTTTGGGACTAATATTATTCGAATAAATAAATAATATATCCAAATATATTTATAAGTATCATATGATGTGCTATACTATAATACTAAAATATTGGAAGGATGTAAAAAAAAAAAAATCTTTAAAATTAATATTTATAATAATTTTTCAATTTGCGTTCTTTTTGTTTTGAGAAACTTTTAAATTTATATATGAATTTTAATTTTATGTTTAGATACAGATACAAATCAATTTGTATTTTTGTTGTACAAAATTGTTGTTATACTAATCAAAAATTTAAATTATTTCCTTTTCCTTTTTGGGTTTCTTTCAAATTAAGAATTTATAATAATAATAGACTATCCATACAGATACAATAATATGTAATCTGGTTCATAGAAAATACATTCTCTTCGGAGCAGGAAATACAAAATTTGTTTTTTAGCAATTTGAAAATATTAATAACAAAACTCAAATTTATTTGGCTAATATATTATTAACGAAATTAAATTAGGCAGACGCTATGCATATATACATAAATATAGCGTTACAAGGATTCCCATCTCAGTGATCAAGTTGGTAATACATAAAGTAATATTTAAAATAGTTAGTTTAGAAAAAAAAATCATTATTACTTTTGCTGTTTGTTGCCAGATGACACAAATTCCTTTAATTATATGAAAATAATTTATATATTAATTAATTTATTCCATAATCTGTGTAATTATAAGTAATTCCATGATTGGAATTTTCGGAAACTATACAAAATTAATGGTTACCTAAAATAATAAATCAATACAATTCCGAGTATTAGCATAGTATAACTTGTTATACCCCAATATTCAGGTCTTGACAAAATCAACTGTCGTGACAGATCCAATGCCAATCTCTTGGCTTCACTTACCATTTACCAGTATGCAATTACTGACGAGTCATTAAAAAAACGTATATTATTCTTATATTTATATTATTTTCTTATGGTTTACCACACTCCGTAGGACCTCCGTAGAGATTTCGTGAATTTATTATTTTAATTTGAACCTACTAGCCTACTATGTACTTTTATATTTTTAAGAAGCATTTAATTTCAACTACCTAATGGCTTTTAATAGGGAAATATTTAATAGTGCTCATTTTAAAGCTAAGTCAACATAGAGTGACATCGATGCCATCACATCTTAGCACAATATAAACCACTAGCGCTCTTCTTCCTATGTTTATTTATTGTATTGTAAAATTTGTATATTATTATCATTACTACATTAAAACTATGTAGGACATAGAAAATAGGTAGCTTGTATTTTAAATTCGTTGTCTATTTTAATAATACCTATTACGGAGAAATATTAATCCTATATATCTATCTCTGAATCCTTCTTTTTGCTAAGCTAATTTCTTTTCTAATTCCATCTCTGATGACTTTTTGTCTTAATTTTTTTTATAAAATAACTTCCATTTCAGTTTAATTTTCACTACCAAATATCTGCAGTTTTCATAAATATTTATAGAAAAAATTGGTATACAGCAGCGAATGTTCAACACGACTATATTAAAATTCATTAAATATTTTTTGTATTTTTCTTACAAAGTTACTAAATTATAAATTTCAGGAAGACCTAAATATATTTATTTCAAATGTCTGAAAGTGTGTGTTGACGTTGTTATTAAAAAAGCCAATGAACTTTTTTTTTGATATAAAAATACCTGAATTATTTTTTTTATCAGAAAACAGTTCTAGAATCACTGGCCTTGAAGAAATTCCTTAAATTAATTGAACAACATCACAGATATATGTGTATATTTATATTATGTACATGTTAAACAAGCAGTCTAATATACAAAAACACGTTGATTTTTTGCACTTAATTGGCAACTGCAGAATCTATGAGCTCCAAAATATGTTTAAAACAGTGGCACAGTACTTTTATAAATGAAAAATGAAAAAAAAATATAATATCTAACAAGAATTATAATAAATGGTAAAATATGTACCTTAATTTAGGCTGATGGAAATGTTTACAGAATGTAACATTGACACGAGCATTAAAACTGTCCTTTTTTCTCATATGTAATACAGTATATAATTATTGTTATGGTTATTATTTCTGAGAGTAACCGATAAAATATATTATTCTAATTGAGTCATGACCATCAACGGAAGCAATTGCTGATTAATTAGAGGCAGTATGAGTTGTGAGTCTATTAATCAACAATATAAATGTAATGTCTGCAACTTTTCTCCTAGATTCTAATGTTTTTAAATGCAAATTAAAAACATTTACCTATCACTGTAAGATGGGAAAATTATTGGATTGTACTAAGGTAAATTGCGCAATGCGTAAGATTATAACAGATTCGATTCTATCAATATGATCGCGATAATATGGTGACCATATTTGACTTGCATATTCAAACGTACTGAATAAGAATATACGCGCCATCAACTTCTATACAATCTCTTAATTAAACCTAACATAG
The DNA here is from genome assembly GCA_963920725.1 of Rhamphomyia laevipes. Lineage (NCBI taxonomy): Eukaryota > Metazoa > Arthropoda > Insecta > Diptera > Empididae > Rhamphomyia > Rhamphomyia laevipes. The sequence continues at coordinate 37,004,919 of OY987258.1, read as the reverse complement.
AGTTACTTTACAAATTATGTTATCTAAATTCGGGTTGGGTATGGAAACTTACATTACAAAATCTTGCATTACAAAATCTTGCATACAAAATCTTGCATTAGAAAATCTTACATTACAACATCTATCATGAAAATCAAACAAAATCTTGCATACTAATTCCGCGACCGATTTACATGCAAGAATTTGTTTAATTTTCATGATATAATTTTCTTCGACGAAATAAATAATATATGACATATTGAACTGGAAAAGGGACATCCTTAGCAAAATTAAGTTTTTGAAGCGGATTGCTCAGAAATTATTCTTCATTTTTTATTGCAATTTGGACTTTCGGTCAAACTTTTTTAAAATGTTAAATTTTCTTGTGCTAGATTTTATTATTGCAAGATTTTAATGTTGCAAGATTAATAAAAAAATGCAAGATTTTGTTACTGAAATTTTTTGTGATGATGTCTTACATACCGCTCCCCTAAATTCGATTTAAAGGTTAGTTTCTCATCGAAGAGAACGCCTAAGTTTTTAAATTGCGCAACTCTATTAAATTTATGTTATCGAAGCTGTAGTTAAAGCACACTTTTCAATATTGTACATCAAATTATTGTATTACACCAATTCTTGAAATTATTTAAATCCTCTTGAAGTGAACTAGCATCATTTGGAGAACAATTCCTTTAATATTTTTATAAATACGTCCCACAACTTTGTAAAAGAAGATTTGCTTAAAAATTGTTTGGTAATGATAAAAACTTGTTCCACATTGGCCGTATTTTTAGAACCGCTACTGGCGAATGGCAGGAGTATTTATACATTTTTGGTTTGGTTATTGCGAATATAATTAATTCTTTCATCAAAATCATTTAGTTTTTTTTTTTATTTCGTATACTGCTCATATATAATTGGTTTTATTAATTTGGAAATGTATAAATAATTAATGGCCACTAACCATGAGTGATAATTGAGTATTTAATTTCCTTTGATATTTAAAAAAACAAAAAAAAGGTACCGAAATTAATTAAATCTTTATAGTTTTTTTTTCAATGTAAGTTTTGTATAAATTTTATAAATTACTTTATTTAGTTAAAGTATTTTACCAAATAAATTCAATGTTATTAACACAATATCGAATATTTTTATAATGAAATAATTCTGAAAACTCAAAGTATATCGTTTTGTTGTTAAAGAATTCTTCTTTTTTATGCTTGCTTATATTATGGATAAAATTGATCTGTTGACTGAAATTTTAAAATAAATTCTTCAATGTATTAAATTTAACTGAAATTATGGAATAAAATAAATGTTATATATAGCTAATTAGACAATTAAGTCAACTCATATTTATTTTTGATTTCTCTTATATTTTTAACACATGGACTGCCGGATAAATGTAAATAGTGTGACACAATTTCTGTATATTACATGGCACATCATTTACATATATATATGCCACTGTTAGCATTTCTAATTTATCCAGTTGATCAGGGTTTTACATATCCAAATTGTGGATGTCAAATGACAATTTTTTGGACATGATTATATATAGGAGTTTCTTTTATTGAATGTTTGATAGATCATTATTATAAAGTTTTTATTTCCGATCATAAGATCTTGCTTATTTAAAGAATTTGTGATTTTTTTGGCACTCTAAATGTTAAGTTGTAAATTATTTTGGAGTGGATTTTTTGAATTTCACTGTCTTTTTATTGATGAAATAAATAAAAATGTCTAAATTGATTAAGTTGGAATTTTAATAACATTATATGTATAAAATTAAAGAAAATTAATTTATTTAGGAAAATATTGAAATATATATATATATATATATATAAAATTAAAATTAATTGCAATAATTTAAACTGAAACACAGGTAAAGAATGAGCTAAAAATTTATTTGTTAAATGTTGCTATTTTGTGATACTAAATTAAATTATTGTTAACACTATCACCGAAAAGTTCAATAAGATAACAAATATAAATTCAAAATTTTAACCATACAAATTATGTAAGTTGTGTTGTTGTTTGTGTAGTATTTCATTTCTTATTTGCAATACCATATTTCTACATTTGAAGATCTAACATAAAATCTGAGACGAACAGTACATCATCTTATAAAGCTTTTGTTGAGGTATTTATTTCTTGGAACATTAATCATTATGAAGTTATTAGGACATAAAACAAGTTAATCATGCCGCTATGTACAATTGTAAATTAATGTTTGTAATTAAAGGTACGTGCTGGGCTAATTGAAAATGACTGATGCTTTCTTCAACATAGGTAACATAATTATATAATTCTTTGAATTAACTCTTAATAATTTCACCATACTACACATTATGTCATCTATATTAATAAGAAACTATCAACTTATTTTATAATTGAATTTTTTAGTTCTTTTTTTCGTAGCTTCTTATTGCTTTTTAGGCAAACAAAAGTTTTAATAATAGAAATTTCTACCAGTTCGTAACTAATCCTTTTATATTATAGGAACATATATGTTTCAAATAAACTTAAATGTATGTTATTGACCGGAACTACCAGTGTGGAAAATATATATGTTGCTTGTACAACAGGGATGCAATACTATTATTAGTGAAACATTTATTGCAATAGCTATAAAATTAAAATGGCTTCAACTCTGTTAGAATAGAATATTAGAACTGATACTAATTTAGTGTTTAGTTAACATAATAACAGAGTGATGTTATTAACTACACTGCTACTCTTATGGTTTTGGAATAAAAAAAAATTATATTTAAGAATGACATGTAATTTTTATTTTTCGATACTAGAGAAAAAGTAATTCAAATTAAATAATAAATTTAAGACTTATTTTTTATTTTATTTAAATTACAAAATAATTCCTAAAATTAAAACTGAAATAACATTATCGCTATTATTAAACCACATTTTCACCTGTCCAGGAAAAATTTTCTGTCCAGGGTAAACTGCAACATAAATAATAGTTATAATGTTAAAGAATAAATTTAATAAATAAATATTTAAGAACCTCTGTCTAATTCATATCTTAACCTTAATACATACGTTCCAAAATAAACATTTATCTAATTATTAAATTGAAGGATATGTACTGGAATATTTTCCAATACTAATTTAATTTTTCATAAGATCTATGATATATTAAAAACCCTGCACCATAAATTTTCTCTGATAAAAAATATAGACGTCTTGCAATCTATTGGTGCCAGTATTTTCTTATTAAATACTATTAATTATTTTTATAAATAATTTTATATTTAATAATTAGCCAACATTTTTAAAGCTTAAGAAATTATATTTGAAAGGTATTACAATAACTATTCTCCATTATTATAAGTTAAATTAGAATCCTGAAGTATCAACTACTTTCCTCTGTTGTTAAAATATATTTGGCAATTGTAATTCTTGTTATAGAATAAGGAATATCAGAGAATGATTCACTCACACTCAAACCAGTACTAGTTTTATAGTAATCCTTCAAGACCTTTCATATTATATATGCTGTACCAGTATTTATCTGAACAGCCTCTACAGATGATTATCGCTTTGATCAAAATTTTGTCCTGTAGGCGATTCATTAATTTTCAAATTGCTTATTGATATTTTTATTTTATATAAATATAGTATATTAATTGGTAATATTTAATTATGAAAAATTAAATGGTTTAATTATAATTATAATTATAAATAATTTTGCGCGTTTTTTTTTTAATTTTAACTACGCGCGGAATATAATATAAATAAATATATATACAGATATATATATATATATACATATATATATATATATATTTATTTATTTATATATATATATATATATATCCAAACAAAAATATTTTAAACCTTCTCCTGCTGGAGTGCGGGAAACTGACCATATAACTAACCGCTTCAATGTCCTTATAATAACTATCGTAAAATCCAGTTTTCATATCTATTTTATTCAACAATCAGATGACTGATGACTGATGTCCACCACTCATGTATCAAATATTATCAGTAAACAAGTTATTTCTTCTTACTGATATTAAAACCCGCGCGTAGTTAGTATTTAAAAAAAAAACCGCGCATAATTATTATTTTTAAACAAAAAAAAACATGATCAGTGTTTTAATTACAATTACCCGCCAAATCAACTTCAATGCTGGACGGAATCAGTTTATCATCTATGATACATTTATTTTATATTTCTGTCTGGTATCGAAACTTGTTATGACCTACTATATTCATACGGCGGAGTGTAGCCAAGCAAATTTTACCAATTGAAGAGTGTAACTAAGTAAATCAAGCAAATTTTTCAAAATTTTGGAGAAAAAAAATTGGACAGAAATTGATATACAATATATATATATATATATATTTA